>CM033738.1:5580918-6223506 GCA_019671005.1 Hibiscus mutabilis | reverse complement strand
ATGTTAGTAAAAAATTAATTTGACCTATTAATTTTATATAAAATATTAATTCAACCTCTAAACTTTAAACAAAATATTAAATTAACTAATAAAATTTAAATAAAATATCAATTTGACCTCTAAACTTTAGTTAAATTTCCTAACAACAACTGTCTCCCAATCTGCCACCGGCTTTCGCTCATCATTGTGGTCGGCCACTGTCGAGAAATAGTTGGACTCAATTTTAAGTTCACATATTTTTGATCTACTTAACTCGAATGATATGCATGTTTCTTCGGAAAATGACCCAAGCTACACAAATCTATCTAAATTTATCAAACTCAAAATAGTTACACAATATTTTAACTTAATATTAATTTTGACACTTTATTTTTTTTATTAACTTTTACTATTAATTTTTGAATTTCAATTATATTTGTAACTTAATCTTAATTTTGAATATTCAAAATAAAGTATAATAACAAATGTAGGTTATTGGAGAAGTGTCTAAAATTTATATGTTTCTATGCCATTCGTAGTAAATCAGGATACTCTTAGAATTCCGATGTGTCTTACCACTTTATTTGTATAGTGTTTGAGTTATAATTTGACATGTCATTTTTTTTATCTAAATGTTTTTTCTTTTATAAGGATATGCTCATGGATAATGGTGACATGGATTCCCAAAGCCACATTCATTTGAAACAAGTGGCTTGAACATTTGTTATTCTGGTTATTAAAATAGTATTTTAAAAAATATAATTTGTTTTTATATTAAAACTTAATGGTAAAATTTAATCAAATACAAATGAAGTGTAAAATTTAATATTAAGTTAAAAAATTATGGTAACTATTTTAAATTTGATGAATTAAGATAGATTTGTGGAGTCTTGAGACATTTTTTCGATAAAACATGCATTAAACTTGTGTTTAGATATTAAAATGGGTGAATTAAAAATTTTGGATCCAACGATCGTCGCTGACGATGGTCGAAGGTGTTGAGTGACAGTCGACAACAGGGTTAGCGAAGATTGGCGGGGGTATTTAGCTAAAGTTTCAGTGGTGAAATTGATATTTTATTTAAAGTTTATGGTTAAATTGATATTTTAGCTAAAATTCAGAGTTAAATTGATATTTTATTAAAATTTATGGGTTAAATTAAAAGTAAACCCTTTTGACTAGCGTGTCAGTTCTCGTTGATAGTTTAGTGATCAAAATATTATAAATCGATAATGTCAGTGCTCAAAATGTAACTTTTAAACATTGGTGACTAAAATCAAACAACCCAATAACAAAAGGGACCAACCATATATTTTACCATGTTCTTAATTAATGATTGTTGAAAGTTTTTACAAATAGCTTTTGGAAGGGACTAATATGTAATTACAGGTGGAGTTATTTACACGTGGGTTGATATTATTGGTGTATTGGTTTAGGTGTAGGTATGTATTGGCTAGTCCTTGTTGATTCGGTAAGAAGGGCAGATCATTTTCATGTGTCGCTGTCCTTTTGGATAAGGCTGAAAAGTATGAGAATGGGACGGGTAATAATCTGATGATGACCATGTGAAAAATATTATATCCTCGTCATATTATTTATAATTTCAATCAATAAAAATAATTTATTTTATTATTTTTTATGTTATTTTTTATTTATTTAATAAAAAAATAATATAAAAAAAGTAATAAAATTAATTATTTTTATTGATCAAGATTATAGATAACGTGACAAACTGAATTTATAATATAATTTATCGACCATGTGACATTTCTCAAATAAAAGTGTGGGGTCCCAGGGGAGTTCCCACCGATGCACAGGATTTTATGTCATAAATGTGATTTTGTTTTAAATTTATAAAGAAAAATTGAGGAGTATAAAATTTTAAAAAGGTATGAAATTAGATATTAATAAAAGTATTTAAATTTTATGAAAATTTAAATTTTTTTAAGAGTTCGACCATCTCCAACACTCCATTGGCCCATCTGTAATGATATATTCGCTTAAAGGAACTGATTTTCAACATTCTATACATAAACTTTGATGACTTGCAAGTTGCAACTCATATGTTCCATTTGTTTCTATACATTTTCAGGTGATGGAAGTACTTCTTCTCATGATACAGAAACTCAGGATTCTCCAGATTCTGGGGGGGTTAAGAATTCCCTTCTCATCATCATCTGAAGTTCTGAATAATAATTTCGACTAGACCAGACTTGACCGTGCAGGTCGAGTAGTCTAATCTCTGAATAGTCCAATTTTGGAACAGGTCTAATTCGAAGGTTATATAGTCATTATTCATCAATAATCAATACCACTTCTGGTATTTACCAGTATCTGATATGAGAAAAAAAAGAGGAAAAATATGATAATTACAGAAAGAATGCAACAACTTAATGAATTTGCAACTACCAACAGCATACCCAAAGGACCTTAGCCTTAACAAGTTTTGCTAATTCCAGCTAACTAATGAAAGTACCAGCAGAAGACCCTCTGTTTTTCTTCCCTTTTACTGCAGTTTACTTCTTCAGATGAAGGAAAGTAGAGGAAGAAGATGAGCCGACCGGAGCACTAGCGGTTTATGATCTCTTCATGATATATCCCATAATTAATCCGACCAAGCCGATCAACACAACAAGCATGAATGACAGACCGCCACCACTTTTGCTGGCTTCGCGCTTCAACAGTTCCTAAACATTTGTAATTTTTACATGTGAGAATTTTGCATGGCTCAAAATAGATCAAGAGAACATAGTAAACCGGTAGGAGACAAGTATATCGAAAGCACAAGTCTATCAGGTGATGGAAATTTTCAACTGCATTTCATAAGCAACTATCAATAAGATGACATTGGTTTAAAGGAAAGACCAGGGGGGATTATGCTGCGGGTCTGAAATGTTGAAGAAAACAAAAGAGATCGATGTTGACTTGAAATTTTCAATAACTAGCAGCAATTATAGGAAGTATAGAAAAAGACCAATAATTATAACTACGATTCATATGGTTTAGTCACGGCCAGTTCCACTCACCAGCTCTTGGCGAAGCTTGTTATTCTGTTGAATTGCTTTGTTTTTTTCTTCAGTCAGCTTTGTTATAAGAGCTTTTGCCTGCAATTATAAGAAGTATTATCGAGGATTATTATACCTTCAGTATATCAACATCGCATACAACAAAAGAGCTTCAGGCACCAATCTAGAAGCGTTGAAAGCAATGCAAATATCTGACTAGAAAACACGGACAAACTATGTTACTTTGCCTAGGGTGTGATTTCTGGAATACGGGTATGTTTCCAAAGCAGATAAGTCCAATTTTTTAAAAGTTCTTTCATGTACTGGGAGGCTACTGGAGGATCATATTTTCATATTGATATCGAACAGGTGTTGGACACAAGTATTTCAAGAAAACAAAAAAGTTGAAGCAACATGGATCCGAAATGACAAAATAAATGAATAACAAATCACACATATGCAGCAGTATTATGTGACACAGAAGATACAGAATTTACCTAGGGAGATTTATATTGAACTTCATCTGTAAATATCTAACTAGAAAAATATGATTCTTACTATATACAGAAAGAACCATGTTACTGACTCCGATGTAAGTTTTAGTTACGGGTAATGGGTATGCATTGGAGGATCATATTTTTCATACCGATATTTGAATATGCATTGGAGGTCATAACTGGAGAAAGTTCTTTCGTGTATGAAAACGTACTCATATATCATATTTTCATACTGATTCAGATATGCATTGGATATTGGTGTTGAACACCAATATTCAAGAAAAATAAAGAGTCAAAGCAACACGGATCAGGAATGCCAAAACAAATGAAGAACAAATCATGCACATGCAGCAGTATAGGGTGACACAAAAGATACAGAATTCAGAATTTACCTCAGGAGATTTATCTTGAACTTCATCCGTAAATGTTCTTGCAGCCTTTATTCACCAAATGCAAACTATTAGCATTCTAGAAAACATGGTTCAAACAACAGAAACAATAACAAAAATATTTACAGCAGGATCTCGGTTTCGGTACCATAACAAACTCAGCAGCATTTGCCTGGCCATTGTAATGAACAGATCCTCTCATTGAAGACCCTGCTTCAGACCCGTCCTGTGCAGGTGTAAGTTGAGGTGAAAAAACATAAACCACTCTCAACTTGCATTCCTCAACCACATTCCCAGCTTCTCTGTTGAACTAGAAAAACGAACATTTCCTTTATCAATCAAAACCATACATCCTAACCCTCAAGGAATTATACAACCATGTTACTCGAATTTGAATGTAAATGTCAGAAATGGATACTTCAAGCAAAATGAGGGCCGGAATAATAATATCATACCATTTCCGCAGTTATATCCTTTGGGGTTGCACCATCAGGGGCTTTTACACCTTGAAGAAGGAATTTGTCCTTGCATTGCATATCAGCAGGGACCTCCTTTTGCGCTTGCATGGTAACTAAAACAAACCCATTGATTCTTTTGAAGATTGCCCAGAAAACAACAATGATAAAAATCTGGAAAAAAATGTAATTGATTCATTGCATTTGTACATTGTACCTGTAACCTCGCATGTCGATTTAGGCAAAACGATCCCCGTGTTGGGACGAACACAATACTTCTTCGGATTTGTTGTTTTCACCTGAAAAACAAAATCCAAATAAAGTATTGATTTTTCGTTGGTAATCATTCATTCCTGTTTTTTTTTTCTCAGCTACCAAACAGATCATTACAAATCGACATTGATGAACGATACCTTGAAAGCTACATAATCATCAGTTTTATTCGACAATTGAAGAGAACATGCGATCTGCTTCTTCAGCTCAACTATTGAAACACCATAGCCAACAACAACGAACCAAAATTAAAATCCCAGAAAAAAAACAGAAATCAAGGAACGGGGAGAAAAGGGAAAGAGAATCCCAGAATGAAAATGAAAAACTTACAAGGAAACTTGAGCTCTGCAGGGTCGACGTTGAGAAGTTCTCCCGTGCTCATTTCGAAACAATGGGATTTAATCGAGGACTTGATTAATCTCTAAAAAGAGAGAAAAAAGAAATGAAAATGAGGAGGAATCCAATCTCTCCCTTTATTATTGGGATCAGCAACTGCTCCTACTCGATTCCCCATTTTTTGGTTTTTATAAATTAATCGCTTCAAAAAAAATTCATTTTCTTCTTCTTATTATTAGTTAATATCATTTGAATCGACCAAAATTATTGGATTGGTCGCTTTTACATCTCCATCGTTAAACTGGGTCAGTTTTATATTTAGATTGTTTATAGTTGCTGATTGAGTAATGACCGTGGATCTTAAAAAAGGCTCGAACTTGATGATGGTTTATGAAATTAGAAAATATCGATGGCTTCCACTGTTCCACGTTCGATTCAAAGAACAATGTGAAGTAATGAAAGACTGGGTATTTGAAAACCCAAAAAGCCAAGTGTTTTGGACCATACCATGGCTTTGGTTTGGATTTGTTTTTTTTACTGACGACATCATCTGTTTATGATAAGAAAAAGATAAAAATGGGAACTTTATGCAGCACCTAAGGTCGAAATCACAGCAATGTAAACAAAGAGCCCAATCCAAGCGAAAGCAAACAGTGGCGCAGAAATGGCGGCTACTGCTGCTCTAACACCCGCCACTATTCTCCGATTCAAACCGGACTCTACCCTCCTTTTCCTTTCATTTTATTCCAAAAACATAACAAGACCTCGCCTTTTCCCGCCGCTTACTCGTCCGCCGGTCTCCTTTTACTCCGCTGGTCATCGGAAGCGATGCTTCTGCTCCGTTATTTCAGCCTCGCTGCAGTCCGGTGAGATGAAGAAAACGGAATTCCCAGGGAATAAAGTTGGCGAAATTGGGAATAAAGTAGGCGAATTTAGGAAAAAGGTGAAGATAACTGACAGAAAAGGAGGACCTGATGAAGGCTTGAATCGGGTGGGGCAGACTCTGGTGGTTATGGGTTGGGTTCGGACTCTCCGTGTTCAAAGCAGCGTTACATTCCTTGAGGTAAAATTGAAAACAGAAAAAGAAACCAATGCCTTTCCTTTTGCTTGCAATTAATGTATGTGGTTGATGTTATATTCGTAGGTAAATGATGGTTCATCCCTTTCAAACATGCAATGCGTGATGAATTCGGATGCTGAAGGTTATGATCAGGTAATTCAACATTAAATTGCTACAGTTTCTTAGCACCATTTGTTGTGTGAAACTGGAAAATTGAAGTTTTCAATATATATATATATATATATATATTACTTGCAAATTATTTATATGTTTCAAGCTTGTAGGTGGAATCTGGCTTGATTACCACTGGTGCATCTATATGGGTGCAAGGGACTTTGGTGGCTAGCCAAGGATCAAAGCAGAAGGTGGAATTGAAGCTTGAAAAAGTTGTTTTGGTACGGTAGATTGACCTCCTTTTTTGTTTTGTTTTGTTGATTATTGTGATATGTAGGAGTTTATTCATCCATTTTGCCTCGAGTATTGGGCTATTGGCTGAGTGGTCTCCATTTGATACCCTGGAAGCTGTTTCATGAAATCAGAAAATTATTTTTCTTCTTGTACTTTTGTGGAGAGAAAAGACAGTTTTTAAGTTAATAACTTTTAACCTATCATACTTGCTTTCTGCATTGCTCTCTTGTGATCCTAAATTGGTTTCTGTCGTTACTCGTTACCCTTTTTCATGTTATTATATTTCTTCCTCAAATTGAAGGACAAAGTTTAAATTTCTAGAGTTTGAACTTTGTATTGAATATGGATCTTTTGTTTCTCAGCAGGTCGGAAAAAGTGATCCTTCCTATCCCATTCAAAAGAAAAGGGTCAGCCGAGAATTTTTGAGAACTAATGCTCATCTTCATCCTAGAACAAACACATTTGGTGCGGTATGGTTCTGTTGCTTGTTCACTATCATCTATCGTTGCTATTATATTCATTTATTTTCACTGTTGCCATAGTTTCTGCAAGACAGCATCTATTATGTTGGTTGTAACTTTTACTTGCTATTTGCCAGCATGGTTATTTTCAAGTCTTTGTGCTTTTATTTGTTTGCCTTCCAAATGAGATCATGGTGATTTTCTTTGCTTGTTTGTTTATCTATGTGTGTATTCTCTTTTAATGGTTAGCTTCTCTTTAGGTTGCACGAGTGAGGAATGCTTTGGCTTATGCGACGCATAAATTTTTTCAAGAAAATGGTTTTGTATGGATCTCAAGTCCTATGATTACAGCTTCAGATTGTGAAGGAGCCGGAGAACAGTTCTGTGTTACTACCTTGGTATGAACCTTATCTATGGTGGATCTATGTATTTCTTCTAATAGCTATTCTGTTAGGTTTTGATCATTGGAAGTTAATCTACGGCTCCATATTTATTTTAAATAACTTTGTGTAAAGTTAGGCTACTGTCGACCGGTCTACTTGGAGCATCTAGACTTAGTGAATTATTATATTTTGCATAATTTTCTGGCATCCTTATTGCATGGTTAAATTTGTTTCTCCTTGGGGGTGGTTTAGACTATGTATGGGCTTGTTGATTTAAGAATCCCGATGTGTGTGAAGTGGTTTCAGTAAGAACTCATTAGCAATTACGACTCAATTATGTTTGGGCTTTTCATTTAGCTTTTTGACTTATATAAAGTTTTTTTTCTTTTTGTAAATTCGTAGATTCCAAGCTTCAGAGAAGCTGCTGATTCTCCTGTGAATGCCATTCCAAATACAAAGGGTGGGTTAATAGATTGGTCACAGGTGAGCTAGTTTTACTTCACAATGCTTCCAAAACTACTACATCGAGCTGCATCCCTATTTAAAATGTTTAAAATTTTATAAAATATAAGTGCTCTCTTTGCATTTCAAGGAACTTCAACTGCAGAGAGGCAGCCAACTGCATGCCGTTTTATAGCTTTGCTCCATGCGATGTAGTTTCAACTCTCACAGGAATTAGTATGTTTTTGAATTCCACTAATGTCATTCTCTGATGTCCTATTTTTATGAGCCAGGATTTTTTGGCAAACCTTGATTCTTGACAGTTTCCGGCCAACTTAATGCTGAAACATATGCTACTGCTCTTTCAGATGTATGTTTCCACTTGTTCTCATAGTAATTCAAAATATGAACCAATCAAGAAATAATGCATACTTATACTTTGTTAGGTGTATACATTTGGACCCACATTTCGAGCAGAAAATTCAAACACATCTAGGCACTTGGCTGAATTTTGGTTAAGCATTTGTAGTTTAGCCTTGTAAACTTTCAACATTCTCCATGTCTCTACCTATTTTTGAGCATTTGGTCTGACCTTCCTAAACCTTGTCTTGAAGAACTTATACCCTCTTTTATTAGATGATTGAACCAGAGCTGGCTTTTGCTGATCTGAATGATGACATGGCCTGTGCTACTGCATATCTCCAGTATGTAGTATGTTACTCTTCCCATCTATTATGAATTCATCTTTGTTGCTAGAGTGAGAAGCTCATAGGCAGATATGATGAAATTCTTTTAGTTGTATTTTTCCGAGTGAATTTGCTGTAATTTATTCTCTTTTCCTTGGAAGGTGGGACACGTACTCGATAATTGCAAGGAAGACATGGAATTTTTCAACACTTGGATTGAGAAAGGGGTCATTGATCGACTGAATGTATGAGTTCAATGTGTATCTTAACCTTACAATTTTTTTTTTCTGAATTTGGAGGGGGTTACACATTATTTGCTCTTCTAGATTGTGACCAGTTCTTTTGAGCTTGAAACTATTACTGGCAATGTTATTGAACGGATAAAGGGGAACTTTTATTTGGTTAACAGGATGTGGCTGAGAAAGACTTTGTGCAACTGACTTATACCGATGCAATTGAACTTCTTCTAAAAACAAATAAGAAATTCGAATTCCCGGTATTGCATTCTTTCTCTTTTTTGGTTTCAAACCTATAAAAATTCCCTCTCTTGCATTAGCCTTATAAAAGTTAACCATTTCCAGGTCATGAATATGCCATGCTTAAATTTATGATTGTTAGCCACGCCTTTCAGAGATAATCCCATCACGGGTTTGTATGGGTATTCATTTCTATCGGAGATTACTAACTCTTGGTTTCTTTTGTAGGTGGAATGGGGATGTGATTTGCAAAGTGAGCATGAACGATACATAACTGAACAAGCATTTAACGGATGCCCTGTTATAATCAGGGACTATCCCAAGGCATGCAATTTGTCTCTATTACTCTTCTCCGTGTCGGGATTTTATCTGCTTTCTCTGTTCCATGCCTAAAAGTTTTTAAGTGTAAAACTCTCAGGAGATCAAGGCATTCTATATGCGGGAAAATGACGATGGAAAGACTGTAGCGGCGATGGATATGTTGGTACCTCGGGTAAATATCAAGTTTCTTCATTTATGGCGGCCAACAAATTGGTTATGATGAATTTAAGTCCATTCTACAATCTATTTATAGCCGTATTTCAGTGGATAAGTTTAGATGATTTTTCTCATGCTCATATTTTTTGTACAAACATGTGTAGCACTTCTTTAAGAATCTTATTGTTATATTCTTTTTTTCCTCGGTTGGCGAGTTCATTCTAGTTCTGTCTACATTTGGTTAGGTCGGTGGGCTCATTGGTGGAAGCCAAAGAGAAGAACGGCTTGATTATCTGGAAAATCGTTTAGATGAGCTGAAGCTTAATAAGGAGAGCTACTGGTGGTACCTCGATATCCGTCGTTATGGTTCAGGTTAGGGATCCTTCTCATAAACTATAACAATAGCTGCTGATCCCGGAAAAGTTGTTATCAGGGTTTCTGTTTAATGACCGTGTCATGGCATTTACCATTTTAGAAAGACAAAAAAAACTTGTTTTAGGACATTCACCAACATCTCTTTTATTATCCTTTGCCAGTTCCCCATGCGGGTTTCGGACTCGGCTTCGAGAGACTCGTGCAGTTTGCCACCGGAATTGAGAATATAAGAGATGCAATACCTTTCCCAAGAACACCTGGTTCTGCTGAATTTTAGTGGTGCAATCATCAATAAGTCATCATATTTCTTTAATCTGTTTTTTTCAGGCTCTTTCTTTTCTTTTTCCTCTATAAATATGTTTTATACCAAGAGATCCCATCTATGTTGTAGAACACTGAAGATTTCACCTACCTTTTGCCTTTTATTCTTTTTTTTTTCAGATTTTTTTTAAAAAGGGGCATGTTGAACTATATAGTATTTAGATATGTTGTACAATGAATTTACACGAGGGTTTTTTTGTAAACTTTTATAGGAGTATCTATTATAATTATTTGATATATTAGCGGTGATATTTGTTCAATTCTATACTTCAAAAAATTATCATATGATTATGCAATGGTGTATTGGTGTTTGCTCAGAGTTATGGTGCTTTATCCCTATGATATGATATAGGATTATCAATTATCATTTAACAACTTTAAAATTTATAGTCAACGTCTATTTTTTATATATGCCTACGGAACGCGAAGGATTAATTAAAATTCGTTCCAATGGATATTTTAGAAAAAAATACAGTGTTTTATTAATTAATTAATGTTTTTCTTCTTTAAGATTAAAATATAGAATACAATAGATGTGTATTGAAAAAGTCTTTCATATTGGGGTAGCTGCTTGGACCCATTCTGGATTACTTGAATAAGTTAGTTCTGATTAACACATAGAATAAAAAAAGATATGGGATTAAAGTATAATATTTATTGGTCTCATTTGCTTGTTTTGTTTAACCACTTGAACATCAACAACCAATGTGTTTTTAACTCTTTTTGTTGTCCAGTGTTCGTAGTGTTTGTCCTAACATTAATTAATTAAAAACTTCTAAACACTGATTTTTTATTCATTCTTCTTACCTAGACCATAACATGTTTATTATTCTGTCGTTTTACATGTGATCACATGTATAATATTTTGGTTTCTTACAAATCGAATCGAAATCAAATCAAATATAAATAATTAGATCGAGTTTTATAATTTCAAGTAAATATAATTTTTAACATAAACTAAAAATCAAAATGAACTAAATACATCAAATTAATACTAATATCGAAACTGAATCAAGCATCATATTCAAATCAGTTTGCATTTTTCTTGGTCCTATCAATCATTCAATGAATTACTACAATTTTTGAGATTTGAAAGCAAGAGATTGCTATTTGCTAAAGCATAAACATGTTCATAACCCTTTTCCCCACTTATTTCAAGGGGAAAATCTACTAATTATTAACCGGAAAAAAACTATATATACAACAAATCCATGTTCTAGTAGTTCCTGCAATGAACATTTGATTGCCAATTAAAAGCAAAAACTATTTAAATTTCATCACGAAAGCAAAAGGTGGTACGTATCTTTTAGCAACCGGTCACACATGAAAACATCCTGTGGCTCCTAAACCTCGTGAGTTTCGGCCCAGCCGGTGTCGAAGCAGCTCCGGTAATTTTCATCCTGTCCGCCGACGAGGAGATATCTCCCATGGACATCCTTCGGCGGTGACCGCGGCCGCCGATATTCTTCTCAGTTACAGAACTATTATTTGGTTCCACATAGATATGACTACGACTCTGACTGGGACTCTGGACGTAGAAATCCGCAATGTTGTAAGCTTGAGCAGCGCCGGACGAGAGACACTCGTATTGACGGCGGGTTTTGGTCTTCTTCAGTGTTCGGTAAACCAAAGGGATAAGACCCTCCATTTTTTCTGGTTTGTGACAGAAGAAAACAGAGATGAATGGTATTATTGAGGAAGATGGAAAGTGTGGGGGAAGACTTTTGGTATGTTGGGTTTGGTGGTGAGGAACTGATCACTAAGACTATATGTACATATATATATATATATATATATATATATATATAATTTGGTATATTTCTTGTGGGAATGAAGTGGCAAGTCTAGCACGCCATCTTTTTGACTAAGGGCATTGAATATTTCACGCAATATATATATATATATATATATATATAATTTGGTATGTATGCATACATACATACATACATATACACATAGAACAGTGCAGTCGACAGATGTATTCTGATATTAAACAATTCTTTTTTTTTTTATTTATAATACTTGATGACTAATTCGGCAAGGGCTGCATTCTTGAGTAAGCAAGTTGAATTGCCTGCTAGGAATTTTCTTTTGATAACAGTCGTTATCATCCTATTCTTTTATCGGTTGATTTGGATCAAATATAACAGATTGATTTTTTAATATTAATGTTAGTTTAATAGAAAAGACAACCGATCAAACCGAGTACGATTGCCCACTCTGTATATTAAAGTTGTTCAACCAGATCAAACCTTTGATCTTACTTAAAGAACTTAACACCTCATTCTATTAGACCAACGAGTTGTTAATTTTGTAGCGTTATTTCAATGCTTCTTATATAATGGATCATGTTTGTTTTCCTGCTACTAATGAATAAAACATGTCTCTGTTTTGCTCATGTTTCTCGTAAAGTATGTCATAACTCTGTTTATGTCTTGATAAATCATGTTTACTTTTATTGTTAAACTATTATCTCTACATGGCTTTACGTGTAGTGGAGGATTGAGTAGTTGGACTTACTAGCTTGGATAGGCATGCCATTTTGTTCTGCATATATAATTGTATTCTGCATATCTAATGCCATTTTGTATTAGTAAATCCAGGCAGGCACGGAGTCTAAGAATTTAGGTTATGATGTCAGAATTTTGGAACGTTAACTTATATTTTATTAAAAATAAGTAAAACTAAATGATATTTCTTCAAAAAATTATATTTTTAAATCGGTGTCAAATTCTTTTTAAAATGATTTTAAACTTTTTTTTATATATATTATTATTATATATTCTCCGCCAGTGAAGAACAAGTGTGGGGACTGTACTCAAATTGTTGCAAAAAAGAAGACTAGCATTGGTTTGCGCTCAAGAATGCAGAATAATCGATAGTAAATATGCCAATCACTTAGAGAATCTATAGCAATTTAAAACAATTTTACAACACCATTGCATACTAGAAAGAAAATTAAAAATTCAACCTAAAATAAACGAACCAAATAAAAAAAAAATCAAAAATGAAAATATTTCTTCAGATGTGTTGTTAGGTCTAATTACATTCTTATTGTTGCAAATATTATTATTATTTTGAGTAAATTACTAAATTATACGTTTTTATTTTGCTTTAAGGGATCAGAAAGTTTTAATTTTTTTTAAAAAAATCAATTCAGCCTATGAAACATTTTTCACTCAATTAAACCCTCAAACTCACAAAAAGAGTTTGACTAACGTAAGGCATGGTGCGATGCGGTTACTGTGCCGCACCAACCGAAAATGTTACAAGACTCGAAATACGAAACTGAAAATGTTACGCTTTCTTATAATATTTTAGGTTGGTGGTTAAGTATTGAAACTTAGCTTTAACCATCGATACTTATCGCTTCTGATAACATTTTAGGTTTTTGTAAGTATCGAAACTTGTCTCTAAGTATCAATACTGTCACGAGACACTAACCTAAAATGTTATAAAAAAGTATAACATTTTCAGTTTCTTGTTCCGTGTTTTATAACATTTTCGGTTGGTACTGCACTATAGCCGTATCGCGACTATGCCGCACTGTAGACCTACCCTCACAAAAACCCATTTAACCCTTTGACCAAAGTTGTTGTTAACTTTACCATTTTTTATTTTTTGCCACGTATCATGATGGGGTGTTATCGTTTGACATTTCTAGTTTTTTTTTTTAAATTTTAAAACTTAAAAAATCTAAAAAAGTGTTTTGTTAAATTATAAAAATACACAGTTAGATTATCAAGAAGTTGCTAAAGCTAAGAGCTGAGACTATTAGGCTGACGGTTTCATGGCACGAGTTGATCTGATTTTCATTACATATTCTAAAACATGCCATTATCATATGGATGGCGATTTTAAATCTGTTGGGATGATTAAATCAACGGAGAAAGTAGCCAATAGGGGGTGAATTAGCAATTTAAAAATTTGGAAGTAAGTTGGAAAATATAAACAATGGGACACCATGATTTATAGTGGTTCAACCTTCTAACAAGGTTTACATCCATTACCTTAGCTTCCTACTATGGATTTTAACAAATTCACTAAAGAATTTCTTCCCCTTTTTTAGGCTTAGGAGGCAACCGTTACAAAATCAAAGCTTTCTACTCAAAGCTTTGATTGACTCACTCTTTTACAAGAAAAATATGGCAAATGAATAAAATCCTCTCAAAGGTAATAATTTACCCAGTACAAGATCACTCAACCCAATCTTGAAAATAAATAATACAAATTTGCTCACTCAAGTGGGTTACAAAGGATTTGACTCTAATAGGCTCAATATGTTGGATTTTTGCTTGAAGGCTTGTAAGTTGATCAATAGTTGTTGTAATAGCTTTGGAGACTTCAATTTATACCCCTTTCTTTGATTTTTAACCGTTTGGGTGGTTGAGGAATTGATTATAGCCGTTGGAGAGCCATTTTCCCGCAATAAATACAGTCTGCCAACCAACCGTATTGGTACGCAGGCTTGTCGTATCGGTACCTGACACACAAAAATATAACCGTTGTACAAAGGCTTATCGATACGTGGGAAGGGCGTATCGGCACGGGTTGTCGAAATAACAAAGGCGTATCGAAACGGTATCGCCATATCAGTACGGGGCTTACTCACTGGAATCCTTATTGTTCGAGAAACAAAAACCGTATCAATACGCATATGGGCGTATCGGTACGCTATAACCGATTTTCAAAGTTTGGGATTCCAATAAACTGACAAGGCAACGATCAAGTTTTAAATGCAAAAGATTTACAAAATCTAACACCCTATATCGATACGAGTAGCAACCGTATCGATACATGTATAGCCGTTATCTCCCAGGTTGAATGACGTATCAAAATGGATACTTAGCGTATCAAAACACCGTACCGAAATGGGCACAATCTGTATCGGTACACGATAGCCATTTGCGTAAAATATTTTCCAGTAGCTAAAGACCGTATCGATACGGAAAAGGGTGTATCGATATGCTTGGGTAAATTTCAGCTATTTGAGTACAAAAAATACTTAGAAAATATTTGGGGTTTTAGTTTTTGATTAAGAAAGACTTTTGAGTTCAAATTATTGTCATTTTGTGAGTATTTTTGGGTACTTAAAAAATTATCTTATTTTGCAAAGTACTTGTTATATCAAAATCAAATATTAGTTTTACAGAACCGGCTGCCAACAAATAACATATCGATGAAAATGAGGATGAAGATGGTAGAAACATGCAGGCTTTGTGGGCTTGTAGGAGAATCAAAGAATCACATCTTCTTTGATTGCAGCTACTCAAAGGAGGCATGGGTGGCAATTCTGAGGCTATGTCATATTAGCAGGGAAGTATTGGAATGAGATGCGAAATTGAGTTGGGCAACTCAGTGCCTCTAGGGTAAGTCTCTTATGATGGCCATCCTTAAAAATAGTTTGGAGCGCCTACATTTACTATATATGGAGAGAAAGAAATACTAGACAGTTTAGAGGTGTAAGTATGTAGATCACAGATTTGATTTATTGAAAGAAAATGTTAGAATTAGATTACACAATAGACGTATAGACAAGAATGATGTTGTGAATATGAGATTACGATTGAGAGTTGGATTAACTTTCAATAGGGTCTATGTTTTGTGGTAGCAAGTTCTTTTTCCCTGCTTCCTGGATAATAAAAGTTCAAATTATCTAAAACAAATTATAAAAATACTAAATTATTAATTTTAAAAATTATTTAAAATAATAAAATTTTAAATTTATAAAACAAATTAAAATATTTTTACAAATTTATTTAATTTTTATTATATATTTATTAAAAAATATTTAATTTTTGAACAGAGACATCTACGATACTGTGCTCAGTGATTCTTCTTTGGGGGATCTGCGACATAACAAGGTAGTAATTCTTTCTTAGATGGATTTACGACGTTGTAACATAACTATTCATCTAATAAGAATATTTTTAAATTTTTTTATTATTTATAATTCTTAAAATATTTTTACAATTTTTAATATTAGATATTTCTATAATATTTATATGATTTTCAAAATATTTTTGTAATATTTTAGAAAAATTCAATTATTTTTATAATATGTATTATTTTTAAATAAATTTCAAAATTTTCAAAAAGTTAATATTTTTTATAATTTTAAAATTTTACTGATTTTAATAATATTTAATATTTTTAACCATGAGATGTGGTGTGGTGTTTGCTCACCTCATCCCTTTACCATGAGGTCAGAAGTTCGATTCCTACCAATGTGAGTGGAGTAAATTTTGTGGCCAGTTATTTACCCGCGGTGAGAGGATTAGTCAGTTCTGTCGGCGGTAGATACATTAGCTCAAACAAAGAAAAATATTTAATATTTTTACTATTTAAATAAATTTTGATATTTTCAAAAATAATTTAATATATTTTATAATTTTAAAATACTTTTTTAAAAAAAATTAAATTTGTTTTTATAATTTTTCAAGATTTTTAAATAACTTTTTTTTAAAAATTAAACAGGATGGAAATGTCGCTTTACACCATCAGATTGTGCCACGTGACAAATAACCTGAAAATGTTAATATTTTACAGTCAAAATTGACCAAAAGCTTAATTGGTGTAATTTTTCAATTTGAGAACTTAATTGATTTTATTTCTCAGTTCGAGGGTCTAATTAGGTGAAAAAGTAATTCAGAGACTAGATTGACTTTTTAAAAAAAATTAGGGTTTTAAGAGAAAAGCCTTTTAGTTTAGGGGTTAGGGGTTTAGAGTTTAAGGGTTTGGGTTGTAGGGCTTAGAATTTAAAGTTAGTGTTTAGAATTTAGGGTTTAGAGTTTAGATCTTGGGGTTTAGTTTTTTAGGGTTTAAGTTTAATTTTGATTTAGAGTATAAATAACCAGGCTATGTTACACAATCTGTGTATCAAATTTAAACCCCTTTTAACCCCTAAATCTTTTATTTTATTTTATTTTTGTCATTGTATTATGGTTACAAATTAACGATGATTTCTATGCTATTGGAATTATGTGTTATAAAGTTTATTACAATATTATATGTAATAAAATTTCAAAAAGATAAATATTAAAATTGTGCTTGAACTTTGGTTAATTTTACAATATACATAAACTACCAACTCAATTCAGACTATAATAATGATATGGAAAAATAAACATAACATACTTGGTGACATAAGAAAAACAATCAAAATTTACTAAAAAAACAATTAAAATGATATGAAAATGCTCAAAAAATATATGAAAAATAAATAAGGAAAAAAATATGAAAAATGGTTTTGTTTTCACCTGTCTAACCATAGACTCGCCGCATATATCTCTTCCAAAACTCTATAAATTGTACATGATTTCAATCTCAAAACATCCATCCCATTTCACTCAATAACAAAGAAACAAAGAAGAAAACAATAATGAAAAAGATTGATTTGGCCATTGCTTTGATCTCAATCATCATCATTCTTTCACTCCATTCTGTCGTGGGAAAGCATGCAGATGATGAAGGAGCTGCGGAGTCTGAAGAAAAACCCAAAAACCCGAAGAAGGTGAGTAAGGAAACTCGATCAATATGAACATAATGCTAATTGTTCTTATACAAATAATGTGAATTTCAATGCATTGTTTATTCTTTGGAAAATGGTTTTAATTGTTTTTTTGTTTATAGTTATTGCCTATGGAGTTTATGACTTTTCTCTCTTATCACGAGTCCAGGAAACTCATGAAGACATCTTGAAAGCTCATAATGAATTCCGTGCGGAGGTCGGGGTCCCTCCGCTCGTTTGGAATGAAACCCTAGCAAATTACGCTAAAAAATATGCCAAGAAAAGGGTTAATGACTGTGAGATGGAGCATTCCATGGGACCCTACGGTGAAAACCTTGCCGGAGGCTATGAAGACTCGACAATCGCCGATTCCGTGAGGTTTTGGGCCACAGAGAAGCCGGACTATGACCCTGCCAGCGGTAAATGTAAAAGTGGTGGAGACGATTGCGGACATTATACTCAAATTGTTGCGAGAAAGACGAAAAGCGTCGGGTGCGCCAGAGAAAAGTGTAAAAAACGGGTGGTATTATGTTATTTGCAGCTACTATCCTATCGGAAACATTGAGGGTGAAAAAGCTTACTAATTATTCTTCTTTTTCCCTTGAAGTCCTTGAATTTAGAGGAACTAATATGCATGCTATATAAGTGTTATGTTATCCCAATAAAAATTAATGTAAACACTGCTATCTTTATTTGATTATTTATCCCTCAACTTTTTATTATCAAACTTGTTTTCATTTTTTTTACTTTGACTATCGAACTTCATCACCTAATCGTGTTGCATTTTGTGGGTTACAATTATATTAGAAAACCGTTGTTTTCTTCTAAAATATAAAAAATTGAATGCAAGTAACCCACCTAAAAATATTTCAAAAATTCCATACTAAAATGTCAATAAAAATCGAAACAACATGCAAAGTTAGTCTTTTAGATTACAGCGAGTTGATTGTAAAATAGAAATTAAAAATAACTTTATGCAACAATATTCTTTTTACATTACAACATTTCTATTCAGTACAATATTCAAATCTACAAATCAAGAAATATACCAAAATATGATACATAGTTCGCTTATATGCGTATAATGTAGTCTATAATGGCGCAGGATGCATGCTATCATTAGTGGACTGGAACAAGATGTCGACACTAGTGTGCTACGACGGGACGTAACCATCCAATAACAAGATGTCGGTGTTAATCCACTGCGACTGTAGCTCGAGATGTCGACACCTAGTGCGCTATGACTAGTACCGTACCACACAGGTACGCATACAAAAAAGTGGACACAACGTGTTCTGACTAACACATATAACCGTAAAGTACCAAGAACTTACCAAGAATCTACACCAATACAAGTAACTATAGGATGTCACCTAGTGACATAAATCAAGTATGTGGTTACTTGTAATATCCCAATTTTGGCTAGTGACCAAAATGTAAATTTTGAAAGTTTTATGGCTAAAGTATAAACTTTGGAAAAGTTTAGGGATCAAAGTGCAATTTTCAAAAGTTATGTATTTTAACCCCTTAAATGAATAGTTTACCCCCAAGAATGACATTTCTGTGTTACCCGGATTTTTCTTACGGAGTTTGTATTGATGGTTATAAAGCGATAAAGTTCGAAAAAATATTCTGATAATCGGATCGAGTTAAAATTTCAGAGATAGTTCCATGGACCTTAGAAGAGTCATAAAATATCATTTTATGGATATTTGGATGTTAAAAAGGTCAGAAAAATTTAAATCGATTGAAATAACATAGAATGACAATTTTGTGAATAAGTTGATCGGTAAAGGGCATTTTGGTCATTTCGCCCAAAAGGGACATGGAAGGAATTTTGAGATTTATTTCATTGATGAATAGGGGCTGATTAGAATCCAACTAAGTCTAGTTGGAATGTTACAAAATGGTAAATTAGAAATATAGATCTAGTTGGAGGGTATTTTTGGAAAGTGGAATTTATTGAATTAAAAGTTCATTTTTTTCATAATACAAGTGTCTTAAATACATGAAATACGAAGGAATTATCAGCCAAATACCCTCCAAAACCGTGGTGAAGAGAAAAAGAAGAGAAAAATTTTACAAGCTCGATTTAAGTCCCGAATCTCGGTTTTCAGGTAATCTTTCGAACTACAAAGTTGTCCTACTCTTCGAGCTCTATATTTTTATGTAAATAATTCATAGAATACTTGCTTGGTTGATGAGATTTGATATGAGGAAGAAATTAGGGTTTATAAACAAATTGGAGCTTTTACGATTTTATGAATCCATGGTTGATTTTAAGTTAGAATCATGTTTGTATGATGTTAGAAACTTGTTTTTGAGTTGGGATTTAAACCCTACATATTTTAGTTTGCATAGAGAAGATTAGGGTTTATGGATTCAAGTCTAACTTAGAGTTTTGTGATGTTGGATTAATGATCTAGTAAGCTTGATTTGTTGTTTGGAAGCAAAACCCTAAGTTAAATACATAGGGACCATTTTGGCAAGCTTTAAAATTAAGGGACCAGATCTGATTTTTATGAATTTGATGTGTATCTATATTATTAATGATGTTAGAGACATGAAAATGAAGTTAGAATGCTAAACCGATGATTAATCGCATTAGTGACCATTTGACAACTCGTCAAACTTGAATGGTCTATTCGGAAAGGATGATATGTAGAAGGAGTAAATTTGATTTTTAGTTAAAATGATGGAATTAAGTTAGTAATGTTGATTTGAGGACTAATTTGCAGATTTAAGAAGCTTGAATCCTTATATTGGAAATTTGGTGACCATTTTGACAAATTATGAGAAATTAGAGGAGAAAAGGTTTAAGCTTATTTTAATGAAGGACGTAAAGAGAACATATGAATACAAGCTTTATTCTAGCCATTTGAAGTAAAGTGATGGGACTAAATTGACAAGTAGAGAAATAAGGAGAAGTTGGTGTAAATTAGACGTTATTCATAAGAAGTTATGTTGGAAATTTGAATTATGGCAGTAATTTTTAAAATTTGCCATAAATTCTAAAAAAATGGTTAAATGATGAATTTTATACCGTTGTAAAGAATTGTTAGTTTAGTTTCATTTCGAACAAACAGAAACTGATTTTGAGTTTCAATTTAAAATATATGAATTTTTAATCGAATGATGGTCAGAAAAATTACAGAGCAGTTTCTGCCTTTACAACTTTCTGACGTGAATGTAAGGAATTTTCATAATTTTTGTAGATTTTATTAATTTATGTGACGTATACCGTTATCGAATCTAGTTTCTCCAGCATGAAGGAAATTAAGATCCAGTATGTATTCTGCCATGTATAGGTAAATCTTTGAAGGTAGCGCAAGCTGTCAGAAAATAGAATTTGAAACTTTTTGTATTTAAATGTTAGTTAGCAAGCTCGGAAGAATTATTGGAAGTTCAAATTGGTCACTAAGGACCATAATGAGTTTTTGAACAGTACAAGGAAGAAAGGAAAATATTTGGAAATTTTATATTCGAATGATTATATTAGACAACATGTTTAAGGTATTGTTAGATTTGAATCTAACAAATATTTTATCTTATTCATGTGATTAATGAAGTCAAGTCTGAATCAAAGAAGGTTCGAGCTACTATGAAAGAAATGATCGAACTAAGACTTAGTGAGGTATTGTGTTAAGTGGCCAATGTGAGTGCCTTAATTATTACTTAATTATGCATGTGATAGAGGGAGGCTTGCGATAAGCCAACCTTATTTATGAATGCATGATATGATATATGTTGAAGTTATGTTCTACTGTTTAAATGTGGTAAGTAATATGGCGAGCAATGTGGGGACAATGTTCCTAACATATGCCTAAAGAATTATTTATGATATGTTATGTTCATAAAAAAATCAAGAATAAGTGATGTGTTTGACACATGATCACTGACTGGAAAATTATTCTTAATAAATAAGCTAATATGGCTTGAATAACATACTGTTTTAAGTATGAGAAATTATTTGTGAAATGTTATGATAGTCACTATAACTGATATGTTATTTGAATATGATATGATCAAGTAATATGTATAATACATTGTCAATGCTCTGATAGATATCTCTGTTATAGTATACCTGATATTATCTGGGTTATGAACTGCCATTACGATTTATTGATGACATCTGATATGATAACTTCTGATCATGATATACATATATCTGAATGCCCAAGTATTACAAAGTATGAGTCCTTGGTATAGTTGGCATGCCATAGATTCTTCGTACCTGCATCATTCTATTATGATATATGTCTATTTTGTGATTACTACGATGTCACATCTACCATGGGGATCTAATCCCATGGTGCTAAGTGCACTAAAGAGGTGCGTATAGAATGAGCAAAGAGCGTCCTTGATTATATGAGGAGCAAAAAGCATCCTCGAGTACTGACTCATCTGTCTGTTCCGTTTGGCACTACGGTGTCATATTTCAAATGACTTGCGTACCTAAGGTCTCATAAAGTATACTTTGGGCAAATTTAAAAGATTAATAAAAGTGCAGGTAATCGAGCTAGTGAGCTTGGCAAATTCTGTTATGTACTAAGTTTTCTGCAAAGTTTTGGTACTAAGTACGAGAAATAGCAGGTTCTCCGTACTCTCTGTATATCTTTGTATTTTCCGTAAGATCAGTATTTTCTTGATTATGTTAAGCTCAGTAATATCTGTATTTATTTGTTTGATATGTTTGGCAAAGAATTAGAATTATGATAAAGTTTGCCATGAAATGCCACAGAAACTGGTTATATTATGCTATGTGAAGCATGTTGAAGTATGTCAAGTAAACATGATGAACTTAATACAAGATATTTATCAGTTATACTTACATAAGCTAGATATAAAAATAAACCTTGAATTATGTTCATGTCAGTTATTTGATAACCTTATATGCTTTGCCTCACTAAGTGAATACTTAGAGAGTGTTGTTTCACACGAAGGTTATTGGAAACATACCAGAAGATGAGTCAACATGTTGATCAAGTTGCAATCTGCCAAACATCAGTAAGACATTCTAATTTATGATATTCCCTAGTGGGCATGTATCAATTTATTCGTTAGTTGTTTTAAAGGTATAAGTTTGATTATTAGTCAAATAAATATGAATTATTCGTATGGTTAAATAATTACCGGTGATGATATTTAATCGGGTAATATTTTATTTATCATTTATAGCATAACGATTTTAAATTCAAGAAAGAGCCTAGGCAGCGTACCTAGTTTTCACCCTGAGTTTTATACTTATTTTAATAGCTAACATGTTTTATAAACCAATTCAGGTTCAAAACTAGCAATATGCAAATAGGCTATGAATACCTCGAAAGTCGAGAAAAGGCTTATTTTATAAACAAGTTTTATGTCAGATGTTTTAAAATAAATTTTTTTACAAGTCTAGAACTATGTTAAATAATATTGTGATATCCTTAATGTGTATTCGTACTATGAGCATACGTTAATAGTGTTACATTTAGTGGTATCAGAGCTACATGTTTAGCCGGTTCTGGATGCTAAACCAAGTTTCTTATAAGTTGTCAGTAAATACATGCCCCTAGAATGGCTTATTACTGATGTGTTGATTGTATGACTTGAAGCTGCTCCTCATTAGTGTAGGATAGAATAAGATTATAATAAGGAAAGTAAGACACTACCGGATTTTGTCAATTAACGAATCTCAGAGTTCAATAAAGGACCCATAGCGAGTACAATAAAGTAAAATGAGTAATGTAATCAACTTCAGTTTGGGTTGAGTTATATGCATTGTAAGGAGCTGATGCAGTAATTATAACATGTTAGTCCTTAACATCTATATATGCACTTATGTTTATAACATCATAAGTTACAAAGAAATTTAGATAGTAAGGGCTAACATTTCAAGGTAAAAGACAATCGTAAGACTGTAAGTTTATCATTAAATAATGTTAAGAATATATTTGACAAATTAAGATATTCGGATATAAAGAAATAATAATAATAAGAAGAAGTATCTTTACTTGAGAAATATAAATGCTTGGGGGTTAGAAAGAGACCCGTAGTAGTATAAATGAAGTAAAGTATGTACTGTTCTCGAATTCTGACTTCGCTGAGCTACTTATGCAGTAGGGAGCTCAAGCACAAGAGTAGAGAATACTATTTTAGATAATAGAAAAAATACATGAGAGGTTTTAACCTTCATTATCTGTATTTGTTAGGGCATTGATTGTTAAAAGTTTAAGTTTCTGAGTGCCCTAAATTTTATAGTAAAAGTGAATTGATGACTACTTATCTAAAGTTAAAGGATGATAAAAATCACATTGGAAGGTCTGAAAGATATGAAAATTGAAATGTCAGAAGAAGTAATATTGTTACTAGGGGAAAATGTTTGTATTTGGGTGGACTAATGCCACAGAGTAGTACTTACAATATAAGTGATCTGGAAAATTTCCTAGAAGGAATTAAAAGAGCTAAAAGCTCAGCTGTAAGAATTGTTAGACTAGAGTTATAATCAACCCAGTGTGCTATTGTGAGAAGCTCCAAAATTATTATTAAAGAATGAAGATTTTTCTTTACGACCATGTAGTGATTATTTATAAAAGGAAATAAGAGAAAGGAAATGATATATTTTCTATCAGGATTATCAATTAACCTGAACCAGAAAGACTTGATGTGAGTTTTCGTTATTAAAAATGGATTTCTTAGGTCATATTACTTCAGCTTTAGGGATCTGAGTCGATCCTAAAAATATACAGTCTATTGTGGAGTGGAAAAATTCCCAAAAATATTACAGAGGATCGTAGTTTCCTAAGACTTATTGGTTATGATCGAAGGTCAATGAAAGATTTCTTGAGGATATGTTATGAGCTTGTATAATTGAGTTAGAGATCATGGAAAAGATATATGCCATTAGTAGAAATTGCTTATAATAATAGTTATTAAGAAAGTATACAAATGGCACCCTACGAAGCTCTCTATGGCCGAAAGTGTAAATCACTATTAAATTGGTATGAGTTGAAAATCGTAAATTAATTAAGTCAGATCTATTACAAGAAATGAAAGAAAAAGTAAAGATTATACAAGATAATCTTAAAAATACTGATGATCGACAGAAGTCTTATGCAGACTTGAAAGGAAAAGATATTCAATTCGAAGACAAGGGAAGAACGTGATGCCTATCTTCGCATTGTTCTTCAGACTCTTCGAGAAAATAAGTTATATGTTAAGCTGTCAAAGTGTAAATCTTGGTTGTCGGAGTTACTTTTCTTGGTTATGTGGTTTTGGTAGAAGAGATAAGAGTAAATCCCAAGAAAGTACCAACTATAGTTGAATGGAACCTCTGAAGAATGTTTCTGAGGTTCGAAGTTTCTTGGGACTTGTTGGTTATTATCGAAAGTTTGTAAAGAATTTCTCGATGATTGCCTCCCCACTGACAAAGCTATTGAGGAAAGATATGTCATTCTGTTGGACAAATAAGTGCCAATAAAACTTTGAGACATTAAAGAAGATATTAATGAGAGACTGGCATTAAAAGATGATGGCGCTTTGACTTCCGAAATAAGAATAAAGTCTACTTTATTAGATTGAATAAAAGATCTTTAGAAAAAAGATGAGAAGTGTTTGTTAAGGTTCAAATAAATGGAAGAAGGTGAGACCGAAGACTTTGAAGTTAATCTGATGGATGCTTGTATTATAGAGGAAAAAAATCTATTTTTCAAACGATGAAGAATTGAAGAAACAACTTATCTTCAAGGTACGTTATAGTCCTTTGATTGTACATCCAGGTGGAAACCATATGTATCAAGATTTAAAGAGTCAATATTGGTGGCCAGGCATGAAAAGAGTTATAACTGAGTTTGTTTCTAAATATCTGACATGCCAACAAGTAAAAGCAGAACTTTAGGTACCTTCTAAATTATCGTAACTGATTTCTATTTCTCAGTGGAAATGAGAGCGAGTGATGATGGATTTTGTATTAGGACTATCTTTGACATCGAATAAGAAGGATTCAATCTAAGTGATTGTTAATAGATTGACTAAGTTAGCACACTTTATCCCTGTGCGAACAGATTACTCTAGGGATAAGTATGCTGAGTTGTATATTAAGAAAATAGTTCGACTACATGGAGTACTAGCCTCGATAGTTTCTAATAGAGATCCGAGGTTTACTTTAAAAATTTGGAAGTCTTTACATAGAGCCTTGGATATTCGACTCAATATTAACACAACCTTTCATCCTCAAACAGATGGACAATCAGATCGAACTATTTAGATTTTGGAGGATATGTTAAAGGCATGTGTGATTGAATTCAAAGGATCGAGATGTAGTTGGCCCTGAGCAAATTAAAGAAGTTAAAGGTAAGGTAAATATGATAAAACATGGAGTCAAAGAACTAAGGAAATAAGTCAATTTCGCTTGTTAAAGTTCTTTGACGAAATCGTAAAGTTGAGGAAGCGACTTGGGAAAGAAAAGAAAATATGAGAAAGTAGTTTCCTCACCTTTTTTGAACCAGGTACGTGTTGAAAATTCGAGGAAGAATTTTATTAAGGGGCTAGAATTGTAATATCCCAATTTTTGGCTAGTGACCAAAATGTAAATTTTGAAACTTTTGTGGCTAAAGTATAAACTTTGGAAAAGTTTAGGGATCAAAGTGGAATTTTCAAAAGTTATGTATTTTAACCCCTTAAATGAATAGTTTACCCCCAAGAATGACATTTCTATGTTACCCGGATTTTTCTTACAGAGTTTGTATTAATGGCTATAAAGCGATAAAGTTCGGAAAAATATTTTAATAATCAGATCGAGCTAAAATTTCAGAGATAGTTCCATGAACCTTAGAAGAGTCATAAAATATCATTTTATGAATATTTGGATGTTAAAAAGGTTGGAAAACTTTAAATCGATTGAAATGACATATAATGCCAATTTTATGAATAAGTTGATCGGTAAATGGCATTTTGGTCATTTTGTCCAAAAGGGACATGGAAGGAATTTTGAGATTTCTTTCATTGATGAATAGTGGCTGATTAGAATCCAAATAATTCTAGTTGGAATGTTACAAAATGGCAAATTAGAAATATAGATCTAGTTGGAGGGTATTTTTGGAAAGTGGAATTTATTGAATTAAAAATTCATTTTTTCATAATAAAAGTGTCTTAAATACATGAAATATGAAGGAATTATCCGCCAAATACCCTCAAAAACCGTGGTGAAGAGAAAAATAAGAGAAATTTTACAAGTTCGATTTAAGCCCCGAATCTCGGTTTTCAGGTAATCATTCGAACTACAAACTTTTCCTACTCTTCGATCTCTATCTTTTGATGTAAATAATTCATAGACTACTGCTTGGTTGATAAGATTTGATATGATGAAGAAATTAGGGTTTATGAACAAATTAGGGCTTTTATGATTTTATGAATCCATGGTTGATTTTAAGTTAGAATCATGCTTGTTTGATGTTGGAATCATGTTTTTGAGTTGGGATTTAAACCCTACATATTTTGTTTTGTATATAGAAGATTAGGGTTTATGGATTCAAGTCTAACTTAGGGTTTGTGGTGTTGGACTAATGATTTAGTAAGCTTGATTTGTTGTTTGGAAGCAAAACCCTAAGTTAAATACATAGGGACCATTTTGGAAAGCTTTAAAATTAAGGGACCAGATCTGATTTTTATGAATTTGATGTGTATCTATATTATTAATGATGTTAGAGACATGAAAATGAAGTTAGAATGCTAAACTGATGATTAATCGCATTAGTGACCATTTTGACAACTTGTCAAACTTGAATGGTCTATTCGGCAAAGAGGATATGTAGAAGGAGTAAATCTGATTTTTAGTTAAAATGATGGAATTAAGTTAGTAATGTTGATTTGAGGACTAATTTGCAAAGTTAAGAAGCTTGAATCCTTATATTGGAAATTTGGTAACCATTTTGACAAATTAAGAGAAATTAGAGGAGTAAATGTTTAAGGTTATTTTAATAAAGGATGTAAAGAGAACATACAAATACAAGCTTTATTCTATCCATTTGAAGTAAAGTGATGGGACTAAATTGACAAGTAGAGAAATAAGGAGAAGTTGGTGTAAATTAGACGTTATTCATTGGAAGTTATGTTGGAAATTTGAATTATGGCAGTAAGTTTTAAAATATGCCATAAATTCTAAAAAAAATTTAGATAATGAATTTTATACCGTTGTAAAGATTTGTTAGTTTAGTTTCGTTCCCAACAAACGGAAACTGATTTTGAGTTTCGATTTAAAAGATATGAATTTTTAATCGAATGAAGGTCAGAAAAATTATAGAGCAGTTTCTACCCGGACAACTTTGTAACGTGAATGTAAGGAATTTTCATAATTTTTTGTAGATTTTATTAATTTATGTGACTTATACCGTTAGAACCGTTATCGAATCTAGTTTCTCCAGTATAAAGGAAATTAAGATCAAGTATGTATTCTGCCCTGTATAAGTAAATCTTTGAAGGTAGCGCAAGCTGTCAGAAAATAGAATTTGAAACATTTTGTATTTAAATGTTAGTTAGCAAGCTCGGAAGAATTATTGGAAGTTCAAATTGGTCACTAAGGACCATAATGAGTTTTTGAACAGTACAAGGAATAAAGGAAAATATTTGGAAATTTTATATTCGAATGATTATATTAGACAACATGTTTAAGGTATTGTTAGATTTGAATCTAACAAATATTTTATCTTATTCATGTGATTAATGAAGTCAAGTCTGAATCAAAGAAGGTTCGAGGTACTATGAAAGAAAGGATCGAACTAAGACTTAGTGAGGCATTGTGTTAAGTGGCCAAGGTGAATGCCTTAATTATTACTTGATTATGCATGTGATAGAGGGAGGCTTGCGATAAGCAACCTTATTTATGAATGCATGATATGATATATGTTGAAGTTATGTTCTATTGTTTAAATTTGGTAAGTAATATGGCGAGCAATGTGGGGACAATGTTCTTAACATATGCCTAAAGAATTATTTATGATATGTTATGTTCATAAAAAAATAAGAATAAGTGATGTGTTTGACACATGATCACTGACTGGAAAATTATTCTTAATAAATAAGCTAATATGGCTTGAATAACATACTGTTTTAAGTATGAGAACTTATTTGTGAAATGTTATGATAGTCATTATAAGTGATATGTTATTTGAATATGGTAAGTGATAAGTGTTCAAAAGTACTATTTTTATTACCCTTTTTACTCATATTATTGTTAGACTTAAGCTCATATTAGTTGCATAATTAGTCATTCAAGCATTAATTCATGTTTCTTTCCACCGTTGAGCTTGATTACATAACTTGGTGATTTTTGTGGAAAAAGATGCTGCTTTGGTATGTTTTTGTGTGTGTGCAGAATCACTTGCCTAAACAAGGCTAGAACCAGTTGCCAGGGCAATACATGAAGTAGATGCCGAGCTAGTTGCCAGGGCAATGCATGAAGGAGACGCCGAGCCAGTTGCCAGGGCAATTGTCGATAAAGAATAAGGTGATATGGTAGTCAAAATTGATGACTAGACAAGCCCAAGATGACGTGGAGCAAAGCTAAATCCCAAAGGAATTTGATTTCTATGAAGAGATTAAAGAAGAATTAAATTCCAAGAAGATATGAGAAGTTCTAGTAGGAATATAATTATAATAAAGAATTATATTCTTTAAAGATAATTTAATTCCAACTTAACTTCCTCCTCAAAGAAGGACTTTGACCTAGCCCTATAAATAAGAGGCCATATCGTCAACTTGAGAGGGAGCAAGATGAGGGAAAATTTTGACAACCCCATAGGGCAAGAAGAGAGAAATTTTGACAAGAGAGCAAAGGGGAGAGAGTTCGATTTCTTCTTCTTCTTCTTTGCTTCCATTAGGTTCATGGTTTGGGGATTATTCTTTGTATATCTTTTGAACCCAACCATGAACTAACTTGATTGGTTGGGGTTATTGTGTTTTGTTGTTGTGAGAAACAATTGGATTTTGTTTAGGTAATAAGAGTTTGCACTTTCAATTCAAGGTTTACTCATTCTTGGTTCTTATTCTTGTTTGCGAGTGAATTGGGAGAGGATCTCGTAACTTCATCTATTTATCTAATATCGGGAGAGTTAGATTCAAGAAACGAATGAGTATGGTCTTTATTCAATCTATTGATGGCGAAGATTAATCCGGCTTAGGAATAAGTTAAGGATTTCAACGGCTAAGAGGAGCGCAAGATTGGTTGTTGTTCACCCTTGATTCACGCAGGGATGTATTATCAAGGCATGCATAAGTAGCTAGAGTTTTGACTTAGGGATAAGAAGAAACCATTGAAGAACGCTCAGCCGAACCTTGAAGTTGCTGCCCATACGCCCAAGTAGTTGCCCAGCTAGTCGCCCAGGAAACCATCGATTAGTTGCCAAGGCAATCCCGCTGTGCAAGTTGCCACGGCAACTGAGTTGCCCTTGCACTCTTTTACCAAGACGATCCAATTGGCTATCACACCTCAACTCACGATAACCCGGCCTATTTACTCTATTTTAATTTCATCTTTTTTTTTTAGTTTATTGCTCTTAGTTTTCTCGTTAATTAAAACCTCTATTATCAATTGTTTTTTATTTTCACAGTGCAGTAACTTAAGCAAAGTGGCCCAAACCAATCCCTGTGGAGACGATACTCGATACTCGTATCACTTTATTACTTGCGATGTGTATACTTGCACATTTGCGTAGCACTTATCACACACAACAGTAAGAGCAAGTAATATGTATAATACATTGTCAATGCTTTGATAGATATCTTTGTTATAGTATACCTGATATTATCTGGGTTATGAAATGCCATTACGATTTATTGATGACATCTGATATGATAACTTCTGATCATGATATACATATATTTGAATGCCCAAGTATTACAAAGTGAGAATCATTAGTATAGTTGGCATGCCATAGAGTCTTAGTAGATGCATCATTATGTTCTGATATCTGTCTGTTTTGTGACTACTACGGTGTCACATCCACCTTGGGGATCTAAGCCCATGGTGCTAAGTGCACTAAAGAGGTACTTATATAAGGAGCAAAGAGCGTCCTTGATTATATGAGGAGCAAAAAGCGTCATCGAGTACATACTCATCTGTCTGTACCGTTTGGAACTACGGTGTCATATTTCAGATGACTTGCGTACCTAAAGTCTCATAAAGTATACTTTGGGCAAATTTAAAAGATTAATAAAAGTGCAGGTAATCGAGCTAGTGAGCTTGGCAAATTTTGTTATGTACTAAGTTTTCTGTAAAGTTTTGATACTAAGTACGAGAATTAACAGGTTCTCCGTACTCTCTGTATAGCTCTGTATATCTTTGTATTTTACGTAAGATCAGTATTTTCTCAATTATGTTAAGGTCAGTAATATCTGTATTTCTTTGTTTGATATGTTAGGCAAAGAATTAGAATTATGATAAAGTTTGCCATGAAATGCCATAGAAACTGGTTATTTTATGCTATGAGAAGCATGTTGAAGTATGTCAACTAAACATGATGAACTTAACACAAGAAATTTATCAGTTATACTTAGATAAGCTAGATATAAAAATAAGCCTTGAATTAGGTTTATGTCAGTTATCTGATAACCTTAAATGATTTGCCTTACTAAGTGAATACTTAGCGTGTGTTGCTTCACACGTAGGTTATTGGAAACTTACCGGAAGAGGAGTCAACCATGTTGATCAAGTTGCAATCTGCCAAACATCAGTAAGACATTCTAATTTATGATATTCTCTAGTGGGATGTATCAATTTATTCGTTAGTTGTTTTAAAGGTATAAGTTTGATTAATAATCAAATAAATCTGAATCATTCGTATGGTTAAAGAATTACCAGTGATGATATTTAATCGGGTAACATTTTATTTATCATTTATAGCATAACGATTTTAAATTCAAGAAAGGGCCTAGGCAGTGTACCAAGTTTTCACCCTGAGTTATATACTTATTTTAATAGCTGACTAACATGTTTTATAAACCAATTCAGGGTCAAAACTAGTAATCTGCAAATAGGCTATGAATACCTCGAAAGTCGAGAAAGGGTTATTTTATAAACAAGTTTTATGTCATATGTTTTAAAATAAAAAAAATTTACAAGTTTAGAACTCTGCTAAATAATATTGTGACATCCTTAATGTGTATTCGTACTACGAGTATACGTTATGGGTGTTACATTACTATTGAATAGGAATCGTGTAGGCTCACTGAATCTCTAGTTATACCTAAACTCAAGTAGGTGTGAACCGGATGTAGGTAGTTATCTACAATTTATTACTAGCTACAATAGTTATCAATTAAAGAATAACATCATGAGTCATTCAGGATTTAAGTACATCCCATCCCGTTGTGCTTTCCTAGTCTTGTATCATATTTGGGAATTATTCAGTAGAGAAATCAAGCTTATCAAGTCGTTAGGCATTTCGAGAAGTCAATAATTAGAGGTACTTTGGTAATTACAAAAAGGGTATAATGGTCTTTTGACATTTTCAAACGAATTCTGAAAGCAAGAATCTAAAGTACGTAGTCTATAAATTAAAGACTTCACAAGGGTATTCATGTGTTGAAACATCAGGATTATTCAAGACATTTTGGTATATCAGATGTGTTCCAATATTTTAGAATACAATCGCATTTTGGTCATTTTTTTTTATCTCTAGAGACAATTTAGTAATTTAGCATAGCAAGGGTAAATCAGTAAATTGCAGTCTTCGAAGCCAACAACAACTTATCAGTCCTTACAATAGGCTAGGAAGATGAACGAGTCGGTCCAAATGACCTACTGGATAAGAAGGGTCTCAACACTGTTGACAACAAGTTCTCAATAGCCTTGGGATTGAAATCGGGTCCATTGGTTTCGAAACCTTCCCTGCACCTAGAGAATTCTAACACAGAGTCGATAATCATAACCTTCAGACATAATATCTTACATAAACATTTAGTCAAGATTCGTATGAACTTATCAGACATCCAAGTCCTATCAGTGTAGATACTTATCAAGTACTCGAACATGTACACATCGCTCTTATTCTCAAATTGATACAAACTCCGTCGTATAGTTGAACATGTCGTCTTTACAAGTCGTCACAAGATTTTCCATCAAATATGTCATCATATGAAATTCTTCTAGTTTTGCAGCAATATCAGGAGTGATCGAGGTATAGAAGTCAGGCTTTACAAGTCTTAGGGGCATTATAGTTATTTAGGCTTCACCGATATTTTCTTGTTTAATCAAATAAGGACATTTCCATCATTTCAGTGCTCGAGGGTGTTTCGGTCAATTTAACCATCGGAGTATTTCTTTTTGTAAATTGCTCTTAAAATATATAACCATGAATCAGGTCTAAAAGGAGGAAATTTGGGTATTTGCAATCTCGAGCGCTAGAAACGGGTTATTATTTTTATAATATGTATTATTTTTAAATAAATTTCAAAATTTCCAAAAAGTTAATATTTTTTATAATTTTAAAATTTTAAATTTTACTGATTTTAATAATATTTAATATTTTTAACCATTAGATGTGGTGTGGTGGTTGCTCACCTCATCCCTTTACCATGAGGTCAGAAGTTCGATTCCTACCAATGTGAGTGGAGTAAATTTTGTGGCCAGTCATTTACCTCTTAGTGGGAGCACCCGCGGTGAGAGGATTAGTCAGTTCTGTCGGCGGTAGATACATTAGCTCAAACAAAGAAAAATATTTAATATTTTTACTATTTAAATAAATTTTGATATTTTCAAAAATAATTTAATATATTTTATAATTTTAAAATACTTTTTTAAAAAATTAAATTTGTTTTTATAATTTTTTAAGATTTTTAAATAACTTTTTTTTAAAAATTAAAAAGGATGGAAATGTCGCTTTACACCATCAGATTGTGCCACTTGACAAATAACCTGAAAATGTTAACATTTTACAGTCAAAATTGACCAAAAGCTTGATTGGTGTAATTTTTCAATTTGAGAACTTAATTGATTTTATTTCTCAGTTCGAGGGTCTAATTAGGTGAAAAAGTAATTCAGAGACTAGATTGACTTTTTAAAAAAAATTAGGGTTTTAAGAGAAAAGCCTTTTAGTTTAGGGGTTAGGGGTTTAGAGTTTAAGGGTTTGGGTTGTAGGGCTTAGAATTTAAAGTTAGTGTTTAGAATTTAGGGTTTAGAGTTTAGATCTTGGGGTTTAGTTTTTTAGGGTTTAAGTTTAATTTTGATTTAGAGTATAAATAACCAGGCTATGTTACACAATCTGTGTATCAAATTTAAACCCCTTTTAACCCCTAAATCTTTTATTTTATTTTATTTTTGTCATTGTATTATGGTTACAAATTAACGATGATTTCTATGCTATTGGAATTATGTGTTATAAAGTTTATTACAATATTATATGTAATAAAATTTCAAAAAGATAAATATTAAAATTGTGCTTGAACTTTGGTTAATTTTACAATATACATAAACTACCAACTCAATTCAGACTATAATAATGATATGGAAAAATAAACATAACATACTTGGTGACATAAGAAAAACAATCAAAATTTACTAAAAAAACAATTAAAATGATATGAAAATGCTCAAAAAATATATGAAAAATAAATAAGGAAAAAAATATGAAAAATGGTTTTGTTTTCACCTGTCTAACCATAGACTCGCCGCATATATCTCTTCCAAAACTCTATAAATTGTACATGATTTCAATCTCAAAACATCCATCCCATTTCACTCAATAACAAAGAAACAAAGAAGAAAACAATAATGAAAAAGATTGATTTGGCCATTGCTTTGATCTCAATCATCATCATTCTTTCACTCCATTCTGTCGTGGGAAAGCATGCAGATGATGAAGGAGCTGCGGAGTCTGAAGAAAAACCCAAAAACCCGAAGAAGGTGAGTAAGGAAACTCGATCAATATGAACATAATGCTAATTGTTCTTATACAAATAATGTGAATTTCAATGCATTGTTTATTCTTTGGAAAATGGTTTTAATTGTTTTTTTGTTTATAGTTATTGCCTATGGAGTTTATGACTTTTCTCTCTTATCACGAGTCCAGGAAACTCATGAAGACATCTTGAAAGCTCATAATGAATTCCGTGCGGAGGTCGGGGTCCCTCCGCTCGTTTGGAATGAAACCCTAGCAAATTACGCTAAAAAATATGCCAAGAAAAGGGTTAATGACTGTGAGATGGAGCATTCCATGGGACCCTACGGTGAAAACCTTGCCGGAGGCTATGAAGACTCGACAATCGCCGATTCCGTGAGGTTTTGGGCCACAGAGAAGCCGGACTATGACCCTGCCAGCGGTAAATGTAAAAGTGGTGGAGACGATTGCGGACATTATACTCAAATTGTTGCGAGAAAGACGAAAAGCGTCGGGTGCGCCAGAGAAAAGTGTAAAAACGGGTGGTATTATGTTATTTGCAGCTACTATCCTATCGGAAACATTGAGGGTGAAAAAGCTTACTAATTATTCTTCTTTTTCCCTTGAAGTCCTTGAATTTAGAGGAACTAATATGCATGCTATATAAGTGTTATGTTATCCCAATAAAAATTAATGTAAACACTGCTATCTTTATTTGATTATTTATCCCTCAACTTTTTATTATCAAACTTGTTTTCATTTTTTTTTTTTGACTATCGAACTTCATCACCTAATCGTGTTGCATTTTGTGGGTTACAATTATATTAGAAAACCGTTGTTTTCTTCTAAAATATAAAAAATTGAATGCAAGTAACCCACCTAAAAATATTTCAAAAATTCCATACTAAAATGTCAATAAAAATCGAAACAACATGCAAAGTTAGTCTTTTAGATTACAGCGAGTTGATTGTAAAATAGAAATTAAAAATAACTTTATGCAACAATATTCTTTTTACATTACAACATTTCTATTCAGTACAATATTCAAATCTACAAATCAAGAAATATACCAAAATATGATACATAGTTCGCTTATATATGTATAATGTAGTCTATAATGGCGCAGGATGCATGCTATCATTAGTGGACTGGAACAAGATGTCGACACTAGTGTGCTACGACGGGACGTAACCATCCAATAACAAGATGTCGGTGTTAATCCACTGCGACTGTAGCTCGAGATGTCGACGCCTAGTGCGCTATGACTAGTACCGTACCACACAGGTACGCATACAAAAAAGTGGACACAACGTGTTACGACTAACACATATAACCGTAAGTACCAAGAACTTACCAAGAATCTACACCAATACAAGTAACTATAGGATGTCACCTAGTGACATAAATCAAGTATGTGGTTACTTGTAATATCCCAATTTTGGCTAGTGACCAAAATGTAAATTTTGAAAGTTTTATGGCTAAAGTATAAACTTTGGAAAAGTTTAGGGATCAAAGTGCAATTTTCAAAAGTTATGTATTTTAACCCCTTAAATGAATAGTTTACCCCAAGAATGACATTTCTGTTACCCGGATTTTTCTTACGGAGTTTGTATTGATGGTTATAAAGCGATAAAGTTCAAAAAATATTACGATAATCGGATCGAGTTAAAATTTCAGAGATAGTTCCATGGACCTTAGAAGAGTCATAAAATATCATTTTATGGATATTTGGATGTTAAAAAGGTCAGAAAAATTTAAATCGATTGAAATAACATAGAATGACAATTTTGTGAATAAGTTGATCGGTAAAGGGCATTTTGGTCATTTCGCCCAAAAGGGACATGGAAGGAATTTTGAGATTTATTTCATTGATGAATAGGGGCTGATTAGAATCCAACTAAGTCTAGTTGGAATGTTACAAAATGGTAAATTAGAAATATAGATCTAGTTGGAGGGTATTTTTGGAAAGTGGAATTTATTGAATTAAAAGTTCATTTTTTTCATAATACAAGTGTCTTAAATACATGAAATACGAAGGAATTATCAGCCAAATACCCTCCAAAACCGTGGTGAAGAAAAAGAAGAAAAAAAATTTTACAAGCTCGATTTAAGTCCCGAATCTCGGTTTTCAGGTAATCTTTCGAACTACAAAGTTGTCCTACTCTTCGAGCTCTATATTTTTATGTAAATAATTCATAGAATACTTGCTTGGTTGATGAGATTTGATATGAGGAAGAAATTAGGGTTTATAAACAAATTGGAGCTTTTACGATTTTATGAATCCATGGTTGATTTTAAGTTAGAATCATGTTTGTATGATGTTAGAAACTTGTTTTTGAGTTGGGATTTAAACCCTACATATTTTAGTTTGCATAGAGAAGATTAGGGTTTATGGATTCAAGTCTAACTTAGAGTTTTGTGATGTTGGATTAATGATCTAGTAAGCTTGATTTGTTGTTTGGAAGCAAAACCCTAAGTTAAATACATAGGGACCATTTTGGCAAGCTTTAAAATTAAGGGACCAGATCTGATTTTTATGAATTTGATGTGTATCTATATTATTAATGATGTTAGAGACATGAAAATGAAGTTAGAATGCTAAACCGATGATTAATCGCATTAGTGACCATTTGACAACTCGTCAAACTTGAATGGTCTATTCGGAAAGGATGATATGTAGAAGGAGTAAATTTGATTTTTAGTTAAAATGATGGAATTAAGTTAGTAATGTTGATTTGAGGACTAATTTGCAGATTTAAGAAGCTTGAATCCTTATATTGGAAATTTGGTGACCATTTTGACAAATTATGAGAAATTAGAGGAGAAAAGGTTTAAGCTTATTTTAATGAAGGACGTAAAGAGAACATATGAATACAAGCTTTATTCTAGCCATTTGAAGTAAAGTGATGGGACTAAATTGACAAGTAGAGAAATAAGGAGAAGTTGGTGTAAATTAGACGTTATTCATAAGAAGTTATGTTGGAAATTTGAATTATGGCAGTAATTTTTAAAATTTGCCATAAATTCTAAAAAAATGGTTAAATGATGAATTTTATACCGTTGTAAAGAATTGTTAGTTTAGTTTCATTTCGAACAAACAGAAACTGATTTTGAGTTTCAATTTAAAATATATGAATTTTTAATCGAATGATGGTCAGAAAAATTACAGAGCAGTTTCTGCCTTTACAACTTTCTGACGTGAATGTAAGGAATTTTCATAATTTTTGTAGATTTTATTAATTTATGTGACGTATACCGTTAGAACAGTTATCGAATCTAGTTTCTCCAGCATAAAGGAATTTAAGATCCAGTATGTATTCTGCCCTGTATAAGTAAATCTTTGAAGGTAGCACAAGCTGACAGAAAATAGAATTCGAAACATTTTGTATTTAAATGTTAGTTAGCAAGCTCGGAAGAATTATTGGATGTTCAAATTGGTCACTAAGGACCATAATGAGTTTTTGAACAGTACAATGAAGAAAGGAAAATATTTGGAAATTATATATTCGAATGATTATATTAGACATCATGTTTAAGGTATTGTTAGATTTGAATCTAACAAATATTTTATCTTATTCACGTGATTAATGAAGTCAAGTCTGAATCAAAGAAGGTTCGAGGTACTATGAAAGAAAGGATCGAACTAAGAATTAGTGAGGCATTGTGTTAAGTGGCCAAGGTGAGTGCCCTAATTATTACTTAATTATGCATGTGATAGATAGAGGCTTGTGATAAGACAACCTTATTTATGAATGCCTGATATAATATATGTTGAAGTTATGTTCTATTGTTTAAATGTGGTAAGTAATATGGCGAGCAATGTGGGGACAATGTTCCTAACATATGCCTAAAGAATTATTTATGATATGTTATGTTCATAAAAAAATTAAGAATAAGTGATGTGTTTGACACATGATCACTGACTGGAAAATTATTCTTAATAAATAAGCTAATATGGCTTGAATAACATACTGTTTTAAGTATGAGAACTTATTTGTGAAATGTTATGATAGTCATTATAACTGATATGTTATTTGAATATGGTAAGAGCAAGTAATATGTATAATACATTGTCAATGCTATGATAGATATCTTTGTTATAGTATACCTGATATTATCTGGGTTATGAACTGCCATTACAATTTATTGATGACATCTGATATGATAACTTCTGATCATGATATACATATATCTGAATGCCCAAGTATTACAAAGTGGGAGTCCTTGTTATAGTTTGCATGCCATAGAGTCTTAGTAGCTGCATCATTCTGTTCTGATATCTGTCTATTTTGTGACTAATACAGTGGCACATCCACCTTGGGGATCTAAGCCCATGGTGCTAAGTTCACTAAAGAGGTGTTTATATAAGGAGCAAAGAGAGTCCTTGATTATATGAGGAGCAAAGAGGTCAATAAAGGACCCATAGGGAGTACAATAAAGTAAAATAAGTAATGTAATCAACTTAAGTTTGGGTTGAGTTATCTGTATTGTAAGGAGCTGATGCAGTAATTATAAGATGTTAGTCCTTAACATCTATATATGCATTTATGTTTATAAAAGCATAAGTTACAAAGAAATTTAGATAGTAAGTGCTCATATTTCAGGGTAAAAGACAGTCGTAAGACTGTAAGTTTATGATTAAATCATGTTAAGAATATCTTTGACAAATTAAAATATTCAGATATAAAGAAGTAAGAAGAAGAAGTATCTTTACTTGAGAAATATAAATGCTTGGGGTTAGAAAGAGACCCGTAGTAGTATAAACGAAGTAAAGTATGTACTGTTCTCTACTTCTGACTTGGCCTAGCTACTTATGCAGTAGGGAGCTCAAGCCCAAGAGTAGAGAATACTATTTTAGATATTAGAAGAAATACATGAGAGGTTTTAACCTCCAGTATCTGTATTTGTTAGGGCATTGATTGTTAAAAGTTTAAGTTTCTGAGTACCTTAAATTTTGGAGTAAAGGTGAATTGATGACTACTTATCTAAAGTTAAAGGATGATAAAAATCATATTGGAAGGTCTGAAAGATATGAAAATTGAAATGTCAGAAGAAGTAATATTGTTACTAGGGGAACATGTTTGTATTTGGGTGGACTAATGCCACAGAGTAGTACTTACAATAGAAGTGACCAGGAAAATTTCCTAGAAAGAATTAAAAGAGCTGAAAGCTCAGCTGTAAGAATTGTTAGGTTGGAGTTATAATCAATCCAGTGTGTTATTGTGAGAAGCTCCAAAATTATTCGTAAAGAAGGAAGATAGTTCTTTACGACCATGTAGTGATTATTTATAAAAGGAAATAAGAAAAAGGAAATGATATATTTTCTATCAGGATTATCAATTAGCCTGAACCAGGAAGACTTGATGTGAGTTTTGGTTATTAAAAGTGGCTTTCTTAGGTCATATTACTTTAGTTGTAGGGATCCGACTCGATCTTAAAATTATATAGTCTATTGTAGAGTGGAAAATTCCCAAAAATATTACAGAGGTTCGTAGTTTCTTAAGACTTATTGGTTATGATCGAAGGTCAATGAAAGATTTCTTGAGGACATGTTATGAGCTTGTATAATTGAGTTCGAGATCATGGAAAAGATATATGCCATTAGTAGAAATTGCTTATAATAATAGTTATCAAGAAAGTATATAGATGGCACCCTACGAAGCTCTCTATGGTAGAAAGTGTAAATCACTATTAAATTGGTATGAGTTGAAGATCGTAAATTAATTAAGTCAGATCTATTACAAGAAATGGAAGAAAAAGTAAAGATTATACAAGATAATCTTAAAAAGACTGATGATCGACAAAGTCTTATGCAGACTTGAAAGGAAAAGATATAAAGGAAGACATGATGCCTATCTTCGCATTGTTCTTCAAACTCTTCGAGAAAAGAAGTTATATGTTAAGCTGTCAAAGTGTAAATCTTGGTTGCCGGAAGTTACTTTTCTTGGTCATGTGGTTTTGGTAGAAGAGATAAGAGTAAATCCCAAGAAAGTACCAACTATAGTTGAATGGAATCTCTGAAGAATGTTTATGAGGTTTGAAGTTTCTTGGGACTTGTTGGTTATTATCAAAAGTTTGTAAAGAATTTCTCGATGATTGCCTCCCCACTGACCAAGCTATTGAGGAAAGATATGTCATTCTGTTGGACAGATAAGTGCCAATAAAACATTAAGACATTAAAGAAGATATTAATCGAAGCCCCAATATTAGTACAACCAGAATCGGGCAAATATTATGTGGTTTATAACGATGCTTCTCATAAAGGTTTGGGAATTGTACTTAAGTAAGAAGGAAAAGTAGTGGCCTATGCTTCGAGACAACTTAAGACGCATGAGAGGAATTATTTTACTCATGATTTGGAGCTGGCAATGGTTGTATTTGGTTTAAAGATATAGCGTCATTATTTATATGGCAAATGATGTTATATTTACACATATTATAGAAGTTTAAAGTATCTGTTAACTAAAAAGGAGTTGAGTTTGAGGCAAAGAATATGGATCGAGCTTCTTAAGGATGATGATGTGATCATTGTCTATCATTCAGGAAAAGCTAATGTGGTAGCTAACGCCTTCAGTTGAAAGACATTTGTTGCCTTAAGAGCTATGAATGCGAGACTGGCATTAAAAGAAGATGGCACTTTGATTTCCGAGATAAGAATACAGTCTACTTTATTAGATTGAATAAAAGATCTTTAGAAAAAAAAGATGAGAAGTGTTTGTTAAGGTTCAAACAAATGGAAGAAGGTGAAACCAAAGACTTTGTAGTTAATTTGATGGATGCTTGTATTATCGAGGAAAAATAATCTATTTTTAAAATGATGAAGAATTGAAGAAACAACTTATCTTCTAGGTACGTTATAGTCCATTGATTGTACATCCAGGTAGAAACCAGATGCATCAAGATTTAAAGATTGGTTATTGGTGGTCAGGCATGAAAAGAGTTATAACTAAGTTTGTTTCTAAATATCTGACATGTCAACAAGTAAAAGCAGAACTTCAGGTACCTTCTAAATTATCGTAACTGATTTTGATTTCTCAGTGGAAATGAGAGCGAGTGATGATGGATTTTGTATTAGGACTATCTTTGACATCAAATAAGAAGGATTCAATCTGAGTGATTGTTAATAGATTGACTAAGTTAGCACACTTTATCCCTGTTCGAACAGATTACTCTAGGGATAAGTATACTGAGTTGTATATTAAGAAAATAGTTCGACTACATGGAGTACCAACCTCGATAGTATCAAATAGAGATCCGAGGTTTACTTTAAAATTTTGGAAGTCTTCACATATAGCCTTGGATATTCGACTCAATATTAGCTCAACCTTTCATCCTCAAACAGATAGACAATCAGAGCGAACTATTCAGATATTGAAGGATATGTTAAAGGCACGTGTGATTGAATTCATAGGATCGAGATGTAGTTGGCCCTGAGGAAAATAAAGAAGTTAAAGATAAGGTAAAGATGATAAAACATGGAGTCAAAGAACTAAGGAAATAAGTCAATTTCTTTTGTTAAAGTTCTTTGACGAAATTGTAAAGTTGAGGAAACGACTTGGGAATGAAAAGAAAATATGAGAAAACAGTTTCCTCACCTTTTTAGAACCAGGTACGTGTTGAAAATTTGAGGACGGATTTTCTTAAGGGGGAGAATTGTAATATCCCAATTTTTGGTTAGTGACCAAAATGTAAATTTTGAAAGTTTTGTGGCTAAAGTATAAACTTTGGAAAAGTTCAAGGATTAAAGTGCAATTTTCAAAAGTTATGTATTTTAACCCCCAATAATGACATTTTTGTGTTACCCGGATTTTTCTTATGGAGTTTGTATTAATGTTTATAAAGCGATAAAGTTCAAAAAATATTCTAATAATCAGATCGAGCTAAAATTTTAGAGATAGTTCCATGGACCTTAGAAGAGTCATAAAATATCATTTTATGGATATTTGGATGTTAAAAAGTTCAGAAAAATTTAAATCGATTGAAATGACATAGAATGACAATTTTATGAATAAGTTGATCGGTAAAGGGCATTTTGGTCATTTCGCCCAAAAGGGACATGGAAGGAATTTTGAGATTTCTTTCATTGATGAATAGTGGCTGATTAGAATCCAACTAAGTCTAGTTGGAATGTTACAAAATGGCAAATTAGAAATATAGATCTAGTTGGAGGGTATTTTTGAAAAGTGGAATTTATTGATTTAAAAATTCATTTTTCCATAATACAAGTGTCTTAAATACATGAAATATGAAGGAATTATCAGCCAAATACCCTCAAAAACCGTGGTGAAGAGAAAAAGAAGAGAAAAATTTTACAAGCTCGATTTAAGCCCTGAATCTCAGTTTTCAGGTAATCTTTCAAACTACAAAGTTGTCATACTAATCGAGCTCTATCTTTTGATGTAAATAATTCATAGAATACTGCTTGGTTGGTGAGATTTGATATGAGGAAGAAATTAGGGTTTATGAACAAATTGGGGCTTTTATGATTTTATGAACCCATGGTTGATTTTAAGTTAGAATCATGTTAGTTTGAGGTTAGAATCATGTTTTTGAGTTGGGATTTAAACCCTACAAATTTTGGTTTGTATAGAGAAGATTAGAGTTTATGGATTCAAGTCTAACTTAGGGTTTGTGATGTTGGATTAATGATCTAGTAAGCTTGATTTATTGTTTGGAAGCAAAACCCTAAGTTAAATACATAGGGACCATTTTGGCAAAGTTTAAAATTAAGGGACAAAATCTGATTTTTATGAATTTGATGTGTATCTATATTATTAATGATGTTAGAGACATGAAAATGAAGTTAGAATGCTAAACCGATGATTAATCGCATTAGTGACCATTTTGACAACTTGTCAAACTTGAATGGCCTATTCAGCAAAGAGGATATGTAGAAGGAGTAAATCTGATTTTTAGTTAAAATGATGGAATTAAGTTCGTAATGTTGATTTGAGGACTAATTTGCAAAGTTAAGAAGCTTGAATCCTTATATTGGAAATTTGGTGACCATTTTGACAAATTAAGAGAAATTAGAGGATAAAAGGTTTAAGCTTATTTTAATGAAGGATGTAAAGAGAACATATGAATACAAGCTTTATTCTAGCCATTTGAAGTAAAGTGATGGAACTAAATTGACAAGTAGAGAAATAAGGAGAAGTTTGTGTAAATTAGACGTTATTCGTGGGAAGTTATGTTAGAAATTTGAATTATGGAAGTAAGTTTTAAAATTTGCCATAAATTCAAAAAAATGGTTAGATAATGAATTTTATACCGTTGTAAAGATTTGTTAGTTTAGTTTCGTTTCGAACAAACGGAAACTGATTTTGAGTTTCGATTTAAAAGATATGAATTTTTAATCGAATGAAGGTCAGAAAAATTAAAGAGCAGTTTCTGCCTAGACAACTCTGTGACGTGAATGTAAGGAATTTTCATAATTTTTGTAGATTTTTTTTATTAATTTATGTAACTTATACCGTTAGAACCGCTATCGAATCTAGTTTCTCCAGCATAAAGGAAATTAAGATCCAGTATGTATTCTGCCCTGTATAAGTAGATCTTTGAAGGTAGCGCAAGCTGTCAGAAAATAGAATTTGAAACATTTTGTATTTAAATGTTAGTTAGCAAGCTTGGAAGAATTATTGGAAGTTCAAATTGGTCACTATGGGCCATAATGAGTTTTTGAACAGTACAAGGAATAAAGGAAAATATTTGGAAATTTTATATTCGAATGATTCTATTAGACAACAAGTTTAAGGTATTGTTAGATTTGAATCTAACAAACATTTTATCTTATTCATGTGATTAATGAAGTCAAGTTTGAATCAAAGAAAGTTCGAGCTACTATGAAAGAAATGATCAAACTAAGACTTAGTGAGGCATTGTGTTAAGTGGCCAATGTGGGTGCCTTAACTTTTACTTAATTATGCATGTGATAGAGGGAGTCTTGAGATAAGCCAACCTTATTTATGAATGCATGATATGATATATGTTGAAGTTATGTTCTACTGTTTAAATGTGGTAAGTAATATGGCGAGCAATATGGGGACAATGTTCCTAACATACGCCTAAAGAATTATTTATGATATGTTATGTTCATAAAAAAATCAAGAATAAGTGATGTGTTTGACACATGATCACTGACTGGAAAATTATTCTTAATAAATAAGCTAACATGGCTTGAGTAACATACTGTTTTAAGTATGAGAACTTATTTGTGAAATGTTATGATAGTCACTATAACTGATAAGTTATTTGAATATGGTAAGAGCAAGTAATATGTATAATACATTGTCAATGCTCTGATAGATATCTTTGTTATAGTATACTTGATATTATCTGGGTTATGAATTGCCATTACGATTTATTGATGACATCTAATATGATAACTTCTAATCATGATATACATATATCTGAATGCCCAAGTATTACAAAGTGGGAGTCCTTGGTATAGTTGGCATGCCATAGAGTCTTAGTAGCTGCATCATTCTATTCTGACATCTGTCTGTTATGTGACTACTACGGTGTCACATCCACCTTGGGGATCTAATCCCATGGTTCTAAGTGAACAAAAGAGGTGCTTACATAAGGAGCAAAGAGCGTCCTTGATTATATGAGGAGCAAAAAGCGTCCTCGAGTACGTACTCATCTGTCTGTTCCGTTTGGAAATACGGTGTCATATTTCAGATGACTTGCGTACCTAAGGTCTCATAAAGTATACTTTGGGCAAATTTAAAAGATTAATAAAAGTGCAGGTAATCGAGCTAGTGAGCTTGGCAAATTCTGTTATGTACTAAGTTTTCTGCAAAGTTTTGGTACTAAGTCCGAGAAATAGCAGGTTCTCCGTACTCTCTTTATATCTTTGTATTTTCCGTAAGTTCAATATTTTCTTAATTATGTTAAGATCAGTAATATATGTATTTCTTTGTGTGATATGTTAGGCAAAGAATTAGAATTATGATAAAGTTTGCCATGAAATGCCATAGAAAATGGTTATATTATGCTATGAGAAGCATGTTGAAGTATGTCAAGTAAACATGATGAACTTAATACAAGAAATTTATCAGTTATACTTAGATAAGCTAGATATAAAAATAAGCCTTGAAATATGTTTATGTAATTTATTTGATAACCTTATATGCTTTGCCTCACTAAGTGAATACATAGCGTGTGTTGTTTCACACGTAGGTTATTGGAAACTTACTGGAAGAGGAGTCAAGCATGTTGATCAAGTTGCAATCTGCCAAACATCAGTAAGACATTCTAATTTATGATATTCGCTAGTGGGAATGTATCAATTTATTCGTTAGTTGTTTTAAAGGTATAAGTTTGATTATTAGTCAAATAAATATGAATTATTCGTATGGTTAAATAATTACCGGTGATGATATTTAATTGGGTAACTTTTTATTTATCATTTATAGCATAACAATTTTAAATTCAAGAAAGGGCCTAGGTAGTGTACCTAGTTTTCACCCTTAGTTATATACTTATTTTAATAGTTGACTAACATATTTTATAAACCAATTTAGGGTCAAAACTAGCAATCTGCAAATAGGCTATGAATACCTCGAAAGTCGAGAAAGGGTTATTTTATAAACAAGTTTTATGTCAGATGTTTTAAAATAATTTTTTTACAAGTCTAGAACTCTGTTAAATAATATTGTGATATTCTTAATGTGTATTCGTACTACGAGCATACGTTAAGGGTGTTACATTTAGTGGTATCAGAGCTACAAGTTTAGCCGGGTTTGGATGCTAAACCAAGTTTGTTATAAGTTGTCTTTAAATACATGCCCCTAGAATGACATATTACTGATGTGTTGATTGTATGACTTGAAGTTGCTCCTCATTAGTATAGGATAGAATAAGATTATAATAAGGAAAGTAAGACACTACCGAATTTCTTCAATCGACGAATCGCATAGTTCAATAAAGTACCTATAGCGAGTACAATAAAGTAAAATAAGTAATGTAATCAACTTCAGTTTGGGTTGAGTTATATGCATTGTAATGAGCTGATGCAGTAATTATAAGATGCTAGTCCTTAACATCTATATATGCACTTATGTTTATAACAACATAAGTTACAAAGAAGTTTAGATAGTAAGGGCTCACATTTCAAGGTAAAATACATTCGTAAGACTGTAAGTTTATGATTAAATAATGTAAGAATATCTTTGACAAATTAAGATATTTGGATATAAAGAAGTAAGAAGAATAAGAAGTATCTTTACTTGAGAAATATAAATGCTTGTGGGTTAGAAAAAGACCCGTAGTAGTATAAATAAAGTAAAGTATGTACTGTTCTCAACTTCTGACTTGGCTGAGCTACTTATGCAGTAGGGAGCTCAAGCACAAGAGTAGAGAATGCTATTTTAGATAATAGAAAAAATACATGATAGGTTTTAACCTCCAGTATCTGTATTTGTTAGGGCATTGATTGTTAAAAGTTTAAGTTTCTGAGTGCATTAAATTTTATAGTAAAGGTGAATTGATGACTACATATCTAAAGTTAAAGGATGATAAAATCATATTGAAAGGTCTGAAAGATATGAAAATTGAAATGTCAGAAGAAGTAATATTGTTACTAGGGGAACATGTTTGTATTTGGGTGGACTAATGCCACAGAGTAGGACTTACAATAGAAGTGACCTGGAAAATTTCTTAGAAGGAGTTAAAAGAGCTGAAAGCTCAGCTGTAAGAATTGTTAGATTGGAGTTATAATCAATCCAGTGTGCTATTGTGAGAAGCTCCAAAATTATTCGTAAAGATGGAAGATAGTTCTTTACAACCATGTAGTGATTATTTATAAAAGGAAATAAGAAAAAGGAAATGATATATTTTCTATTAGGATTATCAATTAACCTGAACCAGAAAGACTTGAGTGAGTTTTGGTTATTAAAAATGGCTTTCTTAGGTCATATTACTTCAGCTGTAGGGATCCGAGTCGATCCTAAAAATATACAGTCTATTATCGAGTGGAAAAATTCCCAAAAATATTACAGAGGTTCGTAGTTTCTTAAGACTTATTGGTTATGATCGAAGGTCAATGAAAGATTTCTTGAGGATATGTTATGAGCTTGTATAATTGAGTTCGAGATCATGGAAAAGATATATGCCATTAGTAGAATCTGCTTATAATAATAGTTATCAAGAAAGTATACAGATGGCACCCTACGAAGCTCTCTATGGTCAAAAGTGTAAATCACTATTAAATTGGTATGAGTTGAAGATCGTAAATTAATTAAGTCAGATCTATTACAAGAAATGGAAGAAAAAGTAAAGATTATACAAGATAATCTTAAAAAGACAGATGATCGATAGAAGTCTTATGCAGACTTGAAAGGAAAAGATATTCAATTCGAAGACAAAGGAAGAACATGATGCTTATCTTCGCATTGTTCTTCAGACTCTTCGAGAAAAGAAGCTATATGTTAAGCTGTCAAAGTATAAATCTTGGTTGCCGGAAGTTGCTTTTCTTGGTCATGTGGTTTTTGTAGAAGAGGTAAGAGTAAATCCCAAGAAAGTACCAACTATAGTTGAATGGAACCTCTGAAGAATGTTTCTGAGGTTCGAAGTTTCTTGTGACTTGTTGGTTATTATCGAAAGTTTGTAAAGAATATCTCGATGATTGCCTCCCCACTGACCAAGCTATTGAGGAATGATATGTCATTCTATTGGACAGATAAGTGCCAATAAAACTTTGAGACATTGAAACAGATATTAATCGAAGCCTCGGTATTAGTACAACCAGAATCGGGCAAATATTATGTGGTTTATAAGGATGCTTTTCATAAAGGTTTGGGAAGTGTAATTAAGTAAGAAGGAAAAGTAGTGGCATATGCTTCGAGACAACTTAAGACGCATGAGAGGAATTATTTTACTCATGATTTGGAGCTGGCAATGGTTGTATTTGCTTTAAATATATAACATCATTATCTATATGGTAAATGATGCTATATTTACACAGATTATAGAAGTTTAAAGTATCTGTTAACTAAAAAGGAGTTGAACCTGTTGTAAAGAACGTGGATCGAGCTTCTTAAGGATGATGATGTGATCATTGTCTATCATTCAGGAAAAGCTAATGTGGTAGCTAACGCCTTCAGTCGAAAGACATTTGTTGCCTTAAGAGCTATGAATGCGAGACTGGCATTAAAAGAAGATAGCGCTTTGATTTTCGAGATAAGAATAAAGTCTACTTTATTAGATTGAATAAAAGATCTTTAGAAAAAAGATGATAAGTGTTTGTTAAGGTTCAAATAAATGGAAGAAGGTGAAATCGAAGACTTTGAAGTTAATCTGATGGATGCTTGTATTATCGAGGAAAAAAATCTATTTTTCAAATGATGAAGAATTGAAGAAACTACTTATCTTTGAGGTACGTTATAGTCCTTTGATTGTACATCCAGGTGGAAACCAGATGTATCAAGATTTAAAGAGTCGATATTGGTGGCCAGGCATGAAATGAGTTATAACTGAGTTTGTTTCTAAATATCTGACATGTCAACAAGTAAAAGCAGAACTTCAGGTACCTTCTGAATTATAGTAACTGATTTCTATTTCTCAGTGGAAATGAGAGCGAGTGATGATGGATTTTGTATTTAGACTATCTTTGACATCGAATAAGAAGGATTCAATCTGAGTGATTGTTAATAGATTGACTAAGTTAGCACACTTTATCCCTGTTCGAACAGATTACTCTAGGGATAAGTATGTTGAGTTGTATATGAGGAAAATAGTTCAACTACATGGAGTACTAGCCTCGATAGTATCTAATAGAGATCTGAGGTTTACTTTAAAATTTTGGAAGTCTTTACATAGAGCCTTGGATATTCGACTCAATATTAGCACAACCTTTCCTCCTCAAACAGATGGACAATCAAATCAAACTATTCAGATTTTGGAGGATATGTTAAAGGCATGTGTGATTGAATTCAAAGGATCGAGATGTAGTTGGCCCTGAGCAAATTAAAGAAGTTAAATATAAGGTAAAGATGATAAAACATGGAGTCAAAGAACTAAGGAAATAAGTCAATTTTTCTTGTTAAAGTTCTTTGGCAAAATCGTAAAGTTGAGGAAACGACTTGGGAAAGAAAAGAAAATATGAGAAAAGAGTTTCCTCACCTTTTTTGAACCAAGTACGTGTTGAAAATTCAAGGAAGAATTTTATTAAGGGGGAGAGAATTGTAATATTCCAATTTTTGGCTAGTGACCAAAATGTAAAATTTGAAAGTTTTGTGGCTAAAGTATAAACTTTGGAAATGTTCAAGGATCAAAGTGCAATTTTCAAAAGTTATGTATTCTAACCCCTTAAATGAATAGTTTACCCCCAAGAATGACATTTCCATGTTACCCGAATTTTTCTGACGGAGTTTGTATTAATGGCTATAAAGCGATAAAGTTTAGAAAAATATTTTAATAATCGGATCGAGCTAAAATTTTAGAGATAGTTCCATGGACCTTATAAGAGTCCTAAAATATCATTTTATGGATATTTGGATGTTAAAAAGGTCGAAAAACTTTAAATCGATTGAAATGACATAGAATGACAATTTTATGAATAAATTGATCGGTAAAGGGCATTTTGGTCATTTTGCCCAAAAGGGACATGGAAGGAATATTGAGATTTCTTTCATTGATGAATAGTGGCTGATTAGAATCCAAATAATTCTAGTTGGAGTGTTACAAAATGGCAAATTAGAAATATAGATCTAGTTAGAGGGTATTTTTAGAAAGTGGAATATATTGAATTAAAAATTCATTTTTTCATAATACAAGTGTCTTAAATACATGGAATATGAAGGAATCATCAGCCAAATATGCTCAAAAACCGTGGTGAAGAGAAAAATTTTACAAGCTCGATTTAAGCCATGAATCTCAGTTTTCAAGTAATCTTTCGAACTACAAAGTTGTCCAACTCTTCGATCTCTATCTTTTGATGTAAATAATTCATAGAATACTGATTGGTTGATAAGATTTTATATGAGGAAGAAATTAGGCTTTATGAACAAATTAGGGCTTTTATGATTTTATGAATCCATGGTTGATTTTAAGTTAGAATCATGCTTGTATGATGTTAGAATCATGTTTTTGAGTTGGGATTTAAACCCTACATATTTCGTTTTGTATAGAGAAGATTAGGGTTTATGGATTCAAGTCTAACTTATGGTTTGTGATGTTGGATTATTGATTTAGTAAGCTTGATTTGTTGTTTGGAAGCAAAACCCTAAGTTAAATACATAGGGACCATTTTGGAAAGCTTTAAAATTAAGGGACCATATCTGATTTTTATGAATTTGATGTGTATCTATATTATTAATGATGTTAGAGACATGAAAATGAAGTTAGAATGCTAAACCGATGATTAATCGCATTAGTGATCATTTTGACAACTTGTCAAACTTGAATGGTCTATTCGGCAAAGAGGATATGTAGAAGGAGTAAGTCTGATTTTTAGTTAAAATGATGGAATTATGTTAGTAGTGTTGATTTGAGGACTAATTTGCAAAGTTAAGAAGCTTGAATCCTTATATTGGAAATTTGGTGACCATTTTGACAAATTAAGAGAAATTAGAGGAGTAAAGGTTTAAGCTTATTTTAATGAAGGATGTAAAGAGAACATATTAATACAAGCTTTATTCTAGCCATTTGAAGTAAAGTGATAGGACTAAATTGACAAGTAGAGAAATAAGGAGAAGTTGGTGTAAATTAGACGTTATTCATGGGAAGTTATGTTGGAAATTTGAATTATGACAGTAAGTTTTAAAATATGCCATAAATTCTAAAATAATGGTTAGACGATGAATTTTATACCGTTGTAAAGATTTGTTAGTTTAGTTTCGTTCCCAACAAACGGAAACTGATTTTGAGTTTCGATTTAAAAGATATGAATTTTTAATCGAATGAAGGTCAGAAAAATTACAGAGCAATTTCTACCTGGACAACTCTCTAACGTGAATGTAAGGAATTTTCATAATTTTTGTAGATTTTATTAATTTATGTAGCTTATACCGTTGGAACCGTTATCGAATCTAGTTTCTCCAGCATAAAGGAAATTAAGATCCAGCATGTATTCTGCCATGTATCAGTAAATCTTTGAAGGTAGCGCAAGCTGTCAGAAAATAGAATTTGAAACATTTTGTATTTAAATGTTAGTTAGAAAGCTCAGAAGAATTATTGGAAGTTCAAATTGGTCACTAAGTACCATAATGAGTTTTTGATCAGTACAAGGAATAAAGGAAAATATTTGGAAATTTTATATTAGAATGATTCTATTAGACAACATGTTTAAGGTATTGTTAGATTTGAATCTAACAAACATTTTATCTTATTCATGTGATTAATGAAGTCAAGTTTGAATCAAAGAAGGTTCGAGCTACTATGAAAGAAATGATCAAACTAAGACTTAGTGAGGCATTGTGTTAAGTGGCCAAGGTGAGTGCCTTAATTATTACTTAATTATGCTTGTGATAGAGGGAGGCTTGCAATAAGCCAACCTTATTTATGAATGCATGATATGATATATGTTGAAGTTATGTTCTATTGTTTAAATGTGGTAAGTAATATGGCGAGCAATGTGGGGACAATGTTCCTAACATATGCCTAAAGAATTATTTATGATATGTTATGTTCATAAAAAAATTAAGAATAAGTGATGTGTTCGACACATGATCACTGACTGGAAAATTATTCTTAATAAATAAGCTAATATGGCTTGAATAACATATTGTTTTAAGTATGAGAACTTATTTTTCAAATGTTATGATAGTCACTATAACTGATATGTTGTTTGAATATGGTAAGAGCAAGTAATATGTATAATACATTATCAATGCTCTAATAGATATCTTTGTTATAGTATACCTGATATTATCTGGGTTATGAACTGCCATTACGATTTATTGATGACATCTGATATGATAACTTCTAATCATGATATACATATATCTGAATGCCCAAGTATTACAAAGTGAGAGTCTTTGGTATAGTTGGCATGTCATAGAGTCTTAGTAGCTGTATCATTTTGTTCCGATATATGTCTGTTTTGTGACTACTACGGTGTCACATCCACCTTGTGGATCTAGGCCCATGATGCTAAGTGCACTAAAGAGGTGCTTATATAAGGAGCAAAGAGCGTCCTTGATTATATGAGGAGCAAAAAGCGTCATCGAGTACGTACTCATCTGTCTGTATCGTTTGACACTACGGTGTCATATTTCAGATAACTCGCGTACCTAAGGTCTCATAAAGTATACTTTAGGCAAATTTAAAAGATTAATAATAGTGCAGGTAATCGAGTTAGTGAGCTTGGCAAATTCCGTTATGTACTAAGTTTCCTGCAAAGTGTTGATACTAAGTACGAGAAATAACAGGTTCTTCGTACTCTCTGTATATCTCTGTATATCTTTGTATTTTCCGTAAGATCAGTATTTTCTCGATTATGTTAAGCTCAGTAATATCTGTATTTCTTTGTTTGATATGTTAGGCAAAGAATTAGAATTATGATAAAGTTTGCCATGAAATGCCATAAAAATGGTTATATTATGCTATGAGAAGCATGTTGAAGTATGTCAAGTAAACATGATGAACTTAATACAATAAATTTATCAGTTATACTTAGATAAGCTAGATATAAAAATAAGCCTTTAATTATGTTCATGTCAGTTATTTGCTAACCTTATATGCTTTGCCTCACTAAGTGAATACTTAGCCTGTGTTGTTTCACACGTAGGTTATTGGAAACTTACCGGAAGAGGAGTCAAGCATGTTGATCAAGTTGCAATCTGCCAAACATCAGTAAGACATTCTAATTTATGATATTCTCTAGTGGGCATGTATCAATTTATTCGTTAGTTGTTTTAAAGGTATAAGTTTGATTAATAGTCAAATAAATATGAATTATTCGTATGGTTAAAGAATTACTAGTGATGATATTTAATCGGGTAACATTTTATTTATCATTTATAGCATAACAATTTTAAATTCAAGGGCCTAGGCAGTGTACCTAGTTTTCACCCTGAGTTATATACTTATTTTAATAGTTGACTAACATGTTTTATAAACCAATTCAGTGTCAAAACTAGCAATCTGTAAATAGGCTATGAATACCTCGAAAGTCGAGAAAAGGTTATTTTATAAACAAGTTTTATGTCAGATGTTTTAAAATAAAAAAATTACAAGTCTAGAACTCTGTTAAATAATATTGTGACATCATTAATGTGTATTCGTACTACGAGTATACATTATGGGTGTTACATTACTTTTCAATAGGAATCGTGTAGGCTTACTGAATCTCTAGTTATACCTAAACTCAAGTAGGTGTGAACCGGATGTAAGTAGTTATCTACAATTTATTACTAGCTACAATAGTTATCAATTCAAGAATAACATCATGAGTCGTTCAGGATTTCTATCGATTAGAAGTACGTCCCATCGCGTTGTGCTTTCCTTGTCTTGTATCATTTTTGTGAATTATTCAGTAGAGAAATCAAGCTTATCAAGTCGTTAGGCATTTCGAGAAGTCAATAATACTTAGAGGTACTTTGATAATTACAAAAAGGGTACAATGGTCTTTTGACATTTTCAAACGAATTTTGAAAGCAAGAATCTAAAGTACGTAGTCTAGAAATTAAAGACTTCACAAGGGTATTCATGAGTTAAAACATCAGGATTATTCAAGACATTTTGGTATATCAGAAGTGTTCCAATATTTTGGCATACAATGTCATTTTGGTCATTTTTATCTCTAACGGCAATTTAGTAATTTAGCATAGCAAGGGTAAATCAGTAAATTACAGTCTTCGAAGCCAACAACAACTTATTAGTCCTTACAATAGGCTAGGAAGATGAACGAGTCGGTCCAAATGACCTATTGGATAAGAAGGGTCTCAACACAGTTGACAACAAGTTCTCAATAGCCCTGGGATTGAAATCGGGTCCACTGATTTCGAAACCTTCCCTGCACCTAGAGAATTCTAACACAGAGTCGATAATCATAACCTTCAGACATAATATCTTACATAAACATTTAGTCAAGATTCGTACGAACTTATCAGACATCCAAGTCCTATCAGTGTAGATACTTATCAAGTACTCGAACATGTACACATCGCTCTTATTCCCAAATTGATACAAACTCTGTCGTATAGTTGAACATGTCGTCTTTACAAGTCGTCACAAGATTTTCCATCAAATATGTCATCGTATGAAATTCTTCTAGTTTTGCAGCAATATCAGGAGTGATCGAGGTATAGAAGTCAGGCTTTACAAGTCTTAGGGGCATTATAGTTATTTACGCTTCACCGATATTTTCTTGTTTAATCAAATAAGGACATTTACATCATTTCAGTGCTTGAGGGTGTTTCAGTCAATTTAACCATCGGAGTATTTTTTGTAAATTGTTCTTAAAATATATAACCATGAATCAAGTCTAAAAGGAGGAAATTTGGGTATTTGCAAACTCGAGCGCTAGAAACGGGTTATTAGGCTTTTATATGCTTATTAAGGTCCTTTTACATATCATGAGTGATTAAGACATTTCATATACAAGAGTATTATAAACATTTTATTCCTCAGATGTATTTTAGTAATTTTGACATCCAATGAATAAATCACATTTTGATATCCCTATAATGTATTCCTTTCGAACATTGAAATAATCAAACCTACTCGCACGAATAACCATTTACATTCATACATTAACCATAAACCAATACATATCATATAGCATATGAAAGGTAGTAAGGTTTTACCTCGACTTCTAGCTACAACGGTCGGCCTTCGACGCACTGAACCCTCTCAATCCAATATTCGATGCTCCAATATTTCCTCATAAACATAGCAATACGAATATTCATTAATAACCAAAAATAAACTAATCACTAGACTAATTATTAACTTTAAAAGCAGAAAAACAGCTTATCAAGTTCAAATTTGGTGAAACGAGCAGCGGAATTGAACTTAGAATGTTAAATAATTCTCGGGTAAAGTCCCTCAAAAAAAGTCAACATCGGTCAACGATGATGACGGTTACGACGCAGTTCAACAGCAGTGCATTGAGCCGGTCAACGATACTTGGCCCGATCAACTCGGCTTGGAATGTCGGCTCATCAAAGTTGCGGCTTGGCTCAATGGGCTGGCCTATGACTGGAAGTTGCCCACACGCAAGCGGCGGCCTTCGGTGGTTGAACAGTGATGGCGAGCTGCAGATCAACGTAACCCACGACAAAAAATCCGTTGGTAACCTTCGTTCATGACGATGAACGGCGAATTTTTATGATCTTCAACTTTCGAACTTTTCAACTCCTCACTCCGACGAACGACAATGACGAGACGACCACAACCAAACTCATTGCGACGAGACGAAACTAGTGGCGCAGTCGATGTCGAACACTGACAACTGAACGACAATGAATCAACTTCCAAAGAACCACTCTCTATCTCTCTCTCTCCAAATCTAATATCTTTTCTTTTCTTTTCTTTCACGCCATTTCTGCCCAATATAGTGCCCATCAACAACCAGTAGGTAAACTACAGAGAGGACCATCAAACTTTTCAAAACTTTACACTTTAGGCATTAAACTTTATTCCTTTTTTCATTTAGTCACTAGTTTTCCTTAAATTGAGCTTTTAACTTTAATTTCTTTCAATTGAGTCCCCAATTCAAATTAATAAATACTTGATCTGAACTACTAACCTAGAAACTGGGTCGTTACAGGATTGAGTTGTGCAAGAGGAAGATATTGAAATTGAGCTTTGCTCCCATTGATACTCAAGCTCCAGTCCCTACTGTTTGAGCTGAAGCTCAATATGAGCTTTTGAGGTTTGGTGAAAAATTACTTTTCCAACCATGATTTCACACCCAATTTGTAGATGTTTGCATTGCTTATGGGTGGAAAATCACTTTCTTGAGTAAAATCTTTTTTATGCAATGCAAAAGGGGCCTCAGTCTATTAGTTCCAAATTAATATTTTGGTCTTTTATGCAAAAGGTATTTTAGTAATTTGGACCACACAAGAGTATTTCGGTCTTTTCAAGTACTTAGGATTCCAGGTCTTACGAATAAGTCTCAAGGGTTTAAAGTAATAGCGTTTCTTTTTAAGTTCGACATTTATTTTTCTCTGGTTATATTGGTTTGTGAAACTTAATTATTATTTATGATTCCTTTTTAAGTTATTTGATTGTAATTTACAATATATGTATCGTTTTTAGCCTTCTGCTAATTACATAATTGGCTATTAATAAGGGTGTAATTTGTAAATAGAGTTTGAGTATGATTCGAGTTGAGTTAATTCGGATCAAAAATAAAAATCATATAAGTAATTAGTAATAACTACTTTTCCAGCATAACAATAGTAACAACAAATTAACAATTCACTAAGTTTCAATATTCAATAAGTTCAAATAAATCATCTACACAAGGAAATGCTACATACTTACAAATTTCTATATTGTAAGTTTGTAATCTTACTTTAACAATAAGTAAATTTTTTAATTTAATAATAATGACATTAACAACAACAAATTAACAAGAAAACGGGAACAAATTATATTTATTTTTAAATAACAATAAATTAATAACAACATCATAATTATTAGTTTTGATAATTATAATTATAATATGTTTTTAGGGGTATAGAGTTTGAGGTTTAAGGTTTAGAGTATAGAGTTAGAGTTATATGGCCTGGAAATATGGTTATATGGTGTAGGGTTTTAGGGTATATGAAAAAATTGAAAAATTAAATTTTGGATTGGGTGGGTAATTTTCAGCTTGGTAATAGTATAGATAACATACTTGGTGACCTAAGAAAAACAATTAAAATGATATGAAATTGCTTGAAAATGATATGAGAAAATAAATAAGAAAAAAATATAAAAAATGGTTATGTTTTCACTTGTCTAACCATACACTCGCCGCATATATCTCTTCCAAAACGCTATAAATTGTTGATGATTACAATCTAAAACCATCAATCCCACTTTACTCAATAACTCCATAGCTATATCTTTTCTCTTTTTACAAAGAAACAAAGAAGAAAACAATAATGAAAAAGATTGATTTGGCCATTGCTTTGATCTCAATCATCATCATTCTTTCACTCCATTCTGTCGTGGGAAAGCATGCAGATGATGAAGGAGCTGCGGAGTCTGAAGAAAAACCCAAAAACCCGAAGAAGGTGAGTAAGGAAACTCGATCAATATGAACATAATGCTAATTGTTCTTATACAAATAATGTGAATTTCAATGCATTGTTTATTCTTTGGAAAATGGTTTTAATTGTTTTTTTGTTTATAGTTATTGCCTATGGAGTTTATGACTTTTCTCTCTTATCACGAGTCCAGGAAACTCATGAAGACATCTTGAAAGCTCATAATGAATTCCGTGCGGAGGTCGGGGTCCCTCCGCTCGTTTGGAATGAAACCCTAGCAAATTACGCTAAAAAATATGCCAAGAAAAGGGTTAATGACTGTGAGATGGAGCATTCCATGGGACCCTACGGTGAAAAAACTTGCCGGAGGCTATGAAGACTCGACAATCGCCGATTCCGTGAGGTTTTGGGCCACAGAGAAGCCGGACTATGACCCTGCCAGCGGTAAATGTAAAAGTGGTGGAGACGATTGCGGACATTATACTCAAATTGTTGCGAGAAAGACGAAAAGCGTCGGGTGCGCCAGAGAAAAGTGTAAAAACGGGTGGTATTATGTTATTTGCAGCTACTATCCTATCGGAAACATTGAGGGTGAAAAAGCTTACTAATTATTCTTCTTTTTCCCTTGAAGTCCTTGAATTTAGAGGAACTAATATGCATGCTATATAAGTGTTATGTTATCCCAATAAAAATTAATGTAAACACTGCTATCTTTATTTGATTATTTATCCCTCAACTTTTTATTATCAAACTTGTTTTCATTTTTTTTACTTTGACTATCGAACTTCATCACCTAATCGTGTTGCATTTTGTGGGTTACAATTATATTAGAAAACCGTTGTTTTCTTCTAAAATATAAAAAATTGAATGCAAGTAACCCACCTAAAAATATTTCAAAAATTCCATACTAAAATGTCAATAAAAATCGAAACAACATGCAAAGTTAGTCTTTTAGATTACAGCGAGTTGATTGTAAAATAGAAATTAAAAATAACTTTATGCAACAATATTCTTTTTACATTACAACATTTCTATTCAGTACAATATTCAAATCTACAAATCAAGAAATATACCAAAATATGATACATAGTTCGCTTATATGCGTATAATGTAGTCTATAATGGCGCAGGATGCATGCTATCATTAGTGGACTGGAACAAGATGTCGACACTAGTGTGCTACGACGGGACGTAACCATCCAATAACAAGATGTCGGTGTTAATCCACTACGACTGTAGCTCGAGATGCCGACGCCTAGTGCGCTATGACTAGTACCGTACCACACAGGTACGCATACAAAAAAGTGGACACAACGTGTTACGACTAACACATATAACCGTAAGTACCAAGAACTTACCAAGAATCTACACCAATACAAGTAACTATAGGATGTCACCTAGTGACATAAATCAAGTATGTGGTTACTTGTAATATCCCAATTTTGGCTAGTGACCAAAATGTAAATTTTGAAAGTTTTATGGCTAAAGTATAAACTTTGGAAAAGTTTAGGGATCAAAGTGCAATTTTCAAAAGTTATGTATTTTAACCCCTTAAATGAATAGTTTACCCCCAAGAATGACATTTCTGTGTTACCCGGATTTTTCTTACGGAGTTTGTATTGATGGTTATAAAGCGATAAAGTTCGAAAAAATATTCTGATAATCGGATCGAGTTAAAATTTCAGAGATAGTTCCATGGACCTTAGAAGAGTCATAAAATATCATTTTATGGATATTTGGATGTTAAAAAGGTCAGAAAAATTTAAATCGATTGAAATAACATAGAATGACAATTTTGTGAATAAGTTGATCGGTAAAGGGCATTTTGGTCATTTAAGCCCAAAAGGGACATGGAAGGAATTTTGAGATTTATTTCATTGATGAATAGGGGCTGATTAGAATCCAACTAAGTCTAGTTGGAATGTTACAAAATGGTAAATTAGAAATATAGATCTAGTTGGAGGGTATTTTTGGAAAGTGGAATTTATTGAATTAAAAGTTCATTTTTTTCATAATACAAGTGTCTTAAATACATGAAATACGAAGGAATTATCAGCCAAATACCCTCCAAAACCGTGGTGAAGAGAAAAAGAAGAGAAAAATTTTACAAGCTCGATTTAAGTCCCGAATCTCGGTTTTCAGTAACAGGTAATCTTTCGAACTACAAAGTTGTCCTACTCTTCGAGCTCTATATTTTTATGTAAATAATTCATAGAATACTTGCTTGGTTGATGAGATTTGATATGAGGAAGAAATTAGGGTTTATAAACAAATTGGAGCTTTTACGATTTTATGAATCCATGGTTGATTTTAAGTTAGAATCATGTTTGTATGATGTTAGAAACTTGTTTTTGAGTTGGGATTTAAACCCTACATATTTTAGTTTGCATAGAGAAGATTAGGGTTTATGGATTCAAGTCTAACTTAGAGTTTTGTGATGTTGGATTAATGATCTAGTAAGCTTGATTTGTTGTTTGGAAGCAAAACCCTAAGTTAAATACATAGGGACCATTTTGGCAAGTGTTAAGTGTCTAAAAGTACTATTTTATTCACCTTTTTTATTCATATTATTGCTAGACTTAGGCTCATATTAGTTGCATTATTAGCCATTCATGCATGTTTGCATTGTTTCCTTGGTGGACAAGCTTGATTTCATATTTTGCTTAATTTTGTGGAAAAAGGTATTACTTTGGTGTGTTTTTGTGTGTGTGCAAAATCACTTGCCAAAGCAAGGTTGGAACCAGTTGCCAGGGCAATGCATGAAAGAGATGTCGAGCTAGTTGCCAGGGTAATTTTTGATAAGGGATAAGATGATATGGCAGACGAAATTGATGACTAAATAAGCCCAAGATGACGTGGAGCAAAGTTAAATCCCAAAGGAGTTTGATTCCCATGAAGAGGTTAAAGATAAATTAAATCCCAAGAAGATAGGAGAAGATCTAGAAGGAATTTAAATATAATAAAGAATTATATTCTTTAAAAGTATTTAATTCCAACTTAACTTCCTCCTCACAAAAAAGAATTTGACCTAGCCCTATAAATTGAGGACCAAGCCGTCAACTCCAAAGGGAGAGAAGAGGGAGATTTCGACAAGAGCAAGAAGAGAATTCGACCAAGGCTTCAACCATTCTTCACATTTTTCTTTCTTGTTCAATTAGGTTTATGTTAGGAATTCTTTGTTTTGTGTTTCTTTGGAACCTAGCCATGAACTAAATCTATTTGGCTAAGGTTATTGTGTTTTGTGGTTGTGAGAAACAATTGGATTTTGTTTAGGTAATAAGAGTTTGCACTTTCAATTCAAGGTTTACTCATTCTTGGTTTTTATTCTTGTTTGCGAGTGAATTGGGAGAGGATCTCGTAACTTCATCTATTTATCTAATATCGGGAGAGTTAGATTCAAGAAACGAATGAGTATGGTCTTTATTCAATCTATTGACGGTGAAGATTAATCTGGCTTAGGAATAAGTTAAGGATTTCAACGGCTAAGAGGAGCGCAAGATTGGTTGTTGTTCACCTTTGATTCACGCAAGGATGTATTGTCAAGGCATGCACAATTAGCTAGAGTTTCGACTTAGGGATAAGAAGAAACCATTGAAGAACGCTCCGCCGAACCTTGGAGTTGCTGCCCAGACGCCCAAGTAGTTGCCCAGGCAACCGTCGATTAGTTGCCAAGGCAACCCCGCTGTGCAAGTTGCCACGGCAACTGAGTTTCCCTTGCACTCTTTTACCAAGACGATCCAATCGGCTATCACACCTCAACTCACGATAACCTGGCCTATTCTCTCTCATTTGATTACATCTTCTTTGCTTATTTGCTTTCTAGTTTAGTTGTTAGTTAAACTCCTACAATCTTCTACTTGTGTTTTTGTTTACTTTTTACAGTGCAAGAGATTGAATTCTTGAAGTGGCACCAATCCCTGTGGAGACGATATCTTTTATACTATAACTTGCGATGTGTACACTTGCACAATTGTCGAGCACTTATTACGCGCAACAAGTTTTTGGCGCCGTTGCCGGGGATTGGCAATAGCAACTTTGTTTTTATTTTCTTGCACTTTTTATTTTTCTTGTTTAAGATTCAAAGGGCTAACAAACTTTGGTTTTGCATTGGTATATGACCAGGGCGAGACCGATTACACCAGAATACCCCTTTGATCCAGAAATCGAACGAACCTTGCAAAGACTCAGACAAAGGTTAAGAGTAGCAATGGCTAATCAAGACGGCAATTGAATCAAGATGTTCCAGCAGGAGGAGGAGTGATTCTTGCACGAAACAGAACTATTCGAGACTATCTTGAAGAAGATCTTGAAGGACTTATTCCAGGAGTTGTCACACCTGAAATTGAAGCCGACCACTTTGAATTGAAACCGATTATGTTTAATATGATCAACACAATTGGTTAATTTGGTGGCTCAGCAACTGAAGATACACGACAACATCTTAAATATTTCCTCGAGATTTGTAATTCATTCAAAATACAAGGAGTCACCCCTGATGTTTTACGACTAAGATTATTCCCCTATTAACTGAGGGATAGGGCGAAAGCATGGTTGAATAGTATTCATACCGGATCAATAGGATCTTGGACCGATCTTTGTCGTGATTTCCTTGCTCGATTTAATCCTACAAATTTGACTGATAAGCTTCATAACGAAATTACTTTTTTTTGGCAGGCAGATGATGAATCCATGTACGAGGCTTGGGAGCGATATAGAGAACTTCTACACAAATGCCCCCTACACGGATTCCCAGTGTGGACACAAGTAACAATGTTTTACAACGTTGTGAATACATCAACAAGGATGATGCTAGATGCCTCGGCAAACGGCATACTCCTAGATAAGTTGCCGGAGGAAGCAATGCAAATTCTAAATAGGCTTGCCAAGAATGATTATCAATTCCCATCTGCTAGAAGAGGAGGAGTTAGATGCCAAGCCACAATACATGAACTGTGATCATCAGACTCAATTTCGGCACAATTGGCCACTCTAACCAAGATGGTCTAGAACATGCAGAAACCAAACAACACACAGGAGGTCAATGTAATGGATTCCTTTTGTGAGTTATGTGGTGGTAACCATGATTCTTCTGAATGTATGCAGAATTCAGAATCCAGCTTTAATGTGGGGAATTACCACCAGAACAACAATGTGATGTCCAACACATATAATCCAGCTTGGAAGAAGCACCCAAATTTTTCATGGAGTAATCCCAACAATGCTCTAAACTAGAACAATCAGAATGCACAAGCATTGGGATTCCAGCAGAATATGCCACGGCAACAATTGCCGCAGCAACAACCAACAACATCTAGTTCTTTGGAAAATTCTCTCAATGCTTTTATGTTGAAAATTGAATCTTATATGGCTAAGAATAGTAACTTCATAAAAACAACTGATGCTTTTATTAACAGGACAGAGATGAGATTGCAAAATCAAGAGGCGGCAATCAAATCATTGGAGAATCAAGTCGGAAAATTTGCTCAAAACCTGAATACTAGATCGCAAGGAGGTTTACCTAGCGATACTGAAGTCCCAAGAGGAACTAGCCATGAGCAATGTAAGGCGATCACCACTAGAAGTGGCCAACAACTTAAAGAGGCTCAAGCTCGCTCATCAAACAAAACTCTACAAAAAGAACAAGATGAACTCAGCGGCAAAGCCTCATATGCTAAACCAGGAATTGATGCGGCAACCAGCGATAAGCATGCCTCGGCAACCAGTGATAAGCATGCCTTGGCAACCAGCGATAGGCATGCCACGACAACCCTAGTTGACGATGCCTCGGCAACTCTAGTTGCCCCGGCAATGCCATCAATCAGTTCCAGACCAATGAAAGGATCGAAGATATCCGACTTCCACCACCATTCCCACAAAGGTTGAAGCGACAAAAGCAAGAATATCAATTTAAGAAATTTCTTGATATCCTAAAGCAAGTCCACATCAACTTGCCATTGGTTGAAGCAATTGAACAAATGCCAAACTATGCCAAGTTTCTTAAAGACATTGTGTCCAAGAGAACAAGGCTAGGAGAGTTTGAAATAGTTGCCGCAACAGAGTGATGCATGGCCATATTGCACAATCGCATGCCACCCAAGTTGAAGGATCCCGGAAGTTTCACAATACCTTGTTCCATCAGAAACCACTATGTTGGGAAAGCATTATGTGACCTTGGAGCCAACATAAACTTGATGCCTAAATCGGTTTTCCAAAAACTAGGAATCAGGAAGGCAAGACCTACAACAGTTATGCTACAGCTAGCCGACAGATCCTATGTGCATCCAGAGGGAAAAATCGAAGACATACTGGTAAAAGTTGATAAATTTATTTTTCCCGTTGACTTTATTGTTTTGGATTGTGAAGCAGATGAACATGCACCTATCATTCTCGGGAGACCCTTCTTAGCAACAGGGAGAACCTTGATCGATGTTGAAAAGGGAGAACTCACAATGAGGGTGAATGACCAGCAAGTTAAACTAAATGTGTTCCAAGCACTAAGGCATGCTGATGATCCAGAAGAATGCCAACTTCTTCATGCCACGACAGAGTTTAACTTCGACGAGGAATTTAGTTACCTCGGCAACTACATTACCGATCAAGAGGAACCTGAGGAGTATGAAGAACCGATCGATGAGGAACAACAAGAAGAGGCAAATTGGTTAGTCAATCGACCAGGTACATCCTTTGAACCACTGGATTACTCAGGTAAGGAAGGGCAACTAAAATATGCTTACTTGGGAACCAATAATACATTACCTGTAATTATTTCCTCTAAGTTACAGCTTGAGCAGGAAAAGAAGTTGATCAAAATGTTGATGCTACACAAGAAGGCAATAGGGTGGACGATTTCCGGCTTGAAGGGAATTAGCCCGGCAGTGTGCATGCACAAGATTTTGTTAGAAGATGATCACAAACCTTCGATTGAGGCCCAGAGAAGACTGAATCATGCCATGAAAGGGGTTGTAATGAAAGAAATCATCAAGTGGCTTGATGTCGGCATCATATACCCTATCTTTGATAGTACATGGGTAAGTCCGGTACAATGTGTACCAAAAAAGGGAGGTATAACGGTGGTAAGTAATGAAAACAATGAACTCATCCCAACCAGGACTGTGACCGGTTTGAGGGTTTGTATGGATTATCAAAAGCTAAACAAAGCCACTAGGAAAGATCACTTTCCATTATCCTTTATTGATCAAATGCTTGACTGTCTTACAGGTAAACCCTTTTATTGTTTTCTTGATGGTTATTCAGGTTACAATCAAATTGCCATAGCACCAGAAGATCAAGAAAAGACAACCTTCACATGCCTATACGGTACTTATGCTTTCCGAAGAATGCTGTTCGGATTGTGTAATGCCCCGGCAACCTTCCAAAGATGCATAATGGAACTCTTTTCAGACATGGTCGAAGATTTCCTTGAGATCTTCATGGATGATTTTTTCGTTTTTGGTAATGACTTCGACAGTTGCCTCGGTAATTTAGAGAAGGTGTTGGCAAGATGTGAAGAAACCGATTTAGTCATCAATTGGGAGAAGTGCCATTTTATGGTAGATGAAGGAATAGTGCTCGGCCACAAGATTTCATCCAAGGGAATCGAAATAGATAAAGTCAAGGTGGACGTGATCGAGAGATTACCCCCACCAAGTTCGGTTAAAGGAATCCGAAGCTTTCTTGGACATGTAGGTTTTTACAGGAGGTTCATTCATAATTTTTCTAAGATTACTAAACCCTTGTGCAATTTGCTTAAACAGGATAAAGTCTTCAATTTTGATGATTCTTGCGCCCAAGCATTCGAAACCCTAAAGGAAAAGCTTGCCTCAGTACCCATTGTCGTTCCACCCGATTGGACGCTACCTTTTGAGCTCATGTGTGATGCAAGTGATTTCGCGGTAGGAGCAGTCCTAGGCCAACGCACAGGTAAGACCTTTCATGTGATATTATGCGCTAGTAAAACTTTTAATAGTGCTCAAGTGAATTACACAACAACGGAGAAAGAGTTACTAGCCGTAGTTTTTGCATTTAACAAGTTTCGATCCTATTTGATTGGTACAAAGGTAATTGTTCATACGGACCATTCGGCAATTAAGTATCTATTTGCTAAAAAGGATGCCAAACCTCGTTTGATTCGTTGGATATTGCTTTTACAAGAGTTTGATATTGAAATTAAGGACAGAAAAGGAATAGAAAATCAAGTGGCTGATCACTTATCACGCTTAGAACGCAATAGGGAGGAAGACGCGGATTTAGAGATATGCGATGCATTCTCGGATGAGCAATTGTTAGTTGCCTCGGCAACCATGGACGTGTATGCCTCGGTAACCCCTGACGCCTCGGCAACCATGGATGTGCAGGCCTCGGCAGCCCTCGACGCCTCAGCAACCCTTGACACACATATCTTGGCAACCATGGATGCGCATGTCGCGGCAACTCTTGATGCGCATACCTCGGAAACGCTTGACGCGCACGCCTCGACAACTCCAGACGCGTACACCTCGGCAACCACTGAAACGCACACCTCGACAACCATGGACGTGTATGCCTCGGCAACCCCTGACGCCTCGGCAACCATGGAATCGCATGTCTCGGCAGCCCTCGACGCCTCAGAAACCCTTGACGCGCATGTCTCGGCAACCATGGATGCGCATGCCGCGACAACTCTAGACGTGCACGCCTCGGCAACCTTGGATGCAGTTGCCACGGCAACACATGCCTCGGCAATACCCTGGTACGCGGATTTAGTTAATTTCCTTGTTTGCGGTATTTTACCTTATGGCCTTACTCACCAAGGGAAGAAGCGGTCCCGCCATGATGCTAAGCATTACTTTTGGGATGAGCCTCTTTTGTTTAAACAATGTGCATATCAGGTCATACGCTGATGTGACCCTGAAGAAGAGCAGCAGAATGTACTCCGGCAATGCCATTCTTCATCCTATGGAGGACATTTTGGAGGAACTCGCACCGCGGCCAAAGTTTTGCAATCCGGTTTGTATTGGCCAACACTGTACAAAGATGCCCAAGAGTTTTACAAGCAATGTGATCGTTGCCAGAGGACGGGCAATATCTCTAGACGAAATGAGATGCCGCTCCAAAACATCATTGAGGTGGAATTGTTCGATGTATGGGGATCAATTTTATGGGACCTTTCCTATCCTCATTCAGCAACCTCTACATTCTACTTGACGTCGACTACGTGTCTAAATGGGTTGAGGCAGCTGCAGTTCCCACCAACAATTCCAAAACCGTGCAACGATTCTTGCATAAAAATATATTTACACGGCTTGGGATGCCGAGAGCAATTATCAGTGATGAAGGCAAGCACTTTCACAACAAACTCATCGCCAAGATGTTACAACACTTTGGTGTATCTCACAAGATTGCCATGGCATATCACCCACAAACCAATGGGAAAGCAGAAATTTCCAACCGAGAATTGAAGGGTATACTCCAGAAAGTTGTAAATCCCTCTAGGAATGATTGGTCAGTAAGACTAGATGACGCACTTTGGGCATATCGCACTGCATTCAAAACACTCTTAGGTATGTCTCCCTTCCAACTTGTCTATAGAAAAACATGCCATCTACCGGTGGAAATCGAACACAAGGCATATTAGGCAATCAAGACCGTGAATATGGATTGGGAAAGTGCCGGGAAAAAGCGTTTGTTGGACCTCAACGAGATCGAAGAATTCCGTGCACTCGCCTATAACAATGCATGAATCTACAAGGAGAAAACAAAACAATGGCATGACAATAAACTATTGCCGCGGTAATTCATGCCAGGGCAACTAGTTCTCTTATTCAATTCTCGGTTGAAACTTTTCCTAAGAAAACTGAAATCAAGATGGTCGGGACTATTCGAAGTTGTCAAACCGTTCTCCCATGGTGCCGTGATAATCAAGTACATCACTGACAAACATGAATTCAAAGTTAACGGACAAAGATTGAAGCACTACAACGGTGCCCATGTGGAACGTAACAAAAAAGTGGTCACCTTAGGAGATGCATGAGCATGCTCTGCTTTCGATATTTTCTTTTTATTTTTATTTTTTTCAAACTATTTAAAAAAATTTAATTTTAATTTTTTTCTTTTATTTTTGATTATTTTCTTTTTAGGATAGATTTATTTATTTTCTTTAAGATTAAAACTACATTTTTCTTTCATATTTATCAAATTGTTTTTTAAAATTTTAAGTTTAAGAATTTCTTTGCACATCTTTATTTATTTTCTTTTATTAGTTTATCTTTAATTTTAATCCTTATGTTATTTGTTTTTGAATTGTAGGAAAAGAGTTCAAGATAAAGGGGAATTTTGATTCAAGAAGGAAACTTCTTTAACAAGGAAATTAATAGGCTGAATCTAAGGCTTATATTAAGCCTCCAATTTACCCTAAATAAACCCTACATAACCGGCCAAACCCTTCCCCTTCCCTAAACCCCCTAGCCGTCACCTTCCCCCAATCTAAACCCTTGTTTTCTTTCTTTCAAAATTACTCTCACCCACCATATTTACTACATATCTTTTCTATTTAACCCATCACCCTTAACTTCCAAGAAACCTATTCATACTTTTCACCTTGCAACTCTTTAGTTTCTTTTACTTTCTTTTCTTTGTTTCTACCAAACTCACAACCAAGATCATCCATGGCATCCAAAATTGAATTTTTGGTTCATCCAAGTTCCTCCAAAGAACCAAGATACAAGAAGTTTGCTACACCGGTGGTTCAAGAAAGATTTCACTCCAAGTTTGAAAGCCGAAAGATTTGCGAAGAACAAGGCTTCGAATACTCCAACTCTCATCAAGATTTCGGCCTTGAACCATTCATCTTCGAAAGGATTGGATATCAAAAGTGGCAAATCTTTTGCCATCAATCAGAACCGGGTAACATCTCATGGGTAAGAGAATTCTATGCTCACTCACCTAACCCGAATAATCCTTATGTTTTTGTTCGTGACAAGGCTATACTCATAAGCCCCGAAAACATCAACACCTTTTACGGGCTCTACATTGAGAAGGATGAGCATCAAGCTTTTGTTGATCAACTCACGCCCAAGCAACTCGACAAGGTGCTTCAAGAACTCACTCTACAGGGAACTCATTGGAGCGACGGTAAATACAAGGGCACGGTAAATCGCCTTCGGCTTAAACCCGAGGTAAAATTATGGAATAAGTTTGTTAAAACTTCTTTAATGCCCACAACCCACAATACCACCATTGATACACCACGTCTTTTGCTCATACATTCTATCTTGCATAATCGCATCATTAACATTGGAAAAAATATTTGTGATGAGATTTTTGTATGTAGCACAAAAGACAAGGGTTCTCTTTTCTTCCCTTGCTTAATTTCCAATCTTTGCAAGGAGATGCATGTCCCAAGTGAGTCCACTGATGAAAAGAACCAAAGCCCGGATGGAATCAAGCACAAATCCGAAAGCTAATGGGAGAGGCACCGGTAAAATCCCTAACTCCTTCAATTGCCGCGGCAACTCCTAATGCCCAAGCAACCGATGCCCAGGCAACTCGGACAGCAGCCCCGGGACAACTTGAACCACTCTTACAATCGTTGGCGAACCGCCTTAGGCAAATTGAAGATCGGCAACTAATGTTCATGCGGCCACGGTAACCAATGAAGCAGTTGCCACGGCAACCGCAACAGATGATGCCGCGGCAACCTACACTGAGCCTGCCCAAGCAGTTACCACGGCAACCAACACTGAAGATGCAACGGCAACCAAAGCTAAAGACGCCCCGGCAACCACTGCAAAAGCCAAAGGTAAAGCACCTATGCCCGAAGCAACTCGTACTGAATCGTTGTCTGATTTTTCAGATTCGGACGAGTCCTCCATTGCACCAACAAAGACCACACCAATCGAATCCTCCAAGCCCAAGCGAAAAGCCAATGACATTGATGAAGAGGACGATGAGGGTAACCCCGTACGAGGATCGATTCCACCATCGGCAACAAGGAAGCAACCACCGCATTCAAGCAAAAGAATCAAGACACCAACCAAAAGAAAACTAATTATCCATGACAACGAACTCTCGGAGTAAGTTCTCGTTTGTATTTTACTTTTCTTTATTGTTATTTTTGTTTTTTATTTTTATTTTTCTTTGCTACATGCATTGGGGACAATGCCTCACGCGAGTTTGGAGGGGTTGTTATTAGATAGTTACCATGTTTAGTAGCATTCATCTTAAGTATTGCATTTAGGATACATAAATTGCTTGCCATGCCTTTAGTTGGAACAAGAATTGCCTAAATTTGATGAATATCCGATGAGGACTTTGCCAATGCACTTAATTGATAGAATTTTTTTATTCTAGGATAACCGTGGAAACACTTAGAATCTTACTATGATGCTAAACTTGATGAAACACTGTTTTGGCTTGATTGATTCAAGGAATTAAAGCAAACTTAGGTTGATAATTAAAAAAATTAGGGGATTAGAATAAAAATTGGATGAATGCTATAAGTGCCCGAAATTGGATCTAGTATGTGCTAAAAATTGATTGCTAGAGGTGCCCAAAATTGGCTCTAGTATGTGCTAAAAATTGATAGCTAGAGGTGCCCGAAACTGGCTCTAGTCGAATAAATTAATTTAACTTAAGAAAACTAAAAAAACATTAAAGGTGCCCGAAACCGGCTCTAGTTAAAACATGTTAAAAGAACCCAATGAAGTAATTTGAAAACCTCTTGTTTGCATAGAATCCAAAAAATCAACTTGCACACACTCACAAGCATTATAGTTTGATTCCGAGTAACTCCTAAGTTTTCCGAAAAATGAAAAGCCAATCATACTTTGTGCCACGGTTCTGAGAAATGAAATCAAGTTCGAAGCTAAGTTTGTGAAAATTAAAGTCTTGGCGGGTAATTATTAGTTTGCATTGCTTGAGGACAAGCAATAGTTCGAGTTTGGGGGTGTGTTAAGTGTCTAAAAGTACTATTTTATTCACCCTTTTTTATTCATATTATTGCTAGACTTAGGCTCATATTAGTTGCATTATTAGCCATTCATGCATGTTTGCATTGTTTCCTTGGTGGACAAGCTTGATTTCATATTTTGCTTAATTTTGTGGAAAAAGGTACTGCTTTGGTGTGTTTTTGTGTGTGTGTAGAATCACTTGCCAAAGCAAGGCTGGAACTAGTTGTCAGGGCAATGCATGAAGGAGATGCCGAGATAGTTGCCAGGGCAATGCATGAAGGAGATGCCGAGCTAGTTGCCAGAGCAATTTTTGATAAGGGATAAGATGATATGGCAGTCAAAATTGATGACTAAATAAGCCCAAGATGACGTGGAGCAAAGTTAAATCCCAAAGGAGTTTGATTTCCATGAAGAGGTTAAAGAGAAATTAAATCCCAAGAAGATAGGAGAAGATCTGGAATGAATTTAAATATAATAAAGAATTATATTCTTTAAAAATTCCTCCTCACAAAAAAGACTTTGACCTAGCCCTATAAATTGAGGACCAAGCCGTCAACTCCAAAAGGAGAGAAGAGGGAAATTTCGACAAGAGCAAGAAGAGAATTCGACCAAGGCTTCAACCATTCTTCATCTTTTTCTTTCTTGTTCAATTAGGTTTATGTTAGGAATTCTTTGTTTTGTGTTTCTTTGGAACCTAGCCATGAACTAAATCTATTTGGCTAAGGTTATTGTGTTTTGTGGTTGTGAGAAATAATTGGATTTTGTTTAGGGAATAAGAGTTTGCACTTTCAATTCAAGGTTTACTCATTCTTGGTTTTTATTCTTGTTTGCCAGTGAATTGGGAGAGGATCTCGTAACTTCATCTATTTATCTAATATCGGGAGAGTTAGATTCAAGAAACGAATGAGTATGGTCTTCATCTATTTTAAGTTAGAATCATGCTTGTATGATGTTAGAATCATGTTTTTGAGTTGGGATTTAAACCCTACATATTTCGTTTTGTATAGAGAAGATTATGGTTTATGGATTCAAGTCTAACTTATGGCTTGTGATGTTGGATTAATGATTTAGTAAGCTTGATTTGTTGTTTGGAAGCAAAATCCTAAGTTAAATACATAGGGACCATTTTGGCAAGCTTTAAAATTAAGGGACCAGATCTGATTTTTATGAATTTGATGTATATCTATATTATTAATGATGTTAGAGACATGAAACTGAAGTTAGAATGCTAAATCGATGATTAATCGCATTAGTGACCATTCTGACAACTTGTCAAACTTGAATGGTCTATTCGGCAAAGAGGATATGTAGAAGGAGTTAATCTGATTTTTAGTTAAAATGATGGAATTAAGTTAGTAATGTTGATTTGAGGACTAATTTGCAAAGTTAAGAAGCTTGAATCCTTATATTGGAAATTTGGTGACCATTTTGACAAATTAAGAGAAATTGGAGGAGTAAAGGTTTAACTTATTTTAATGAATGATGTAAAGAGAACATATGAATACAAGCTTTATTCTAGCCATTTGAAGTAAAGTGATGGGACTAAATTGACAAGTGGAGAAATAAGGAGAAGTTGGTGTAAATTAGACGTTATTCATGGGAAGTTATGTTGGAAATTTGAATTATGGCAGTAAGTTTTAAAGTATGTCATAAATTCTAAAAAATGGTTAGATGATGAATTTTATACCGTTGTAAAGATTTGTTAGTTTAGTTTCGTTCCCAACAAACGGAAACTGATTTTGAGTTTCGATTTAAAAGATATGAATTTTTAATCGAATGGAGGTCAGAAAAATTACAGAGCAGTTTCTACATGGACAACTCGCTAACGTGAATGTAAGGAATTTTCATAATTTTTGTAGATTTTATTAATTTATGTGACTTATACCGTTAGAACCGTTATCGAATCTAGTTTCTCCACCATAAAGGAAATTAAGATCCAGTATGTATTCTACCATGTATAAGTAAATCTTTGAAGGTAGCGCAAGCTGTCAGAAAATAGAATTTGAAACATTTTGTATTTAAATGTTAGTTAGCAAGCTCGAAAGAATTATTGAAAGTTCAAATTGGTCACTAAGGACCATAACGAGTTTTTGAACAGTACAAGGGATAAAGGAAAATATTTGGAAATTTTATATTCGAATGATTATATTAGACAACATGTTTAAGGTATTGTTAGATTTGAATCTAACAAATATTTTATCTTATTCATGTGATTAATGAAGTCAAGTCCGAATCAAAGAAGATTTGAGGTACTATGAAAGAAAGGATCGAACTAAGACTTGGTGAGGCATTATGTTAAGTGGCCAAGGTGAGTGCCTTAATTATTACTTAATTATGCATGTGATAGACGGAGGCTTGCGATAAGCCAACCTTATTTATGAATGCATGATATGATATATGTTGAAGTTATGTTCTATAGTTTAAATGTGGTAAGTAATATGGCGAGCAATGTGGGGACAATGTTCCTAGCATATGCCTAAAGAATTATTTATGATATGTTATGTTCATAAAAAATTAAGAATAAGTGATGTGTTTGACACATGATCACTGACTAGAAAATTATTCTTAATAAATAAGCTAATATGGCTTGAATAACATACTGTTTTAAGTATGAGAACTTATTTGTGAAATGTTATGATAGTCACTATAACTGATATGTTATTTAAATATGGTAAGAGCAAGTAATATGTAAAATACATTGTCAATGCTCTGATAGATATCTTTGTTATAGTATACCTGATACTATCTGGGTTATGAACTGCCATTACGATTTATTGATGACATCTGATATGATAACTTCCGATCATGATATACATATATCTGAATGCCCAAGTATTACAAAGTGAGAGTCTTTGGTATAGTTGGCATGCCATAGAGTCTTAGTAGCTGCATCATTCTGTTCTGATATCTGTCTGTTTTGTGACTACTACGGTGTCACATCCACTTTGGGGATCTAAGCCCATGGAGCTAAGTGCACTAAAGATGTGCTTATATAAGGAGCAAAGAGCGTCCTTGATTATATGAGGAGCAAAAAGCGTCATCGAGTACGTACTCATCTGTCTGTACCGTTTGGAACTACGGTGTCATATTTCAGATGACTCGCGTACCTAAGGTCTCATAAAGTATACTTTGGGTAAATTTAAAAGATTAATAAAAGTGCAGGTAATCGAGCTAGTGAGCTTGGCAAATTCCGTTATGTACTAAGTTTTCTGCAAAGTTTTGATACTAAGTACGAGAAATAACAGGTTCTCCGTACTCTTTGTATATCTCTGTCTATCTTTATATTTTCCGTAAGATCAATATTTTCTCATTTATCTCAGTAATATCTGTATTTATTTGTTTGATATGTTAGGCATAGAATTAGAATTATGATAAAGTTTGCCATGAAATGCCATAAAAACTGGTTATATTATGCTATGAGAAGCATGTTGAAGTATGTCAAGTAAACATGATGAACTTAATACAAGAAATTTATCAGTTATACTTAGGTAAGCTAGATATAAAAATAAGCCTTGAATTATGTTCATGTCAGTTATTTGATAACCTTATATGATTTGCCTCACTAAGTGAATACTTAGCGTGTGTTGTTTCACACGTAGGTTATTGGAAACTTACCGGAAGAGGAGTCAAGCATGTTGATCAAGTTGCAATCTGCCAAACATCAGTAAGACATTCTAATTTATGATATTCTCTAGTGGGCATGTATCAATTTATTCGTTAGTTGTTTTAAAGGTATAAGTTTGATTAATAGCCAAATAAATATGAATTATTCGTATGGTTAAAGATTACCAGTGATGATATTTAATCGGGTAACATTTTATTTATCATTTATAGCATAACGATTTTAAATTCAAGAAAGGGCCTAGGCAGTGTACCTAGTTTTCACCTTGAGTTATATACTTATTTTAATAGCTGACTAACATGTTTTATAAACCAATTCAGGGTCAAAACTAGCAATCTGCAAATAGGCTATGAATACCTCGAAAGTCGAGAAAAGGTTATTTTATAAACAAGTTTTATGTCAGATGTTTTAAAATAAAAAAAATTACAAGTCTAGAACTCTGTTAAATAATATTGTGACATCCTTAAAGTGTATTCGTACTACGAGTATACGTTACTGGTGTTATATTACTATTCAATAGGAATCGTGTAGGCTCACTGAATCTCTAGTTATACCTAAACTCAAGTAGGTGTGAACCGGATGTAGGTAGTTATATACAATTTATTACTAGCTACAATAGTTATCAATTCAAGAATAACATCATGAGTCGTTCAGGATTTCTATCGATTAGAAGTACGTCCCATCGCGTTGTGCTTTCCTAGTCTTGTATCATATTTGGGAATTATTCAGTAGAGAAATCAAGCTTATCAAGTCGTTAGGCATTTCAAGAAGTCAATACTTAGAGGTACTTTGGTAATTACAAAAAGGGTATAATGGTCTTTTGGCATTTTCAAATGAATTCTGAAAGCAAGAATCTAAAGTACGTAGTCTAGAAATTAAAGACTTCATAAGGTTATTCATGAGTTGAAACATCAGGATTATTCAAGACATTTTGGTATATCAGAAGTGTTCCAATATTTTGGCATGCAATGGCATTTTGGTCATTTTTTATCTCTAGAGGCATTTTAGTAATTTAGCATAGCAATGGTAAATCGGTAAATTGCAGTCTTCGAAGCCAACAACAACTTATCAGTCCTTACAATAGGCTAGGAAGATGAACGAGTCGGTCCAAATGACCTACTGGATAAGGAGGGTCTCAACACAGTTGACAACAAGTTCTCAATAGCCCTGGGACTGAAATCGGGTCCACTGGTTTCGAAACCTTCCCTGCACCTAGAGAATTCTAACACAAAGTCGATAATCATAACCTTCAGACATAATAACATACATAAACATTTAGTCAAGATTCGTACGAACTTATCAGACATCCAAGTCCTATCAGTGTAGATACTTATCAAGTACTCGAACATGTACACATTGCTCTTATTCCCAAATTGATACAAACTCTGTCGTATAGTTGAGCATGTCGTCTTTACAAGTCGTCACAAGATTTTCCATCAAATATGTCATCGTATGAAATTCTTATAGTTTTGCAGCAATATCAGGAGTGATCGAGGTATAGAAGTCAGGCTTTACAAGTCTTAGGGGCATTATAGTTATTTAGGCTTCACCGATATTTTCTTGTTTAATCAAATAAGGACATTTCCATCATTTCAGTGCTCGAGGGTGTTCGGTCAATTTAACCATCGAAATATTTCTTTTTGTAAATTGCTCTTAAAATATATAACCATGAATCAGGTCTAAAAGGAGGAAATTTGGGTATTTGCAAACTCGAGCGCTAGAAACGGGTTATTAGGCTTTTACATGCTTATTAAGGTCATTTTACATATCATGAGTGATTAAGACACTTCATATACAAGAGCATTATAAACATTTTATTCCTTAGATGTATTTTAGTAATTTTGACATCCAATGAATAAATCACATTTTGATATCCCTATAATGTATTCCTTTCGAACATTGAAATAATCAAACCTACTCGCACGAATAACCATTTACATTCATACATTAACCATAAACCAATACATATCATATAGCATATGAGAGGTAGTAAGGTTTTACCTCGACTTCTAGCTACAACAGTCGGCCTTCGACTCACTGAACCCTCTCGATCCAATATTCGATGCTCCAATATTTCCTCATAAACATAGCAATACGAATATTCATTAATAACCCAAAATAAACTAATCACTAGAGTAATTATTAACTTTAAACGCAGAAAAACAGTTCAAATTTGGTGAAACGAGCAGCGGAATTGAACTTAGAACGTTAAATAATTCTCGGGTAAAGTCCCTCGAAAAAAAGTCAACATCGGTCAACGGCGACGACGGTTACGACGCAATTCAACAGCAGTGCATTGAGCCGGTCAACGCGACTTGGCCCGATCAACTCGGCTTGGAAGGTCGACTCATCAAAGTTGCGGCTTTGCTCAATAGGCTGGCCTATGAATGGAAGTTGCCCACACGGAGGCTGCGGCCTCCGGTGGTTGAACAGTGATGGCGAGCTGCAGATCAACGTAACCCACGACAAAAAATCCGTTGGTAACCTTCGTTCGTGACGATGAACGGCGAATCTTTATGATCTTCAACTTTCGAACTTTTTAACTCCTCACTCCGACGAACGACAATGACGAGACGACCACAACCAAACTCATTGCGACAAGACGAAACTAGTGGCGCAGTCGATGTCGAACACTGACAACTGAACGACAATGAATCAACTTCCAAAGAACCACTCTCTATCTCTCTCTCTCCAAATCTAATATCTTTTCTTTCCTTTCACGCCATTTCTGCCCAATATAGTTGTTAAATAAATTTAATTAAGAAAAAATAAATATTAATAAAACATTTTTCTTCAAATCACAGTTGTTAAAGTCGGCTTTTCCCTCAAGTGTTTGGTTTGAACTAGCTTAAGTGCATGTTTTATGTTGTCGAGCTTGTCTCGTAAGTATTTTAGGTAAGAGAAAATTTTCAATGCACAGGTTGTATAAATTAAATTTTACACAAATTTTTAGTTTTAGGTGTTAGGGGTTTAGTTTAAGGTTTAGAGTTTAGGGGTTTGGATTGTAAGATTTAAAATTTAAAGTTAGTATTTAGAATTTAGGGTTTAAGGGTTAGAGTTTATGGTTTAATTTTTTAGAGTTTAAATTTAATTTTGATTTATAGTATAAATAAAAAGCTTGTGTAAAATAAATTTTACACAGATATGTATCAAATTTAAACCCGGTAGGTAAATTATTATTATATGTAATTTTTTTTTCTTTCTATTAAATTTAGAAGTGTTGAATGAGACAGAGTAATAAATACCTTTTTATCAAAAAAAAATCACTTTGCCCCGATTAGAACACATGCTTTTTAATATATATTATTTTTTCTTTTACGTAATCCTATTAAAAATGTAAGTCAATTTGACCGTATTTCAAATTTTCAACAACCAATATCGTCGCTCACACGTGCTTTTTAATCTTTTCAATTATTATTCGTAGTTAAGAAAAAGTAATGTATTTGTTGATAAGTCAATCTTCAAAATTGATTGTTTATTAATTTCAAAGTCCAATTACAAAGTCCATTCGTATATAACTAACGAGGGTATAACTATATTAAAAAAATGTTAGTATTGGTATCTACAATTCTCTTTCGTCCAAATTAGTATATAACTATATTTAAAAAAATGTTAGTATTGGTATTTACAATTCTCTTTTGTCCAAATTAGTACATAAACTTAGCTTCTATAACAAAATTTAGCATTTGAAATTTACTTACGTTGAACATTTTGGTACATTCAACTAATGGGGTAAAACTAAATTCAAATATCAAAATACGTGATAAAAGATCAATTCAGTTACCGATTTGGAAAAAATATATAAACATTATTTTGTACCCTATTCATTTCGGGAAAAAAATTATGTACAAACTTACAGTAATGGAATTAGAAATTTATTAAAGGGGCCAAAATAAGATTACGAAAAAAACAAGGGACCAAAGAACTTATTTTACCTTTTTTTCTAAAAATTTCCGAATCTCTCTTTGGTTTTTACTAGGATTAGTTGGTAGGACCAAGACTCCTTTTTCATCCATGTATGTGATTTAGCGTTCGCGAACATGTTTATTTATATGTTTGTTAAAATGGTGAAATTATGCCACTAGTCTTTAAATTCATCAGGCTTCACAATTTGAACTCCAAAGTTTACATTGTATTCAATTTAGTTCCTAACTTCTATAATATTTAAAATGTAAAAAAATGTAAAGGAGAATCGGATAAACGAGTTTACTAACTTGTCGATAAACGAGCTTTTCCGTAGATATAAACAAATCAAACGCACATTTGTTCGTGTCCGTTCTTTTATTAAATGAACATAAAAAAATTATTCATACTCCTTTATCTAACTTAATAAACAATCGTTATAAAAACGGTTCACAAATAATTCATCAACGTTAGTAGCCATTCAGCCTCATTATGCAAACTCCCTTCTTTTTCTTCATCCTCCTTGTTTTCTTCGAAATCGTTAACTTTTGAGACAAAACTCTGAAGACTCGGGTCGAAACTGCTTGGCACGGTATGAGCAATTTCACTGCTGTCGTACTGTGGAGCACGGCAATGAACAGAAGACTTTTCTTTGGCCAAAGTCGTGTAATTGACCAATCTCTTCGTCAACGTTTTGGTGTGGTTGGTTGTGGCTTCAACTGTTTTCGTTGACCAAAACGTTGAATCTAGTAACAAGACAATTTTCAAAAAAAAACTTTATTTTTATTCGACGAATTGAAATGATTTAAATTTAATCAAAATTTGATTTGATTATCAAATATTATAAGAGTACATTCACACAAACAAATGATTTTCCCCGTTTTCCCTTGGAGCAAATAGTTAGACACTAATTTCATCCCTAATTATTTGATTTTGACAGGTCAAAAGTTATTAAATTAGCAACAAAAGAAACTAATAAGATATGAAATATAAAATTTAATAGAAAATCCTAAGGAAAACCCTAGAGCTGGGGATGTCGATCCGAGCGATGGCCTTTGTGGCCGGCCGCCAGATGGTATGGTTCAGGTGGGCGTGCCGATTGTCTTGGAATGACTAGGTTCTTATGTGGCTTTAGAGGATCAGCGGGAACCTAAAAAGGTTAAGGGCAGTGATGTGGCTGTGACTGATGGTGTTAGACAAGAGGATGTGGCTGATATGGAGGCTGATGATGTCTTGCCTAGTGGTGGGGTCGGGATTCAGGGCTCGTTGGGTAAGGGTGCGGCTCAAGGACATGGTCGTCCTGTTGAAAGTAAGGCCACATATGCGAGTATGGTGCCAAACGATTCGTCTAATGACCAGAAACGCCAGAGTGAGGACGAGTTACTCCCGGAGAAGGTGATTGTTTTGGATGAGGATTGTATCGTGACCGGACTATAGATTTTCCTACAATTAAATTCTCAGACCGGGTCCATGATCAAATTGATCGTAGTATGAGGGATGTTATAATTGTTCGTCTGCTCGAACGAAACATTGGTTATGGAACTTTGCTAAATCTTGCATGCGTTGTAGCGTCCTAAAGGGGAAATTCAATTGATTGATCCCAAAAGTAACTATTTCATAGTGCAGTTTGAGGATAGGAAGGATTATGCAATGGTTTTGACAGATGGGTCGTGGATGATCTTTGGGAATTATCTCACGGTCCAACCTTGGAGCCGATCTTTTTCGACGTCTAAAAAGCACCCATCTCATTTAATGGGTTCGCTTACCTGGTCTTTCGTATCGTTATTACTAGGCTCTTTTTTGGCGCATTTGGTTGGACGTGTTGTTAAGGTTGATTATAATACGCAGGCAGGCGAAAGAGGCAAATTTGCTCGATTGGCGATCATGGTTGATTTGAATAACCCTTGAAACCATGTATCGGCATTAATAACTTTGTCAAAAAGCTTGAGTACGAGGGGTTGCAACAAATATGCTTTGCTTGTGGGGTGTATGGCCATGCTTATGAGGAGTATGTCTTATCTAAGAATGCTTCAGCGAACAGTGGTGCTGAAGATTGCGCACAAGACCAGCAAGTTCCACCAGTGGCACATAAGTCTGACCTTTATAAGCCCTGGATGGTGGCTTCAAATTGTCGTTGTCGACCTACTTCAACCAGTATACTGGAAAAAAGAGTATTGTGGCTCATAAATTTGGTAGGGGATCCCGGTTCGTCGTACTCGTTGGAGTATGCCCAAAGACCAATCATGGATGGTTATAAAAGACATACTTATTTTATCATGTTTATTAATATAAAGCCTTTATTATTTTTCAGTCTTATTCTGTGTATTTATAAATAAACTGAATTATAATAAAGTCCTTAGAATAATATAGTTATTCTTGAATGTCCTTAGTCGAGTATTATTGTAGGCATGGACAACAATAATATATTAAAACTAATATGTAGTTGATTGATGACAAAGTGTTGTCAATGACATGAAGATGTCAAAATCAATACATAAGTATGTGTTAGAGAACGACATATTGAACTGGCCCGCTATGAGCATGTTTCTTGGATTATTATGTGACAATCACAACATTGCTCATAGTGATAACTACATGTATGATCCCCAGACTTGAGATCATCATTATTTCAACATCAGGAGTGACATATTTTGATGCGGTCAAACGTGTGTCGTAACTGACTACACTATAAAGACTAATATTGGATATGTCGCAATCTATGTAGCATAATATGGTTAATCAAGATAGGATTTGTCCCTCCTACATAATATGAGTAATATCATAGGCTACTTGATTGAGTGAGACTAGAAAATGCATGGTCATGCTCGAATAAATTGATATGAGATATCATAGTTATTCGTTTATAATAGTCTACTCAAGATATCAAGAAATATTAGATGGACTATACAAGTGTGACTATTCCATGACTTGTGTCCGATCTAGATATAAGGACAAAAGGATGTAATACATGAAAAGAGTTAATACAAAAAAAGGTTATGTCGAACCACGACTTCCTATAACTTAGGTAGCAATGATGCATTGCTAGATGCCACTCATTGCTTGTAATATTAGAATTGTTCTAGATATTACTGCTAACGTTACATGAACCTACAAGGGTCACACCCTATGATTGAAACGAACAAATATCGACTAGATAGCATGTGTACAAACTTGTTGTACACGTAATAAGTAAAAACCAAAATTATTATAATTATAAATAATCTTGTTTATATATATTTTAATACTAGATAATTATTGTAATTATCAAATACTATTAAAATATATATCTCTAAAGAAACCTAATTAAAGTAGAATCAGATTTTACATATTTAATTATATTCGGTTAAATATATTGTATATTTAATGAATCCGAATTTAATTAGAATTAGGTTTTGAATGCTATATAAAGGCATAAGGTCTAGCAGCCGAGATATGCATTTTGCAAAAAACCTCTCTAACAGTTAGAGAAGTAAAATATTGTTCGTTTCATTCTGGTGGACTGCATAGAGGTCTGAACGCTGTTGTGATGACTTGGATTCGATATTGTGCTAGAAGAATTGGATTCTCCTAACTCCCTGCGACTTTTCAGATTTATTTAAAGTAACGTTTCATCCATTTTCACACCGGATTAGTTCCTCGTACATGGATCACTGGCAGAAATGCCGGATAATTTTTTCGTTGCGCCATAGGGTGTACCGACGTTTCCCAACAGTGGTATCAGAGCCACTTGTACGATATGAATTTAGACTTAAATACTTGGATGTTGTAAGGTTTTAATGTTCGCATGTTAATTGTTAACATGATGAACATGCGGTTCTGGTAGTAGATCATTTTCGGTAGAGAAACAATAGTTGTTCAAGTGCGAAAAACCTTAGGGATTGAAAAATCTCAAAAACATGAATCTGTTGATCTGTCGGACCGCGTAAGAAACAAAGGTCATAGGAACTATTTTGGTAATTATAATTAACAAGATAAAACATGTGTATATTTTGGAAGATATGCACAGTGTTTGAAATGCATGGTTATAGCCCAATAGCTCATTTACTTTGGTTTTATATTTATAAATACGGCCTGTGTGTCATACCCTTCTTTCATCTATTGCAATTCTCTTCCCATCTTACTCCATCGTATGTAAAATGAGTTTCTGAAAAATTGTAATATTTGCAGAGAAAGTGTGGATCACAGGAGCATGATGATGGGCCGATCAAAGGTGGATTAGATGCTTGAGAAGCAAGTTCCATCTTTAGTTTATTTTAGTTATCCCATTGGCTTGGGATGGGCCACCTTAGTTTTACGGGCTATAACCACTGTATTTATATTTACTGCTTTACATATTTGTGTTACGATGTATGTTTTAGCATGATGGTAACTGATTAGATCATACTTGAATGGTGAGATTAATATAACAAAAACCCTCCATATTTAATTAAAATAGCCATCCAATATTAGCCCTCGTTAAAACCTCGATCGGTACTACGTAGGTTTTGCCAAAGCGAAGTACTTATATCTATCTTGGTTAAACGCGAAAAATAAGCAAGTGATAGTCACTGGTTGTAATATTGGTTAAACTAGGTTGTCCTAATGAGATTAGAAACCTAAAGGCTAATGATTTGGATAATCATGAGATGATTAGGAACAATAGCTGTTCACCAAATATAGGAATTGCATGAGATGTAATTAGCAAGTGTTGCTTACCTAAATAATTGAATTCTAGGAGTAAAGCCAAAGCTGACTTAGGATGAAATGAAATATGGATCATTACCCACTAGAAATACTGTTTAGTAAGTTTTTCAATTTTGAGGGTTTTTAATAGTGGGAATGTTATTACCTTATAAACATGATAAAAGGTACTTATAAATCATATTTTATCGTTGTAGATTTGTTATGGCAAACTCATTATCATTGCGATCCGTCCTTGAGAAGGACAAGTTAAATGGCTTGAACTTCCTTGACTGATTCAGTAGCTTGAAGATTGTCCTCAAGCAAGAACAAAAATTACAAGTCATCGAAGAACCTGTCCCTAAAAAGCCAGCAGATGATGCCCCCAAAGATGAATTGGAAGCCTTTGAAAAATACTCAAGTGATATAGTAGATGTCGGGTGTTTGATGCTTGCGACCATGACTCTTGAGCTTCAGAAGCAACATGAGGACATGGTTCCCTATGAGATGGTTAAAAATCTCAAGGAATTATATGAGGGGCAAGCTCGTCAAGAGAGGTATGAGACCTCTAAAGCTTTGTTTCGATGCAAGATGGTGGAGGGAACTCCGGTAGGAACTTATGCTCTTAAAATGATAGGGTATATTCAGACCCTGGAAAAGTTGGGCTTCACTCTAAGTGTTGAATTGGCTACTGATGTTATCATGCAATCATTGTCGGATAGTTTTAATCCGTTTGTTCTTAATTTCAATATGAATGAAATTAACAAATCGTTGCCTAAGTTGCTTGGTCTGTTAAGAACAACAGAGAACAACATGAAAAAGGTTGGCTACAAGCCCATTCTGATGGTCTGAAAGGATAACAGAAAAGTAAAGCCCAACACCAAGGCAAAGCCAAAGCCCAACAAAAGAAATGCTGCATTGAAACCCAAAAGAGGAGTTGCAAAAGAAGGAAAGTGTTTCCATTGCAACAATGTTGAACATTGGAAGAGAAATTGCCTTATCTATCTTGAGGACATCAAAAAGGCAAGAGAAATAGATAGTCTGGATCAGGTATTTATATTATTGATATAAATATATCAACGTCTACTTCTTGGGTATTAGATATCGGTTGTGGTTCTCACATTTGTATTTATGTACAATGACTAAAAAAGAGTAGAAAATTGGCAAAATGAGATGTTGACCTGCCCGTGGGAAATAGAGCAAGAGTTGCTGCACTAGCTATAGGAACATATACTTTGTCATTACCTAGTGGACTTGTTTTAGATTTAGAGGATTGTTATTTCGTACCTAGTTTGACTAAAAACATTATTTCAATTTCTTGTTTGGAAAAGATTGGTTTTGAGATTATTATTAAGAATAATAGTTGTTCCTTTCATCTCAATAATGTTTTTATGGTATGGCACATTTAATAAATGGCCTCTATATCTTAGATCAAGACAATTCCATATATAACATAAATACGAAAAGATCAAAAACAAATGACTCTAATCAAACTTATCTCTGGCATTGTCGCTTGGGTCATATAAGTGAGAAACGCATATCAAAACTTCATAAAGATGGATTTTTGGATTCTTTTATTTTCAAACAATTTAATATATGTGAACCTTGCTTAATAGGAAAAATGACCAAATCATCGTTTGACGGTAAAAACGAGCGAGCAAGTGATTTATTAGGTCTAATACATAGTGATGTATATGGACAAATGAATACACAATCTAGATGAGGGTTTTAATACTTCATTACTTTCACTGACGACTTCAGTAGATATGGGTACATTTACCTAATGCATCATAAATCTGAAGCCCTTGAAAAGTTTAAGGAATTTAAGAATGAAATACAAAACCAACTAGGAAAGAATATCAAAGCTCTTCGATCAGATCGAGGAGGAGAATACTTAAGTTTAGAGTTTGATGAAGTTCTTAAAGAATGTGGGATTGTCTCACAACTTACACCTCCTGGTACTCCACAACATAATAGAGTCTCTGAAAGGAGAAATCGAACATTGTTAGACATGGTTTGATCAATGATGAGTCATGCTGATCTTCCAACTTCTTTTTGGGGACATGCGCTAGAAACTTCTACTTTCACACTAAATTGTGTTCCATCTAAATCGGTTCAAAAGACACTGTATGAGATATGGACTAGAAGCGTCCTAGTATGTCTTTTATGAAAATTTGGGGATGCGAAGTTTATGTTAAACATCAGATGTCTACAAAACTCGAACCCAAATATCATAAGTGTAATTTTGTGGGGTATCCTAAAGAAACTAAAGGATATTATTTCTTCAATCCATCTGAGAACAATGTTTTTGTTGCTCGAACAGGAGTCTTCCTCGAAAGAGAATTTATTTTTAGAAAAGGAATTGGGAGAAATATTGAACTTGAGGAAATTCAAGATCAACCATAAATCACTAAACCAGAGATTGAACAACAACAAGTTCCACAAATAGTTGAGGAACATCCAATCATTCTTGAAACACAACCACTGCGGAGATCTATGAGAGAACGCAATGCACATAAGAGATATGGATTTCTCATCACATTGCATGGTGATGTTCTCCTCATAGACCAAGATGAGCCTAGGACTTATCAGGAAGCAGTGGTAAGCCCAGACTCCGAGAAATGACTAGAAACCATGAAATCTGAGATAGATTCCATGTCAGAAAACTAAGTATGGACTTTGGTTGACCTACCTGATGGGATATAGCCCATAGGGTTTAAATGGGTTTTTAAAAAGAAGACCGACATGGATGGCAATGTACAACATACAAAGGGCGATTGGTCGCTAAGGGATTTCGCCATATTCATGGTATAAACTATGATGAAACTTTTTCTCATGTTGCTATATTTAAATCCATTCGAATATTGCTTGCAATAGCTGCATTTCATGACTATAAAATATGGCAAATATATGTCAAAACCGCTTTCCTTAATGGAAAATTAGATGAGGATGTGTACATGACACAACCTTAGGGTTTTGTCTATCCAAAAGATTCCTAAAAAGCATGCAAGCTACAAAGATCCATTTATGGGTTGAAGCAAGCTTCTCGAAGTTGGAATCTTTGTTTTAATGATGCAATCAAAGAATTTGGTTTTATTAAAAAAGAAGATGAGCCATGTGTTTTCAAGAAAACTAGTGAGAGCACTGTCACATTCTTGGTATTGTATATGGATGACATACTAATAATAGGAAATGGCATACCTACCTTACAGTCGGTAAAGACTTGGTTAGGAAAATATTTTTCTATGAAAGACCTGGGTGAAGCAACCTATATATTAGGAGTCAAGATCTATAGATCAAGACGACTCCTAGGACTAAGTTAAAATACATACATAGATAAAGTATTAAAAAGATTCAGTATGAAAGAATCTAAAAGATGATTCTTACCTATAAGACATGTTATTTCACTCTCAAAAGAAATGTGTCCTTGAACGCCTCAAGAAAGAGAGCGCATGCGTAAGGTTCTATATGCTTCCGATATTGGATTTATTATGTATGTCATGCTATGTACACGTCCAGATGTATCATATGCATTAAGTATAACAAGTCGATACCAAGTGGATCCCGGTAAAGGTCATTGGGTTGCAGTAAAAAACATCCTTAAGTACTTAAGAAGAACTAAGGATACATTCCTTATGTATGGAGGTGAGGAAGAGCTTAGTATAAAAGGTTATACTGACGCAAGCTTCCAAACTGATAAGGATGATTCTCGATCGCAATCGGGTTTTGTGTTTTGCCTTAATGGAGGTGCTGTAAACTGGAAGAGTTTAAAGCAAGATATAGTAGCAGATTCTACAACAGAAGCCAAGTATATTGCAGTAAGCGATGCTGCAAAAGATGTTGTTTGGATCAAAAAGTTCATATCTGAACTAGAGGTTGTGCTTAGCATATCAAATGCTATAGATCTACGTTGTGACAACAACAGAGTCATCGCACAAGCAAAAGAACCCAGATCTCACCAGTGATCCAAACACATACTTAGACGTTACCATCTCATTCGGGAAATTATTAATCGAGGGGACGTAGAAATATGTAGAGTACCAACGGATGACAATATCGTTGATCCACTGACAAAGCCTCTGACACAGCAGAAGCATGATCGTCACACTAAGTCTCTTGGTATTAGATACATAAGTGATTGGTCTTAGTGCTGGTGGGAGATTGTTAAAGTATGCCCAAAGACCAATCATGAGATGGTTGTAAAAGACATACTTATTTTATCATGTTTATTAATATAACGCCATTATTATTTTTTAGTCTTATTATGTGCATCTATAAATAAACTAAATTATAATAAAATCCTTAGAATAATATAGTTATTCTTGAATGTCCTTAGTTGAGTATTATTGTGGGCATGGACAACAATAATATATTAAGACTAATATGTAGTTGATTGATGACAAAGTGTTGTCATTGACACGAAGATGTCAAAATCAATATATAAGTATGTGTTAGAGAACGACATATTGGACTGACCCGCTATGAGTATGTTTCTTGGATTATTATGTGACAGTCACAATATTGCTCATAGTGATAACTACATGTATAATCCTCAGACTTGAGATCATCATTATTTCAACATCGTGAGTAAAATATTTTGATGCAGTCAAATGTGTGTCGTAACTGACTGCACTATAAAGACTAATATTGGATATGTCGCAATCTATGTAGCGGAATATGGTTGATCAAGATATGATTTGTCCCTCCTATATAATAGGAGTAATATCATAGGCACTTGATTGAGTGAGAATAGAAAATGCATGGTCATGCTCGAATAAATTAATATGAGATATCATAGTTATTCGTTTATAATAGTCTACTCAAGATATCAAGAAATATTATATGGACTATACAAGTGTTACTATTCCATGACTTGTGTCCGATCTAGATATGAAGACAGAAGGATGTAATACATGAAAAGAGTTAATCACGAAAAAAAGGTTATGTCGAACCACGACTTCCTGTAACTTAGGTAGCAATGATGCATTGTTAGATGCAACTCATTGCTTGTAATATTAGAATTGTTCTAGATATTACTGCTAACGTTACATGAACCTACATGGGTCATTTCCTATGATTAAAATGAACAAATATCGACTAGATAACATATGTACAAACTTTTTGTACACGTAATAAGTAAAAGCCAAAATTATTATAATTATTGTAATTATAGATAATCTTGTTTATATATATTTTAGTACTAGATAATTATTTTAATTATTAAATACTATTAAAATATATATCTCTAAAGAAACCTAATTAAAGTATAATAAGATTCTACATATTTAATTATATTCGATTAAATATATTGTATATTTAATGAATCCGAATTTAATTAGAATTAGGTTTTTGAATGCTATATAAAGGCATAAGGTCTAGAAGTCGAGATATGCCTTTTGCAAAAAGCCTCTCTAACAGTTAGAGAAGTAAAATATTGTTCGTTTCATTCGGGTAGACTGCGTAGAGGTCGAAACGCTGTTGTGACGACTTTGATTTGATATCGTGCTAGAAGAATTGGATTTTCCTAACTCCATGCGGCTTTTCAAATTTATTTAAGGTAACGTTTCATCTCTTTTCACCTCGGACTCGTTCTTCGTACATGGATCACTAGCGGAATACACCGGATAATTTTTTCGCTGCGCCATGGGCTATACCGGCATTTCCCAATAGTACTTCAGGAGGAGATGGGTAATGGTAGATTGGAGGCAGAGTTAGCTGATGTTATGGATATAGAGGGGTCCCGGCAGGTTGCCAATGTTGATAACGGTAAGGGATCTATCCCGAACACGGCTGTGCCGGCTGTGTCGCCAAATGTGGTCAAAAATGCTACTTATTGGGCGTCAAATCCTAATCATCGTTCCAAGAAGATAACGAATGTTGATACCATATATTTTCAAGTTACTGTTATTTCTTTGGTGACAGTGGGTAAAACTGCTATGGATTCACGTACAGTGGCAAATACATCCGAAAATCATAGAGCCATATCAATCGCTGAGAGGTATGGAGAGGGCAAGGGTGGTTAATGGTCTAAAGTGGGCAGTGAGAGTATTGACAAAGGTCGAGTGAGGAAGAAGAATACTACACAAAGGGATTGAAGGTTAGGAAGGGAGCTGATTACCAACCGCCAAATCGTATTGTGTTAGTTGAATGGGTTCAATCGGTAACCAATCAAATTCAATCAGTCGCGGACACTCTAAATGAGTGATCGGATAAGGTCAGTGGGATAGACGAGGATGAGAGAGAGACTAAATCTGCTCGTGCCATTGATCCGTCTCAGTCCTTGATTGTGGAAGTGTGGTTGATACAGTTGTCCGAGCCATCCTCACAGTAACTTTTTGCTGTTGATATGGTTATGATGAATTGCTTATTTTGGAATTGTAGAGGCACGGCTATCCCTGGATTTCGGTGTCATTTGAAAAATTTTGTACGTATGACTAATCCCGCTGTGGTGCTGCTGATGGAAACGAGAGTTAGTGGTACTGTGGCAAATTTTGTTATTCAGAAATTTGGTTTTACAAATTCATACCGGGTTGAGGTACAGAGTCTTTTTGCCAACGTCTGGATCGGTGTCTAATTAATGATGAATGGGATAAGCGATTTCTTTTCTCCCATGTCCTTCATCTGGAGCAGGTAGGATCCGACCATTGTCTTATTTTCTTGGATCTTAATGCTAATGTTCGTCATATTGGGGATAAGCCTTTTTGACTTTTGGCCGTCTGGCAAGATCACCCAGAGTTTCGTGACTTCTTGGCTACTAATTGGAGCAAGGATGCGGATTTGCTACATAATTTGGAAGAGTTTCGGGCAAGTGTGGGAAATTGGAATACAAAGGCGTTTGGACATATCGGCACTAAGAAGAAGCGACTATTAGCTCACCTTCGGGGTATCACTAGGGCGATGCAATTTGGTGTTACTGATTTCTTGGTCAACCTAGAAAAGCAATTAAGGAGGAGCTGAATTTGGTTTTGAAACAGGAGGAGTAATTGTGATTTCAAAAATCTAGGGTTAATTGGGTTGCGCATGGGGATCATAATACTCAATTTTTCCATGCGTCAACCATGCCACGACAAAAGGTTAACACTATTTTGCGCTTGCAAAGGGATGATGGGGAATGGTGCTCTGATTCGGATACTTTGAAACAAATAGCGGTTAACTATTTTACAGCCTTGTTTACTTCAACTGAGATTAATGAAGGGTTGTATGAGTTACGTGGGATGTTTTCAGTTCTTAGCCAAGAAAAGGAGGCATTGAGTCGTGCGGTCAGAGATAGTGAGATCAGAGAGGTAATTTTCAGAATGAATCTGTTGAAGGTGCCTGGGATTGATGGTATTCATGTAGCTTTTTACCAGAAAAATTGGAATCTCATTGGCCAGAGTATTTGTCAGTTTATCTGCAACATTTTTGTCATCGGCTATCTTCTTGAGGAGTTAAATTGTACTTTGATTGTTCTTATCTCGAAGATATAGGCGCCTACGGCCTTGAACCATTTCAGGCCTATTAGCTTGTGTTCAGTTTTGTTTAAGGTGGTTACTAAAGTAATTGTTAATATGATTAAGGATTATCTTTCAGATTGGATTGGCCGTAGTCAGACGAACTTTATTTCGGGCCGGGCTATATTCAATAATATTATCATTGTGCAGGAGATAGTTCATTCGATACGATACAAATTTAGACGATGTGGGTGGATGGATATTAAAATAGATCTGAAAAGCCTATGATCGGCTAGAATGGGCATTTATTAATGACACGCTTGGTGATATTGGGGTGCTAGACCCCGTACTGTGTCTTGTTATGTCCTGTGTTTCGTCGGTTACTTCGTAAATTACATGGAATGGCTCTACAACTCAGAATTTTAAGCCAACAAGAGGCATTCGCCAAGATGATCCACTTTCACCATATCTATTTGTGGTGCGTTTAGAACGGCTTAGTCAGGCCATACAACATGAGGTGGATGTGGGTTATTGGAAACTGTTTCGATTATCAACTGCAGGACCATGTATTTTGTATTTATTTTTTGCCGACAATATAATTTTATTCGCTGAGGCTTTATTGGAACAGTTAAAGATTATACGTAATATGCTTCGGGATTTTTATGTCGCTTTAGGTCTAAAGGTTAGTATTGCTAAAACAACTGTGCATTTTTTAAAGAATGTGGATGTTGCATTACAGAAGCTTATTACTAATACTATTGGATTCGTTGAAGTTTCGGATTTGGAAAGGTATTTAGGGATACCTATTTTACATAAGAGGGTGACCAAGACGTCTTATCAATACCTTATTCAGAAGGTTCAGGATAGGTTATCCGGATAGAAGGCGAGGACTTAATCGCTTGCTGGCCGTATAGTTCTTGCCAAGGTGGTTTTAGTGGCAATTCCTACCTATACGATGTAAACGACATATTTACCAAAGTCAATATGTGATGAAATTGAGCGTATCATTCGGCATTTTATTTGGGGTCACATGAAAAATATACGTGGAATTTCTTTAGTTGGTTGGAAGGAGTTGTCTTTCAATTACTAAAGGTGGCTTAGGGTTGAAGCGGCTACATTGTCAGAATGCAACATTTTTAATGAAGGTTACTTTTCAGATTATGGCCAATTCGGATTAATTATGGGTTCAATTGTTGCGTTCGAAGTATAAATGGCATGATATTCACGACGGCCCTCTTACACATCGTCGATGTTCGAAATTGTGGATGAGAGTGTGCATAGTTTGGGATAATATTTGTACGAATCTAATATGTAATGTTGGTAATATAATGAGTATTAACTTTTGGTCCGATCATTGGTTGGGGGATATTGGTTCAATTGCGAAAAATTTGGATGTGGGGTTAGTATAAAGAGCATACAGAATACTGTAGCAGACATGGTTGATGAGTTCGGTCAGTGGCGTTGGCATTTGTTTGAGCATTTGGTTCTTGTTTCCGTTTTGCTTCGAATAGTAGAGGTGAAGGTGGAGTCTGGACAGCATGTGCAGGATAAACTGTGTTGGAATCTCACCCCTAATAAGCAGTTTAAGGTTAGCTCAGCGTATGGGGTACGATCGGGTATCCCTTTTGGTCTAGAGAAGCAGATTTAGACCGTGATCCATCAATTCTGAGGCATCCCTCAGGTCTGTTCCTTATTGTGGTTGGCTTGTCACGGGAGGGTGTTAACGAATATGAAGCGAGTTTGCCATCATTTGACATTAGATAGTAGCTGTGCTGTTTGTGGTTCGGATCGCGAGGACATAGATTATGTCTTAAGATATTGTCTTGTTGCTTATACGATTTGGGCGCCCTTAATTCTATCGAAGATGCATGATGATTTTTTCTCAATGGACTTCGAGCAATGGCTTTTTGTCAATCTTACCAATACATGAGGCATGACTCGCGAAGGCGATAACTGGGATATTCTCTTTGGCTTATTGGTATGGTGTCTTTGGTGTAAGCATAACGATCAAATTTTTGGTGTGCCTGATAAGCGTAGTGAGCCAGTTCTGCAGCGAAGTCGGCAGCTACAACAGGAATTTGTGGTTGTATTGCTGGCTTCAAATGGTGGCCTGGTCACAAGACAATCGGGTCTAGCAGCTGTTGGTCAATGGATGCAGCCGCCTACTGGTTGGTGCAAGCTCAACACGAATGGTTTCGTTCATCGGGCTACGGGTGAGGCCTCTTGTGGGGGTGTTGTGCGCAATGCGGATGGTAAGTGGCTGGTTGGTTTCTTAAAAATAATCGATATTTGCTCACCGTTTGAAGCTGAACTTTGGGGAATTTTCAAAGGTTTGATAATTGCTTGGTCTATCGGGATCAATTCTTTGATTGTGGAATCGGATAATTTAAAGGCGGTCGAGCTTTTTTGCCTGCATAAAGAGGCGGTGTATGTCCCTGGTTTGCTCTCGTATATCATGGACATTATGCGTCGACCGTGGAGGTGCAAGATTGTACATGTTCCGCGCGGTGGTAATCAAGTGGCGGATTGGATGACGAAGCATGTTACCTTTGATGATTTGCTTTGCCACAGGTTCGTGACACCTCCAGTAGGGGTTGATGTTTTGCTTCAGCCTGACATTGCTAGATGATGTTTTGTTCTAGTTAGTCTTGGTTGATTGGTGTTTTCCAAGTCATCCTTTGTTGGATACTTGTTTGGTTTTAAGCTTTATAATGTCGAGTTTATCTCGTAGGTTCTGTAACATACTGTTATGGGTACTATTTTCCTCCATCTAGGCTTAGGGAGGTTTTTAACGAAGCTTATAGTAGTACTTCCTTCTTTATCAAAAAAAATAAGATATAAAATATAGTATAATATAAAATATATATAATTATTATTAATAAAAAAAATTAGAAAGATAAATTAGAATTTTTAAAAACAACTAGATTTTGTCACACTTATGATGTGAGCGAAAAATATTTTTATATAAAAATATATTTATTAAAATTTATTCAACAAATTATTATAGGTAGAGTGGTAAAGAAGTTGCATATATATTTACTAATTGTGTGTTTGTACCGCGACATGCTTTTTGATTTTTTTTAACAAACACAAGAAGTTGAGTTTTATTAAAATGAGAAGAAAAAAGCTCATGGAAAAGAAAATTAAAACATATAAAATCATAAAGGCTTGAAAAATGTTATTTTAAATGTATCATTCATCTTCCATAAAAACTCGACAAATCATCGTCAAAATCTCTTTCTTTCTATTCAATTAGGTGTTGCATATATGTAGTAATGCAAATTTAGAAAAATAATTCTGCAGATTGCTCCCTTAATGATTTTTATTGCATCAACTAATTACCATAAAAAGGATATTTAATTATATTAGACCGTCGATCTTCTTTGATCAAATGACGTGTTGATTGCTATATGAATGTCGAACTACCATGAAGATAGACGAAAATCGTGTTATAGAGGCAAACAAACAAAAACAAAAAATAACTAGAAAATTAAATAAAAAGTCAGACATCGACACTAAGATTACCATTGGTTAACGATTAAGAAAGAGTCACTAATTTTCTACGTATTTTTAGGTATATTCTCTATGTATTTCCCCTCTAATTGCACTAAAAACATATAGCTCTTACACTAAGAACATAATTTATAGGTTAACCGTCGTAACATTTTGATTAACCGTGAACACTTCTTCACTTTTACCATTATATTCAACCCTTGTTTGTGAATAGTAAATTATATTTAGTTTAATAACAGACAAAGCCAAACAAAAAGAGAGAGAGAGATTAACATGAAGTGTTAAAGTTTATCCATATGGACCGTTGCTAATTGGAAAGGACAATCTCTTCTGGATTAAAAACAAAGGGTAAAATATATAAATTATCACTCAACTTTGCTCTATGACTTATTTTGGTCATTAAACTTTCAAAACGATCAATTTACTAATTGAATTTTACTTTTTGACCTATTTTGATCACTCTGAATTATTTTATTAATATTTTGGTATAATTTAGCATATTTTATTATTATTAAATATAAAAAAATAATTTAAAATAAAAATAAATTATATTTTATTTATTATTAGATACAAAAATTGCAAAAATAAAACCCAAACATCTCAAACCCCAAACCTCTCTCACTGTAACCCCCTCGACCCAGCCTAAACGCCCGACCGAACCGAGAGTGCTACATTAGGTTTGCCGAAGCAAACCGGAGAAAGGTTACGAAAAGTCAGGCCATTTTTTTTCTTTTATCTTGTCTAATGCAAATTAATGTTCATACTCGCAGCGGGTAAGTTCACGAATGAAACGAGTCACAAAAGACAATCAATTGCATCATATTCAAAATTGAGGACTAAAACATAAATACTTTAAATTACAAAGCCAAAATTGAATTTAAGGTTACCAATCCTCAATTAGTCCGTTTACATGCCAACATGATAAATTTCAGGTTAATTTAATCATCCCAATTCATACAATTGCATTCCCAAAGCTCAGAGACCAAAATGAAAGAACCAGAAACTTTCAAGATTCCAAAATAACCAACTTAACGGTACTCGTATCGGTACGCGTGCTCGTGTTTCGGTACGCCCTTACGCTCTCAACAACTCAGAATCCAGTAGTTAAAACCCGTACCGAAATGCTTGTTAGCGTACCGGTACGCCTGGCAAAAATGCCTATGACTGTATCGAAACACTTGCTCAAGTACCGAAACGTTAAGCCTAAAAAGGCAAGCCCGTATCGAAACACCCTCCCACATATCGAAATGCTATGCCTGAAATGGCCTAGCCGTACCGGTACGGGGACACCTGTTTCGATACGTCTGGACCTGTAATGACGTTTTTAGCTGGTTTTTTACACAAAACTAGATGCATTTAGTTTCTAACAACTCGCATACATACATATAAGCATCCAACATCACATTTAACAACACTTTTACCAAGGTTTAACTACAACACAAGATTATGCCACCTAAAGATTGATCTAGAGGCATGCTTCCTATAACTCACCACCAAACATACCAAGATGCCTAACGAAGCAAATATCAGCAAGAACACTATACCAACAACACATCAAAACCATACTCAACAGGATTAGCTCATCAAAACCCGTCATCCAAGTAAAAACCATCTAGATGCATACCTAAGAAACCATATAACATCAACCATAGGTAACAGTGCATGATAAGAGAAACATCAACAATCAAACTCCAAAATCACAACATTACACATGCTCAAAACCAGGGAGAACTGAATTACAAATCCCAAAAATCCATGGCGAACACATTTCCTTATTAACTGAAAACTAAAACCGAGTTTATACTCAAATAGTCTTGTCTTTGGATCACTACGACTTTACCCTTGCCACCCAAGCCTTAATGCTCTGCATCATTAGAAAAAAGAGAGCGTAAGCACACTTGCTTAGTGAGGATGCTCTTAAAACAATGATGCCTTAAAACCCTTGAAAACCAATACTTGTTTTCACATCATGCTTACGACCTAAGCAAGTTCCAATAGTTTCAAATCAAAACATGCATATCAACCATATGCAAAACAATATACATATATATTCCACATGCTTAATCCCAAAGCATCAAATACAAAACTATGCTTAAATCCCAAAGCATTAAATACAAAATCAACCATGCTTAAATCCCAAAGCATAAATAAATAGGTTCAACAAAAGAACTTTCATATATTGGCAATTATAGTGACCCTGGATAGTCAACCATTATCCTTGATTAGCCGACCGCTAATTTTTAGTTAACCGACCGTTAACTTTTCACATCAGATACACGGACCTCCCTTAATGACCAACCATCATTAAGACTACCCCATACCGACCGCATGCTTTAACAACCTTGCCGACCGCAAGTTTTACATCAACAAGACTACAGCATGCCGACCGCATGATTTAACAACCTTGCCGACCGCAAGTTTTACATCAACAAGACTAAACCATGCCGACAGCATGATTTAACAACCTTACCGACCGCAAGTTTTACATTAACAAGGGAAACCGACCGTTCAACCCGAGTGATAACAGCATAGTCCGACTAGCCGACCGCTATGCCTCAATGACCTTTAACCACGATCGGTTTTTAATCATACTATAGTGCACTTTATCTTATGGCATGCCAACTATATCCGAATGTTTTCTCACCATGTCACATAGCCAATATATCATTTACAAAACCATTTACTCGCTGTTTTACAATGCATTATACGAAATCACCACATATGCAAATCACATTGCCAAAGCAATAACACCATTCCCGACCGGAATGAAAACCAATACTCACAAGCATTTCTTATACTTTTAAACCCCTGCATATGTATTTAAATTCATGCATTTCCAGCAAGTATATCAAACCATGTTTACGACCAAAACATGAAATATACATGCTCATATCTGAACTGATATTAAAGATCAAAAGAGAGAAAACTTACTTCCGAGCTTAGGTAAGTGTTTCAAGCTTAACCTAAACTCCCAACAACCTTTAATAAACCATTTAAAGGTGTTTAAACCAGTTTCCACTCACCGATTTCACTTCGCCTTGCTTGCTACCACGAAACAAGCTCCCGGCAAGTCTAGAACCACCTCAAGATGCTACGTCTTGATTATCCCCTGTTTCGGCCACACAAAACCAGAGGAAATATGCATTAAAATGTATCCAATACTCTGTTTCAACCCAAAATCCCGTAGCTCTCAAGATGCCCACTCAAAACTCATCTGAAACTTACCGAAACCAACCTCAAACGCTACTCAATCTTAACCCAGCCATATAACAACGATCTTAAACATCAAGCTTCATCAATTGATATCTAAAAACTCATTCACATCATCCTTTTACTTCCAGCAATGATTAAACACCTTAAACAACCTAAAAACCCTTAACTATCAACATAAACAATTAGAGATTCAACCAATTTCGGGATTCCATTATTAAAAACAACTTATCCACATTATAATACATCCAAAATAAAATTGAAATCAATCCACAACACTGGAAAAAAATAGATCCAAATCAAAAATCACAAGATCCTTCAATTAAACATCAATTAAGCTAAAATCCAAAATTAATTAATCAAAACCTATTAGAAAACATATGTAAAGAGCCAAAAACTTGGTAATTTCAGTAAAGAACCTTTCATTAGAGGATAAGAACGAAGCTTACCTCCAATGAATGAGTTTCCCCTCAATTGGATGATTTTTCCTCTTGAAAAACAAAGAAATTCAATAAAAATTTTGGAAAATAAATTGAGAAGTCATTTAGCAAATCAATTAGTTAAGAAATTAATATCATTACCTTAAATCTCTGATGGAAAAAGAGTGTTTGGTTGAGGGTTTTTTGAGAGAAAATGTGAGAGAAAAAAAGTTACGTCAAAATGTGTTTTAGAAAGATAACTACCTTTTAATAAAATTTCATTTAATTCTTTCAATTAAAACCTTTTTAAAAATTAAGGGAATACTCACATTAGACCAAATGGTAAAATAGCTCCTTAAATATTTTAAGTTTTGACTCTTTACAAAAAAACCACCTTTTTTAAAACAGTTTTCAAAAATTGCATTTTGGTCACTAGCCAAAATGTCACCCTTCAAAGGCTCGTTTTCCAAAATTTCTTTCACCAATATTTTTAATATAATAAAATATGATTTTTAAATATTTTTCCATAATTTTATCTTTTAGAAAAATATATGTTCCCGAATTCGACTCGAATCTCTAATCCAGTCCACTAGATCTTCTAACCAGCGCAAAATCGGGTCGTTACACCCACCCTCACCGGCATCACCCTCGCTGGCGTCACTACCCATTCACCCTCGCAAAGAAACTGAAAGATCAACGATGTTGGCTTTCCGTTTTATGCTTGACGAGGCTATATCTTCTCATCTTTCAACCCACGACGGTTCCAAAAATTTTAGTACGAAATTGAAAACTGTTTTTGTTTCCCGTTCGGAATTGAAAACGATTTTTGTTTCCCGTTCGGAATCTAAAGCATTTCCATTACTTTGGCTGCTAGAGGTGCCATCATTGTCCGATAATTGAAATCTAATGGCCAATTCTTAAATTTTTTTTAAAAAAACTCTTCATCGGAAAAAAGAGTCTAAGCTTGCGCTGCAAGCTCTTCGTAAAGTTCTGGATCTTGGTTTCCCGCAAGACCGGGATTATTGGATACTGGTGAAGTTTGAATCGAACAAAATTGGCCGATTTAGTCTTTGAACGGTCTTAAAAATAAGAACGTCGTCACTACGGCAACGCCTCAAAAATGAAGGCGAAGAGATTGCTGAAGCTAAAGCTTGGAAGGAAGATGGTGGCTGAGGAAGATTTGGCTTTGACCATTGTAAACGCGCCGCTATTGCCACAACTTTCACTACCATTTGTTGAAGCTTAGCAAATTCAAAAGCTTGCTGGAAAATAACTATCTACTTCAGATTGGAATCTTCACAGTACGCTTTATCCTTCACTAAGAACTTGAAAATATATGCAAGTAAATCTTAGAAATCACTCTCAATTGGAATTGAAAAGACAATTGAAAGAAACAAAGTAAATATTCCTCAACTGGGATCTACAAAATCAGATTAAAAGCTCCCGCAAAGCTTGAAATAAAAAACAACTGTGTTTGGGGTGGTGACACCGGTGAAGGTGGGAGAGATTTGGGGCATTTGGGTTTGGGATGTTTGGGTTTTATTTTTGTAATTTTTGTATTTAATAATAAATAAAATACATTTTATTTTTATTTTAAATTATTTTTATATTTAATAATAATAAAATATGTTATGTCATACTGAAATAGTAATAAAATAATTCAGAGTGATCAAATAGGCCAGAATGTAAAGTTCAGTGAGTTAATTGATCGTTTTGAAAGTTTAGTGACCAAAATAGGTCAGAGAGTAAAGTTGAGTGATGATTTAAGTATTTTACCCAATAAATAATTTAACATATAAACACATTTAATACAACTGATAAGTGCTGATAATCTAAACATATTTTCACATTATCAATACAAAGAAACTTTAAACACGAATCGATTTTTCAACAACACTTAAAAATTTGTTCAAAAATAAAACAACACTTAAAAATTACCATTAGTACAATATGCTTTTTCCAAAAGAAAAAAGAAGAAGGTTCATTCCATTATGATTGTTTATAAAAATTTGAACTGATAAATCATATTAAAAAATTCAAAAAATCAAACTAAATGGTAGGTAATCGATATAGTAAAATTCTATTAAAATGGTATAGTAATCGTATCAACAGAATTAACGGTTAAATAAAACAATTACGGTTACAATTTTTTGGTGAAATGGTAATAGAACTCTCCCCAAAAAATTAAAAAAAATTAATAATTATTTACTAAGTTATGAAATACACTAAATTACTTATTTCTTTTTAAGCTTAAATGAAAAATAGGTGCCCAAAGTATGCCTTTTTTAAAATTTAGATGCCTAAAGTATTTTTTTTATAAAAATAGGTGCCCAAAATTTTAAAAGTTATAATTTTAGGTAATTGACCGTTAATGGGCGTAAAAAAAATTTAACCAATCAATGCTTAACCGTTAATGACCAAGGCGGTCATTTCCCCCAACACGACACATATTTTTACAAAAAAAATACTTTATGCACTTAAAGTTAAAAAAAATGCATATTTTGAGCACATATTTTTCATTTAAGCCTTTTTTTTTATTACTACTTATGCTTATTGCATGGCTAATATTATAAATATTGACGTCATTATTTGAATTTTATTGTGTTGATATTTTTAAAAGGCTTAACTATAAAATAAGTGCACAAACTATGTCTCTTTTTTACAATAGGCACATAAAGTATTTTTTGACTGAAATAGGTGCCTAAAGTTTTAGTTTTAGCTGAAATAGGTGCCTAAAGTTTATTTTTCTAGCCAAAACATGTGTCTTAGTTGACTTTAAAACAAGCTAAAAATAAAACTTTAGGCACCTATTTCAACCAAAAGTGAAACTTTAATCACCTATTTCAGTCAAAAAATACTTTAAGTGCCTATTTTATCCAAAAATAAAAATTTAAACACTTATTTCAGCTAAAAATATACTTTAAACATTTATTACAAAAAAACATAATTTGAATACTTATTTTATAGTTAAACTTTTTTTAAACTATTAAAAGTAGTTGTAATAAACAAGTATATGAATTATAATATTATATATATAATGATTCATGATTAATCGAGTAACTTTAATGCATAAATCAATTAATTATTTAAATAATTTTTAATTTAACTACAACAGTTGCGATGAATCAAATATCAAACCTGAAGTTTTAATAACCGTAGCGACAAACCATTTAATACCTTACCGCCCGTGAACGCCATGCATTCTATGCCATAATATCTTTATTCTTTAATGGACTGTTGACTTTTGGGCAATCTTATCCAAAAGTTTATTGTTTACATTATTGTTCTGAAATTATTTTCTTCTAGAACCAATGCATATCTGATGGAAAAGGTGAAAAATATGAAATTAAAATAAAAGGCGAAGAAAATGATTTTGGCAATAAAATGAACAAGTTGGCAACAAGGCATGCCAAATAGACAAAGCAACCATTTGCTGCTGTCAACCGGATGACGTCATCCTGTACGAATTTGGAGGTACCCGACAAATCCAGACACATAAATCACGTGTCTTAAATGAACCTTCGATGAAATTCATGCCCTTAAAAAGTATTACAGTATTATTTAAAAAATGAAAAATTCAAACTCTAAAGAAAATTAAAATCTGAAAAACTACGATTGCTCTGGTTCATGCATCTAAATTCCCTATATAAACCCACTTTCCCTTTGTCAAGGAAAATTGAAAATTTTGAGATTTGGCTCTTTTTTTTTTGGAGAAAAAAAGAGAGTTAACATTGTTTTGTTAGGCTATGGAGATGTTTTCAAATTCAAAAATTTCCGATTTGGCTGTTCTGGACTCAGTTCGGCAATACTTACTCAGCGAGTCATCGAACCTTCGACTCACCGCTTCCATCGATTTTCCCGCCGTTCCCCCCACTTTTTGCCGGAGCTCGAGCTTTAGCCGTTTGTATCCTTGCTTCACTGAAACCTGGGGTGATCTTCCTCTTAAAGAAGATGACTCCGAAGATATGCTCGTTTTCGGACTCTTACGGGATGCTCTAGCCGTCGGTTGGACGCCGTCCGATAATTCTTCCACTAATTTCGCGCCGATTAAGTCGGAATCGCAAGAGTTTTCAACGGAGATCACATCGGTGAAGAAAGTTGATACGGCAGCGGAGACGGTGGCTACCACGGTGGTTCCGTCGAAAGGAAAGCATTACAGAGGCGTTAGACAAAGACCGTGGGGGAAGTTCGCGGCTGAAATTAGGGATTCCGCTAAAAACGGGGCTCGGGTTTGGTTAGGTACTTTCGAAACGGCTGAGGATGCGGCTTTGGCTTACGATAAAGCAGCTTATAGGATGCGTGGCTCTAGAGCTTTGTTGAATTTTCCATTGAGGGTGAATTCAGGGGAGCCTGACCCTGTCCGAATAACGTCGAAGAGAGCATCTCCGGAGCCATCGTCCTCTTCAGAATCAGGAAATGCCTCGCCGAATAGGAGGAGAAAGACGGCTGCATCAGCTCCAGCCGTGGTTCAAGCCGGATTAGATATGGGTCCGGGAGCGGAAATTAAGAATGAAGTTATCTTGTGTACGCATGGCGAACAGCTATTGGTGAGCTAATGTTGATTGGGCAGTGGATTGACGTCAGCAGTGAGCTCATTTACATTCCTTGATTTAAAAGCATTCGTTTTGGAATATAGTTTTTGAGAGTTGAGAGAGTGTTTGGTTTGTGAATACAAGAGGTTTGTTTTATTTTTTTAAGGGTAAATTACACCAATCACTGAACTAATTAGGCGTATTTATTTTGACTATTAAATTATCGAACTCGTCAATTAGACCAATAAACTTATTAATTTGACCTATTTTAACCACCGCCGTTAAAAAACTAACATAAGGGTGACATAGCAGTTAACAAAATGTTATAAAATTACACATTTAATTCATGTTATTTACTTATTAAATCAATTTAATTCTAATTTTATTTTAATTAAATAAAATTAATCAATCATCCTATAGGAGGATGACATATGTCATCACCTAATTAAATTAATTTATTCAAATTTTAATTTAATTTATTTAATTATTTAATATATTTTTCCCTGTCATCACCTGGTTAAAGGAAAATTAGTGAAGAATAGCATTGCGAAGGCTTAAACCTAAGACCAAGAGGGTGAAAACACAAGCCTTTGCCACTGAGCTAAGCAGCTCTTACTAATATAAATTGCACATTTGACATACATATCTAATAGTTTAGTAAATGTTAGGATTAAAACAAATTTGATTTTAAATATTTAAATATTTTTTTTCTTTTTTATATTTAAATTAAATCAAATATTTATTAAAATATTAAATGTTAGATTTAAAAAATATTTGATTTTAAAAAATTGATTTAAAATAGTATTTGAATATTCAAAATATTCAAATATTTAAAGTATTTTAAATTCGATTTAAAAAAATTAAATACTTTTTTAAATCAAATTTCTTTTCTTTTAAATCAAATATTTTTTAAATTGAATATTTTTTTTAAATCAATTTTTTTCTTTTAAATCAAATATTTTAAATATTCTATTTAAAAAATATTCGAATATTTTTTTAAATCAAATTTTGAATCGAATATTTTTATTTAAAAAATATTTGAATATTTTTTAAAATTTAATATTTAAAATATTCAAATATTTTAAATATTCGAATACTTTTTTAAATCAAATTTCTTTTCTTTTAAATCAAATTTTTTAAATAAAATATTTAATATTTTAATAAATATTCTATTTAATTTAAATACGAAAAAGAAAAAATATTCGAATATTTTAAATCAATTTTTTTCTTTTAAATCGAATCTTTTTTATAATTGAATATTTAATAATTTTCAGATTTAAATTAAATCAAATATTTGTGTGATTATACACATCCAAAGTGATCTAAGTTCGAGTTCTCTTTCAACCATTTTTACTTCCTTTTCCCTAACATATATAACCCTAAACCCAAACCCTAAACACTAATTTCACATATATAATCATCAAATTAATTTACATATATAACTCTAAACCCTAAATGCTAAACCCCAAACCCTAAACATTAAACCCTAAGTGATTAGGGTTTTAGCATTTATTGATTAGGGTTCAGGATTTTGGGTTATATATGAGAAATTAATTTGATGATTATATATGTGAAATTAGTGTTTAGGGTTTGGGGTTTAGGGTTATATATGTGAAATTAATTTGATGATTATATATGTGAAATTAGTGTTTAGGGTTATATATATGAAATTAGTGTTTAGGATTTAGGGTTATATATGTGAAATTAATCCGATGATTATATATATTAAATTAAAAGAATAAATATAGAAAACAATAAGACATATATTAAATATAGTGTCTTTAAGCACAAAGATGTGCTTGGTGTAGTGGCTACTGCCTTTACCCTTGCATCACCTGGGTTCAACTCCCACTAAATGTAGGTTTGCTTGATTTTCATTTTCTCCTCTTCTATTTCTATGTTTCTTTCTTCTTCACTTTCCCCCACTTCTGCCGCTTCTGAAATTCCTTTGAATTTTTTAGTTAGAATGGGTGACGGCATTAGACCTAATAAAATTCCTTTCAATTTCCATTCTACCTAAATAGTAAACACAGGTAATAAATAAGAGAATACTAAAAATGCGAGCCATAGAATTTCTAAATTTTGATACAAGATACTTATTACATCGAATAAGTACATTAGACTTAATAAAATTATTTTGTTGTATCCAGGCTAATACCAATCCAACCCATTTCATGAATAAAATATGCCCAATTAACCAACCAACAAAATTACTTGTTACAAATAACATATTGTTGTTGCATCGAAACATATAAATGTTGACTAATCTGGCTAACATTGAACTTGGTAAAATGAAATGGTTGAATAAATGAATAATCGTGTCACCACCTGATTGGAGGGGAAAATAAATTAATAAAATTAATATATAAATAATTAAAGTCCTCCAATAAGGTGTTGACATGGGTCACCACCTAATTAAATAATTAATTTATTTTATTAATTTAAAATTATGACTAAATTGAAAGAATGTGTAAATAGTAGGGATTAAATGTATAATTTTATAATATTTTATTAACTGCCATGTCACCCCTCTATTAGTTTTTTAACGGCGGTGGTCAAAATATATTAATTTAATAAGTTTAGTGGTATGATTAACGAGTTCAATAGTTCGGCGGTTAAAATAGGTACGTCCAATTAGTTCGGTGGTCACTGGTGTAGTTTACCATATTTTTTATTATTATTTTATGAAAGAGGGGTTTATTTCTTAAAATTTATTTTAAATTTAGGTATTTCTCAAAGTGAGCCACACCTTAAATTTACACACACTGTCCAATAAATGTATAATTGTTTTAACAGTAAATGCGGCAAAACCTTAACTAACTACAAGCTTTGGATAAGGAGGACTTAAGCCAGATGTCGGATAGATATAGGAATATTTGAGTAAACAAAAACCTGGAAATTCTGAGCCGAATCCATTTTCGTTATCCCATCTGAATCCATATTACCTTCTCTGGGAACCAGCTGCGGTTGCAAAGATTGATTATCATTTTAATAAGAGAGAACAAACAATCTCTACGTAATTTAATTCAATGGATGTGATGAGATAAATTGAACAAATTGAATTGAAAGTGTCATATCTAAAATAATTTTTTACATAACCTAATTCGTAAATTATCAATAAATTAAATACATATAATTATAAAAAAAAATAATATGCTTGAAAGTAAAGGAAAATGTATGAGTAAGAGTCGAGTCTATTGGGTTTATGAGAAATATATTGCCAGTATTGAAGCCATTATTGGATCTTGGAGTTTAGGCCCCCCAAAGTATACGAGATTATTTAATTTTAATGGTCTCATGGCCTTATTTTATGGGTTGGACCCAAGACCCGTCGTATGATCCTATGACAAACCGATACAAGGTCCGTTTTAAAGTAAACAAACACGGGATTGATAAAAATTAATGGTCTTGTTTGACAATTAGCAGATAGTTAATAGTTGATAATAGATTACATTAATTGATAGTTGATAATTGATTATATTAATTGATTTGACTAGCAGATTGTATTAGCCGATTGTATAAAAATATTCGATAAAATTAACTGATAGCTAATAGTTGTTTGATTATTTGAACAAGCAAAATGATATATAAAGACATGATTATATTTTATACTTGTTTGAACAGTATATTAGTTATATTTTTTTTATGTATTAATATTAATTAGATTATAAAAATATTTTTTAATATAACATTACTAAGCATATTTGAAGTATATATATATTAATTTATTATTTATATAATTATTTTTAATACAATTTGATCAATTATAAAATTTAAATACAAATATAAATGTGTGAGAATAAAAAGAAAAAAAATATTAGTTTACAAATGTCGCAATATAAATACTTGAGGGTAAAGAATTAAAATATAAAAAAGTTAAATTTAGGTTATTAGAGATTTTTTAGAATTGTTAAGGGTAAGAGGGTCTTTATAATTTTAATGTCAAAACCTCAAATTTTAAAAAGCTCCTATTAACAGCTTTTTCAAAATTAGAGGTTTCACCCTAATCCGTTATTCCAATCTGCTATTCATCAAACATCTAAATTAGCGAATTTGACCAGTCAAACCTCTAATTTTTGCTCAAACCGCTCGTTACCAAATAGGGCCAATATATAAATATTTTACATTTATTCACAATTTTTATTGAACTTTTTTATAAATATAATAATTAGTATAAATTTATGGATTTCTATTCAAGACATTCACTTTGGAAAAAAAATACAAGTGTCTTAGCTTTATGGTTTAGAATTTAAGGACTGTGGTTAGAATTTAAAGTTTAGGGATTAGAATTTAAGGTTTAGGGTTATATGGTTAGAGAATTAGGTTTTAACCTATAAACATTAAATTCCAACACAACCCCTAAATTTTAAACTCATAAACTCTAAACCATAGGATAAATATATAAACATTAAAACTAAGACATTTGTGGAAACTTTTTTCACCACCGTGTATGTAATATTTATCCTAAATTTATTTAGTTGGTTTATTATGTCAAAGTTTGAACCACAACAATAAAAGTAAATACATAGTTATATATTTGTTAGAGATTAGGATCTGTTAACACACAAAATTTTGATTTTTACTTTTTTTGGATTAGTAGATTAGTAAAAAATGGATGACTTGAATTAACAGTAGGTAATAAAAAGATTTTTATCTAAAAAAGTAAATTATTCTAAATTTAAAAATTTTAAGGGTTTTGTTATACGCAGCCCTGAGGGCTATGTTTAAGAACTACTAGATTACAATAATTAATGCTTATTTCCCCTTTTTCAATGCAATCTACTAAGATACTTAATTCTATATATAATTAATACTCATAAAAATTATTCCATTATTGTCCTAAAAACAAACATCAAATCCTAAACTTTAAACTCTAAATCTAAACCATAAACCTTAAACCCTAAACACTAACACTAAAATTAAAACAATAAACCCTAAACTTTAACCCTAAAACCAAAACCATAAAACCACAAACCTTAAACACTAACACTAAAACATAAACCCTAAATCGTAAACATAAACAGTAAACTTTAAACCCATAAATTCTAACACTAAACCATAAACCTGAATAGTAAAATCAAAAATTTAAACCCTAAATCATAAATCCTAAACCATAAATCATATCATAAACTCTAAACCTTAAACAATAACACTAAAATCAAAACCCTAAACTCCAAATCATAAATTATAAACCCTAAATCATATCCCTTAAACATGTATATAAAAAAACTCTTAATTATATCTACAATTAAGCATCTTAATAGATTCCATTGAAAAAATGAAATTAATTATAGGAATATAATAGCTTTTAAACATAGTGTCACGGGGCCATTACCCTCTTCCCAAAAGACATGTCTAATAGGATGTGCAGTGCCACCGTATTTATATCCCAAGACCTCCCTTTTTCTTTCCGATGTGAGATTAATGACCCCGCCTCTTCTCAGGCGTGACATTCTCTCCCACTCAACCTCGTGACGCCCTCGTCACGAGCTTCCGCTCTCGTGATGGGCTACTTTGTCACAGTTGTCCACCCTGCCTACCCCACTCATGGGCGCTCGGCGTGAAATCGGACAGTCAAAGGGTCGCTCTGATACCACTTGTCACGGGGCCATTACCCTCTGCCCAAAAGACATGTCTAATAGGATGTGCAGTGCCACCGTATTTATATCCCAAGACCTCCCTTTTTCTTTCCGATGTGGGATTAATGACCTCGCCTCTTCTCAGGCGTGACAATAGCGTATAGCAAAACCCAACTTTTAATCTCAACTATTAAAATTAGTTGATTCAATAATTCAAAAAACAGCACCGCAACCTAAGTTGGTCCCTCAGCAGTCCCCACTCACGCATTCACAGTCCAAAGCTAAACTAAAATCCAAGCCTCGATCTGCTACGTACACAAAAGGCATCAACCGTAGTAAATGTCCACAAGCCCCTCTCCGTTTTCCTTGCTGACTTTCCAGTCCTTTCCCGCAACCATAACAAAGCAAGCACCTCTCGTATAGCTTCAAAGGCTACGCCATCAGTTATTTTGGACACCTTGAAATATTCTGCCGTGGTTATGGATAACAATGCTGACCCAAATGTCCCAACGATAGTTATAGGGACTATTCTTCCTGTTGCAGACCCTTTGAGCATATTGCCCCAGCAACGACCCTTGGGTGACCCCCCCCCCCCCGACACATCGACAAACAACATAACTCCGAACCTTGGACAAGGAGGATCTGATGCAAACTGTGGTAATACAATTGTTGGACCTTCAGATGGCATTAGTCATGAGCTAGGAAGCGTGCAAGCCATGGCGATGCTAGAATAACCGCAATACCGTTCCCTCTTTTGCCTTTTATGATGAATTTAAAAATCATTTCCTGGAATGTACAGGGATGTGGATACCTGCGCTTTCTTCCAGCAGCCAGACAATTTTTGAGGGACTACAAACCAGAATTAGTCCTTTTTGTTGAACCTCGTGTGAGTGGTCGAAGGACAGATAATGTTATTGCATCGCTTGGGTTTCTAAACTCTCATTATGTTGAAGTTGCAGGATTTTCTAGGGGAATTTGGCTCGCTTGGTGTAACTCTGTCACTGTGGATATTATTACCAAGCATTTCCAGTTTGTTCATTGTCGTGTGACTTGTAAACATGGAACAAATTGGTCTTTGATTATATTGGTACCAAAAAACGTATCCTGGTGGCACATTTGAGAGGCATTCAAAAGGCCTTATCATCCCGTGCCTCTCGCTTCCTTTGTAATCTTGAATCTGAACTTTTAATTGAGCTTGAAGGGTTACTTGATCAGGAAGAATCTATTTGGCGTCAGAAATTTTGTTTCGATTGGGTTACTCAAGGAGATAAGAATACTCAATATTACCATCGCTGAGCTATCGGTTGTAAGCAACGCCATAAAATCTCATCCTTTAAGCTTTAAACTGGGGAATGGTGCGACAATAATCAGGAGCTCTAGGATGAAGCTGTGTGCTTCTTCTCCAACTTGTTTATGCAAGACAGCCATATGACCACGCCTTTTCCGATAATAGGGGACATTCCCTACTGTCTCTCTTGACACTATGCAGGCTCTTGATTTCGTCCCTTCACCACAAGACATACATGACGCTCTGAAGGAGATGGCACCACTAAAATTTCCGGGCTGGGACAGCTTAGATGCTGAGTTCTTTCAAAGGAAATGGCATGTTGTTGGCGAGTTAGTATGCAAGATGATTCAAGGTATTTTTAATGGCGAGAAATTAGAGGGGCCTTTGAATGGAACTATATTGGTCCTAATCCCTAAAAGTGACTCACCTGAGATTTTTGCAGACTTCCGCTCTATCAATCTTTGTACGGTGCTCTATAAGTTGCTGACTAAACTTATTGTTCGTCGGCTAAAATCCTTGTTCCCTCAACTCATTGTAGTGAACCAAATGAATTTTATTGCTAGGTGATCCATCATGGACAACGTCATTGTTAATCAAGAGGCAATCCATTTGATGCGAAACTCTAAACTCAAGAAGGGGTAGATGGCCATTAAGGTGGATTTGAAAAAGGCATTTGATAGGCTTCAATAGAATTTTATTTCGAATACTCTCATTGATGCTAGTTTCCATGTAGGCATCCGTCGTATCATTATAGGTTGCGTCACCTCTTCTGGTCTACAGGTGCAATGAAATAGGCGGTTAACCCCGACTTTTTATCCAGAACGAGAGGGAGACCCATTATCGCCATACCTCTTTATCCTCCCTATAGAACGACTAGGATATTTAATTAATCACTCTGTCGCAAAAGTCGCTTGGGTGCCATTTCGTTTTGTCAAAAAATGAGACGCATTTGTCTCATTTGTTCTTCGCAGATACCCTCATTCTCTATGTCAGAGCTGACATGTCCCAAGCGCGAATTATTAAAGACGTCCTCACTTTGTTTGAAAATTTATCCGGTCATCGTGTAAGTGCAAGGAAAGCTAATATTTATTTCTCGCTTAATACTGATGATCTGTTATAATCAGATATTAGCTTTTATCTTGGCTTTCAGACTGTTGATTGTTTGAGTAAATATTTGGGAGTTCTGGTTTTACACATGAGAGCAAAATGCACAAACTATGATTTTATTTGGAGAAAATACGCTCTCGCCTTTTATGGTTGGGCTGCCCGTTCTCTACCAATGGCTAGTAGAATTAATTTAGCTAAATTAACTCTAGCAGCGATCTCGATCTATTTCATGCAATCTACCCTGCTTCCAAAAAAGGTTTGCTCTGAAATTGATTCAGAAATTCATTTAGGGGTCCACCTCGTCGAAAATAAAGATGTCATTGATTAATTGGGAGGCTTTATGCCAACCCGCAGCCTGTGGAGGACTTGGATTTCGGCGAATTCATGATTTCAACATCACCCTCATCCTTGAAATTGGTTACTCTATCCTATCCGATGTTGACTATCTTTGGGTTCATTTGCTCCGTGAGAAATACAAGGTGCATGACATATGTCCTGAATCGATTGTTTACCCTTATGTACTCCTCTTTGGCGCACCCTTAGCAATTACTGGAATGAGCTACGAGCGGGTATTGCATGGTCTGTTGGAAATGGCAGCACCATTCGATCCTTTGATGATGTTTGGGTCCCTTCTATCGGCCCTCTTCGTGACCACCTAACCACTTCTAATCCTCTCTTCCTCGTAAGCACCCTTCTGAATTTACTTAATAACAATAGAGAGTGGGATTGAGTTAAACTAGACGCCTACTTCACTGTTGATTCTATCCCTCACATCTTAAGCATCAAGTGCCCCGACCCCTTGGATGCTAATGACCGTGTTATATGGGGATAAAATCCTAAGCATATCTTCGACACTAAATCTGCTTACTCTCGCTTGGTCTCTTTCTCGTGGGATGTATCAAAGCCCTAGTGGAGTCATATTTGGACAGCACAAGTACCACAACGGCTGCGTTTATTCTTATGGATTACATATAAGAATCGTCTAATGACCAACTTTAAACGTTGTTGCCGTTCCATTGGACATCATCTTTTCTGCTCTGTTTGTGATGAATCTGATGAGACAACTCTCTATGTTCTACGAGATTGTAAAATTACCCGTGAGGTCTGGCTTAAGCTGAGCACTTTATCGCTTTCGCTCACTTTCTTCCTCTAGAATTTGTATGACTGGATTTAGTCTAGCTTACGCTCGATTATTGTTGTCATAGACTGGAACATACCATGGTCAATCTTGTTTGCTTTGATCTTGTGGCAACTATGGAAAGCCCGAAATGATCACACCTTTAATTCGATTTCACCTTTAGTTGCAGGTATTTTAAATAAGGGGATCACCTGAGCTCGGTATTATATGGAAAATTTCTCCTCGATCCCCACGTGAACCCCTATGCATCATCCTCTTCACTGGCCGGGGCCAGATCCGGGTTGGATGTGCCTGAACGTAGACGCTGCAGTCTCGTCCTCAACTGGTTTCGGCTCAGTGGTCGGTCTTCTCTGAGATTACACTGGGTCATGAATTATAGGTTTTTAAAAAGCTATCGGAGTTCTTGAACCGTTACACTCAGAGTTATGGGCGATATTTATTGGCCTTCGCTTTTCTTGGGGCCAAGGCTTTGAATTTGTGCAAGTTCAATCTGATTTGTGCTGAGGCTGTTAAACTCTTATGTAATGTTAATGCGAGCTTCAACCCCCTTTCACTCGTTCGTGCAATTGATTGCTTTCGCCGGTGCAGATGGGCTACGGATATCACTTAGATTCCTCGAAAGTGTAATTTACATGCGGACATGCTCGCCACAAGCGTCAACCCTTGTGACCTGGACCTCTTGGAACTACATGAGCCACCTTCTACTTTAATTCCTTTGTTGTCTAAGGATGTGTTGCATCTTCCCTCCGTAGAAGTTTAAAGATCTTTTATCACTTCCAATTCGAAAAAAAACAATTCAAAAATCACTTAAATTTTTTAAGTTTGATCATAACTCTCTCTATATAATGCAAGGATTATTGTAAATAATGTAGTTTGTTGTTAATATTTGAGATTGATTTTATATATGTTTTAAATTCCTTTTATTCTATGCCAAAAGGGGAAAAAATCATTTTCTCAATCTCTTATTTCTTGAAGAAATCTATGCCCTATTGTCTTTATTATCAATCAAAATGCACAAGTCTTAAAATGAATTCGCCCACACAGTAACAGAACCAATAGGGTTTTTAAGATTAGGTTTAGCCTCACTCTCAGTTCTCTGCAGTGCCGCATTGGCTAGGGTTTTACGATCCCTCTCGATTTTCTCTCAGTTTTCTAACCTCCCAACCCTCAATCTCAGATCTTCTTTTTCATTTCTCATTTATATTCACTTCCATGGCTTTAATCATACAATAAAGCTCCCTTGGTTGCTATTTAGTTTTCCTTTTTTAACTTGAAAAAGAAAAGGCTATATTTTTTCAATATATTTTTCTTTTAATTAACCAATGGCAACCCAGAACCCATTCGATCTCTTGGATGATGATACGGAAGACCCAAATTTGGTTATAGCCGCCGCCGAGCAGCAGAAGCTTGAAAAGCCCAAGAAAGCTCCTGGTTCGGCCCCGACTCAAGCTCAGCCGGTTAAGCCTGCGAAGCTCCCCACCAAACCACCTCCTCCCGCTCAAGCTGGTAACTTTTGCTTATTCTTATTCACAAATCCGTTTGATTGTATGTTTTGTTTTGGATGTAATGGCCGAGAAATGAATGGGATTTTTGGGTTTCTGATTTGATGTATTGTTTCTGTGTTTTGGTGGAGTATCCTTGTTGTGATTGGTTGTTGGGTTGAAGTATGGGTGTTTATTTAATTGAAAATTTAAGTAAAATCAAGGACGTTTCTGAACCTTCATATCTGTTATTAGGGCTGATCTATTGTCAAAACTGTCGTTCATTTGTTAAAGAAAATTGTGAAATTTGTTAGTTTTTATCTGTCATTGGAACAAATCTTTTGGTCAAGTCGATTGTGAAGTTGTATGAGTTTTGATGTTGAAAATGAGGCAAAGGTAAAATATTAGTGAACTATATTGATGCAGATTGTATTTCTCTATCGTCTATATCAATTTCATCCATATATTTTGTGAAGTTTAAACTCTATGTTGAAGTTCATTATGCGGTTCATCATGGATGATATGGTTCTATTTCTTAACTTTGCCTTAGGTTACATATAATTTGCACCCTTTTTTGAAGTTCATTATGTTGGTCTTTTGACAAGCACCCTTAAGTGTGGTGTGCTACTCATTTTGCTTGCATCTTTTTTTTTCTCATGTTTACCTTATTCAGTGAGAGAAGCAAGGAGTGAGCCTGGACGTGGAGGAGGCCGTGGTGGTGGACGTGGGCGTGGATATGGTGGCAGAGGGTTCAATCGTGATTCCAATGTTAGTGATAATTCCAATGCATTTTCAGGAGGGAACAGACCTTCTGAAGAGGGAGAAGAAAGGAAGCAAACTGAAAGGCGTGGTGGCTATGGTGGCCCTCGAGGTTCCTTCCGTGGTGGTCGCCGTGGTGGGTTTAATGATGGAGAATTTGGAGAAGGGGAACAGCCTCGCAGGATGTATGATCGCCGTAGTGGGACTGGGCGTGGGTTAGTATTGTTGTGTTATTTGAATTTTGCTTATTTCCTTTTAACTATTCACCACATTATTTATCTGTCCTTAAACATAAACAGGAATGAGTTCAAACGTGATGGTGCTGGACGTGGTAATTGGGGTAGCCCTACTGATGATGTTGCTCCGTGAGTATCTTTTTTGCCAATCCCTTAATATACCTTTTTTACAACAATGCTCTTTATGTGATTATGCCCTATGCATACATATGTTTTTTTGTGTTATGCAACCTTATCTGCTTATATATCCTGCTTTTTTGGCAAAAATAAGGGAGACTGAAGAAAATGTCCCCGAGAATGAAAAGAATATTGGCACTGAGAAGAAGCCTGGAGAGGAGGATGCTGTGGGTGCGAACAAGGAGAATGCTGGAAATGAAGCTGAAGAGAAGGAGCCTGAAAATAAAGTAATTTTTCTTTTTAACAGTTAATGCCTTTGTTTTGTAGAGACATAGGTAGTGGATAACGAAATTATTTGCCGTGTTTTCCCAAATGTGGTCCTTGTTTAATTAGTGTTTAGGGAACATCATGAGCTGAGATATCTTACTTTGACTGTCTTAGCCTATTGAAGCATTTTTTAATATGGGCAATGTGTCTAGTAACAATACTTCTATTAGGAATTCAAATCTTTCGAAGTGCATAGCATCTTTTGTCAAACTGTAACTAAGGCTTCCTTTGGGGTTGCTGTCCCCAACGGCCGTAGGCCAAAAGCTGGAAAATCCAGCTTCAACCAAATGCCTGTTTGGGCGCTAAAATAGGTGGGCGAACGCCCGTTGGGAACTAAACCAGTGGTCGTTTGGGGTTGCTGTGGCCGGTAAATGGCTGTTGGAGACAGCAGCAGCAACCAAACACTAAATCTAGGTAATATGTGTTGGATGAAATTATGTTGTTTGTGAAATGTTGGGTGTTACATCTTCAAAGATTTTGAATTTTAATACCGACCATGCTTTCACTTTGTTTGACAGAATCAATTTTTGGATGATCAAATAATCAACTTAGTTTGGACTTTGTCTGGTTCAGTAAGCCTTCATTGATGTTAATGTTGCAATTCTTTCTGTCTTGTAGGAGATGACCTTGGAAGAATATGAGAAGATTCTTGAGGAGAAGAGGAAAGCTCTGCTTGCCCTCAAGGCAACTGAAGAAAGGAAAGTTGACACCAAAGTGTTCGAGTCCATGCAGCAACTTTCAAACAAGAAGAGCAATGATGACATCTTTATCAAACTGGCAAGATTTCTTAGCTTTCTTCTTTTGGTTTATATGGTTTCAAATGTTTAATTTATGGTGGTATATTGACCTTGCTTTTGTTTTTTAGGGTTCTGAGAAGGATAAGCGCAAAGATGCTGATAAAGAAGAAAAAGCCAAAAAGGTTTGTATATTTTTGTGGTGTTATTGTTCACTAACTGCTTTTGCATGTGAGTCTTGCATTTGGCATTTATCTTTCTTAGGATGCCATCTGATCTTTCTAATGTATTGGGCCTATTTTGTAGTTAAATAAAACGACGCCATTTTAACGTTAGGGCTGCGTTAAAACATCTGAATGTTGCTAGAGTTGGTTTTTATCGATTAAATGAAACATAGTTTGTCTTCTCTGTGAAACTTCTTCTACCCTTCCCCCAGCTCTATTCTATCATCTCTTTTGGTCAAATATTCTTCCTCTGTTTTGTATTGTTACATCTAACTTAACTGGTTCTTACAGAGTAGTGATTCATTTAGTTTAATGAAGTATGAATGCATCTCTGTACTTTGATTCTTAATTTGGATGTTCTCTTGTCATGGTCTACATTCCTTTTGACAATGCAATGAGCCTAAACTAATTTAGACATTAATGGTATTTGATTTAGGGCCAATGATGTATTTCACTTTCTGTCTTCCCTTTTTTCTAAAACCTCCATGGTGGTTGTTTTGGTGTAGTCTGTCAGCATCAATGAGTTCCTGAAGCCAGCTGAAGGGCAGAGGTATTATGGACTGGGGCGTGGTCGAGGCCGTGACCGCGGTCCCAGAGGAGGATATGGAGGCAATACAACAAGCAATGTGTCAGCTCCCTCAATCGAAGACCCTGGGCACTTCCCTTCATTGGGCGGCAAGTGATTCCCCAGCGCCGCCCCAATCTACGCAATGGGTTTCCACTTGTCTGGGAATTCATCCTGATCTATTCAATAGTCAGGAGCTACAAACTTTTTACTGTCTTTCGAGTGTAAATTTAGATAATTTGCCCTTTTCCTTACTTGCATGCATGCATACTCTGTTTTGTTTACTATTTTTGGTGAAAATTAGAACAATGTTTCATCATTAAGACTGAGGTAGCTGCCAACAGTTTTGATTCTATATAGGTTATGATGGTTTAGTCAGTCCTGTCGGAGTTTAAGACATGGCATTCATGTTATCCTTTTAAATCTCTATTTACTGACGATTTGAGTTTTCTCGTGGCTTGTAATGTAGTTTTTTTTAATTAAATGTTTGCTAATGTAAGGGAAGCTTAAATGGCATTAAAGCTCCCCACCCTATTGTTAAATGTGTTATAATATCTTTCCGAGTCCTTGAACTTTATCTTAAGCCACCGGTTTTTTTTAATCAATTAAACCCCAAATTTTTAAAAATCAATTAAACCCCCCTTTTTTGACATGTCATCATTCCCAAGTGAATTGTTACTATATTAATTGTTGCATCAATACATTAATTATAAGGACAACATTAAATAAAAGATAATTGCAATGCTAATAGGAGCTTTTGTGCTTTGTTTTGTTGATAATGATTTTTCCTTGTGTAACATTGTCAATACAATCTAAATGTTTAATGTTTTTTTAGCCTACATTTACGAAGACTATCATGTGAACTATCGCATTATTTTTTAGATTTGTTTTTTAGGTCATGCGATTATAAATTTGGTCAATTTAGACTTTAATTTTTTTTAGTTGTTTAAAGTCAAATTAATTTCGGGTTCTAGTCATTTCAAATTTTAAGGTTATGTCTATGATGGTTTTATGTCCAGTGAAAAGATAAACATTGTCCAACTGATTTTCAAGGCGAGGAAAAGTGTTTTTCCATATAGATTTATTAGCATTTGGCGTAATATCATAATAGTATCTCTTAATTTTTTTTAGCCCTTTGATAACGCTCATGCACCTTGTAGATAAATTATTTGAATTGAGTTTCTTAGGGATAACAACATTTTTTTTTCACTAAAATCAGTTGAAAAGTTTATATAGTATTTATAAAAGAAACCGTGTTAAAGAAGGTTAGAGAAAACCTCATTTTATAGGGACCAAATGCATAATTACCAACAAGATTACGAATTGGTATAAAAACACCATAGGAAATTAATTGAAAGTATAAATTGGTCATTAATTTTGTCATGTCATATGTCACCATGTTAGTTTCACGTCAAATTTATTTAATTTTTATTACCCAACTTTCAACTTGTAATTTGAAAATTGCATGAATAAGTGACAATCAGCCATAAATAACATATAGATTAGCGATCAGTTTAGTAGCTTGTGCACAGTCAATTTGAATTTGGAGGTATTCAAACCCATAAGTCTACGCAAAACGTAAACCTTCATGCACCTAGATTAACGACCAATTTAGCAGTTTGAGCACAATCAATTTGAATTCATGTAATTTTAAAAAACAATTTATCTAATTTTAATTAAATATTTATGACTTTTTTATATATAATTTTAATACATATATTTTAATTTTTATACATGAACAATTTAACATATTTTTCAATATTTACGTATAGTATTATATATTATTAACAATTTAAATTTTGAGTGGAAAAGCACATGATGTTCATCCTAGGAGACACGCATTCAAATTGCTTGTTTACATGGTGTATGCACATTGTCAAAAGATTAAGAATGTCCATAAACAAATACTACATTGTAATCACCTTTAGATTATTCAAAAAAATTACTCTATGTGCTATAAAACTTGTCCCTTTTGTGTTTTAAAATTGTCTATTTGAAAAACTCAACAATTTTAAATATTTATACATCAAGTATAAGGATAGCTTGTATTTTGACGTGTTAAACTTAGTTTAATTTTAATAATATAATTTATTTTTAACACGTCAAATTCAAAATGATACTTATAATTTACAAGTTATAAATTAAAACAAATTAATAATTTAAGTTATGAGTATTGCTTTTATTAGAGGGTTAGAATTTGACACACCAAAGTAAAAAAATATAATTTCACTAGTTATACTAAGATGATTATAAAGTGTTTTTTTTTTTTATTTCTTAAAAATATGAAAGTAAGTAACCTGCACATTTTTATCGTACACTGTTTATGAAATTAATTTTTCTACAAGTGATACATCAAATAATAATTATTTATAAATTGCTTTTAAATTAAATTATAGTTTTTTTATTAAATTGTTTAGAGATTTCATATTTTTGGATTTGGTTCAAAATTGATAGGTCTAAACATATAATCCATTTTCAAAATTATAATTTTGTTGGAATTTTTTATTTCTATAAAAATAAACAAAGCTGAAAAGTCCTTAAACATGATACATGCAATAGTATATTCCCTTATCCTTTATTCAATAATTTTCAATTTTTTAAAAAAAATCAAACTAAAATAAATAATTTTCATTTTTTAATATTTCATCAGTAAAATGATAATAGAATTTTTTTATCAAATAAAATCAATTGTAATGTCAATGTACATACACATTCAAATAAGGCCTATTCCAAAAAAAACACTTTCAAATAAGGGCTAATTTACATTTTGGTCCTTAAAGTAATATTTTTTTATTTTAGCACTTGAACTATTTTTATCTCATTTTAATACATTTGAGTAGTTTTTAATCCAGAAATTGAAGTTAAAAACTTACATGTCATTCTTTTATTGGTTGGGGTTTTTTAATTTTTTGACTAAAAAATATTATATTTTAAATAGCAAAATGAGAATAAAAAAAGCTAAGAAAATGTCCATCAAGCCCTCAAATAAATAAATACAAAAGAAACACACAAAGCTGTTTTTCAATTTCATCTTCTTTTCACTGCCCATTTAATAGATTCCTCTCTAGAAAATTTTCCTCTTGAAATCTCCATTGGACTGTTCAAACTCCAAGCTTGAATATCCACCTCTCTAAAATTTTCCTTTTTTTCTTGAAATTTTTATTGCACTTATAAAAATGAGATAAAAACTCTTGTGGGTACTTTTGTTTTTCTTCATATTTTGGCTTTTGCTTTACTCTGCAAATTAAACTAGCTTTCTGGGTTGTTTCAGAATACCCTTTATTGCCCTTTTGTCATATAAAAGCTTGAAGAAACCAATCAAATTTATATTTTTAAAACGTTTCAATTTCTAGTTAAGATTATCTTTTTTTTCCCTATTGTTATTTTCAACTTTTTTCTAATTTAGTTTTCTTCCCTCGAGCAAAAGAGAAAGGCATGGGCAAGCGAGGACCTTGCTATCATTGTGGGGTTACAAGTGAGTTCTTGTTTCTCCAGTTAATTTTTGGATATGAAGTTTAAAAAGGAAAAAAAAAAGAATTTTATGTGCTTGAATAAATAATTCTCTCACTGGAATTTGTAAGGAATATAGGTTATATGATGGATACAGATAATGGATGTGCTGTTCTTTGTGTGAACGTTTGTTTTTTTATATGGATTTAGAAGAACATGAATCCTTTTTCTTAATCCATGTAAAGCTTTGAGCTTGAGTTTTTGTTTGCGTGAATTATGTGCAAGTGTAGAGCCTGTGTTGTTGAATTCTGGCATTTTAAGATTCAACATTATATTTGTATTGGTTACCCTTTGCTTTGCACCATAGGTATTTGTAAAGCCTAAATATCAAGTTAAACCTCAGTCCCCTCGGGTTCAATCCGAATGCATTTCCTTGCAACATCGTTGTTTCAAGAACTGCATTCAGTTTAAACCATTGTTTTGTAACTTCCAATTTCGTCTGAAGTTCATTGTTTGCGCCTCCTAAGCCTTGAAGCAGTTCAACTTCAGCATTTTAAACACTCTGAATGACTTCTGAGGTCAAAGTCATTGCATAATTCTTCAAGCATTTGAAATATTTAATAGTCTTGGTATGTTTGCACCAATTACTGCAACTCAACTTATTTCAGCTATATGGTCGTTGATACGAGTGTTATTATGTGTCAAGTACAAGTCTTAATGGAAGCTATCGCCTTGCTGTTGAGAAGAGCATCAAATCTGAATTTGTTCAAGGAATTGCTTCCAACATTAAGTGCTTAAAAATGTTAAATGTCAGTTTTTGAGGATGAATGCACTTTTGTGTTGTTTTTGGTTCTTACTCTAGTCTGTCCTTGATAGGCTAATGATGTGTATCCTATTGGCCATATTTGGAAGAAGATTTATATTTTTTTTTCTCTTACAACTTGGCTGATAATATACCACGATCTTTGCCCAATTTTCACCTCAAAGTTTTGGCCCTTCAAAGCTCTTGTTATAAGCATTATCAATTGTAATATCCTTATACTTACTAACAACAATGCACTGTGTTAGGCACTCCTCTTTGGCGCAATGGACCTCCGGAGAAGCCAGTATTGTGCAATGCTTGTGGGTCACGGTGGAGAACTAAAGGGACACTTGCAAACTATACCCCACTTCATGCTCGCGTTGAACCTGATAATTTTGAGGATCATAGGGCTTCTAGAATGAAGAGCATATCTATAAATAAGAACAAAGAAGTGAAAGATTTGAAAAGAAAGCCAAATAATGATACAGGAGTAGCCCCTGATTATAACCAGGGGTTCTGTAAGTTTGTCGATGAAGATACAAGTAATAGGTCGAGTTCTGGATCAGCTATATCTAATTCTGAAAGCTGTGCTCAGTTTGGCGGTGCAGAAGCTAGTGACTTGACAGGTTAGACACTATGTCAGCAGTGTTCCTCATTGCTAGTTTGAGTTTAACTGTATGAGAGTAAATTTCATTTTTATAAGGAATGAAAACGCCTAGTAAATTCAATGGAATATCTCTGTCCATCTTAGTTGTTCCTTTTGCATCCTCATATTTTATCTTCGTTAACAGCTTCATCTCGGCTGATGCCAATGGCTTCACTCGAATGTTTGTAGTTCTAGAATGGTCTTAAATACTGATATAAGTTGTCTTCTCTTTTATCTTTCTCCAGGGCCCGCTCAATCTAATGTGTGGGACTCAATGGTACCTTCTAAGAAAAGAACATGTGCAAATCGTCCAAAGCTATCTCCAGTAGAGAAACTTGCAAAAGATTTATATGGTATCTTACACGAACAACAATCCTCATATTTATCTGGATCTTGTGAGGAGGATTTGCTTCTTGAGAGTGAAACACCGATGGTTTCTTTTGAATTTGGACATGGAAGTGTTCTAATTAGACATCCAAGCTCGATAGCTCGAGAAGAGGAATCAGAAGCTAGCTCCCTTTCAGTTGAAAACAAACAATATTCAGTGAACGACACCTATTCACATTGTTCAAGCTTCCCTGCATATATTGATAGCAAGGGCATCAAAATTTCAGGACATGGAGTTGAAAAGGCTAGGACAGCTGGGCAATGGATGCAGCGTGGGCAACTTAAGAGGTACCTCTTTTCACTTTAATATTTCAAAAGTAGCAACTGAATCTGCTAGTTATGAAACTAGGAGCAATGTGTACCGTGCAGTCTTTTTAACTCGGGTACCATGGAATTTTATTGTGAGCACTTTAAGATAACATATTTCTGAGAATAGAGAAGGTTCATTTCCTACAACAATGCGTGGGAGTACTAATGTCTTTGGCCCTGCAGTTTTTCAGTGTGCTTATTGGCATAGCTGCCGTGGAATTGTGGAGAAATTGGAGAATGGTGCTTTCATGTTGATTAATACTTTTTTTTCTTTTTGACATTTGGCAGGGACAAGGTTCAACATGAAAAATCATTAATGTTGGAAAGTCCTGAATCACCACTTTGTAACATAGATTTGAATGTAAGTTCCCTTGTTTCTCTTTCTTTGCTTCTTGTTCTTTCTGTAAACACTTTAGAACTCAATTCTACTGCTTCTGTTTTTGTAAAAACAAATCTCAATTGAGCACGAGGAAGTAGGAACCTTTTAATCTTATCTATATAGTCTCTCTGGATGTTTCAGAAATGCAAAAGGTCGAGTTACCATGAACGATTTACATTGCAGCATGTATGTTCATTTTTCATTATGTGAAAATATTTTTGTGTCGTGCAGGATGTTATCAACTTCGAGGAGTTTGTGAAACATTTAACAGATGAGGAACAGCAGCAGTTACTGCAATATCTACCTCCACTCGACTTTGCCAAATCACTGGATAGGTACCATTTTTACTTTTCTATCAAGACTGGAAAAATAACATCATTTTAGTTCATGTTTTGTATGTAATTGGACGGTCAATGATTGAAACACGATATGCAGCCTCAAAAACATGTTTGAAAGCCCTCAATTCAAGGAGAACTTGTGTTACTTTCAGAAACTTCTGGAGGAAGGGGTCTTTAATATCTCCCTCCCAGGGGTGAAGGCTGAAGACTGTAAGACTTTGAAAAGACTTGTATTATTCAATTTGACGAAATCTCATTGGGTGGAACGCGGTCATGTACTTAAGGTTTGAATTGGTTTCTTAAATATGGATATCTTGACATGAACTTAATTTGCTCATTGGATGCCCAAGTATTTTTTGCATTTCTTTGGCTGCAGAAATGTAAAAGTAGTATAGGAGGGTCTGCAATTGCGAGAGGACCAAATGCCATTGCATCGAATAATTTGGTAACGACCATGAAGAGACCACATGATTTCCCAGGTCTGAAAATTTCTCTGCTGTTATTTCTCCATATGAAATAAATCTTGTTAAACCGTATTGAAGAAATACAGTTAATAACATGAAGCCATATGAAGAAAATTTCTCAGTGACTGAATAAATTTCACCTTTAAGTCAAGAGTTAATCTTATGAGTTACACCGGCATCTTGCTCAAGAAAACAATGTTTTCTCTTTTTGCAGTAGCAAGGACTCTAAAGGGCCCCAAAAGGATGACGACGAAGGCTGCTTATGAAAACAAAGAACTCATAGACAATAACGACTATTCTTGCTTTAGTCCGAGGGCCTTGCCGCATGATGGTAGCACCATGCTTGATTCTCTCCATTTTGGCGATGGAAGTTCTGAACAAGATTTGCTGCTGGATGTTCCATTCAATGGCCCATTCCCACTGGCAGAACTACTTCATCCATGACTTTTAAGTTTCGAGCAACGGGCAAACAGACACTCCGCATCTTGACCATCCCTAGACATGGTTTTTCATTCCTATAACTATATAAAGGTCTCCTTCAACAAGATCCCCGGAGTGGTGTCAACATATTTTGCGCGCCGAACACACAATCTGTTAATGAGCTTTGTGGTTTCTCTTTTTCCCCTTGACTAGTTAAAACTTAGAAATTGAAATGTTGAGGGATGAATTTTGGTTGCTTTTTTGTTGTTGTGCATATGTTGACAGCATACTGTGACATATAGCAGATCAAGAAATGCAGAAATGGGGGCCATTTCCAGGGTTTTGTATGCAAATGTAGTTGTCTGCTTAAAAACATAAACTTTATATATACCCTTTTGGTTTGGTTTTGCTGAGTGATTTAAGCAATATAATAAAAGAGTGAAAATAGGTTTATATATGGGAATCACTATTGGTCTAACTTTTATTTTAGGGATAAATGCAACATTTAGTCTTGAACTTGGTTTTTTTTTTCCAATTTGGTTCTTGAATTCAGAATTTAACCAAAATTTAAAGGTACGAAAAGTACATAGACTCGAAGCATATTTTAACCAAATCTAAATTCAGAATTTTTTTTATCAAGCTTAGGGATTAAATATATTTTCCATTTATTCATTTGGGGATGCTTAATAGGAAAGGGCCTTGATAAAATAATATTTAAAAATGAACAACAATATCCATTGCTGCAGCTTAAGTACTATACTATCATTATGGTTTGAATGGTAGCCATTAACCAAGCTTAGCTTATGTCTATTGCAAAATGAGGAACACGGATAGGTCATATAAAAATCCACACTCAAATCTCAAAAAACACCGACTACTTTATCAGATCAAACATCAGAGTATCAAACCAGGAGAGGGCTATTTATTCTATTACAAAAAGCCTCTCCTTTCGGACACATCGCAGGATAACTAATTAACTTGGTTCCCACTGAGAAGTTCCTTGGAAGACTTGAGCCTTCTCTTCCTCAACCTTTCTGATATGGCAAAGGCTAGCTCTAACGATTGCGATGCATTTAACCTCGGGTCACAATGTGTGTGATACCGAGAGTTCAAGTCGTCAAAAGTGATGGTATTTGACCCTCCAATGCACTCTGTTACGTTCTGCCCCGTCATCTCCAGATGAACTCCTCCAGGATAGCTTCCTTCTTGTTCATGAACATCGAAGAATGCCCTCAACTCGGACTGTGAGGAAAGTGAAAGAGACCAAAAGGATATCACATTTAGGCTTTCATTACAGTCCAACAAAAGACAAGTTTGCATGGAAACTTAAAGAGGTCTTACTCTGATTGCATCGAATGGACGAGTTTTTAGGCCACATGGAGCTTTAATTGTGTTTCCATGCATGGGATCGCTCACCCAAGTGACAATAAGCCCGGCCTGGCGAACGGCCCTAATAAGATGTGGCAGCTTTATCCGCATGTTATCAGCTCCCATTCGCGTGATTATTGTCAGTCTCCCAGGTTTGTTCCGAGGGTTAAGAATTTCACACAATTTTACAAGTTCCTTGGGGTCCATCTTATGACTGACCTATATGATGCATGGAAATAACATGAATCAAAAAGTACTATTCAAACAAAACAATTAAAACTACCAAGCCTTGTCTCCAATAAGTCACCGATTAACGAAAACACTATTGTTTGGTTTATAAAACATGAACCTGTAACTTCACGAACCAACTCTTGTTGAACTAAAATTTCACTAAGAAGTTCCAGAGAAAAGTTTGATACCACTATGAGTCTCACAAGTCAAAACAATCAAGAATCCTTACTAATTTTAAGGCATGGATTTGCATCCTTACCAATCATTACCAAGTGCGCGGTAAATAGCAATGCGATGATTATCTAAACAAATCTTATAAACCATTGGCATTCAACTGTTTAAATGCATGGATTTGCATCAGTTAATAGGAATGCAATGATTATCTAAACAAATCTTATAAATAACTGGCAACGAGTTTTAGACTCTAAAACATAATAACTAAGTGTACCTTTATGCCGAGAGGATTGGAAATACCCCGGAGAAATTCAACATGAGCTCCATCCAACTGTCGAGTCCTCTCGCCGACCCAAAGCATGTGCGCAGAACAGTCATAGTAGAGGCCAGTTGTTGAATCCTCTCTAGTCAAGGCCTGCTCATAAGGTAAATGGAGGCATTCATGGGATGTCCAAAAATCAACTGTGTTCATCTGAGGGTCATCGATAGTTAATCCGGCCGCAGCCATGAATCCCAGAGCTTCATCAACTCTCTGTGCAAGCTCCATGTACCTAAGTCAGATTATTAAAGCCAACAACAACATCAAAAAACAAATCCAAGGCCTATAATCTGTATTGCAAATCTAAGCAGTTCCAAAATCACAATGCTAAACATGACTGGATATTAAACTAGAAAAAAAAACACCAAGGTAAATTAATTACCTGTCTCCTTGTTCACTATGACTAACAAAATCGAGATTCCATTGGGAGACCCTTTGCATGGCAGCATAACCACCGGTGGCGAATGCTCTAAGGAGATTCAAAGTACCAACAGACTGAAGATATGCTCTTATCAGTCTCTGGGGATCGGGGACTCGAGATTTCTCATCAAAAGCATCGCCATTTATGTTATCTCCTCGATAACTTGGTAATTTGACACCATCTTTTATCTCAAATGGATCTGACCTTGGCTTTGCAAATTGCCCTGCCATTCTTCCAACCTATCAAAAAATCGTAAAAAAAGGGTCAAAAAAGAATTTGATGAAAGGGTCAAATTTAGCTAGAAAAAGTTGGAATTTTTTTTGGTTAGATAGATATACAGTGATGACGGGCATTTGGGCACCGAAAGTGAGGACAATGCCCATCTGCAAAAGGACTCTGAACGTGTCTCTGATGTTGGTGCCATTGAATTCTTTGAAACTCTCAGCGCAGTCACCGCCCTGTAACAGAAACGCTTTCCCGACGGCGGCGTTCGCTAGCCTATCCTCCAGCTTCCTCGCCTCCCCGGCGAACACAATTGGCGGGAACGACCCGATAGTTTTGAGCACCGACTCGAGCTCGCCAGCGTCCGGGTATTCGGGGAGTTGTTGGGCCGTTTTTGACTCCCATGAATCGAGGGACCAGTTGGTTTGACCGGTGGAGGGAGTAGAAGAGGAAGCGGAAACGGAAGCGACAACGGCGGAGTTGGGTTTTTTGTTGACCTGAAGGGTTGAGATTTGGCGGGAGAGAGGGAGGCGCGTGAATGTACCTCCCCGTCCTAGAGAGGGTTTTGCGGCGGCGAGATTAGCAGAGCCCGAGAATGCGACGGCCATCATTTTCAGTGCTGAGTCTGCTGAGTTGATAAAATCGGAGAGGGTGGAAAAAGGAAGATCTTTTAACGGATTTTTATATTTGTTGGAAATGTCCTTTGTTTGATGAAAAACGACAGCGTTTGGTTCTTTCATTTGTTGTTCTCACATTTATTTAGTTGCCATATTTTGGGAGATATTCCACCAAAATTCTTTGGATTTTGTTCCATTTTTAGATTTCTGTTTTGATCCAAAACAATTTTTGAACGAGTTTTGTTTATATAGTAAAAAAACAAATTTGATTTTCAAGTTTAAGTTTGAGCAATTTGTTTAAATTAAAATTTTGTAATGCTAATTAATTCATTTTGCGAGTTATTTGAGTCAAATTAAGACGCTCAAATTTTATTCATTCGATAATTTGAACACAATTTCTTTGGAACAACTAGGGATAGGCAGAGTCGGGTTGGGTTGGGTTTTTGGCCAACTCAAACCCGCTCCGAAAATAATTATTCTAAAACCGAATCCGATCCGACCTCATTCTTTAAAAAAAATCGGCCCGTCCCGGCCCAAAAATGAATACCCTAAACCCGACTCCGACCTGGTCTATAGAAAAAAATCAATTTTAGGGACTTAATTGTTAAAATTAATTTTAGGAAACTTAATTGTAAAAAATAATAATTTTAAAGACTAAATTATAAATAAAATCAATTTTAAGGATCTAATTATAAAAAAATAAGGGTATTATTACAATATCCCTAAAAAAATTAAGGGAAATTACACTATTAGTTACGGGTTGGATCATGTCAGATTTTTCACCCTAAACCTAAATCCGTTTTTTTCATAAAAAACTCGACCCGATCGAGCCGAGTTTGATCGAAACTCGTCGGGTCCGGGTGAAATGCCCATCCCTAGGAAGGGCATCTAGTTTAACACTCTAGCTATCAACAAGATCATTAAATATGGACTTGAATATAACGTAGAACATATTTTTAAACACATGCATCGAACTTTAAAAATAGCTTGGATTTAAAAATGAAAATAAGAAATAACCCTCCTAAATGTTCATTATATTATGTGTTATATTTTGATACACAAACTGTGTAAATTTTATACAACCCGTCATATTTAAGTTATAAAATCTAAAACTTAAATCTCTAACTCTAACACCCTAAAACCTCGAACCTAAACCCTAAATCTTAAACTCTAAATTCTAACCACAAACCTTAAATTCTACACCATATAACCTAAACCACTAACCCTAAATCACAACATAAATCTCTAAACCCTAAAATTAAAAAGTTTGCGTAAAGTTTACACAAGCTTGTGTATCAAAGTATTTTACTTATTCTATTTGGGTTTTTGAACACATCAAACGTAAAGTGTCCGTACAATAAGTAAATACATATATAAAATTTAATTCATGTATTTTACATGTGTTTTAGGTTAAGTTTAAATTAACATTTAACACCCAATTTTACATTAGCTAATGGAATGACTTCAATGACACAAATTGATATTTTGAGAAGGCTTAAATAAAAAATAAGTGGTCAAAGTATATATTTTTTAAATTTAGGTGCTTAAAGTTTATACCGTTGCAATTTTAGGCATTAAAAAATTTTGTTAACCAATCAATGCTTGACACGTGTCATGTTCATTTTATTTTTAAAAAAATAATTTTCAGAAAATCCCTAAAATTTATAGTTTTTACAAAATAGTCCCTAAATCCTTAAAATTTTCCAAACTCAAACCCCCAAATCGCCGCCGCTCCCATCGCTGATCACCTACCCTAAGCACACCCATTTGGTCGCCGAACCTACGTAGTCGTTCCCCCCGACACGGCATTGCAAGAAGCATCGAACGACGTGCCAGCCGAACGTCGAACGCGAAATTGATGTTCGACTGTCACACAGTTTAGCGTTTTCGGCGATGCCATGTTGGGAGAAACGACCGCCTAGGTCTGACGATCAAAGAGGTGTGCTCATGGGCGGTGATTTGGGGTTTGGGAAACTTTAGAGATTTGATGACTGTTTTGTAAAAATTAAAAAATTTTAGGATTTTCTAAAAAATTGGAAATTTTGGGTTTTTTCTTCAAAATATTAAAAAAATAAATTAGTGTCATGTGTCAAGCATTGATTGGTTCAAAAAGAATTTTAATATCCCTTAATGGCCAGACATCTAAAATTACAACGGTGTAAATTTTAGGCACCTAAAATTTAAAACATATATACTTTAAGCACTTATTTTTCATTTAAATCTTTTTGAGAATTAAGGATAATTAAAAAATGGGCCATACTGGGATGAGTGGAGAAAGCAACCTAAACAAAAATCAAGTAAAAGTAACTCTTAATGGCCCACAAACTTGTTCCTTTTTTTTTTTATCTTAGTATCTGTAGATTTTTTTTTCATCACTTTGGTACTTGAAATTGTAAATAGTTGCCAATGTTAGTCCTCTACTGTAAGATGACGTGGTTCAATATGAAAATTGTTACAAGTACAACATAATAAGGAAAGCACCGAGTGAAAGACATTTATATTGTAAGATTCTTATTTAGAAAATCATAACAATTTTTATTAGTTGTAAATTTTACAATTTTTATAATATTTTCCGATATTTTTTTAAAGGCATAAATATACATTCAGTATCTAAGTTAATTTTTTTTTTTTATAAATTAATACATAAAAAATTACTCCCAAATTGGTATATGAACTATGAACTTTTTTCCAAATCGATACTTAAAGAATTTCTTCTCCTAAGTTGGTATTTGAACTAGACACATTCTCTCATATTGGTACCAAAATTTATACATTCTATCATTTTGATTTTAATTCGAAATAAATTAATAAATTTAACCTCTATATTTAAAAATTCTATCAATTTATTTTTTGTTATTCTTCCTGAAATGTTATATTACTTTCATGATATAATTAAAATTTAAAAGTAAATTGTTTTATTGTATAATACAATTATCCAATTGTTGCTTTAATTCGTTAGACTCGACTGGTTTGATAGTATCGTTAAAAAATAACTATATTGATATAATTTTTAAATATGAAGGGTTAAATTTACTAAATTATTTTAAATTATGAACAAAATAATAGAATGTATAAATTTTAAGACTAAAATTATTAATAAAAATACTAAAATATTGAATGATTAAAATTTGAGTGTCAACTTGAAAATAATTTTTTTAAGTACTAACTTAAGAGAAAGTGATTAGTTAATGTACTAATCTGTGAAACATTTTCATAGGAATGAAAAGCACTTACTATTTTAATTCTCATAATGACGTGATAAAACATTTTCAGACACGGCGCGAACACAAATTATTAAAAGAAAATTCAAAATTATTAAAAGAAAATAATGATTTTTATTACTAATAACAGCAACCCCGAAATAATGGGATCACTCAACTGTCGGATCAAGCCGTCAAACTTGTATATATTTCGACAATGCCCTTATCTTCCCTTTTATATGAGCCTTCGGCTTTGTATCGATTTCTCTCCGTATTACATTTCGTCGTTCTTTTCAAAAGGGCATAGGAATTTGAAGTTCACTCAACAGCTTCCTTCCTTTGTCCTTTCAAAGCGGCGTTTTTCCCCCCAGGCCAATCAAATTCTCGGTCAGTAATCTTATGAAATTCGTGTATTTTTATTTAATATTTTCGTTGTTTGTTAAGATTGATAATCTGGGTTTTTCTTCTTTAGTCAATTGATTGATTCTAATGCTGTTAGCTTGGGATTTGATTGATTAATTCAAGCTGCATTTGAATTTATTTCGTTTTTGAGTGATGGGTATTTCTCAGGTACCAAAGGAAATGATTTATGATTCAATTGTGATTGAATCCTTATAATTTTTTGTGGAATTTTAGGGTTCTATCGTATTGCTGTTGTTGGAAATTTTCTTGCTAGATTGAGAACTGTGATTTCAAAGTTGATAACTATTTTTTCCTCTCCTTTTTCCAGTAAATGGGTTGCTTTCAATCTAAAGTAACGATTCAATCTATTGTAAATAAAAATCAAATCCCCAAACGCGAAGACCCTGTTAAACTCGCCGCAGAAACTGCTTGTAAGTTTTGGAAATGGTCACAAAATTTTGTTCATTGCATGTACGTTGTGTTTGTGTGAATGCAATTTGTTTCCCAACTATATTGGATCGTTGCAATCGGCTCGGAATTGATTATTCGGTCAATTTAACTATTTGGTTGATTTCCTTGTACCTGCAGTTAGTGTTAGTGAAGTGGAAGCACTCTTTGAGCTATATAAGATCCTCAGCAGTTCGTTGGTTGACGATGGGCTTATTAGCAAGGTAAACTTTTTGGTGATTCCTCCGTATCCACCGGTTCTTTCGGGTTTTCTTTAATGTGTTCTGGAATTAGGATTATCACATATCTAAATATGCTATTAGTTTGTCGTAAATGATGTTGTTTATCACCGTTCCTTTTCTGTCGAATTTGAACGTTTGGATTGATGATTTTAACGCACATAATGTTTTCTGTTGTACATGCAGGAAGAGTTTCACTTAGCTCTGTTTCAGAATAAGAAGAGGAAAAACATTTTTGCGGATCGGGTAATGTATTTTGTTGCTTTATACTTTGATGGCAATTTAAATATTACTTCAAGTTTCACTTTGCTTTGTCTAAATTATGTTTGATGGGTGTTTCATGTTCTAGCAACGGGCGATCTATAGAGTTGAAGCTTGTTTTGAGGGCATGTTTATCACATTTATCTTGTAGAAATACCGTCTCTAAATTCAATTGCTTAATGTCTTTCGGTCCAGTAAGTATAAGCATGATATCATAGATCCGGTTTTTGTTTACTTTTACATGTATAAGATAGATCTGGTTTTTGTTTACTTTTACATGTATAAGGCTGTCCTGTAATGATCAAAATGTTCGAGTTTGGACATTTTCCTGCTATCGTTAACATTGTTTTTTATGGTCATTATATCCTTTCTTTTGGACTAGAAAAGTTGGTGTAGAGCATTTAACTCGGTGTATCAGTTTCCTTCTATAAACCATTAATGCAGTACCGATATGAGAGTTACGAATTAGGTATTCTTGGAAACAAGTATTTGAATTAGTTTGCTTATGCAACCTTCTAATACATGCAGATCTTTGATTTGTTTGATGCTGATAAGAAGGGAGACATTGATTTTTCGGACTTTGTTCGAGCGCTCAATGTCTTCCACCCAAATGCATCACAAGAAGATAAGATGACGTGTAAGTAAAGAATTGTCGACTGTAAATTATGTTAATCTTTCATCTCATTTTACTTAGTTTGATTGTTTTACATTGCAGTTGCATTTAAACTTTACGACACTGACGGAACTGGATTTATCGAACGTCGTGAGGTACGTTGGGCCTTGTATGTTTGTTATTCATATATCATGCTATTATCATTTTTTTAATATTAATACAAACGTCTTTACGGACTTCACCTTTTTGGTGATTTTGTCAGGTCAAGCAAATGCTTCATGCGCTGCTGAGTGATTGTGAAATGAAGCTATCTGAGGAAATCATCGAGGCAATTCTCGATAAGGTGAGAGCTCACTGTTTTATGGTACTGTTGGTGATTTGTATGTTTAACTCCACGGTGTGCCTCGGTGATTTTGAGCAGACTTACATGGATGCCGACATTAATGGGGACGGAAAGATAGACATAAATGAATGGAAGACCTTTGTATACCGCAACCCGTCGTTGTTGAAAGTCATGACCCTCCCATACTTAACGTACGTAACACCGAAGTTATACCGAGCTTTGCTTACTTTATAAACCCTGCTCAACCCAGAATCTCACCCATTTCATTACATCAACTATTGTGCAGAGACATAACAACAGCTTTTCCGAGCTTTGTTTTCAATACCGAAGTAGACGAGGTTTCAACGTGGATGGAGAAAACACACTCGGGTTAGAATATTCAATTCGTTTTTAAGCCATATTAAAATTCTTTGATTTGTTGATACGTTGACGTTAATCTTCTTTATGAGAAGAAAGAAATGCCTGAGAGCATGCTACCAAGTATTTTTTTTAGGGTAGCATCTAAAATATCATTGTTGTACAGGATAATCAAAATAACCCAAACCAGACGGATTCTAATCCGGTCCTATAAAATTTGGGTTCAGGTCGAAGCGTTCCATGGCCGATTTGCGAGGCGGTTACATTAATATAATCCGCATTGGCCTGTATATATATCTACTAAAAATACCTATTCTTTAAATTTTAGGTTGATTCTTTTATTTTTTTTCACTAGATTTGTCACGTGTATTTGGTCAAGTTGCTAGACTTTTCGTTGTTTAAAACGAGTTGCAACGTGCTTAAATAATGTATCCACATTGACCTGTACATTTACTAAAAATACCTATTTTATTAAAAAAATTAGCTTGAATTTTCGAAGTTTACTAGATTTCACATTTCGTTGTTCGAGCTTGATTTAGGCAAGCTCAAACTTATCCGACCTTTGAACAAGTCTACACCATGCATGTAATAAATGCTATCAAGCGGAGCCCTTGCTATAAGGCCTAAGGTTTCAAAATCCATCGATTTGATTTCTAAATGATTTATAATTAAGTTTCTCAATTTGATAAAGTTAATTAATTAATGGTTTTTTTATTTGGTATATTAGCAGTCCACAAACACAATCAAAATCATATCGTATCATATGTTCTTAAATTATATTTTTTATAAATAATAATTGCTAGATTTATTGAATGATTTTTTTCTTCTTCTAAATTACAATAAAAGTCTTCGACTAATTGAACATTTAAAAAAACATGAACATAACAATGTATATGACAATAATGATCCATTGATGAACTCATATTTTGACCATTCAAAAATGACATATCTTTAATGATTACGAACGTCTATCTACATTCAGTTTAAGGGGTCTAAAACAAGTATATATCAATAAAATAACATGATGAACGCAATCTAGAGAGATAAAGTTAAATGTAACCTTGAGAAATGTTGATTTGAACTCGAAATTTAAATATTTTTCAAAATATTAGGTTAGTCTTTTTAAATTTATTATATTTCCAAGTTTCTATTCAAAATACGGAGTTGCATATAATTTAAAGATTTTTAAAATGTTATATTTTGATACAAACACTGTGTAAAAAAAATTACACAACCTTTCATATTTAAGCTATAAAATCTAAAGTCCTATCCTTAACACCCTACAATCTAATACTTAAACTCTAAACTCTAAATTCTAAGTATAAACCTTAATTCTATACCCTACAACCTAAACCCCTAAATCCTAAATCTCTAAAGCCTAAAATTAAAAGGCTTTTGTAAATACAATCATATTGATTGGTTTTTAGAATGGATATAGATTAAAAATACTAGAAGCAAGGCATCAGTGGAGCTAATATTAATCTAAAATAACTTTAAACATGTCTTATATATGTCATATGAGTTATATTGGGCGAGACTCGAACCGAGTACTCAACTATTAAAAGCCTTAACTTTTGTGTCAAAACATCATTAACAAAGTTTAGAGACACTTTTCTTTATATAATACCTAAGTTATCTCATAATCTTTCCAAACTTTTGAATTAAAAAATATTGTGTTTAAATATAATCGATCTTATGATCTCTAAAAACACCAACAAAACCAAAATCAGTCCGGTAGTTAGAAGAAAATTGAAGTGTTCGCTTTTAAATTAAATTGGCTTAAAGTAAAATAGTATTTGAAGTATATTTTATTGTTAAAAGGAATGGGAGAGAAAATTCATAATTAAATTCAAAATTTAATGTCAACTAAAATATTGTCTTTTGTCAACAAATATATATATATATATATATTGGTAAATCTTAAATCTAATGCTACCTAAAGGAGATGAGAAAGAAACTCTAGGAGAATGAAAGAGAGTGTTTCTAGCGGGTTTAAAACTCGTGATCTAAGAAAATACAAAAAAACAAATATGTGCAGCTTGGTCAACTAGCTAAATGTGCTTGCTCAGATAAATATATAATTTTATGTTGAGTGTGAACTTTTAAAATTAATAAAGTTATACAAAAATTTAAAAATTTTAAGAGTACAAAATTAAATCATCAAAATATAAAATAAAATAAATCCAAAAAGTTTATTAAAATTTAGAAAAGATAAAGACTACTCCCAACGTCCTTTGGTTCATCGTCTTTTAATTTTAACGGAATTGTATTTATACATCATCTTCTTGGTATAATTAACTTAATAAGAAAAACAATATTATTATGTTAAAAAGGAAAAGAAAAAAAATGAAAAATGAGACCGGAACATTTAAGAAAATGTAACAAAAGCCAGTTACAACCTTTCGTCTCTGAATGAGAAAAAAAAACCCCACCGCCATAATATCGGAAACACAAAAAAAAAGTTTACAGAGACATTTTCAGACAAAAACAAGAAGAGAAATAGCTTTCGTTTTTACGTTAAATGCATCAAAAGATCAGAAAAGTAAGCAGCTACTGCATCTCTTCCGATTCCGACCAAACCACTACAATCATTTGAACCATGGCATTGAAGCATACTTCGCTGCCAGCAGTTACTAGTGTTGAATCATGTCGCTTGCTTAAACCCCTTTTGGTTTCTCTTAACCTTGCACTCCCTCGCTTGCCTTCAATTCGACTACTTCTTCCCCGTTCTTTGCCTGCTGAGTTCGGTCATCTTCTATACCTCCAAAAGAAGTTGTTTGGTCGATTGGGTGAAAGCCGAAATCCAAAACGAAGGCATATTCAGGAACATTGGTGTAGGCCTACAGTAAGGGGGATGTATACGAAGGATAGTTCCACAAGGGGAAATGTTCTGGAGTGGGGCTCAAGGGAGGTATGAAGGGGTTTGGATCGATGGGTAGGACATATGTGGTTATGGAGTGGAAACATGGGAAAAAGGAAGCCGATATCACGGTCAATATCGGCAGGGTTTACAGGTTTTATAGAGGTGATGTTTATGCCGGGGAGTGGTCTAAGGTCAGTGCCATGGATATGGAGTTCATACTTTAGAGGATGGCACCAAGTATGTGGAGTCCTTCATGCAGTCCATGTATCGTTTGTATGTACGATTAATCCTCGCATAAAAACCTCTGCTGCTAGTAACCTGGGGTTTCATGTGCCTTGTAATAAAAGCTACAAATTACTACCATGAGTTCTCTTGTAATTTGCTGTCTTATGCATCCAGGAAGCAAGACAAGCTGCTGAGAAAGCTCATGATGTCGAAAAAGTCGACACGAGAGTGAATAAAGCTGTCTGCTGCAGACAAAGCAGCCAATGCCACCAGAGTGGTGGCCGTTAAAAATTGGTGAATAACTACCAACTGCAATAGCCTAATACAAGGAATGTAGACCACTAAAAATTGGTGTTTTGGCTTATGAATTCACCATGAAAGAGCTTTCTGCTGTTCCTCTACGATTTTTGAGATGAGAGCTAGGTCCCTGATTGGAACCATGTTTCAGTCATTCAAAGAAGATGGTTGATCATTGAGCCTGGTAATGCTTCTCTAATTTTCTTGTAAATGTAAATAGTTGTATTTCTAGATCTCGCGACTCTGGATAAAACCATCTGGCTAAGTCAAGGCTAGCCTTCGTATGTACATCAGTTAAGGATAATATCCAAAATATAGTTTTGAGCAATATCAGATGATTTCCAATTATTGCTACATATGCAGAGCATTGCAGATCGCTCAAGAAAAGGGTTCGATAAAGACCAACATAATTCAACCTTAATTCGATGCAAAGTAGCAAGACTATCATAAAACAAAGTACTCAATATTTTAATATAAATACAGATCCAACACCAGAGTTAAGACAAAAATTGAGAATTAAGTACGTAGCGCATTACTTTGAATAGAATGCCTCTCAATTTGTTGTAGCCAAAACAAGCAAAATCAACATCATACCAAAGTTGGATACTCCGTCAAAGGTGGCTCAGCTCTCAGTTTGTTCCCTCAGCCTCCTAATTGTACTCCTCACCGTAACGGCACTGGCAGTGCTGTAAATTAACAAGCAAAGTACCTAGTTAATTACATGGACGTACAAAAAAATGAATTTGAAATGAGAAGTACAGTATAGATGCTTACTTCAAAGTATAAGCACCACCAGCTTTAACTTTCCCACAATCCTTGCAGCCCCAGATTCCGACGGCCTTTCTCTTCACTGCATACTGTAGCAGCAGAGATTGTTAAAACAAATAGATGCAAATCATATATATAAACAAGCACACCAAAAGACAAGCAAAGACATGAACATGATCCTTGTTACTCGGATATAGGATCATGCGGATAACCAAAAGTGCCGTACCTTTCCACAGAACTCGCAGAAGTACTTGCTGTGTTGACTGACCTCCATCTTCTTAATTTGCTTCCTCAAACTGGCACCATAACGGGTACCTTCATTAAGAAGCAAAAACATACCGAGGAATCAGAAGGAGAACTTCCGTAACTAAAACGCCAAAAATTAAATTTTAATTCAGAATCATTTCATGTGTAAAGCTACAATGGTTAAAAGCTTCAAGCAATATAGATAAAAATTAAAAAAATGTAACAATATCCAACACTCAAATGGCTATAGAATACTGATCTTTCGTACAGTATCCAAACTTTCTATGGACAAATATATAATAAAAAGAAAGACTTCATAAAATAATGTATCACCTACCATATTTTCCAACAATTCCGGCCTTTTTTGTTCTCTTTGTCTGCACCGTCAACAAAAGCACGGAGTTAATGAATCACACCAAGAAACATCATGAACAGATCAATCAATCAAACCCAGGTGATATCTAATTGCTACTCAAGCATTTCAGCCATTAGATTCTAACTCAAAATAAATGAAGAAAATGGTAACTACAGATTAAGAACAAGCGACCGAAGTAGACATTTATGAATAACCCATCAACTTTGTTAACCTAAAAATTGTAATATGATCGTCAATCTCCCAATCTCATTTCGTTTAGCTTATATGTTGCACACAAATGAAAAATAAAATAAAATAAAAGCTGACAACAGCTATAACACAATTGATATTTAGCTATATAATGGAATGATATCTTATTTCAAAGCTATAGAATGGAATCATATCTTATTTCCAAATTGCTATTACACAATTAACACGATTTTTTTTCAGGATAACATTTTCTCGGAAATCAAACACGTAAAGAGATGATGGAAAAAAATAATGTTTTCAAGGCGAAAAAGAAGAGAATACCATTGTGGTGGTGTTGGGAAGATCTGTGCCTGTCTGGTTCGGAAGGTGAGGAGCGGCTCTTGGAAAGGAAGCAAAAACGAGGTGTTAGGGTTTTCTGGTTCAGCTTTTATAGAAAACTTGAAATGATTGGGTCAAGCCAATCGGGTATTCATCCAAACCAACCTAGTACAAATCATGGGCCATGGACTATCCATCCGCACATTTCCAAACCAGATTTTTATAAACTCGGGTCTCCATCATTTAGCAATTAGCATAAATCCCTCTTTAATAATAATTTTTATTTAAATTTAACTAAAAATACTTAAATATTCTAAAAATTATATTTTTAAAACTAAAAAACAGTTGATTTAGGGGATGAGATGTTAAAGATCTTAATTAAGGTCAGAGCTTAGAGTTATGACATTGTGAATGAGATAATTCAATTGGGAGGGACACCCCGTAGTGAACATCTGTAATACCCGATCTGAATTAATCAACCAATAAATTATTATATAACTTATTTTAAAAAACTGAGCCTATGAAAGTTAATGGATTGTGTTAGATTCATTTAAGATTGATACACAATATTAATGCGTCCTTCATTTGAGTGTCGCAGCTTAGAATAAGTCTCAAATTTTATTCAACCAAACAAATTTCGTAACTTGAACTAATAAAAATAAAATAATATAAGTATCATTAACCGCTTAACGAATTAATGATTCTTGTAAAAAATTCAAACTCATTTTTTGAACTTAATAGCTATTCTTATTATCTCAAGTATTGGTGGGCCTTATAACTTTAGACTAATAAACAAATAATCCGATCATTAGATAAAATTATTTGAGTATATTATTATAATAAATGCTTAACTATAAAATAAGTGTATACACTATGCATTTTTTTGTAATAGGTGTTTAAAGTATTTTTTAATTAAAATAGGTGTCTTAAATTTTATCTTTAGCTAAATAGGTTCTTAAAGTTTCATTTTTTGACTGAAATAAATGCCTAAAGTTTTATTTTTTGGCTGAAATATGTGTGTAAATTTTATTTTTTTACTTGTTTTAAAGTGAACTGAGGTACTTACTTGGGCCAAAAAAAAACTTGAAGCACCTATTGCAAAAAAGAAGCATAGTTTATAGTTAAGCCTATAATAAAAGGAAATGAATTAACTTAAAAATACCAAATTCTTGAACCGGACCAAAATATTAGGCTAAGGCCTTTTTTATCATTTGGGCTGTAATGAATTGCAATATCCAACCCTTGAGAACTATCGTCAGCCCAGTTATGGCAGTGGGGATCAAATCATAAAACCCAACCGGCGGGCTAATCCCGGAGGAAAAAGAGCAGCAAAATAACAAATAATATGGAAAAATCGTTCAATCTCATTCACATGGTTGACACCGCCGGCGTCTTCTCCGCCGTTTCTTGCTGGTAACTATTGGCTTCGCCACTTTTTTCATTCATTTGCTCTAGAATCTCCATTTATTTCTTTTCTTTTGTTCTCAAAATCATTGATTTAGGTACGGATTTATGTTCGGCAGAGAATCAGCTCGTAAAGAACTGGGAGACTTGATCGAAAGTCTTCGCCGCAATAATTCAAACTCCTCTTCTTCGTCACCTCCCCCGCACTCTTAATCGGTACTTTTTTTAGTCCGATTTTGAGAATTTATTTCAAATGTGATATAATCAGTTATCAGAATAAGTAACTTTCAGATTTTGAGTGATGGAATAGAAAAATAAATGGACAACTTGTTCTTTTTTCTGTTATTTGTAATCCGGTGTTTGGTTAGAGGGAAATTGGATACTTTCCTAGGAATTTAATCTGCGTCTGTTTCTCATGATAAAAAGAATTCTCAGAGTATCAGATTGCCATGTTACTTCTTATTAAGAGAGAAGGACTAGAAAATCTCAATGCTATCAATTACTCTCGTGTTGAGTAAATTGGTCAATTCCCCCCCCCCCTCCCCAGAATATGGCGTTATATCTAAGATTGAAGGAAAAGGTCATAATGTTAGGAGCTATTATAACTTCTGCTTCTATAAAAACCGATGTTACTTGGACTCAGGTATGATCCTTCGATAAGTGTATGTGTCCGATATTGGTCCAATTTTATCTGTGTTTTTCCATGTTTTGAGAGAGTCATAGTGTTCATGGTTAATCCGTAGGTTCTGTTCTTAGTGCAATTAGAACAGACATCATCTTTAGACACTATGATCGTAGTAGGAATGGTTAACCTAAAGGTTAACCATGAACACCCCTTATCTTCATCCTGATGTCTGGAAGTGCCTGATTCTGGTATCGGATATGGGTACTTGAAAAGGCGAAGAGTTGGAGAATATATGTAAAAACTAACTACCACTTTTCAGTTCCAGGTCATTCCTAAAATCTCTACGCGAGGATACTACTTGGTGGATTCTGTATATATATATATATATTTGGATTTTAGGGATTGGATGCATGCATGATTACTTTTATATATTAACTGCTTAAAATTGTACTTTAGCACCTTGGTACTTTGTTCTAACTATGAACTGTTAATTGGGAACTTCTGGTTTCATTTCCTTTTTGCAACAATGGGTTTGATTGGTTTATTTAACTTTGAAATTTGCTATCCTGCTCCTGTCTCAGTTGAATAGCCAAATTACTGCATCTTTTATCGAGCAATTGCTGAATCTCTTTTCTCATAATGTTGAACTCCAAGAGTTGATTGTGGCGTTATTTACCAATTTGGATGCATCGATTTAAACTGTATCTAGATCAATGTCCTACTTATAAACTTTGCTCTGGATTGTGGCGAATTCAGCTATACGGAAACCTCGAGGTCAAGGAGTTGACCGAACACTTTTCTCAAGGCTTGGAACTTGGCAAAACTTTAAGGAGGCATTAGCGGTTCAGAGTTCTCCTCGGAGTTCTCTGACTGTATTTCATGTCTTGTAGTTTCTCTCTAGACAAGTTTTGTAATGATTTGACATATTTGGTTCCTTATATCAAACCTTTCTAATATGGGTGATAAAATTATATGAAATAAACTAGTTTAGGTGTATAATTTCTAACAAAGCAACTATTGTCTTTGATTTTTAGGCCATTGTTAAGTTATTTGATATATTGTTCAGAGTAGAACAGGCTGTCACGATTCAACAATAACGTGCAACATTTTTCATTATGGGAAATTGTTAGACCATGTAACTTCTCCTTTTCTTCCTATTTGTCGGGAGCCGTGCTTGAAATTGCATCCACGTCGACCACGAATTCCTTGCTCGGATATGGGGACGATGATGGCTTCATTTAAGCTAAGCAAATAGTGCCCAAGAAATCATCATGAGTTTTGAAGAGAGAGGTGAAGTGCAAAAGATCATCTTTTCAGGTCAGTTCATCCATTCTTAACAAAACTGAAGAAAAGCCTAAACCCCAAAGGATGATTCTAGAAATTTCCTTCTTTTTTTTTTTGCTTTGGCCCCTTACTCAACTCCATGCAAGCTGATAGACCTTAGATATCCTAATACCATCCAGGCATAGCCCTACTTATTCCCCCTATCTGCCTCCTACAAAGCTTTGCCTCTTTGGATATCTCAAAGGAAAAGCTCAAGGCTAAACCTGATGGTTCTAGAAAAAAAAAATTGAACGGTAGAAAATTATTTCTGTACTTAAGAAACAAAGATTACATTCAAATTATAATCTTTTTAATATCAAAATACCATTTCATATTGTGAATCAAAAGACCAAAACTCCTGCTTGCCTGTGTTAATCAATCACATAATACCATCTCATAATATTCTCCATAAATCAAACATAAATCTTGATTAACATATTAAAACAATATTTTAACAACATAGAACACAGCTTTTCTTAAAATAATGAATCTGCTGATGTAATTTTGTTGTCTATGAGTCTGAACCTCCAATCAGTTTCCTCTTCTACACCATTCCAAGAAAGAATTCCCAGAAAGAAAAAAAAAAAGACAAACACCCATCATCTCTTTCAAGTGCTGTACCAAACAGTGGAGAACTGACGGTGATGAAACCCTTAAACTTGCAAAATAGCCATTTTTTCCCTGGTGGGACTGGCAAGGACCCTGTAGAGGCCACAAATGCCTGCCTTTTCTCACCAGGAAAAAACAACCACTTTTTCCTACCTAAAATTCCTACCTTTACCTTTCTCTGGACTTGATAAAGAAACCTAAAGGCTACATGGTGAAGGAATTTTGACATAGAAAGTGCAAATAACACAATAAAGCTTAACACAGCTTTTCCAGCAAGTTCCATTCATTTTGATTTCTCATTCAACATTCAGTAAAAAAGAGAAGGAAAATTAGTACAAAAATAGTCCATGAAGAAGCCAAAAGAGGTTTGTTCAATTTGATTCATTGGCACCTGCAAACAAGGTGATGAAAGAAATCAAATCCAATCATCCACCAAAAAGGAGAGCCATATCATAGAGCAGATCTAAAACACTAACTTCTCTCATATCATACTATATAACATTCACAGTTAAACCTCAGCATCATCGTATATGTTCGGGATTCAAAAACAGAAAAGAAACCCTCAAATAGGCTTTCTTGTTCATGTTCTTGTTCTTCTCTCTCTGCTTGGCCCTTTTCCTTCATGGATCTCCATGTCCTTTGTTCCTTTTCCTTTCTTTTCAAGAGTTTATACAAGGGAAGATATATGTTTTTTTTTTGTTTTTTTTATTTCCTCTGTGAGATGATTATTCAGGCAGCTGCAACAGTGCCTGGTCGGAAAGGGTAGTTCCGAGCTTTTGCCGGAGAAGTTGTAGCTTTCCTTTGATCCTTCTTCCTCAAAGCTTTCATGGACGATGAAAGGCTACTGCTTTTCTCCTTAGCTTCATCTATGTCTATCTGTTCTTGTCTACACTCCTCACTACAAAAAGGCATATCCCCTCTGCAACAACAAAAACAAAATAACCCAATCAATAACAATTCTAAACCCCCAAAATCCAATCTTTTTCAAAAACAAAAGAAACCCTCTTTTGTCAAAAATCAAATCTTTGGTTCCAAACTAATAAAAGACTCATCAGATCTTTTTGTAATTTTATTCACTTATTTTCAACATAAACACCAACCTGTACATGAAGATGTCTTTGTTACCCCCAAGAGGCTTCTTGCAAAGGAAACAAGCATCCAAGAAATGGGGTTGATTGAAATCCTCAAATCTACCAGACCTTGGAGACGAACATGAAGAAGAAGATGATAGGTTCCTCAAACTAGTTCTCCTTGAGTAACAAAGGGGTCTTTGAAAAAACCCGTTTTGGTAATGGGTGCCCGAATACCCAGCCTCCATTACTGCAAGAGAAGCCAAGCCTTGATCTTCTTCGTTGAAACAATGCCTCCTTGAACGTCCAGATGATTTCATTTTTTGTTCTTGTTTTAATCTTTTTCTCGGGAAAAAAAGGTTTGATTTTTTGGGTTCTTCGAATGGAAGGAGAGACTGGGAAAATGAGGAAGATGAATTGGTGCAGAGACGGTGTGTGGGTTTGGTTTTATAGTGGGGGAAAAGCTAAAAGCTTTGTTCTTTGTTTGAGAAAAAAAAGAAATAAACTATTAAATTAAATTAAATTAAATTAAATTAAATTAAATTAAATTAAATTAAATTAAATTAAATTAATAAAACTGCAGCAGGTTTTCAGGAATCCGTGCTAATGAATCTATTGGCTCGAAATACCTGCATCTCTCTCCTCCCAAATTATTTCTAGTTTTTCATTGACATTTTCACCATTCATTTAGACTCAATTTTTGTTTTTTTCTTAAAAGTTTGGTTTAAAGGTATTTATTTTTTTATTTTTTAAAAATTGGTTTTGATATATATTAAAAGGTGTAATACCAAAAAATGTCTCTAATGTTTCGTTAAATAATTATTTTGATTTTGATTTTTTATTTTCACTTTTAATGTTTTATTTTAAATTAAAATAATCTTTTGTGAATAAAAATTGTTAATTGACTAACGATATGTGGTATGATTACTTGGCTTGGGATGATAATATGGCACTTTGCCATGTCAGTAAATATTTTTAAAATAAATATTTTTTTCTAAAACTAATGAATAATAATTTATTTTAAAATTTTTAAAAATAATAAATTATTTTATTTATTGTTTTTAAAATAATTAAATTTTTATTTTCTAAAATAATAAATTAAGTAATTTATTATTTTTTAAAAAATAAAAAATAAAAAATTACTTATTATATATTATATTAGAAAAAATATTTTTTTAGAAAAACAATAAATAATTTATTATATTTATTATATTTTTTAATTTTTATAAATAATAAATAATATTTAATTTATTACTTTACAAAATAATAAAATAAATTCATTATTATTTATTATTTATAAAAATAAATCAAATAAATTATTACTTATCGTTTTTATAAAAATACAAATATATAATAAATTAAATAAATTATTATTATTTATTTTATAAAAAAATTTAAAAAATATATGTCTAAAAAATACTGACGTAACAAAGTGTCAAGTCAACATGTCACACCAGCATCACACATTGACCACTTGACCGTTAGTTAACTAACGATTTCCATTCACATGGTCATTTTGACCCAACATAAAACGCTAGAGGTGAAAGTGAACAAAAAATAGGGGTCAAATGACTATTTAATAAAATGTTATGGCATATTTTGGTATTATGGCATATTAAAAAAGCGTAACGTTTACAAATTTCTTATTCGACTAACGGAATGAAGTGATAGATCGTTTGAGATAAAATGCTCAAATTTTAACATTTTAAATAAAGAAAATCAGGTTAAGATGATCGTTTTATTAATGAATCTCTACAATATTCTATTTAAATTAGTCGGTGAATAAGTCATTCACCTATGATTATTAGATTATATAAAATAAGTGTGACTATTTGATATATTATTAGTGGAGTTTTTTTTTATGCATGGTCTTATTTCACATAAAAACAAGTGGTTTTAATTAACTATTATTGTCTTTACTTAATATTTAAACAATTAAACAAATAAGATACGTGGCAAAATTTAAAGTCACTCGTAGAAAAAAAATCAATTGTCAATATATTAAATAATAACTTTTAAAATAAATATTTTTATCATTTAAGAATAACTTAAAATAATCCATTACATGCGAGAAAAATAAATTAATAAATATAACCATTGATTAATATTCTCAATTTATTCTAATTCAAATTTTATTATTTATAAACTCTTGTTGATTATCAATGGACTATACATTGATTATTTTTTATTATAATTATGAAGAAACAGTATGGTTAATTGCAACCTTTGAAAAACAAATCGTATTAGAATTCATTGAATGGTGCCGCTAGCAGAAATCAAAGACCAAAATTTTCTCTACTTCTCCCTAAGTAGCGCTAGGTTTTTTTTAATATATACTTTTTTATTTATAGGCAACTACATTCATTTTAATATTAGTTATCAATAGTTAGTGTTATTTCTTTTGTTTTTTTATATTCTATTTTAGTTTTTAAGTTTTTTTAATTGTAATAAGAACCTTTGTTCTTGTGCCACACGATTCTTTTACCTTTGTGGTATGCTTTTCATTAATTTTTGTGGTCCGTTTTATCTGTCGTTTGACACGATTTTAGCATACCTCAGTAGTCATTTGGTATTCGTATAGAGATCTTTACGGCGTTAGTTTTCTGATTTGATTATGTCGATAAACATAGAAAATATTGGGCCCTACTCATTTGATGGTTTGTTAGCCGATGTAATTAAAATTGTGTAGCGGAACAATCTGTCTGATAGTTTAGTTCGCTCACCACTCATTTTTTATCCCGTAAAGCGTCTCGTTTGGCTAGAGACAAGGAGATTCATGAAAGTTTATGAGTTTTAAAAGTATGCTAATCTCTATGAAAGTATTTGTTTTTTTTTGCACGTTTATATAAAATTTTTAGTTGATTGATCCTTTTTCTCAATTTTTTATGTATTATATTTATAATATTTTTTATGATTATTAAAATCCAGATCTCTTTGTTAAAAAAAATTGCAACCTTTGAAAACAATGTTTTAGATATTGTATATATTAAATGGTGAAATAATTGAAAAGGAAATGGCAATTTCGCCATTTCGGGAAAGAAGAGGGGCGAAAAGAAGAAACGCTCAAGTCTCGTATTTGGGGACTAATAATAAATCATTAAAAAATAACAAGAAAGCCCCACATATTCCGGTGTCCATATTCTAATGTTAATAAGTGAGGAAAAGCCCCACGCTCGTGCATTAGCGCGTCAACATAAAACGAACCACCGTACATTTTGGTGGGTCTCATTACTAGTAGTTGTACTAAAAATGAACCAACTACGATTTTTAAATTTCTAAATATAATTATTAGAAGTTAATTAAAATATTTATAAATGAAATAGTTTCAATAAAAAAATTATAATTAATTAAAATATTTAAAATTTTGGTAAAAATAATGTATAATTGATATACATTATACTCAATTTTTAATTGATAACTAATTTGAATTTTTATTATGATTATAGTCGTTGAAGTTTACTTGATAATTAAATATTTATACTATGTAGAAAATTTTATGAAATAAGATTTTTGGTAACTAAATATTTGACCAAATAATTATGTAGTTATACTCTTCGAGATCTCTATATTTTATGTTGGGTTGTTTATTTAATTAGTTATCTCAATCGTAGAGATAAGCATAATCGAACCACGTTAAATTTTAATTTTGTCGTGCTTGTCTTATTCCATGTTAATCAGGGTGGACTCAAGTAAGGCATGTGGGGCCATGGCCTCTTAAATTTTGAAAAGTTTGTATTTAGTTTTTAAAAAATTTAATTTGGACTCCATAATTTTTTTAAAAATTTATGTTAAGATTCAAAATTTTTTGAATAATTTTAATTAATTCTCTCTCACAATTTTTAAAAGTTCTTTTAAGCCTCTAAAATTTTTAGTTGGACCCTAATTTTTTTTGAAAAATTATAAATTAAACCATACAAAATTTTAGAAAATTTTAGTTGAACCTCTAATTATTTTAAGGCTTTAAGTTGATCACCAAACTCTCCCACCAACATCCGCTAGGTTAATCTCTTTTTTTAATATTTTCCGCTTTTAAATTTCTAACAATAACATTTTAGTTGATATGTAATAAATATTGTTTATTATTAATAATTTATTGTATAAAGATTTGTGAATTAATTTGCATAAGTATATTTAATATATATATATTAAAGATTTACTAATTAGTCGAGTGGTCAATAATGCTCATCTTATTTCATCTTGTATAAGTTCGAATGTGGCATAAAAATTTAATATCTTTACTTAATCATATATATATATTAAAACGGATAGAAAGTAAATTAATTTCATTATAGTGAATCGAAAGTACATGTATTGGCAGTACAAAATAATAGTACCAATTCCTTTTCTTTTAGTACTACACTTCCAATAAATGAGTAAAAATTCGTGAGTCTATATATGAGAAATTAAAAATAGGTATGGCTCGCCAATTTATCTATGTTATATTTTTATCAAGTGAATTATTTGATAAAAATTATTTTTTAATATAATTTACAGTAACTACGAGTGAAGATTTACTTAGTAAAAAGATGACATACAAAAAATTAATGAAATAGATGTTTTTTATTGGTTGGAACTAAGGATGTCGTGACGAGCCAGAACTTCTCGTCGACATATTATTTACAACGGATACAAATTGAAATTAGAAAACATTTATTTAATTTTATAACATGTTGATCGAATTTGTGTATATTTTTATAAAATGTTTATTATTTTAATTTCTTGGATTATATCATGTCAACACATTCAAATTTATCACATAATTTTCTTGAACATTTTATCACATAAAAATTAAATTAGTATGAAAACAAATTAAAATATTTAATCTATGGGACATTTAATTTAGAATTATAAAGGCTTAACTACAAAATAAGTGTCCAAACTATGCATCTTTTTTGTAATAAGTGCATAAAGTATTTTTTGGCTGAAATAGATATCAAAAGTTTTATTTTTGGCTGAAATAGGTACCCAAAGTATTTTTTGGCTGAAATAGGTGCCTAAACTTTCATTTTTTGTTGAAATAGGTGCCCAAGAATGTGCTAAAATTGACTTTAAAACAATTCAAAAATGAAAGTTTAGGCACCTATTTCAGCAAAAATAAAAGTTTAGGCACTTATTTCAAACAAAAATACTTTAAGCACGTATTATAAAAAAAAATAGTTTGAGTACTTATTTTATAGTTTAGCCAATTATAAATTAACCCAAATTTGATGGTTTCGATCTCATCTAATTGTTTTAGATTATATCAAAGGTATAACGATAAAAAATAGCCTTAACGTTTGGTTAGATATTTATTTTAGTCTTTTTGAAGCACTTTAACCATCAATGTTTTATTTGGGATCAAAATAGACTCTCTACGGATGAAAACTGTTAGTCAACTAATGATAAACAACTTAAAACGACTTGATTGAATGACATATCAATATAAAAGTAATTTTATAATAAATAATTTTATAAAATTATTTTTTGACTTATGTGATATTCTGTCAAGTCAGCACATTTGTCTACATGACATTACTATATCAACGTCTGGTATTGCTTGACTTGAGAGAAAGTAAAAGGATTTTAAAAATAAAAACGTCTGGTTACAGAGATAGCAACTAATTAACTGACTACAATAGCTGGAGCCAACTTCAGCCACAAGCTTCAACATTCTTCCTGCTTCTTCCCACTTCTCACGAGTTTTGCTTGACTTGTTCATTGTATCATTTAAACATAAACTTTGTCACGAAACGCTTGAAAAGGAGCTTAGACAGAGGCTTTATTAGGCTATCCGCAGGTTGACATTGTGCTGGTACATAATTTACAAGAACTTTTTATTGTGTAATCTTTTTCTCGTACAAAGTGTACATTTAACTCCACATGCTTGGAACGATAATGAAACCCATAGCGATGACACTTGCATTATCACTCTAAACCACAAGAATTGATGCCAATGATATTCCTAAATCATTTAGAATTGATGTGACCCATGTAATTTCTGAAACGACATCAGCTATGTTTTTCTATTCTGCTTCAGTGGTCGAGCGAGAAACTGACTTTTGCTTCTTGGAACACCAAGTTACTAGACAGTTGTTGACATACACACAGTAACTAGTATTTGAACGACGATCATCGAGGTTACTAGCCCAATCGGCATCCGAGTATGCAACTACGTTTGTCACTCTCATTTCAGAAGGTGCAAAGACTAAAGACCAATTTAGCATTACTTTTGAAAATGCGATAGAAAAGTCGTTTCAAAAGTGATGTTTAAAATCTTAATTGTTTAACATTACTGTCAAAAGTACTTTTAGAAATATAAAATATATGTTTTAGACATTATGTTATAAAAAGTAAATTATATACAAAAATTATATTTAAAAAGGTAAAATTATATACAAAAATAACTGTTACAAAAGAAAATATATTATCCTATATATTTAAAACAAATTTGAAACGAAATATTAATATTACAGAAAATAGATTAGTGCACAAAATTTAAAGTGATTTCATTAAATTACAAGCTATGACACCAAATATAAATATTACAAAAATACATTAATTCTTGCAATCTAAGCGGACTCGTTAAATTACAAGCTATGATATCGTACATAAATATTACAAAATACATTAGTGCTTGCAATTTAAGGCGAGTTCATTAAATTACAAGCTATGGCACAAATTATAAATATTACAAAAAATACATTAGTTCTTGCAATTTAAATTGAATTCATTAAACTGCAAGCTATGGCATCTCTTATCAATTCCATTTCAGAATCGGATGAAGCGCTTAATTCGCCATCGTCGTCACTGTCATCACCTTTCACCTATTCTAGGTCAATAATATAATCATATGCTCTATCATTTTTTGTATTTCATAAAATCTGCATCATCTAAATCTGTATATTTTTGAATAAAATTGTGGATTGTCATTTTGCATACAACAATTATTCTTTGCTTTTCAAAACTATAATTTGAGATATCCCTTAAAATGGCCCATTTTTTTCATTACACTAAAAGTGTACTCAATCACACTACGCAATGATGAATGTAAATGATTTAAAAAAATTTCTTTACTCGACATAGGTTTACCTCTACGAAAATCTGACAAATGATATCCATGTCTTTTGTATGGTCTGAGAAAACCTTTCATTTGAGGATATCCAAAATCAACGAGATAATATTTTCCTATATAACATAACACAATAAAACATTGTTATTAAATAATTTATTATTTATTTTGAAAAGTAAATAGATAAACTAAATTTATCATTTGGTGGATGTGGAAATTTTAATCTTCGATCTCGAATTGCATCAAAAAATATTTTGCTATCATGTGTTGTTCCTTCCCAACCAGCTACAATAAATGTGAAGCACATATTAAAATCACATACCGCCATAACGTTCTGAGTTGGAATACCTTTTCTTTCTATGTAAGGAATTTGTTCACTTGGTGGAAGAATGGCGAGAAAATGTGTACTATCGATTGCACCTATGCAATCCTAAATAAATAATTATATTAATATACATGCATATGTCAAATAAAAAATATCTAATAAACATGATATTATAATATTAAAATTTACCTTAAAATGCGGCATATATCTGGAATCATTACGAATTTGTTCTGGTATTGAGCCGAAAGATCGATCATCTGGTGCAATTATATCAATAGTCATTTGTGAAACTTTCTCAAGCATAATTGTAAAATATCTACTGATTGTAGCTCTAAACCTTTAAAATCTCTCTCGACATTAAAAAACCGATGCACCATGGCCCAACATATATAAAAAGATTCTCAATATTTTTTGAGAAGAAATATGTCGTGAAATTTGCAAATTGTATCTTGTTTCTAAAACTCTCAACAAACTTCTAAATGTCGTTTTTGACATTTTAAAATTATCATGCAATGTAACTCATGACCGTCAAGAATCTCTCGAATCCAAGTATAATCAGACTGATTCGAATCCTTACATGGTTGTTTCAATAAATAATTTTCGTAATATGATTGCAAGCAAGAAGTTGCAACAATAAACAACCTATTAAAATTTTGCACATGTATAACTTTATTCATTTTCCTTTCATTATCAGTTTTATCGCCACTGAAACTATTGAGATTACTCATACTCGTCACCTGTGAAAAATTATAAAATAAAATTTAAACTTTTCAATCATAATCGAATATGAATACATCCACAATGAACATACAAAGTAAAATATTCTTGACAAATAGAAATATATAGTTAAATATAAACAAATAGAAAATTAGTAATTATAAGTGGCAACAAACTTAAAGGTGGGATTAAGAGACACCACTGGAGTACTCTGTCGTTTGAACCACTAGCTGGTGAGCTTTGGGGAACAAGACCTTCTGTAGAAGCCATTAGATTGTGACTGGATCGAGCTATGTCAGCACCACTCTTAAACTCTTAAGGTGTTGCAACATTGGAAGGATGCACGTGTACAGTTGAGTCACTAGAAGCATAGGGAGACAAATATGGTTGATTAGTATCAGAACGCAACTTCACAACAGGCACTACATGCAAATGTACATATTAGAATATGTTGTCCTTAACTTTGGAAGCTGCAGCAGAGCGTTTCTGTGGTGCATTTCATGCAAAAGGAAAAGTATGTTCGTCAAGCACTACATGACGAGAGATGATCACCTTATCATGAGGAGTCAAACACAGATAGCATTTGTGTTGTAGACTATAGCAAATAAAGATACAAGATTGCGAGCGAATTTTGAGTTTGTGCTTCTGAAACGGCCGCAAATATGGGTAACAATGACACCCAAACACCCTCAAGAAGTTGTAATCCAGTATTTTGTTGACTATTTTTTGAAAGGAAAAAATCCTAGAACACCAGTCGGTAAATGATTAATGAGGTAGACTGCACTGACCACGGCGTACGCCCCAAATTGCAGAGGCATTGAAGCTTGGGCCAAAAGAGTGAGCGCGAACTCAATAATGTGACGGTGTTTCCGTTCAACGACGTCATTTTATTCAGACGTGTACGGACTAAAGAACCAATGATTAACACCATTTTCAACTAGAATAGAAGACAAAGTCATGAATTCGCCACCCCTATTACTCTGGTTATAATATGTAAAACTAGTTATAAAATTTAGTAGAGATGTATTTTAAGTTGGGCATAATACTGAAAAATACTCACCATTTAGCTGGATAGTTATTTTGGCTCATTTTATTTTTCAAAAGCATTTAAAATGATGTAGCAAACCTACATTACAGTACACACTGTGTTGAAGCTTATGAATGAAGTTTGTTAAAGGAAAATAGAGGTTTTGAGATATATAAATGGTGGTGTTACACATACTATTAGACATGTCTTTTAAGAACAGAGTAATGACCCTGTGGCAAATGGTTTATGAGTTTATGGTATAGGATTTATTATTTAGAGTTTGTGGTTTAGGGTTTGAAATTCATAGTTTAAGGTTTATGATTTAATGTTTGAGGTTTAGTGTTTATGATTTGGGGTTAGAGTTAATGGTTTAGTGTTTATAATTTACTGTTCATGATTTATTGTCTATGGTTTATGGTTTAAAGTTTATAGTTTATTATTCAGGGTTTGAGGTTCATGGTTTTAATTTTGGAGTTCATGGTTGTGGTTGGAGTTAAGGTTTAGGGTTAAGCATTTTGAAATTCGGGTTAGTGTTGAGTTTATTGTTTAGGGTTTGTTGTTTGAGGTTTATGGTTTCAAGGTTTGTTGCTTATAGTTTTAGGGTTTATTGGTTATGGTTTGAGGTTTATGGTCAAGGATTTATGATTTGGAGTTTAAGGTTTATGGTTTATGGCTTAAGGTTCATGGTGTAGGGTTCGAGTTTTTGGAAGTTGGGGTTATGACTGGAGTTTGAGGTTTAGGGCTGGGTTCACTATTTAGGGTTTAGAGTTCAATGTTGGGATCATTGTTTAAGGTTAGTATATTTACAATGGTGTAAATATGTGAAAATAGTGTGAGGGTATAATTGATAAAACTTGCGCAAAACTAATGTGTTAAATAAACACTACCTCAACTCTCGTGATAAATATCACTCAACTTACGTATAAAATAATATGCTGTATTAAATTTCACATATATTAAATGTTCTTATAAAAATAATTTTCGTAACAGAGACGTAACAAATAACGCAGCACGCAGTTGTAACCCAATAAAACGAGGAGTTAATCATTAATTTCCCATATTTAAAAAAAAAAACATCATAGTAGGAAGTACACCCCACGCGCCAAAAATGCAAATACGACTCATAACAAACTCCACCCTTGCAAACTCTGTTTTGTCTTTTTTAGGTAAAAAGAAAGGAATAAGAGAAAAGTGGGAGAGAGAAAATCGAACGGTTACGATTTGTCCTTTGGCGTTTCACTCCCAAGTCCCAACCTCTTTACGTCACTCGCCCTTCGCTTTTTTATTTTGCGCTCATATTGTTCTTTTGTCGTTTTCTTTGCTTTTTTAACTTAACCCGGGACCCACCTCATTGCTTGTCGGGACCACACTTTTTGCTTTCCCTTCTTTGTTTTTAATCATTAATGACGCCTTGGTTTTACCCTTTTATGCTCCATTTTGATAGCACCTCCAGTTCTAAATAAAATAATTTATAAAATTATTATTTATATACCGAATGACAAGATTTTATTTTTAATTAATTTATTGTTTCATTTAATTAAGTATCAATCAAAACCTAGTACTAATAAATTAAAGTCATTTATGAATAAAATTTTTAGTTTATCAAATAATTACTCATGAAATTATAAAATTGTTAGTACATTTTTTCTTTCTGAAATCAAGTATTTCATTGATTATTATTGTTGCCGGTTGTTGTCCATTTCCTGAATTTACTTTGGAATTAATGTTTTTTCTGAATTTTTATTGAATTTACTTCATTGTTAAACAAAAGTTGAAAATACAGTGATTATTAGAAAAATAAGAAAAGAAAAATATATAAGAATACATAGAAACACACCAAACTCTAAAGTAAAAGACGGACAAATAAACTAAAAACATATAAAGTTTATTATTTGATATACGGACAGTGTAAATTTATATATAAATAAGTTTATTTTATTTAATTTTGAACTGTAAAATCTTAAATCATAAATAATTTTAATTATAAACATTAAATTATAAACTATAAATCTTAAACTAAGTCACTAAACATTAAACAATAACATAACTTCACTTTTAATTTTTCTCCTATGTATAAAATAATAATCCTAACTTATAAATACTAATAGAGCAATTTAACTAAATCTGAACACTCCGCTTCAATCGAACTATTATTATACTTGTTCCGAGGTTTTGGTGTTTCCCCAACCGGAGCTGCGGCTGCCCCGACAATCTAGGTCAGTCCACCACTGGCCTCACCTGCCCGTGATTTCCTACAGTACACGTGTGGCTTAGTGCTTCTCACCACCGCACCACATAGCTCCCCTTCGGCCTCCCACGTGGCATCTCACAACACTACAAAACATCTTTTAACATGCGTTCCTCCAAGCTGTTAAGTAAAGGCAGTTTTTCATTCAATTTTGACGGTGCAATGTGCAGCAATCTGTTACCGCACGACCTTGTTTTCGTTTCAGTGAATTGACGGCTGAGATTATATTCAGTACCAACCCATTTTATCACAACTCATCTATCTCGATTCTCGGTGTTTTGTTCTTTCTGTGGACTTGCACGTAATATATATTTAAAATTTCCCTTTTTAAGAAAAATGAACTTTGTTCACAATAATAGTAAAAGTTTAAAAAATATAATACCATTCATCAGTTGTTTTGGTTGCGAGGGATGTGTTATATCCTTAAAGTACGGTAAAAAGTTTAAATTAAAAATAACTTAAGTTGTAATAATTATTTTATATTAAAATTTTATAATATTTGATTTAAATTAATTGATTAATAAATTAAAATTTTAAAATACATAGTTGTCCTAAATTATTGATTACTCGCATGGGACGAATCATGAATTATAATAGTGCATCATGACACGAGAGAATTTTAAAAAAAATCCTTTTATTTTTTAAATGCATAAAGTGAAAAAAGATTTGATTCTAATCACAAGTAATTAAATAATTAATTACATCTGTCATTATATTAAACAAAGAACTTAATGACATTGTTATAACTTTGTGCAACATTAATCAGGGCGGTTCATTTCATATGGTCCAAGTATAGTAGGCGATTCATATTAAAAAAATCAGAAGAATAATTCATCTTTTTTGTCAGTTTAGTGCTGCAATGTTGTCTACTGTGTGCTTCCTTTATTTACTTTGAAATATAATATTTTTTTGGAATTAAGTAATACTAATAACCCTTATCTTATAATTCACGAAGATAATTATTTTTGGAGTTCTGGGACTTTCAAAAATGTTGTGGTTAATGTTTAAATTTAAATTATATCATTAGTAATATAATCTGTCTTACAGTTATAGTTAATATTTTATCTTATTTTAATATACAAGAATACAATCTCTTTTTTTAAAAAAAATCTAATTCATTTATCTTGTAAAAATCATACAAGAAAAGAGTTAAAAAATTCATAAAAAAATTTATACTAGAGAGTTAAGCGGATCTCTTGGTTGCATGTTTGGGAATGATGTTGGCTGTTTGGTGGTGGTGTGGTTGGGGTGAGCGTACCATGTTGGTTTTAGTCTTTGAGTTTTGGTTTTCGTTGTTTTGTCGTGTTGCTTAGTTCGATGTATTAATTTAGGTACTCTTTTTCTATTTAGATTTAATTTTTTTTAATAAGGCCCAATTAATATATGTTTCGTGTATAATTCTCTCATAAAATAAAATCATACTGATTTTTGATTAAAAATAAAATAATTTTTTATGAGAAATAAAATATATAAACAATACCCTTGTGAATGGGAAAAGATAAGCATGGCTCCTAATAACATAATAGTAAATTATGACAATATACTGATAGTTGAATTTATCATAATTCAAACACGACATATATAAAATGATCGTAGGCACTTATCAATTTGAGAGGTTAAATTTGGAGGTCCAAACTCCAAAACAACGATCAATTAAATAAAATAGCAAAATAACTATCAACGAGAGAGATAACAACAAAATTAAAATTAAGAATATTTTTTTTTTACAAAAAACAATACTAAAAACTCACCGCTTTCATTAAAAAAAGTAAGAAAATAAAAAACCCGAGCATACAAACTAAATTCTAGAGAGGTAAAAAAAAAAAACGTAAGTATATAACTAAAATCAAAATTTATTAGTGCATTTCACAAATAGAATTAATATATTCGTATGAGTAGAATCAGAACCAACTATAGCAAACATATAATTAGAATGTATTAGAATTTAAATCAAAATAACTTTAAATAATAACTACATGTAATAAGGCTTAAATTAAAAACCATAAAACTAATCTAAATACTCAATAGCCCATAACTTTAACCTTTACTAACTCTATTAGTGACATTATTTTATTTGATTATTAGTCACCGAATCGGGTATATAAAATTCGAACAATGCTTTTTACACACATGCATCAAACAATAGAATTACTGTTTGACACGTTTCCAACTTTTATTACTTTTTACAGTCTTTTTCATTTTTCAACAAAGTTATTCGGGTCGCATTTGTCATGTAATGAGTAAGTTCACAGAACAAAACTGAGAATCCACTCGTCGATTTGGTAAAACAAGGACCAGAGATAAAGCACCCTCTACTTTTAATTTCATTATGTTATTCCCCTGTCCAAAAATATAGCCAAAATTGGGAGAATAATTCAAATGGAATTTAATATTTGGAATATAGAGATATTTAGAGATATACAATATTTTTTATAGTGTTAGAAAAAAACGTCATTTGCAGTTGGTGTCTTCAGTTTTTTTATAATTTTTTAACTTTAAGTGTTCACGTGCATGATAGATTTGAAAAAAAAATATTAAACAAAGGGAAGTGGCGTCTTTGGAAAATAATATTTAAAAAATGAAGGACGCACCGTGCAGGTGGCGTCTTCCTCATGTACTATAAAAAATGCCGTATATCCCTCAACATCCCATGTATTTCAAATATTAATCTCTAAACACCTTATATATCCAACGAAGCAAAAAATATAAGTTTATTTGATCATTGCAACTCAATTTTAACATGCCCATTATAAGATTATATATCATTTTTATTCGGTATGGGCGGGGTTGTACCTAAGTTCCCGGTGTAGTTTACTGTGTTCAATAACGAATATAGAAATCGAATTAATCATACAAATAAGTGATAAAATTTTAATTAAACTCGGTTCACTGAATTTAATTTTAGGTAATACAAAAATGGTCACTAAACTATCCAAAAAAATATAAAATGGTAACCAAACTTTCAAAAGTTACATACTTAAACTTTAGTTTTTGTTACAAAATGGTCACTGAGCCGTTAATTGTCATTAAGCGAATCATTACAAAAATTTAAATAATAACACATTTAATCCTCCATATTTACACATTCAATCAATTTAGTCCTAATTTAACCCTCATTGTTGATGTCTAAATTGATTGAATGTGAAAATATTGAGGATTAAATGTGTTGTTATACAAATTTTTGTAACTGCCATGTCACCCAGTCAACAACAGTTAATGGCTCAGTGACCATTTTGTAACAAAAACCAAAGTTTAATGACCATTTGTAGCGACTAAAAATTTCGCCATCACTTGAAAGAGCCGTTTTTTTATTTTGAAATAAAATGTTTGGAAAAAGGTGGAGTCGCCACCGGTCACTTGCTTTAGGTAGATCGGACACCGTAAAATCAAAGATTCGAGTTCTGGAGTCGATTACGTGTGGGGAAGGGTTCGCATCCCCACCACGCTCGAAATTCAAGAGTCATTGGAGTAGATGTAGACATGGACCCGATGACAGATTTTTCAAATGTTTTTTTATTCATTTACTTCCTCAAAGAATTCAATTTCTTTGTTGTCTATTAAAGCTTGAACTATAGCCTTGAACTCACAACAATCTTGGATAGCATGCTCATCTCTAGCATGAAACTCATAGTAGGGACCAACATGCCCTTTGGGTATTGTCACTTCTTTGCTGATTAAACTCGCATCGAATAGCTTCTTCCAAACCCAACTGAGTGGAGATTTGACCTCGAATACATCTGTCTTAATCATTCGATTGTTCTCATCGGAGATGGCATTCACCCCACCTATGTGATTTAGTAGGGAGTTTGTGGTCGTAACTGGCCCTATAGGGTTGTCAAAGCCTATGATCCCAAGCTTGATAAGATTTTTCACGACCTTTTTGAAGCTTATATAGTTATCGATCGGGTAGCCCACTTGTTCACCGTAGTATACGCATTTTGCATTGGCATCATACCATTTTGGGAATGGAGGCTGTAACAGTGCCTAATTGAAGGGATCCACCACATGAATATCGAACAACTGTTTATACAATTCTCTATACGAGATTGCTATTAGAGTGAACTCAATTCTTTCGATATTTTTTCTGACCAAAATCTTGGTTTGATGAGCTTAGAGTATTAGATGCGGCTTTAGGTTGTACAACCGTCACTAGTTTAGAATAACCGACATTGTAAACACCTGAAGTGTTCACCCCATTGTCTTTTTTTCATATAATGACTTCTTGTGGGATGAACTTCCTCCACTTTCAATCTTGCCATTCTTGAAGACATTCTCGATGAGCTCACTAGACAGAACTAGATAAGCAAAATTGGTAGTCACATTACCTATAAGGCGATCCAAGATTGGATGACCACCATCTCTTTCTCACCAAGCGGGGGTTGAACTTGTGGCGCCACGTCTCTCCAACATTGTGCGCACTACCTAAAGCTTTCATTAGACTTTTGCTTCATGTGTTGTAAAGTCCAACAGTCTAGCACCATATCACTAACATGTCGCTATTGTTCCATAAAAGCCTTGGCCAAGTCCCTCCATGATTTTATCTGATGTCGACTCAATTGATTATACTATCTAGCAGCAGATCTTGATAAATTGTCTTAAAAATAGTGGATCAATATCTTGTCATCTCTACCGTATCCTGTCATCATTCACCAGAACATGGTAAGGTGAGCACGATGACAACTTATCCTATCATATTTCTTGAAATTCGAGACCTTGAACTTAAGTGGTAGCACCAAGTCTGGGACAAGGCTAAGTTCATTAGCATAAAATCCACTAAAGGTGTCTACTACCTCCATAGCTTCCATTTTTTATTCGAACCACTTGTAATGGTCTCCGATCTCTTTTGAAGTCTCTATTTTTGGTTTCTCGATTTCGACCAACTGATCTATTTTTGAGACAAAATTTTCAGCTAGATTTCTATCGGGCTTAACTTCTGATGCAAAGGGTATATTCATAGGGAATGAGGCGCCGACCTGATAAAGTAATGACTTCCCTGGAAAAAGTATTACTTGAGGGTCTGGTTGAATCTTGGTATAAGTAGGAATAAACCCCGGAGGATATGTAGGACCAGGGATTTAAATAGCGCTCCGCTAACGCGATAGCGGCCGCGAAATTACGGTCGCGCCACCGTCCAAAACCGCAATTGAAGGAAATCACGGTGGGCAACGAAATCACGATGATAACAGGCTGTCGCGGACGCGAAATAACGGGATAGCGTTAGGTCGCGACGATAGCGGGACGTTATCCCCGTTTTCAGACCAATCACGGTGGTGGCCGGAGATGAAAAGGGGATGAGGAAAATGTTGCAGAGAATGGGTCCAGGGTTACCAAGCGGGAGCGAGAAAGAAGAAAGCATATTGGTGTAAAATAATTGGGGAAATGGGTAAATTACAACGCGTGACATTAAACTTTTTAAAGTTCTTAGTTTATCCTTAATATTTCAACCCGTTTTCAAATTGATCCTTTAAACTCCCAAAACTTCTTGATTAAGGTTTTAAATTTCTATTTTATCTCAATTAAGCCATTAAATATTTAGTTTTTTGCTCAATCTAGTCACTTTAAGCCCTTAAAAATTATGTTATCATATTAATAAAAGTTTATAAGTCTTAGAAAACATTCTAAAAAACATTAAAATTATTTTTTTATATTTATATTTATAATTATTTTGTTTTACAATAAATTGTGCAAATTAAAAAAAAAATTCACGACCGCGACACTCGCAGTGACCACAATAGCCTCCGTTGTGTCCCAAAACGCGATAACCACAATGCGACCGAAAACACGACCGCGACCGAGATTTAAATCCCTGTGTAGGACCTTCGTTCCCATCAGAGAGATTTTTTGTAGGATTTACAATAGATGCCTCTCATGGCTCGGGAAGCTTAAATCCTAGCATTTGCGTTATTTGGCCTAGTATGTCTTGTTGAGATTTCTTGAATTGTTCTCTCATATCTTGTTGGGCCTTAGCTAACTGATCCTCTAACTTTTTAGCAAAGTCTGCTTGCATGTCCTTTTGAGTTTGCTCAATTTTGTCCAATCTGTCTTCATTCACCATTTTGGTTTTTTGTCGAGTTCTGTAAGGGTGCTGAATCGACTGACTTTTTCCTTTATCCAGTATCACTGTCACGGTACATCCTAAAAATTAATCTCGATGTCTCCAAAATGAATTCATATAAATGCAAGGTAAATGTGCTAAATGCGAAGGTATTGATTTTAGACATGGCATTCGTGGAACAATTCCCACAAATACGAGATTAATTTGCAACCTTTGAATATTGCATTTAACTGATATCTAGGTTATTAGATTTTCTCTCTATTTGTAAACGTTTTCCAATTTGACTACCATTCAATGATGCAATGTAAGTGAATGAATAATTAACATAGTATGATGATGTCATGCAACTATCATGCAAATGAATATTATATGCTAATGTGATGCAAATGTGAAATGTCAAAAGAAAACATAAGTTAGTGAAAATAAAATAATCAAAAGGAAATGATAGAAAATATTGCACGGAATAAAAACCTACCCAACATACTTTCTACCCAACATGCTTTATTTGCAGCAAAATAAATATTACCCATCATGGTATCTACCTGCATGCTTTAGCAGAAAATAAACCTTATTCGCAAGATATTCTAGTTTCTAGGTTTACCGCACGGCTCTAAAGGGTATGTACTTATATTCGCTATATGCAAGTTTGGTGCTAAAATGGTACCCGAATTGTCCTCGCTATCCCCTATCAAGAGTAGCTAGGCCCCCGATCATCACCTATTATAGGCTATTTTCAATTGAGTTCAAATCAAGGGGGACCTATTCGTCTATGTCTATACAGGGAAACAATATTCCCACAAAACATAGAGTATACTAGCCTAAAGGTACTTGCTAGGCTCATACGGAAGAACGATATCCTCACGAAAGCACTAGCGTTTTTCTCCCACTTATACGAACGGGTATGTTATGTCAAATTTTTAAAATGCATTAAAATGAACTCGTATTCATAAAAGGATATTAAATTAATTTAAACTTGAACTCGCAATTTCCAATTATTAAGGCTAAGGGTAATCGACTTGTGGCTTGACTATCTTTTTTTGTAAAAAATAAAATTTGTCCCCAGCGGAGTCGCCATGCTGTAGCGACTAAAAATTCCAGTATCACTTGGAAGAGCCAAATTTTAATTTTGAAATAAAATGTTTAGAAAAAGGTAGAATCGCCACGGTCATTTGGTTTAGGTAGACTGGACACCGTAAAATCAGAGATTCAGGTTCAAGAGTAGGTTACTTGTGGGGAAGGGTTCACACCCCCACCATGCCCGAAATCGATACCTAGTCGATTAGATGTTGCCTTAATATTGAAAATTACGAGTTTCAATTTAATTTAATTTACAACCCGCTTATAAATGTGAGTTAATTTTAAAGGCATCATTATTCGAGAATAAACGAAAACCACCACCACTACGCCTGATACTAGCCAAGCTTATCCTCGAATAAAAGGCCACCACATCAACAATAAATTTAAATGAATGCAACAAAACAAATAAGCATGTCAAATATGCAAAACGAAGCACAAAACATAAATAAAGGCAAATAAAATAAATACAGAAATAAAGAAGAAACAAGTAAATAAATGCTGAAATTAAAAAGTTAGATGTTAGTAAAATTAAAACAGACCATAAATAATACGAATCATACCTCGTCGCGGGTTACCGTAAGGCCGAAAGCAAAACAAGATCGAACAACTGAAATTAGATAAACATATAATATATATATATAGCAAAACATAAACGAAAAGATATAACATAATATATATTTATATTTATACATAATAATAAGATAATCTATATGTATATAATATACGTATGTTATGATATTGTCACGGGGCTAGACTTCTGAACCAGCCCAACATGCGGCCTTAGTCGACCTCTTAAGACAAACAACTAAGTAAGCATGAATCCTCAATCCGAAAGATCAAATTTCGAAGGCACCGAAGAACGCAAGATCGTTCTTAGTGAAAGCAAACTATGAGATCGGCTACGAAGAATTCTGAAAGAACACGAAGAACAAAAGAAGAACAACTCAGAGAATTTTATAGTGAATGCGCTCTCTATTACTCAAGAATAGATGATTACAACTGAGGTGGGGAGGCCTCTATTTATAGTTGAGTCCCCTCTAATCCGACGGTCCCTACTAATTTACATCAACGGCCTAGATACAACTCTACCAACGACAAGGCATAATGCCAAGAATATTCCTTAGCTATCTATGGAAAGAATCTTCTATGTTCACATAGGTGTGGATGGATAAGACTTCTTGGATCTTCCCACGAATCGGGCCAGTTTGGTGGTCTCTTCAAGCCCAAAGTGTGCCTCAAAACCTCATGGACACCCTGGTGTGCACCCTGTGGTGCTAATGACTCGGACCTTGGATCACGGCCCGTGACATTCTCCCCCACCAAACTTGGCGACGCCCTCGTCGCTGCTCCGGAATGAAGTCGGCAACGATCCTGGGACCTTCTTGGCACCTTAGCTCTCTCCCAACTCTGAATCAGGCTTGGTTGTCCCCCCATAAGGACCGCTCTTTCCATAAAGAGCACCTGACTCGTGATGGGTTATCCACCCATATGGACTTATTGCTTTGGCTGCCGCCGCCATATAACATCGCTCGTCGAACCACCTCGCACATCTCGACCGTAAGAACTCTTTCCTAGCAGCTGGGATTTGTCTCCACTCGGATCACCATGACCCTCGAACAAAGGTTTGGATGCCGCCTTTGAACTTTCACTATCTGATGGGTTAGGTTTTCTGCTGCCTACACCCAACAAACCGGACAAATCAAAACCAAAAATACAAAGATTGTGTTCGAGATGTATCTTCTTCGGGATGAACTCCCTCGCGTTCACTCTAAAATGCATCGGCCCTTCTACATCCTTGAAGTCTGACACCCCATTTTGCATTGCCACTTCTTTCTCCACAAAGTTCAATGCACCTTCCACCTTGCCCAACGGTGTCTCTTGACATAAATCGAGCTTCAAAGCCTTGCTCTCTTCAGGCTTGTCCTGTACCTTGGACTACTTGACTCTATGTGGGCAATCACGCCAACAATGTGGCTCCATGTAATGAAAATACTTCCATTGCGCTTTCTCCTCCCTCGACTTGACTCTGTCGGGGTAATCGAGCCAACTGTATGGCCCCTCGCAATGAAGACACTTTCGCTGCACCTCTAGCTTGATCGTTGTGGATGAAACAATCATGCCAGCTCTAGCTTTCCTTTTCACAGACTCATCATCTACCTTGATGGCTGAAAGGTCGACTTTCTTGGAATAATCCTTTGACCAATACTCGCCGTCACAATAGAAGTACCTCCGTGGCTTCCTTTCCCATGGTCGGACTAGCATCCTGGGCTTGTTCCACCTCAATGGCTTTTCCTCGCCATGCGAAGTCCCATCCATCTTTGTCGAAGCCTACACCTCGGCTCCAACCACATCACTCCGTCCCTCCACTTTGTCTGTCATGCTTGATATGCCTTTTACTCCCCCTCCTGACCCTTCACCTCGAGGCTCTCTTTGGAAATCACGAGGCTTTTCCTCTGGAACCTGGTGGTTTCGAACTTGGCCCATATCTTCTCCCATGACGCCACAAAGTCTTTATGCCTCTAGGTCCTTCCTTCGACAGCCTGGGCCTCATCACCCTTCTGTGCTTCAGCATTTCCTCCTTTCCTTATCGCCATCTCGAACAATGCCTTCCACGAACACTCGATTCACCAACCGTGGCTACAAACCGTGGGCTCTGATACCAACTGTCACAGGGCTAGACTTGTGAACCAGCCCAACGTGCGGCTTTAGTCGAGTCCTTAAGACAAACGACTAAGTAAGCCTGAATCCTCAATCCGAAAGATCGAATTCTGAAGGCACCGAAGAACGCAAGATCGTTATTAGCGGAAGCAAACTATGAGATCGGCTACGAAGAACTCTGAAAGAATGCGAAGAACAACTCAGAGAATTTTAGAGTGACTGCGCTCTCTATTACTCAAGAATAGATGAAAGAATGGATGAGTACAACTAAGGTGGGGATGGATAAGCCTTCTTGGAACTTCCCACGGATCGAGCCAGTTTGGTGGTCTTTTCAAGCCCAAAGTGTGGCTCAGAATCTCATGGACACCCTGGTGTGCACCTTGTGGTGCTAATGACTCGGACCTTGGATCACGGCCCGTGACAATATATAGAAGCTATATATTGCATTATGTAGTATATGAAAAACGTATCCGCAGTATATATATACAAACTACATATAAATATATATAAAAAACTGTACATATATATTATTCATTATATGATGCATGAAAATATATACAAAAACAGAACCAATACAAGCATAAAAAAAAGCCAAACAAAGATACGAATAATATATTGTAACACCCTTTTCCCGTGACCGTACAACGGACACGAGTTGAAAATGTCACAGCTTTTTAAATATATCTTCTAATCAAACTCTGGGGTGATTTAAATTTTTTTGGAAAAACTTCTCAGTGGTCACCCATCTTAATATTTCTATAACCCAAGCACACTTAACTTTAATTAATACCGATATAAAATATTTATTTGAGTTCCAATTATAAAACTTTTTACATAAAATATACAGACATACTAAAATAATTTATTTTACAAAAGGGTTTCTAATAAAATTATTTGATATCTAATTCGTATAAAATATATCAAATCATACTATTTAACACCAAACTGTAGATATAATAATTAATTTAAAATAATTTACGCTACTATTATAGGCCCCGATAATTATTTTAACAAAATAGACAAATTTATTAAATACATGCCACTATTAAACATACAAAAGACGGATGTCATGATTATCTAAATATCTGTCGATTATCTTCTATACAGAATGATGATGAAGCAAATGCTGTCATCTACTAATCCCGATCACCTACGTGTATAACATAAATACACGCTGAGTATATCTTAGTGAGGCATAGAAATATGTAACATGTAAAATACGGTATAAAATTATTTGTAGTATGAAATAGCTGTATTAGGCATGATATTTGGTAAAGCATGATATTTTATATATAAAATACAATACTCATGTAATAAACATGTATTGTAATAAATCTGTGTTGTACTAAATCTTTACTGAAAAATCATATAGCAAGGTTGCTCTATAAATCATATAGTCTATAATGCAGGAATAATCGTGTAAAAAATTCGTACTGTAATAGTTCTGTACTATAAAGTCATGTAACTGTACAATACAGTTCCTGCAAAATGGCAAGCGAGTCCCAATTACAGTTTATATCATGTCATCGAATATTTATTTTATTAATCAAATATATGTTAAGATTTTTAACTTAACTGCATGCATAAATGCATTTCATGTATTATAGCCCGAAGTACAATATAATGTGATACTTTGGTACACAAGTCATCATAACCGACACCGCAGTGTCTACAACGCCGTAGCGTCTAATGATGAGTACGTACTCGAGGATGCCATTTGCTCCTCATACTCGCATATTTTGTGCTATGTAACACCGTAGTGTTTGAACCGACTCTGTAGGGTCTATCTCGACCCCGAAGAGTCTATCTCGCACCGTAGTGCTATGACGCAGCTGCTAGGACTATATGGATATCCAACTATACCAAAGACTTCACAATAGTACTTGGGCAAAATCAACATTATAATCAACATTTCATGTTCTAAGCATCAATATAAATCATAATTGTATGTATATATATATCCAAAGTCATAATATCGTTCTTACTTTATCAGTAGGAAATACGATAGACTTATTGGCTTATCCACCTGCATAAAAGCATTTCATGAATTAGAGCCCAAAGTACAATTTCATGTGAACCTATGGTATACGAGTCATCATAACAACACCGTAGTGTCTGCAACGTCGTAGCATCTGATGGTGAGTATGTACTCGAGGACGCCCCTTGCTCCTCATTATCATACCTTTTGTGGTAATTGACACCGACGTGTCTAAACAACACCGTAGCGTCTGAAGTCAACACCAAGTGCCTGGAACGCACCGTAGTGCTGGAATACAACTGCTAAAACTCTATAGATATCCAATTATACCAAAATCTCTCACACTAGTACTTGGGCATAACAATATAATATTTTCACATTTAATATCCAATCCATCAATACTATCATCCATAATTCGATAATGGGCAGTTCATACCCAATATCTAAAAGTTTGATTTATCTTAGATAAATCTATAAACTATGACAATGTATAATACATGTCACATTATTAATTCATAACATTCATACAATTATTAGTTAACATGCATTTTAATTAATATGTAAGTCGACTTGTCGCAAGTCGTCCTATTTGTAACCTGTCATACATACATATAATGCACTCACCTTGACCTTGTAATGAAGTCGACTTTATCACTTGATCTCACTCCTGACCTTTTCCTTTCCATTTTTGTTAATACGGTCCCAATTCGTATCGAAAGCTACATTATAAAATAACATATACCATTTCAAGTATATGCTAGAACATATTCACTCTAAATATAATAATTGAAAGTAAATAAAATAACTATCCATTAAATATATAATTGATCCGATAAAGTTTCTTATATTCGAATCACATTTTTCTCACATTTTACCTTAAGCTTTCAACCTTTACTAAAATACTTATTTTAGTCCCTAAGGACTTTTTCAAGCTTCAAATAGTTAATTTAAGCTTGATCCTTACGTTTTTCATCTTTTACACTTTATGACCTAAACTTTGAAAAGTTCCATTCTTGGTCCGTAAACCTCAAGCCGATTTGTCTTTTTTGGTCCACAAAGGAATATTTTTGATCCAATTAATCCATTTCCTATTTTCCACAATTTCCCTTTACTTTTGCTTAATAGCCGAATTGGTCTTTTGTATTCTATAAATTGTCGTTTTGGTCCCTAAGTGAATACAAGCTTCTATTCACTTCAAAATCAACATCTAAATCACTTAAATAAAATGTTCCAACATAGTACTCTTCAAATACCTAATTGTCACATTTCAACCCTTTGTTCTCTAATTTGTTGAAATAGTCACCAATTTACAATTCAAGGATTCTAGCTTTAAAACTTTGCAATTAGGACCCCAATCATCAACTATACATCATAATCACCACTTAAAATAAAAATCAGAATTTTTCCTCTTCTTATACACCATTTCTGAATTGGTTATCCACTTTTGACAAATTGTCAAAATGGTCACTAGCTCGAATAATCATCGATTTAGCATTCTAACTTCATTTTCATGCCTCAAACATCACTAACAACAAAAATACATTTCAAAATCCAAAAATCAGAATTGAACCCCTAACTTTAACACTTTGTTGAATTAGCCTTTAAGGTTTTGATTTCAAACAACAAATCAAGCTTGCTAGATTACTAACTCATCATCATAAACCCTAATTCAAGGTTGGATCCCTAAACCCTAATCTTCTGCAAGGCTACTAAAGTGTTTAGGGTTTAAATCATAATTCAAAAACATGAATCCAACATCATTCTTGCTTAATTTCAACATAAAATTGAACATAGATTCATAAAATCATAAAACCCCAAATTTGAACATAAACCCTAATTTCTTTCTCGTATCAAATCTCATGAATCAAGCATGAAATGCGTGAATAATTTACATCAATAGATAGATATTTAAGAGAAGAAAAACTTTGTAGTTCGGTAGATTACCTAAAAACAGAGTTTCGAGGCTTAAATCGAGCTTGTAAGATTTTCTCTTCCTTCTCCTCTTTCTCCAAGGTTTGGAAATGAATTTTTGGATGATAAATCTTCATATATCATATATTATGCCACTTGTATAAATAAAAATGAATTTTAAATTCACTTTATTCTAATTTACCAAACTGTCCCCCAGCTGAATTCATATTTACTAGTTTACCATTTTGTAAAATTCTAACTAAACTTATTTGGATTCCAGCCAACCAATATTCATCCATTAAATAAATCTCAAAATTCCTTCCATGTCCCTTTTGTGTGAAAAGGCTAAAATACCCTTTACCAATAAACTTTTTTTTTTCAAAATTGTCATTCTGGGCAATTACAGTCAAATAAATTTAATCCAAACATTTAACTCTCCAAATATCCATAAAATAAAATGTTATAACTCTTCCAAAGTCCATGGAATCATCTATGAAATTTTAGCGTGATCTAATTTACCGATAAGTGCCTAGAATTTTATCGGTTACTAAATAAATTTCTTAATCAAAATAAATCACAGGATTCATCCTGAATCGAACTAAAATATTTCCAACACTTGGAAATTACTGTTATAACCATTCTCTATCATATGGTAAAATTTCATAATTTTTCAGTTCGATTCGGGTGTCTGAATTCCACTTAAACTTTGACTGTGATTTCCCAATAATTAAAATATCGGATCAAACCAGTAATTCCACATTCGGTCCACACCAATAGGTGCTATTTATTTATGAAATAAAACACCTAACTTTTAGGAAATTACAACTTGGTCCATCAACTTTTCATATTTCGACTTGTGCCATACAAGTTTTGAAAACTTTTCATTTTGGTCACTAAAATTTAACCTTGAATTCTCATTCTAATTTTCCTTGGATTTTAACCCAAGTTTGCGCGTTTCCTAGTTTACTTGTTCTCTATCACATGACACCTTAAAACCTCAGAAATTTATTTTCTACAGTCCATAATTGAGAAAATCATAACTTTTGCATTTTTGTCATTTTAGTCACTAAGTAAGCTTTTAAGCAATTATCTTAGCACTAAATGACCCTTAAACAGTACTGAAAATTTTGAGGTATTATATATATAGAGAATAGATGAACGAAATATAGAATGTGACCGAAAAGGACAAAGAGATAGGGGTTAAAATGGTAATTAAACCACTAAAGTTAAACTGAAATCCACGAAATAGTGATGAAATCGAAGGCTTTTGGAACAAATAGGGACTACGACCATGAATACCTAGGGGCTGAGGGGTTTAAAACGGTGATTATCCCGTTTTTAAGACTAGGTATAAAATCCAACTTTTAATTAACACGAACCATTTTTTATCCCCCTAAAACCGATTGAATCCAACTCTGTCAAATTCTCTCACATGTTCTTGAGAGTTCATGAGAGCTCAAGAACATCCGTCATGACTTCCAGAAGTCGCTGGCCTTTTGTCGTACGCAGCAGCATCGGCCGCTGCTCGTCAGCTGCTAGCGAACCCCAAACAACTCGAAACAAACTTTTTTTACCCTAAAAACTCGAATCCAAGCTCCGATTTTCAAAAATAAACCTTAAAACCCTCTAAAACCAAAAAAAATCGTCAGCCATTCATGGTTGGCCCCATCCTCACCTGACAAAGCACGACGGCGGTGGCGATTTCGAGACCGAAAGGTAAAAAAAAAAACTTTCTTTGTATTTTTTTTAGTTTCAAAATTAAATGGAACAAGAAGACACCTCTCCCGAATTACTCTTTTTTCTTGTATTTTCCCATTTTTTTCAATAGATGGTTGTTACATTCTTTTATATATCTGAGTCTTCGTTTACATTCATAAGCAAGCATTAAAGGGTTGCACTGTGGATGATTCTTTGACTGACATCTGTTTATTTTTTTATGATTTTTGGCATGATCGGTGGTTGGGAGATCTAGTGGCCTGAACTCCGACGGTGGTGCCATGTGGACGGGGGAAATGAGGCGTCGGGCGCGTGGAGTGCACGCGGGAGTTGAAGAGGCAGAATGGCAATTGAAGGGTTGGACGATCTAAATATCTAACGGCTCAGATGCTGTTGCGGCTGATGGTAAAATAAGCTTGGGTTTTGGGTTGGGTAGGGTTTCTGATATGTCTTGGGATTTATGGGCTGTTTGGATCATGTGGGGGATTGGGTTAAGGGGTTTTTGGGTATTTTATGTAAATGGGTTAAAAGGTTTAATAGATATAGAAATGATTTATTTATTTATTTGGTATTTATTTTGGGCTTGAGGCCCGGTCAAAATTTAGTGATTACACCAGTATATAACTTTTAAAAGTTTGATGATCATTTTATATTTGTTAGGATAGTTTAGTGACCATTTGTGTATTTTGCCCTTTAATTTTTATAACCTGAAGTATAGTAGTGTGACCCATTGATGGGGACATCATAGAAATTTTTACGTTCTTGTTCTTTGATTCCTTGAATCTGTGAGTGCCCCTAGATTTAGTTGATTGGAACCATGGCTTAGAGTTAGTGGGCTACCTAATTTTTATGAAATTATTTTGATTCTCTTTTGTTTTATTGCCAACAAATATTCTTCTTAATCAATAGATATTTTCAGAGTTTTGTTTTATTTATTTGGTAAGAGGTCCAGATACATTTAACATCCCACTAGTCGAGTTCAAAACATTTTAATTTAGTCCATTTAATCTGTTGAGTTTATCGCTTATAATTTTCTAAAAGACAATAAATTGTTAAATATAACAATCATCTATGATCTAAACCACTAATGCCAAATTTACGAATATTATATAATGGATTATTATCCTCCGGGACGGAGTTAGGATTCAATGTCAGGAGGGATCAAATTACTTAATTTGAAAAATATAAAGATTTATTAAGTATTTAAATTTAAAATTGAGTGACAATGCCTAATTTATCTAAAATTTAAAGTTATAAGGACTTAAAAAAAAATTGAAGGGACCAAATTAAAATTTTATAGAATTTAATTGACAATATTAAAAAACATAATTTTTAATATAAATTTCTAAAAAATTGAAGGGACCAAATTAATTTTTTTGAGAATTTAATTGACAATATTAAAAAAAATTAATATAAAATTTTAAAAATTTGAGGAGGCCAAATTAATTTTTTTTAAATAGACGACTTGTTATGAAAATTTTAAATTCTAGGGGGCCAAGGCCACTTTGAGCCTGGTGCTCCGTCCCTGATTATCTTATACACCGGCGGTAGAAAATAAAGTTTTGTAGCGACTAATTTTCGCTTAAAAAAGGTTCCCACCTTGTTGAAAAATTTAATTTAAGGGAGAATTCTTAAAAGGCTCGTATTAAAAAAAACAAGACTTGTAGTTGTCATCATTCACTTGAGTAAGGTATACTGGACACAAAAAATAAAACTAGAGATTTAAAAAGGGTCTGGGAGTTGATTACGTGTGGGAAATGGTTAGCCCCCTACAAAGCCTAAAATCGGTACCCTAATGTTTTGTATCGTATTTATTAAAATAAAAATAAAATTTGATCTTATCTAATATTTAATCCCTAAAAATGCATGAATGCATGAGCATGTGATTCGAACAAATTTTAACTCGTAACCCATGATACCAAAGGAGATGACACCGAACACTCGGGACAACACTCATACTAGGATATTGAGACCTTGAGGACTGAACTAGACTATCGCAATAAATTAAATATGACAATTTAAAATGCATGAATAAATCAACAAAAACCAACATAAATAAAAGATATCCTGAACACAACCACATATATACAAGGGTACAGTAACATATAACACACATAATATATATTACATATATATAATATAGTAATATATATTACTAACGGTATAAGAATATACATGCATATGTATATTACAAACAGTATAAGAATATACATGCATATGTATATAATAACATAAATATGGAAACAGTTTCAACATTGAACTAAATATATAATATAATAATAGTTTATATATATATATATATTCAAAATCACATATAATTATAACACATGTAATATAAATTAAAGGACTGAAAAAAACAATGCAATTAAATAAAAAGAAAGGGAAGGGACCGAATGAGTAATTTTTCCATTGATTTTTGGACTTAATTGTAGAGAAATTAATTTTTTTTAAAATAAAGGTGACTGAATTGAAACGTTTAAAAACCTTAAAGGATGGCGGAACATATTTGAAAGGAACGGAGGGGTTTAAAATGTGAAAAACCCTTTTTTATCCATGGTATAAATACCAAAATGGTTATACAGAAACCATTTTATTCCTTTAAAAAACAACATATCAAAACCCCAACCCCAAATTCTCTCATATGTTCTTCAAGAGTTTCTGAGTTCTTCAAGAACTCAACCCTTTCTTCAGAATCCGGTCGTTCACCACCACACCGACCGCTGTAAAATTTCGTCGGCTGTCGTTCATCGACGTCCGTGAACTTAAAACCCAAACCGAAACGAAATCTCCTTCTATTCTTAACACGAATCTGACCCTGAAATATTTAGGCAAACACCTTTTCGCCCAGATTTGAAAAAAAACCGAACCAACAAAATAAACCTTTTTTGAAACCTAGATTTTGAAAACCCGAGATTTAAACCCTCACCGTTAGGAATAAAGGGGAGACGAAGGGACGTGGATATAGTGGTGTCGTTCATTGACAGCACCGACCTTTAACACCAAGCACGGCGGCGGCCCTTGACCAGACTGGGTAATAACCTAAATCCATTTTCTTTTTTTATTTGAAACACAATAAGAGATAAGAATACCTTTTTGAAATCTTTTTTATTTTTTTGTGTTGATTAGAATCTGAGTACAAATGGTTGCCTTTTACATCATTTATATCTGATTCCTCATTTTTTGTTTACATTTATAAGAAACAATAAATGATAACACTGTGGCTGATTTAATATGATGTTTCCCCTATTTTTTATAATTTCTTTGCATGCTCTATGGTTGGGAGAAAACCAGTGGTCGTACGGTGGCGGCGTGATCTCCGGTGATGGCGCCACATGGACGGGGGATGGAGGCTCGGGCGCGTGAAGGAAGCTTATCGGTCCTCACGTTGTGCTGCACGTGCCCGTGGGGAGCCAATGAGCCACTGCCAGGCTTAATCTGGACCGTACGATCGATCTCCCTGATCTAACGGTTTAAGATGAGCTACGGACAAGGCAAAAAATATTAGGGTTCTGATCTTAACTATTTTTTGGGGTTTAATTATTTTTGGGCCTATCGAGTCCATATGTAATATTATAGTGGGTTTTAATTTGTAAATGGACATGGACTTGAATAATTAAATGGTTCGTTATTATATTACTATTATTTTTTATATCGATCTGTTTTATAATTTTAATAACAAATATAATAATAATTGGTAATAATAATATTAAACAACAATAATAAAATATCAAAATAAGATTAAATTATAGTAATAATACAAATATACTCAGATAAAATTTAGTGATTACAGCTGCCCCTCTTTGCTTATTCTTGTGAAACGAGAATAGAGCAAAGATCATAAGCACTAATTTTTATCCTACTTCCTTGTTTGAAACCTTGGAATCACGAGTTCTTCTGGAACTTTTCGCTTTTCCTCGGCAGATTCTTTAAGTTGTGAATTCTTTGATGCCCTAATTTCTATCATGTCGACATGGAAAGAAGTCTTAACATCATGCCCGAAGGTCTTACTGGTGGCCTGAAGGACTTAACATCATGCTCGAAGGTCTTACTGATGGCCTGAAGGACTTAGAAAGTGGCATCTTGCTTAAAGAACACCAAAATACCTTAAGATGATGCCCTAATTTCTGCTCATCTCGGCATCAAGAGAAGGCTTAACATCATGCTCGAAGGTCTTACTGATGGCCCGAAAGACTTAGAAAGTGGCATCTCGCTTAGAGAATACCAAAATACCTTAAGACGATGCCCCAATTTCAGATTATTTTGGCATCAAGACAAGGCTTAACATCATGCCTGAAGGTCTTACCGATGGTCCGAAGGTCTTACCGATGGCCCGAAAGTCTTATTGATGGCCCGAAGGTCTTAACATCATGCCCTAAGGTCTTACTGATGGCACGAAGGTCTTAACATCATGCTCAAATGTCTTATTGATAGCCCAAATGACTTAGCATCATGCATGAAGGTCTTACTGGTGGCCCGAAGAACTTAAAAAGATGGCATTTCGCTTAGAGAATACCAAAATAGCTTAAGATGATGCCCTAATTTCTACTCGTCTCAACATCAAGAGAAGGCTCAACACCATGCCCGAAGGTCTTAACATCATGCCTGAAGGTCTTATTGATGGATTGAAGGACTTAACATCATGCCCGAAGGTCTTACTGATGACATGAAGGACTTAGCATAATGCCCGAAGGTCTTACTGATGGCCCGGATGACTTAAAAATAGTATATCGCTTAGAGAATACCAGATGAAAATCCTTAATGTGATCTACCTCTTCAACATGAAGTTGTAGATCAAAGTATTTGCAAGTCTTTGAATACCTATTAAAATAAGAAAAATGCTTTTAAGTTAGTATGATCCTAACATAGGGATGTCTAACTACATATAATGCCTGAAATTTTTCAAATTGTTAAAATAAGATTCTTTCCCCTGAAGGGTCATTTTTTTGCTTTATTTTCTTCACTTATTTGCAGACGCTCTTAAATCTTTGTCTTGTCAATTGGATATTCATCTCGAATCTGATTTAACAATACTCTTTCAATTCTTCATGCGAGTAGCTTTCTCGTTTTCAAGGTTACAATCCATATTCGTAAACAATCTACCTTTAGTCCCTATACTATTTCAATATAAGAACTCTTGTCATCTCTCATGTTTAGTATTACCCCATTCAATCTTGGGCTCAACTACTTTCTTGTCTTTGACTTGACATGCAGAGTCTTCATCTGTCCAACATTGGGGCGACCAATGCCTCAACTCCCTAAACTCATAATCTTTAAGTTTAATCTTTATCTTTGAGTTCAACAAAGCATTTGGGCAAAAACCAATTCAAGGTCTATATACTTTAAATCTTATGATAAAGTAATGTAAAAAGGCAATTTGCTTGTGTACATTTCAAAGTAAGAAAATAATTGAATTTTGAAAAGAATGCAAACATTTTTAAAATCAAAATTTGGAGAAAATGACAAACAATTTTTAAAACCAATGTTTGGCCCCAAAATATCAAATGCAATAACGTATTTGCTTCAAATTATCAAATGTTAACTTAAATGAAGCGTATGCTTAGAATAGCTTGACTGTTGTGACGAAATATGTACATGTGTAGTCTCTTCTAGTCTTTTAGGCTTCTAAGAGGAACAATTCCCAAACCTAATTTCTAACCCATTTAAGGTGGCTCTCGTAATCTCACTAACTCACCATGCCCCATCCTTCCCTCATTTTGGTGTCGATCAGGCACTTAAAGTTTGATGTTCCTTGAAGAAAGGTTAACCCTTATAGGTGAAATGTAATATGAGGACAAACTCATCCAACTTAGATACTACGTATGATCAGAATGGTCTTTGTAGGCTTGTAGTGTAGGCCATAGGTCATGGTTAAACAAAACCACATTTATGTACTTGTTTGACTTGGATATGCTCATATGAAATATTCTCTTCTCTTTCATTCTTTGGATCACTCTAGACTGCCTATTTTTTTGGGTTTTCACTATATAGTTCATTTCCTTCTTCAATAATATGTTGCTTTAGACTAATTTGTGCCTTAACTTGGCATTGATACGCGATTCTATTTAAATGTGATCAACCCTCTATATCTTCAAAATTGATATTTACTTGAATTGAGGGTTATGTAAAAGTCTATAACTCATATTTTCCAGTTAAAGCCTTATTCCTTGCTTGACATGCTCAAACAAAATATTCTTTTCTCTTTATTCTTTGGATCACCCTAGACTGCCCATTATTTGGGTTTTCACCCTAGAGTTCATTTTCTTTCTTCAAAATTGGGAATATATATGTTTGGACCAATTTGCGTCTTGACTCGGCATTGATGCACGCTTATATTCAAAGGTAATCAACCATTCAGGTCTGGAAAATTGATATTTACTTAAATTGATGATTACGTAGAAGCCTCTTATTCAAAGCCTTATTCTTGGATTGCTTGATCTGGGTGTGATCATATGAAGTACTCTTTTCTCTTTTATTCTTTTTCTTTTATTCTTTCTTTTTCTTATTTTTTTTCTTTTTTTTTCTTCTTTTTTCTTTAGACAGTCCCTTTTGGGTTTTCAGCCTAGAGTTTATTTCCTTTACTCTAATTTAGGAATATGTATCTTTGGACTATACTGCATCATGACTAGTATTGATGCATGTTTCAGCTCGAAATTAATCAGTTCTCTACGGTTCTTCCAAATTGAATAGAGAATTTCACATGTATATCTTGTTTTCCTTTTTAGTGTTTTTGCTTTTGATTACTTCAGCTTTAATGTTGGAAACTTTTAACTTGATTTGGTTGTCTCTTTGGGCATAAATTTTCTTTCAACCGTTTATTTTTTTATGATTCTCTAGCCCTTGTATCTAATGTATCTGGTCTCATTTCTTCCTCATTAGAAAGTGAAAGAATACCATTCGTTATCTCATTCATAGACATCTAGAGAAAGTTTTTAGGGGGTAGAAGTTTACGGTCAACACTCAAATCAAGGATCTTAAACGAAAAATGCTTGAGATGAGAGTTCACTAAATGGGATATGCACATTACCTGAACACTTGTTTTGTTTCTCCGGTGGCCTAAATAGATCATCAGATGCTCACATTTGCAATATCCTTGCAATATTCAATTCCTTTTAAACATAAGTAGCTTGGAATTAATCTCTAGATTTGAATCAAAGATACTTCTGTAATTGAAATTCAAGGTCCTGATAAAAATGATATATATGGGAGAACAAAAACTACCTCATAACAATGAATGAAATGTATAAAGAATCAAAGAATGCAAAAATATTTTCTAAAAAAGAATAAAGAAAATGCGATTTTCATTTTGATAAAAATAAATAGACACGTGTCTTTACAAAATATCCTTATTGCTTTAGGGCTTAAGCTGTAAGGTTTGTTATGTGCATTGTTCTCAAAAGGGGAAACCAAAATGTGGGGGGAATCAAACTAACATCTTCATGAAGAGATGAGAAACCTAAGCATATGAACTTCAAACTAACATCTTATTATTTAATTAATGCATAAAATGTGTCATAAATGAATAAAATAATAAAATGGTAAACAATAAGCATAAAATACAATGAATACAAATAAGATGTTGATTCGCAAATAGTCCTTTAGGAAGACTCTCATTAAGAGAAGGTATCTGTTTACAAAAGATTGACAATATTCTACAGGTATCGACCAACCATTCTTCCTAGCATCTTGTCTTTCTAGAGTGAAGTGTGTACTTGGTGCCCCAATTCTATTTCCACTTTCCATTTGTTTCTGCTTAGACCATTCTCAAACTATAGCATTATCATTTTTTGTATATTACAGAATATTTTTCTCATTATAAAGATCTCCTACTATGGAATAATTTTTGAATCAACACCTATGATATGAAATGTAAACATGTATGCAACAAGGTATTAGTCGCAATGTGATCATCGTAGAAAGACTTTCATTAAACAAAAGGCTTGTTACATGGGATATTATTCTTCTAGGCTTTACAAATACTGATGAGCCCTAACCCCTAACTTTTTGACTTATTCTAACAAACAAGTCATTTTTCCTCCGTAGTCCAGTGTCGAATTAATATTCCGACTTAATGGCATCACTACGTCAACCAAGTCTGCCACTTGTTGAGCTATTTTACGCGCTTGAGTAACAACAACCTTTATGTCATTGCTCTTTTCTTGTATTTCTTGTCTAGCCTCTAACTTGAGATTTAGTTCTACAGTGCTTTCACATGCAAGGTGCTTGTAAGCTTCAGTGCGAATCTCATACGTTCATAAAAAACTTCTAAGCTTATCTGCTTGCTTTTTAAAGTGCCACGTCTTCCAAATGAATGGTATTGGATTTGTCCTCACATTGTTGAATCCTTGTATTCAAAACCTCATTCGCGGCTAGACTATTTTCCAGCTCACCCCTGAGAATGTGCATCGACTTTTGGCTTCTTTCAAATTGCGTGATAATAGCCTGAGTGGATTTTTACTTGCCCTGTTTCTCTTCTTCTAATATTCAGAGTCATTCTTCAACCGAACGACACCGTTCTTTCACTCCTCAAGAGCATTGCCTGTATTCTTGAACATTTAGTGAAGCTTCTGATAATAATCTTGCAAAATTTCCAGTTCCTCGCTCAAATTATCTCTTTCTTGCCTGAGCTTGTTTTCTTGAGCGTCGCATTTGAACGAGTTCCCCTCTTCTTGAGTACTTCCGTCATTGGCCTCATAATCTAACTCCCCTGAGTGCCCTTTTTTGTACTAGGCTGAGTCCTTGTTTCGAATTTCCACTTTCTATTTTCTAAAAGAGCTTGAACTCATCGTTTGAAGGTGATGCAATTCTTGGTGGTATTCGCCTAAATTCTAGGATGATACTCGCAACGAGCTTTAACGTCATACCAATCTGTATATGGGGGTTGCATGGGTGTTAGAAAGACCAAACTCACCAATTGGGCTTCCAACAACTAAGGATACAACTCTCCATACAATATGGGTATTGGATCGAGATAAAGACCTTTAACTCTTGCTTTCTGGCCATCAGTCAAGATGTAGACATTTGGATTCGAACCTTGCCCTGGGTACTGACTCTTCTTCAACTTTGCCTCTCGGGTGATTTCTCGCTCATTGTAGAATCTAGGTTTCCGCTTCAAAACCTAACACTCATGTATTGATAAGATCTTGAACTCTGTTCTTCAAAGCCTCACAATTCTTGGTAGTATGACCCAAACTTCCTAAGTGATAACTACATCTGGCACGAATATTGTAACCTTTCGGGTAAGAAGGTTTCTTCAGCACAGACTGAACCGAGATGATGGGATTTCTTTCAACTATCATCAGGAGTAAATCAATGTATCTCATAGGAATCAGAACATGCTTCTTCATATTACTTACTTCTAGGGTTACTTCTAGACCTATCTCCACCTTCTTGGAGCTCGACTCAGACATACCTCTTACTGGTTTATTAATGTGAATCATGAATGGGTTCAAACTATGGTATTTGCTGGAGTTGCCTCGTTTAGGGGTAAAGTTCTGACTATCAAGCTTCACGTTCTAATTCTTGACCGAGTCTTCTTTTGATTCGACAACACCTTTCTCTTTAGCCATAGCGGTCATTAGGTTCATCATCTCATCTATTTGTTTATTTAATTTTTGCATCTCATTTCGCTTGTCACCAACACGAGTATCATCTACCATGCCTGATTCAAAGCCTTCGGATAAACCGTTATCTCTAGTCTCTCGCGTATCTTTAGGACGACCATAAATTTGTTTGTTCTATCTGATCATGAGATCTCTTATCCATTATGATCGTCTTCTATAGTAATTGCTACTTATGAAATTAACACCTCAATTGTATACCATAAGGATGCAATGCAAAACAAATGTAGAGAAAAAAAAAACACGAAAGAAAACTGTGTTAGTATGGTGAAATAATCGAATAAATAAAGCTAAATAAATTAAATGACAAATAATAAACAAGACGATAAATTAAAGCAATTTAACCATGCGATTAAATCATAAACAATCAACAAACAAAAAACACTGATAAACAAGCAAGGCCTAAAGATAGTTACAGTTAAACGAACAGAGTTTCGGTATGGCTCTAAAGGGTGGGCTCTTACTGTCCACTATATGCGGTTTAGATATAAAGTAAAAGGTACCCGAATTATCTCTAGGACATCAATTCGAGAGGATACGAGCCCTTATACCATACGGAGGTGTGGACCTTACGAAATATAAGGATAAAATCCCAAAAATGAATTACCATACCATACAGAGGTGAACACCCCACGAGGCAAAGTAATCACTCTCACTTATCGAGGGACGGAGCTCAGGAGAAAAGCTTAGGCATGGATGAAAAATTTATCAAACACAGTGTGAAATAAAGCGGCAAAATAAACAAGGTTAGATAGTATAATTTTAATTAAACCGTATTTATATTTTGCTTAATAATTACTATTTGTACCCAACTAAGGCTTGACCCTCTTTTTTTAAACAAAAATTTGTCCCCAACGGAGTCGCTATGCTGTAGCGACTAATTTTCGCTTAAAAAAGGCAAGTTTCCCACCTTGTTGAAAAGTTTGATTGAAGGGAGAATTCTTAAAAAGGGCTCGTATTTAAAAAATAAGACTTGGAGTCGCCACCGGTCACTTAAAACCAGAGATTTAAAAAGGGCTCGGGAGTCGATTACGTGTAGGGAAGAGTTAGCTCCCCCACAACACCCAAATTCGGTACCCTAAGGGTTCGTATCGTATTTATAAAAAAATAAAATTCGATCTAATCTAATATTTAATCCCTAAAAATGCATGGATGCATGAGCATGTGATTCGAACAAATCCTAACTCGTAACCCATGATACCAAAGGAGATGACGCCCGAAGACTCGGGATGACACTCCCACTAGATATTGGGACCTCGAGTACTAAACTAGACTATCACAATAAATTAAATATGACTATTTAAAATGCATGAACAAATCAACAAAAGCTAACGTAAATACAAATAAAGAGCAACCACTTATATACAAGGATATAGTAACATATGAAACATATAATATATATTATATATATAATATAGTAATAGATATTACTAACAATATATGTATAATAAAATATACACATATATTATAAACATATAAACATATATAAACCTAACATGAGCAGAATACAAATAAAGAGCAATCACATATATACAAGGATATAGTAACATATGAAACATATAATATATATTACATATATATAATATAGTAATAGATATTACTAACAGTATATGTATAATAAAATATACACATATATTATAAACATATAAACATATATTAAAAATATAGAAAAAGTAACGTATATATATATTACAAACAGTATAAGAATATACATGCATATACATATAATAACATAAATATGAAAACAATTTCAACATTAAACTAAATATATAATATAATAATAGTTTATATATATTCAAAATTACACGTAATTATAACACATGTAAGATAAATTAAAGGACTGAAAAAAAAAACAGTGCAATTAAATAAAAAGAAAGGGGCAGGGATCGAAGGAGTAATTTTGTCATTGATCTTCAGACTTAATTGCAGAGAAAATCAAATTTTTTTTAAATAACGGTGACTGAATTGAAACGTTTGAAAACTTTGAAAGATGGCGGAATAGATTTGAAAGGGAAGAAGAGGTTTAAAACGTGAAAAATCCTTTTTATCCCTGGTATAAATACCAAAATGTTAAACAGAAACCATTTTATGCCTTTAAAAAATAACAGATCAAAACTCCAAACCCTAAATTCTCTCATCTGTTCTTCAAGGGTTCCTGAGTTCTTCAAGAACTCAACTATTTCTTCAAAATTTGGCCGTTCACTATCACACCGACCGTTGTAAGAACTTGAAACCCAAGCCGAAACGAAATCTTCTTCTATTCTTAACACGAATCTGACCCTGAAATTTTTAGGCAAACATTTTTTCGCCTAGATTTGAGAAAAATCGAACCAAAAAAATAAACTTTTTTTTGAAACCTAGATTTTGAAAACCCAAAATTTAAACCCTCACCGCTAGGAATAAAGGGGAGACGAAGGGACGGGAATATAGTGGTGCCGTTCATTGATAACACCGACCTTTACCATTAAGCACAATGGCAGCCCGTGACCAGATTGGGTAATAACCCTAAATCCCTTTTCTTTTTTATTCGAAATGTAATAAGAGAAGAATAGCTTTTTGAAATCTTTTTTTGTATTGATTAGAATCTGAGTACAAATGGTTGCCTTTTACATCATTTTATATTTGATTTCTCATTTTTTGTTTACACTGATAAGAAACAATAAATGATAACACCGTGGATAATTTAATCTGATGTTTTTTTCTCATTTTTTATGATTTATTTGCAGTGGTTGAGGAAAAATCGGTGGTCATACGGTGGCGGCGTGATATCTGGCAGTGACGCCACATGGACGGGGTATGGAGGTTCGGGCACTTGAAGGAAGCTTATCAGTCCCGGTGTTGTGCTGCATGCGTGCGTGGGGAGCCAAGAAGCCGCTGTCAGGCTTAATTTGGATAGTACAATCGATTTTTCCGATCTAACGGTCCAAGATGAATTGCGCACAAAGCAAAAAATATTAGAGTTTTGATCTTAATTAATTTTTAGGGTTTAATTATTTTTGGGCTTATCGAGTCCATATGTAATATTATAGTGGGTTTTAATTTGTAAATGGACATGGACTTGAATAATTAAATGGGTTGTTATTATATTACTATTATTTTTTTATATCGATCTGTTTTATAATTTTAATAACAAATATAATAATTGGTAATAATAATATTAAACAATAATAATACAATATCAAAATAAGATTAAAATATAGCATTAATGCTAATATACTCGATAAAAATTAGTGATTATAAGTTTTTAGGGTTTAAGATTTAGAGGTAAGAAGTTTAGGTAGTCAAGTTTAGAATTTAGGGTTTAGGGTCAGAGTTGTTGCGTTTTAAGGTTAGAAATTTAAACTTTAGATTTTAACTTGAAAATAGGTATGGTTGTGTAAATTTGTTTTTACACTGTATCAAATATTCACCTTATATTAATTACACATTTAATTATTGTTAATTACAAATTTCCTTAATTTAATTTAATAATTAATAAAATATAATCTTGAATTAACTATTTTAAATAAAATTAATAATTTTTAATGGTTGGCTTATTTTATATATTTGTTATTGAATAGTAAAACAAATCAATTAATAATGTTTAATCACAAATTTTACATACAAGAGAACAAAACTTGAGATATTCTCAACAGACACATAAAATGTTCTCTTATTATTATTATTATTAAAATATTATTTTCACGAGATACTAAAATAATATATTTGTTTTGGGGAAAAAAATTAAGGCAGCAGCGATAGAACGACACGTAATAAAGATTGTTGAGCTTGATGGGTGCTTCTTGTATTGACACGTGGATATAGCAAATGGCTTTTGGCGGAGTTAAAGATCAGATTCTAAACAGATGCTTGTCCACGTGGAACAATAGTTTAGTCCCACGTGTGTGTCTCCCAAATACCTGCATGTTAGTGTTTTTATATCGAATTTAATTTACAAAAAATACTAATAATTTCCTTTTATGTGGTAGTAGTTTAAGGTATCAATATGGCATCCCTATTCCCTCCCAAGTAGGCTTTGCTTCTAGGAATTAATTAAACATATAGATTAGTGGGAATAGATAGCTTTTATTTACTTTGTGAATAATTGAGACTCTTAGCCCTCAGTGGCATTAAAATTAGTGAGGACAATGAAACATGTGTTTCATTATGTTTTCAAAATGATATTAAAGTCATCAACTTGTTGATACAAAGTCTAAGGATTTTTTTTATAATTCTGGTATATAATTTATTGGCCGATTAAGTCTATTATAGGGACGATTCTTCTAACTCAATTTACTCGATTCATAACATTTGAACTCAAATCTTTTAGTATATTATTACATTTGACCAATTGATTATTGGTAAAAAAAATCATAGGATTTAAGAATGAATTAGGACGTGCGAACATCAACATCCAACACCTATTTCAGCTTCTGAGCCTGAGGTTTTGGGTAAGCTCTGCAGACCCTATTGGGTTGGGCCAAGCCTATTTCATTTCGCCAAAGTGTTGAAAGGCTAAAACTAAATTATTGATATTTGGAAGGGACTAAAACTGAAATTTACTCATTTAACCAAAGGGGACCATGGCCTGGCTGTCCTCTTATCAACTATGTATCTCAAGCTTCTTCGTTTTTTTGTTTCCCATAGGCCATACCACTCTGTCCTTTTGCTATAGGAAATTTCCTTGAGAAAACTTATAATTCCCCATCAAAGCTTAAGTGAACGCATTATACATATACTTATATTTGTTGCGGTAAAATGCGGCATTGGCTTGTATCTTTCTTATCATTCTGCTTCTTCTTCTTCATGTTCCTGTTCTTCTTCCTCTTTCTATTGACTCCCTACGATGAAATATCTGCCACAAGAACATCCTCTTTCGATTTGATCAACAAAACATGCAAAACATGTTCAGACAAATCGATTGTCTTCGACTACACTTTCTGCTTGTTGTCTCTACAGGAAGTTCCAGTCAGCCACATGACAAACCTTCAAGGTCTAGCAATAGTTGCAATGGAGCTGGCTCTACAGGACGCGACCCGAACGCTCTCGGTCGTAAGAGGGTTGCTGCGGAACAAGACGTCGGGACGTCCGTTTTCGTTGGCTTGCTTGAGGGACTGTGATTTGATCTACTCCGATGGGGTTGTCACTCTGGTGGATAGTGTCAGAGCGTTTTTGGAAGGGCGGTATGGCGATGCCGGTGCATGGGTGACGGCAGTCATGGACGGAACGGTGACGTGCGAGGAAGGGTTTCGGGACATGGATGAAGTGTCGCCGTTGATGGAACGGAATTATAGTGTTTTCCAGTTATGTGATGTTGCATTGTGCATCATGAACCTGCTTAATTCGGATGCGTTGTCTTTTAAATCTTATAGGTTTACGTGTGAAATATGTTCATGTTTTTTTTAACTCTTGCAAGCTTTGTTGGTGAACAAAAAAAAACGAACAACTTTTTTAAATATTATTGATAGATCTTTTTTGGGTACACGTTAGAGTATGTATCACGAAATGTGATATTCCTTCGGTCCTATTTAATATGTCTAATATTAATTTTTTTGGTTAATTTTTTTGATTATAATTATTTTAAATATTTTAATTAAATAAATTTTATAAAAAATATATTTTTAAATTACAAGGTTTTTAAAATATATATTTTTTATATTTTTATTAATAATAAATTTAAAGTAATAATGAGGTGAAATTTAAAAGAAAAATTTATAAAAAAATCCATACTAAATATATTAAACGAGACAGTGAAAATATCAACGATAATTAATCATCCCGTAAGTGTTTTCCAAAGAACTAAACAATTAGTTATGAAATTTGTTCCATCCTTATGAAAAAGAATTAAAAATTTAATCATATAATTGTCGATTCCCATAACCTACTAGGGTTCCTTTCTTTCCTTTTCAATTTTCAGCGCCGCTACCCAATAGAGCTCATCAACTTTTTTTCCTTCAGTTTATTTAGCTGGTAGTAGTATTGGCTTTAATGTTGGTCATCAGTTTGTCGGTTTTTTACTTTATTTTTTATTTTAATAAAAATAACTGTTTTTATGACACGTTTTACTCTATTTTTTGACATATTTATTTTTATCTCTTAGCATGTTTTTCATTATTTTTTCGGTCGTTTCGTCATTCCTTTTTATTTTATGTTTTCTCAGAGTTGGATTTGACGACTCCACGACTGATCAAGATGACGCTTATTTGTAATCATGTTGATCTTGCTAATAGACCCTCAGATTGAAGTTGAATACACGATTTGCATTGTGGATAGTTTCTCACGACGCTCAACTCTGATTTACAGTTCTCGATGGTCTTTCAATTGCTTCATCTCCTTTTGTGGTTTGTTTATCGATGCAGTCAGATTTGTTTGTATATATTTTTTGTTCGAATCTTTTGATTAGGTTTTTAATGTTTTCCATGCATGGTCCTTGTACGATCTAAAGTGACTAGTTTTTTTGTGTCAATATTATAGGAAAATATCCAAAATGTATATTTAGTTTACGATGATAGTTGTAATTTATAAACCCTTATTGTAATTTTAGATATTTTCTTATAATTTTAAATATTTTTTTAATAAGACTAGTGGCTTTTATTAAAAAATCATATAATTAATAGCTGAGATGACATTTCTTAATAGATTATGTAGCTTATCTTAAAATAAGGATAAATTATGACCTAAATAATATTTTTAAATTCTTAATTTTAAAATTGTAAATCCTTAATCTTAAAATTTATATATCGAAATATTTCTCTTAATTTACATGTATATAAATTCATAGCAACTATTTTCAGCCAGCAAGTTCATACAACTTGATATGTATTATAAGCAAACAAAAACCATCGTCTTTCTGCTTGTATTTTTTTTGGGTTGTCCTTCGATTTCAGGGTTTTTTTTATAATTAATTCGAATTGACTCGCGTCGCACACCTAGTTTTGGTGGGTAAGTTTTCCAATGGGAGTTTTCTGCATACACAACGCCTCAAATTCGAAAACTGCTTAAGCGATACCAATCTACTTACCACTTGGAGCAAAGAGTTGCTTTCATTAGAAAAATATTAGACTCAAGAAATATGTTTTGGAAAAAATTAGATCTTTTTTAAGATATGGATTTATATTTAATACACAATAAAAGTTTCTACAAGCGCTTTAGTTTTAAGATTCAAAGATTATATTTAGGGTTTAGAGGTTATAGTTTTAAAATTTAGGGCATGTGTAAAACCTATATTTGATTTTGATATAATAAGGACTAATTTGTAAAAAGAAATAAAATTTTAAAGATTTTAAAGACTCACAAATTGTCAAGGATTCGAACTCAAAATAATTTCAAAGTCAAAACCTTAAACCCTAAAATTTTTCTAAGTGTTTGGTACTAAAATATAGCCATTTTGGTACAAGAGTACCGATACGTAGAGGGCCGCATTGGTACAGATTTTAACTACTAAAAAAATATTTTATTCGTGATGGCTATAGGGTACTGATACGCGTGTAACCGTATCAGTACTGTAGTGACTAAATTAAAATTTCTATTTTGGTTTTCGGGGAATTCTTAAATAAACTCGTGTTTTAAATAAAATGATGGAGTCGCCATCGGTCATTTGGATAAGGTAGACAGGACACGAAAAAAGCTAACTAGAGAATAATTGGTCAGGAATCAGTTACGACTGGGAAAAGTTTTGCACCCACACCACGCCCGAAAATCGGTACCTGAGGGTTTGTATCGTATTTAATAAGAAAAAATAAAATTCGATCGAATTTAACATCTAATCCCTAAATTACATGGATGCACGATCATACGAATCGAACGTAAAAATCTCGCAATCTACGGTACCAAAAGGAGATGACACCCGTAGACTCGGGATGACACTCTTAATAGAATACCGAAATCTTGAAGCCTAAAACTAATACAACAAGATCTACAATGCATGAACAATTTAAAATCGCCAAAATTAAAAACAGGACGTGAATAAATAAATATGCTAACTAATATATAAAAGCAAGAATGAGATAAAACCCGCCAAATAAATAAAAGCAAAAACAATGATAAAAAACTAAATAAATAAGAGCTACAGTATAGAAATGTAAAACTATATTATATGTATATACTAATACGTAAACATACTTATAATATATGTCCTATAAAAATTGTATAATATAGATACATAATAAGATGTAACAAGAACATAATATGGTAGGTACATTCCAAATTAATACGTAGAGTATAATAAAAAAGTTAACATACATAATATAATTACAAAATATAGATGACGTATAAATCAAAACAATATATTAAAGTATTACCAAAAATAATTTAAATATCAAATGAAATCATATTCGTTTATGGAAAAAAAATATATACACAGTATGTACGGGTGTATATAAAAAAGTTCAAATGATTTACTAATATAATACATGGTATATACATATATAATTATGCAAATAAAAAAAAGAAATAACAAAGTATATAATTTATAAAAATATTATGTAAATTAAATATATAAACATAAAAGAACGATCAATATATATTAAAAAATTATATTAAGAAAAACAAAGGGAAAGGGATAATTTTACCACTGATTTCAGACCAAAAATCAAAATAAAAAGATAAACATGAAAGTGTAAAACAAATCCAGGGACTGTAGGAAGAATTATTCTTGAGCGGAAGGACTTAAACGAGCAATAAATTAAAAACGGGTATAAAACTAAAAAAACACAAACATATTTCATTCTTTTCTCCTTTCATAAAACTGATCAAAAGCCAACTCCCAAAATTCTCTGTCCTTTTCTTCATCTGTTCTTGAGTTCTTCGAGAACTCAAGGTGAAACTCATATTTCGTCGATATTTTATCGTGTCAGCCGCGGTCTATTATTGTCGGCCGTTCGTCTGCATCGGCGACCTCAAAACCTAGCCCAAAAAATTCCTTTTTTATCCCTGAAACCAGATCCACCTTTGATTTTTAGAAAAAAACACCTCCTTTTATCCAGATCGGAAAAAAACCGAAATCAAAACCTTTTTTTTGTGGGAAAAAAACTTTTTTCCAGATCTGAAAGCCCTTTTAAAAGGTCGGCGGTCATTGGCGACGACAACCTCATGCAACCGTGGACCAGAAGATCAAACGGTGCTCAGGTAAAATGAACCTCAATCTCTTTTTTTCCTTTTTGGTTTGAACCGAGAATAAAATTAGGATTTTTTCCTTTCAATGCTTTTGCTTTTTTTTATTGATATTCTCGATTTGGAAAATTACATGGTTTTTTACTGGTTATATACCAGATTTATTTACTTTTTTCTTTACTTAATATACTTTGATGATGCTTGTTTGACTGATAATCTGAAATCCTTTCTTTTTTTATTGTTTGTTTGCATGCCTGACAGTGGCTGTTGTACGGTGGCAGCGCGATCGCCGATGGTGGCGCAACGTGGACGAAGGAGATGAAGAGCATGTTAGGTGCATGGGCGCGTGGAGGAAACAAACGGCCATGCACGCATGCGTGAGGGGAGTTGGGAAGTCTCCTTCGAGTGTGATCTGGACTGTTGGATCAGATATAATTCAACAACCAGATGCTAGCTGCCGCAGGAGAAAAAAGTTGGATATCATATTAGGGTTTTTTAATTGGGTTTGGGGCCTTAATGGACTATTATTTTAATTAATAGGGATCATATTATTTTAAGATCTATTTTTTTGTTTTAAGAATTTAATAGTAATAATAATATTATTAACATAACTAATAATAGCAGTAATACTAATAAAACAGAAGATAATAATAATAATAATAATAATAATAATAACAAAAAACAAACAAAATTAGTTATTACAACTGTCCCTCTTTCCTCATTCTTGTAAAACAAGAATAGAGCAAAGATCAAAAGCACTAATTTTGTCCTACTTCCTTGTTTGGATCCCCAATTACCATGCACTGGAGGTCCTACTGATGGCCCATAAGTATTGACTGGAAATGCACTGGTCAACGAAGCTTGAAGTTGTTCTTCTCATTATGAAATTCTTCAATCTTCTACCAAAATTTAGAGTCTGAAGTTGTTCTTTTCATTATGAAATTCTTTATCCTTTCAAGTCCCGAAGCTGTTCTTCTCATTATGAAATTCTTCATTCCTCCTCAACTAATGTTGTTGAAGCTTGAAGCTGTTCTTCTCATTACAAATTTCTTCAATCTTCTGCTAAAGTTTAGAGTCTAAAGTTTTTATTCTCATTATGAAATTCTTCATCATCTGAGGTTCGAAGCTGTTCTTCTCATTACGAAGTTCTTCATTCCTCTACAAAAGTTGTCAAAGCTTGAAGTTGTTCTTCTCATTACGAATTCTTCATTCTTTTGCTAAAGTGTGGATCTTGAAGCTGTTCTTCTCATTACGAAATTCTTTATTATCTGAAAATGTGGCGAGCTCTTCTCATTATGAATTCTTAGTTCTTTGTATTTAATGATCCTTGTCAAAATAGACAAAATAAATTAATGATATGAGTTAGCATGCCCCTAACTTAATGATGCCTAACTACTCATGATGCATGAATGATGCAAACTGAGAACCACTTGGGTGAGCTCGTCTTCTGAAAAGCTCAAGATTCCTTGTTTCAATTCTTTGTTAAAGCTCTTTCTGTGGCTAATGCAACCCATCTTAGACTTGGGTTCAAACTTCAGAATTTTTGTATCTCCTTTTGCTCTTAATCTTAGCTCGACTTCTTGAGCTCTGGCTCTGAAATATCTCTGTCATTAAATTGATTAGTCATCTTCGTGCCCCAACAAAATTTTTCCTAAACTTTTGTTGTTTACTCTTGTTCTCTCATAGCCGACTTTTGACATGTTCAATAGTCAGATTCTTTTAAGCTCTATATCCTCTTTTGTCTATTCTAATTTGAACTCTTATGTACAAATGATCTTGTCGCGCGAAAAATGATGTCACACTAATTTTCTCGTTCTTGAATCCATGATGCAAAATTTTGTCTTTCAAAATTTTGGGCGAGAAAAAGTCTTAAACTCATTTTAATGCACAAACTTAAGCTGTGTTTAGTTTAAGTTCATTTTAATATAAAAATCTTATTCAGAGTTTGCCTCTCTTTCAGAATTTAGGGTGAGAAAAAATGTCTTAAGCTCATTTCAATGCAAAAAAATTATAAGCTGGAGAAAATAATTAGATTTTTGAAAAATGTGAGATCAAAATCAGGAACCCAAATATCAAGTGCAGAAGCGACAATGAAATAACTCACCGATGATTGTCTTAAGCATATCCTGTGTCTAGGAGACCGCGAAAGCCGAGTCAATATCTGAATATGTGAAGTACCTTCCGAGTTACTTTGGTTTTTTAGCCAATTTAGAACCACTTTTGGTATGTTTCACCTTTAAATTGTTTTTTCTTTGTCTCATTTCTTTTTTTTTCTTTAGGGAATTCAACTTATCACATTCTTTTGGCTCGAGATAAATGATGGAGCAAACAACAAAATCTCGAGCTACTCAGCATTGTCATGATTCGAAAATATAACTATCACTCATGAAGTAATGTTTTTAATTTGGATGTTGCATTGCAACCTTATTTGTCCTATTGCTTCAACGAAGTGCCCCAAAGTTTCCACACTCTTATCCGAAAATACATCTTTACCAGGCTTTGAACATTGGAGTGTATTTTTAATATCTTGGGATTTCATCTCATTTGTTGTTTGACTTTGTCAGGATTTGAAAAATCACTCATAAAGCCAATACAGAGAGTAGATGGAGCATAGCTACCTTATTAGACACTCAATCTTGCGGCTACATCAGAGTGCCCCCGAGATTTCTCATTTTTTTACCTTTTTTCTTTTTAAATTGTGGAGGATTATTCTCCCAAGTGCATTATAATGTCCTCATGTGTGATCGTTATTGATAGACAAAATTAAATCGGAATGTAAGTCACATATTCTTCATCTTTGCAACTTCCGATTTCCACTAGACACAGGCTACTCGAAATTAATTGTTGGACTTGAATCAAAGTCACTCTTGTAATTAATATTTAGGTTTCTGATAAAAATGATGTGTACATATATGTATAGGAAAACAAAAACATCCTATAATAATGAATAAAATGTTTAAAGAATCAAAGAATATAAATTGTTTACCAAATGAGATGCAAAATAATATTTTATTAAAATCAAACAAATAAACAATAGCCCTGACGAAAGCTCCTCATTTGACGTATTTAGGCCAACAACGCCGTCAACATGATCATCTCTAAGGTTTGCTCTCAAATCCATGGGGTGACTTTCAGATGCCCCCATTGTGTTGAATTGAATTTTCTTCTCGAGTAGTGACATTTCAGGTCAGAGCTTGTGGCAACTTGGAAAACAAATCCTGGTAAGTAAAAGAAGTCGGACTAAAATATAATTCCTTTGATTTCTCTTTCTTCTTTTGAGAACGAGAGGCTTGATCAACTGGTAACTAATGGAGTTTTGTAATAGTTGGCACCACAGGTCACAAGTGGTTCTCAGCCGCACTGACGAGAAGTCATTTTCTTGCCTCTTCTACTTTCTGAGGTGAGTATTTCTCCCATAATTAATTTTACCATTATGAATTAATGCATGTAATGCATAAAAATAAATTAAAAGCAACAATAATACAAAATGCAAGGATGAATGCGAAGGCGTTGATTCTCGAAAAGTCCTTTGAATTTATAATATTTATGTTGTTTAAGTATTTTTTGGAGTTATATTGCATTTATTGCTTTGATTACCCTATTGGTTTTGATCTAACAAAAATGGGAGAAGTATGGGATACAAAATTTTCAAAATAAACTATCTTTTAGCCTTAAAGAAAGGGGGAGTGACTTAAAAATTTATTTTTGGTTTTGTTATATCAAAAATGGGAGACAGAAAAATCTATCTTTGATTTTGATATAACAGTGACTAATTTGTAAAAAGAAATAAATTTGTAAAGACTCACAAATTGACAAGGATTCGAACTCAAAGTAATTTATAAGTCAAAACCTTAAACCCTAAAGTTTTTCTAAGTGGTTGGTACTAAAAAATAGTCATTTTGGTATAGGAGTGTCGATACGCGCAAGGCCGTATCGGTACGAATTTTAGCTACTGGAAAACTATTTTATTCGTGATGGCTATAGGGTACAGATACACGTGTAGCTGTATCGGTAAGCCTTGTTAAACATGTAACCAAAATTGCATACAAGTATCAGTACGGCTTCATGTGTACCTGTACGGGGTTAAAGATTTTTCAAATCTTTTCATTTAATTTTTGATGTTGCCTTGTCAGTTTTATTGGAACCATAACTTTGAAAATTAGTTAACTTGTACCGATACTCATATAGGCGTATCGATATGACTTTTTGTGCAAAACTTATCAGGATTCTAGTAAGCAAAATTGGTATCGATATGGTACAGATCGTATCGATACCCTTTATAAATTTACACTCCGTATCGACACGGCTTCACGCGTATCGATACCCTTTTGTTGCAAACATCTATTTCTTCTTTGGCAAGTACCGATACGCTTGCTCGAGTTCCGATATCACTGGGCACCAAACAATATTTATTGCGGGAAAAATACAGCTCAACAGCTCTATTGAATATCCCAACTACCCAAACAACTAGAAATCAATGAGGGGGTATGAAATCAAGTCTCCAAAGCTTCAACAACATCTATTCAACAAGTAAAATGCACTCAAGCACACATCTAACAATCTTTGAGCCTTTTGAGTCAAATCTTGGAACCCACTTGAGTGTTTTCAATTGTAATCTTTCTATTAAAGTATTGGGGTTAGAGGCGCGCTTAGAATTGTGCAAACAATTAGCCTTTGTAAGGATTTTCAGTGTGCTTCATTTGTAATTCTCTTTGTGATGGTTCTTAAGACTTTAGGGTATAAGTCTTAAGAGAGTTGTAAGGTTATCTCCTTCAGCCTTAAAAGGAAAGCAAATATAGCGGATTTGAGAAATCGTTAGTGTGGATAGCTAAGGTAGTGGATGTAAACCTTTTTGAGAAGGTTGAACCACTCTAAAATTCTTGTGTCATTTTTATTTGCTTCCACCAATCATTTAAATTGCCAATTCACCCCCTCTTGGCCATATTTCATCGATTGATCATCCCAACAATATTTATAATTTAGGGTTTAGATGTTAGGATTTAGAGTTTAGGGTAATATATTTAGAAATTTACATTTAACCTATAAATCCTAAATTTTAACCACAACCGCTCAAATTCTAAACTCCTAACCTCTAAACCTTAAATTATAACCATAAACCCTATGGCTAAAGCGTTTTTTTTTATTTCCACCACCTGTGTATAGAATAATTATCCTTAAAAAATATATTCGATTTAAACTCTAATATCTAAGGCTCAAATCTAGTTCGGCCAGCTTTATAAATTTATAATACATTGTATTATTTTATTTTTATATCATATAATTTATATCACATACAAAGTTAACTTTATAGTAATATATTGTACTATATTATAAATATTTAAAAAATATCAATTTTTCATGTATAAAACAGTAGAAAATAAATTTAACAAAAGAAAAAATATGCAATATTATCAAATATTAAATTCACAAAATAGAATAAATTTGTTTAAAAACAAAAAAATGGATGGTAAAAACAAGCTTTAGTTAGCCATTTACAAATACGAGTACATTTGCATAAAAATTAAGGTTTATATTTCGACTCGGACTTGGGCAAGCATGAAGCGGATTTATCCCATGCATACGTTTGACCTAACTGTTCCATGAACAGCTCTAATCTCAACACTGAATCAAGGTGCTGACGTGTTATTAATCAGTTAAAATAATAATATCATTAAGTGTGATGTTATATCACTTTAAACTTAAACTAAAACTAAACCTAAACCCCTAAATAACCCTGTTTGTAAAAATTTTATTTTTCACCGTCGATATATAAAATAATAACTTATTTAAAAGTTATTTTTAAATTTAAATATAAATTTAAGACAAAAGAATTCAATTACCAATTTAAGATTTTTTTTTCCCAAATTCAGGTACACCTTGTATAATAAGCCTAATTCTCATAACTGAACAACTTTAACCGAAAGCGTAATAATGGCAAAAATTAAGATTGCCAAACTGTCATGACAAGAAAACATCAGAACTTTCATAAAAGGCGTCCTATATTTTTTTCCTTAGAGTTTTCACAGAAAAAACCATCTCAGAAATAAATTTATATAATTTATATTTAATTACCATTTCGTAAAAAACAATCTTGCAATCGAAGTCCTCATTCCACAATTGTAAGTGAATTTGCTTCAATTTGTTTTTTTTTTCCGGCTGCAATCGTAGCTAGAAATTATATATATTTTTAAGCATCGGATTGTTTTTGATTTTACTTATAACGATTATTGCATAATTGAGATGATTTCGTCAAGCAATTGCTTGGGGATTTGGCGATTCCAAGAATTAAGGGAACCCATTTTTGTTTCCTTACAATACACAGAAAAAATGAGAATTTTTGTTTTTTGTTTGTTTTAACTTTTAAAATTGTAAATTTTAAAGAATTTTATACATTTGATTGGTTGCCGGGAATTTATAATCTCAAAAGTTTATACTTTCTTCCTTTCGTATATTAAAGAAGCTTCCTTTTTCCTGCTTTTTTTATCAGCAATTTCTAAAATCATTTTTATTGTTATTTTTTCCAGATAACATTTGTCGGTTTATTTATTGATACAAGTTTAAATTTGGGTGCGTGTGTGTGTTTTTTTTCAACAAGTTGATGAAACAGGGTACTTATTAGAACTGTAATAGAGAGGATCAACAAAGATAATTATTGAGAATGGCCTGTAGAGGATGCTTAGAATGCTTGTTGAAGCTCTTCAACTTTTTGATGACTGTTGCTGGTTTGGCAATGGTCGGATATGGGATTTACTTGTTTGTTGAGTACAAAAGAGCTGCTGATGTTGCCACGCTTTTGTCGCCTGTGGGCAGTGATAAGAATTTGATAGAGCTTGGTCGGCCCATGCTCATGGCCTTGTCGGTTTCATCTGATATTTATGATCATCTTCCAAAAGAATGGTATTAGTTTTTGTCATTTGCTTGTAGTTTGAATGTTTTGGTATTGTTACTTCTTATTTCTTTATCTGTTTAGTAATGCTTGCATTAGTTGAATTAAAAATGTGTTCATGTAGCATTCGTGATATTCCCCATTTCTTTAGTGAAATATCTATATGTACTATAACTTTTCACGGTGTGCTTGAATTCGAATCATACTAGCTTGAATGAAATCTGCATCCAAGATCCCCGTATACGCTGGTAGGATTGTGTTACTTGATATATACAGGTACCCGACGGGTTGGACAAATCAGTATTTGAAATGCTATTTGTGTGTCGTCGTCTATCATATGTTATATTTTCCAGTTCATAACATGCCGACCACCTGTTTTTCTCATGGTCATGTGTATTGCCTAAGAATCTCATGCTGATTTTTAGGCGCATTTTACTTGTTAGTGAACATATGAATTTCAATAGGAATTAAAGTGCTTGTTTGAGTTGAACCGTCCAATTTACGTTCCACTTACAAGTTTTTATGAAGTTTCTGCATGTTCTTGTGTGTTTTAACTTTTCAAGTTCTATTTTGCAGGTTTATATATTTATTTATTGGAGTAGGTGTGGTTCTCTTTGTTATATCTTGTTGTGGTTGTATTGGACCTGCAACGCGTAATTTATGCTGTTTGTCATGTGTATCCTAATTCTCTGCTTGATGTTTTCGACAGTGGTAATTAGGACATAGATATCATGTAACTTCCTAAAAACATTATAATCTAGTAGTTCATATATATTTTTTCATCCGAGTCATTTTTCTTCTCTTTCCTGATGATTGGTTTCCTTAAGGCAACCTAGTATTCAATGTTGGTGTTTCTGTTGATCTTGGTGGAGCTGGGATGTGCAGCTTTCATAGTCTTCGACAAAAGCTGGAAACATGTTACTTTTTCTTATTTTTTGGTCCCTTCTCCCTTTTATTTAATTGAAGTTAGTGTGCTTTGTTATCTAATTAGTGCTAATTTCTTTAGGAACTTCCCACGGATAAAACAGGATGCTTTGATATGATATATCATTTTCTGAAAGAACATTGGATTATCGCCAGATGGGTAGCCCTTGGAATTGTTATCTTAGAGGTAAGCATAACGTGATTGTGATCGTAATCCTGAGGATACTTCACATTCATGAACTAGTATGTTCGTCTGTATGCAAAAAACCGAGCAACAATCTGATAGACTGATAGAGTTTAAATAAATGAAGTTGCTTTCTGATACAAGGATTTCCCCTTTGATTCCTAATAATTTAGAATTGCATTCTTTATTCTCAGCCCTTGTAATTTGTTTTTTTGCGGCGTCTTTTAGCTTTCAGACATGGTTCTTTGTGACAACAATGCAGAGAATAGTCCAGGGCTTTCTTATCCTTATCGAGTAGATACGATTTAGCCTTGGATGTCTATCTGTTACAAATAAATCCAGACTGCGAAAAGAGATATAATCGTATTTAAATTCCATAATCAAGGCTTAAATTTGAAAATCATTCAATTAACTGTACTAAAGGAACCTGAAACTTCTTCAACTATCGTTATTTGGGAATGTTGCATGTTTGTTTCTTTTCAGTATGGATTATGGTTAAGATGATTGCATATGATATCGTTTTAGTCCTTGATAACTTTTAGGAGGCTTCCATTTGGAGAAACGTGTTGAGTTATGATTCACCGAGGCAAAAGTTAGTTGACGAATTGCATCACAGAGTAGTTTAGATCATGAAAATGGATGATGATGTGTTTCACGACTTTGTTTTACTGTTGGATGATAATGACACATAAATCAATTGATGAATTCTGGTATTTATTGTATTCAAATGAACTAAAGTGACTCTCGTTGGCACTACTTATGCATTAAAATAAAGCCTTGAATAAAACCAAGAACCGACACTGATTTCTCTGTTAGAATAACATTTGGACCGGTATAGTTTCTCTGGGCTTGAACTGATTTGTGGTCAAAATCAACTTCAACTTGCAGGTTCTTATTTTCTTGTTAGCCCTTATGGTTAGGGCCGCCAATGTACCTGCTGATTATGACAGTGACGATGAGTTCATTGCACCAAGGCAACAAATCAGACAGCCTTTGATCCATAGGCAACCAGTTCCGGTTACCGGTGTACCTGTTTCTGGCAGCCATGATCAACGCTCCAACAGAACTGATGCTTGGAGTGCACGTATGAGGGAAAAGGTGATTTCTTTTCCATAAATTCCTGAGTGGTAAATCTTTTCTTAGACCAATTCTTACATCTTACCTTGATTTTCTTGAGGCTTCAAATCTTTGACATTTAATCAACTAATCCACTAAACATCTAGGGTTTAGGTTTATAATGTAATTTGTATAGTAAAATCTTGATTCATATGTTCCATTTACGAAGTGAATGTGCTTTTATAGCCGATATTTCCTACCATAAATTCCCAAGTGCATAGATTTTTCTATATTCCTATTGTCTGTAAGTGCACTTTGATATGATAGATACCCGAAAACCACCTCACATTCTCTTCGATTCCTGCATTTTGTTCTTATTATTTCCCTTTGTCTCGTCATTTTTCTCTTAACCTTTTTCCTAATTTGTTTCTCTAACATTGTTTTTCACTGGATGTTTATCAGTACGGGCTGGATACGTCCGAGTTCACATACAACCCTTCGGAGTCAAACAGGTACCAGCAGGCAGCCCATAAACGAGCAGAAGAAAGCAGCCGATGCACCATTATGTGATAATCGTCTGGTTGGTTTGGCTTCCGAAGGCCATTGCATTGTCGGTTGAGTGACGGCTTCAGATTTTTCAGGTGGCAGTCTTAATTTATGTGCTCCTTACTCATTGATTATTTTAGAGAACATATGTATTTGAAATGCATAACCATTTGTGTGTAAAATTTTACTACTACATTAAGGTTTGGCAATGAGTTGAATCCCGAGTCATGTACAACTCTGCCTTTTACTTATCTGTTCCTTCTCATGTTATGAATATATATATTTCGAAAATAAATATCGATACGAGTGATGGGATACTTCGGAATGGTGGATTTTAATGAGGTATATATAAGTACAGTTCATATGCTTGCAAGCTAATATGAATATATATGTTCCGTTTGCTTTTTGATCTTGTGATTGTGATCACCATGAAAAAGAAGGAAAAAGAAAGCAATGGAGGAGAGTTTTGTTGTACTTTGAAGTTGGCAATGGCATCTTTGTACAACAATAATATTCTTATGTAATTGAACTCGATTTTTGAAAGGTAACATTTAAGGAAAATATTTTGATACATGTACCGTAAATTAATTTTATATAAACATGTTAATTTTAGGGTTTATGGTCAAAAGGTTTAGATTTAGAATTTGGGTTGTAGGGTATAGGGTTTTAGATTTTAGAATTTAAGCTTGAAATAGACATTGACCATGTTTGGTAAACAACTTTTTGAGCTAAAATTAGAGGTTTGACCAGTCAAATCTGCTAATTTGGATGTTTGGTAAATAGAGGATTGTAATAGTTGATTGAGGTGAAACCTCTCATTTTGAAAAAGCTCCTAAACAGAACTTTTTGAGTTAGAGGTTTGGATAAAAGACTTGTAAAAACTATTTTGTCCTTGATAATTATAAAAAATTTCTCTAAATAACATAAATTTGATTAACTAATAAAATTCAAAAAAATAACTTCATAAATAAGAAATTAATATATAAATTAATAAATACATATAAATTTAAAAATTAATAAAATTATATTCAAAATATAATTTCATAGATAAAAAATTAATATATACATCTAAATGTAATTATTATTAAAATTATATTAAAAAGATAATTTCACAAATAAAAAAAATTAATATGTACATTCTCATATATATATGTTCAGTAATGATATTAAAAAAATAAATTTCGTAATCTAATTAATATTAATAGATACAAAAGGTTAATAACTAATAAATTATTCAAACAAGTATCAAATATAATCATGTCCTTATATGCCATTTTGCTTGTTCAAATAATCAAACAGCTATCAGTTATCAGTTAATTTTACCAAATATTTTTATACAATCAACTAATGTAATCCGCTAATCAAATCAGCTATCCGCTATCAGCTAATGTAATCTGCTATTCGCTATCAGCTAATTGTCAAACAGAGTCATTGTATAAAATAATTTTTACAGTCTAAATAGGTTTAAATATACATTTGGTACCTAAACAAGACACATTTTCTCAATTTGATATCTAAAGATTTTTTACTCCAAATTGGTACATGAACTAGACACATTTTTCCAAGTTGATACCTAAAGAATTTTTGCTCCCAAGTTTGTACTTGAACTAGACACATTCTCTCAAATTGGTACCAAAACTGATACATTCTAAACAAATCAACAAATTTAACCCCACCATATTTAAAGATTCTATCAATTTACTTTTTGTTATTCTCATGAATTGTTTGTTCTTCTCCAAAAAATATTATATTACTTTCTTGTTATAATAAAAGTTTAACAGTAAATTGTTTTTTATCGTAGAATGTAGTTATCCGATTGTTGCTTTAATCCGATAGACTCGCTTGTTTGACAGTATCGTAAAAATATTAAATTGATGTAATTTTTAAATTTGCAAAGTTAAATTTATTAGATTGTTTTAAATTAGGATCAAATTGATAGAATGCATCAGTTTTTGAGACTAAAACTATCAATAAAAGTATCAAAACAATGAATGAAATTAAAGTTTCGGTACCAACTTGAGAGTAAAATTTTTGTAGGTACCATCTTGAAAGAAGGTTCCTAGTTCATGTACCAACTTGAAAGTAAAAAAATTTTAGGTACCAAATTGGAAGAAGATACCTAATTCATGTACCGATTATATGTTTAAGCCTAATATATAACTAAATATTTAATGTAAAAACTTTGATACACAAGTTTGTAAAGTTTACACATGCTTGCCAAATTTAAGGGGTTAGAAATTTAGCTTAGGATTTGGGGTTTAGAATTTAAGATTTAGGGATGAGATTGTGAGGTTTAGAATTTAAGATTTATGATTAAAGTCTAGAGTTTAGGTTGTTAGAGTTAGAGATTTAAATTTTAGGTTTTAAAGAGAAAATCTATATTTTTTTTTACAACTTGTGTATTAAAATATAAGTCACATTTAATTAATTTGTGGTTTGAATTTCAACATTTATAACCGTTTTCTGTACTTGAACTATGATCTTATAAACAAATATTTTTGCTCGAATCGAAACCCTCTACCTTTTTGGTGTTCCTATTTAAGCCCCACATTAAAAATTAGGTTTAAGGCTAGGATTTATGGTTAGGTTATAGGAAATTGGGGGTAGGGTGTATTTTTAGGGTATAAAGTTTATGGTTTAGGATTTAAAATTTAAGGTTAAGGCTTAGAATTTAATTTTTTTAATATTTTTAGTGTTGGGGCACTGAAAAAGAGCAGAACTTACCCTGGTGGCCAAAGCTTATAGTATTATTTATTATCTATCTTTAGGGGAAAAAAACATGCAGAAGAATAGATACTTTTGCAAAAAGATCAAAGTGAGAAAAAGAAATAATAAATTATCAAATAAAAAGCTCAAATTTATCATTTATTCACCTTGGACTAAACTATTTGATTAGGAGTGGAGCTGGCTTAACATGTTTTCCAGCTATAACATCTAATAATGGAATAACTTAACAGTGAAACCTTTAAGCATAATTCCACCATACATATAAATTATTAATGTATCATATTTTTTTCTCATTAAAATGTGAAATAAATTATGAATAAAATAAGAAGGATCAATAACAGTCCATTGAAAGAAAGTTCTATAAATGTATTTTTTAAGTGAAAGAATAAAGCTGATGGGGCTTTTCAGTTGAAACCCAGAGATGTTCAGCTTCACACATAGTGCATTAGTCCAACATATGTGGGCCCCCTTATGTTTAAGGTCGATGATTCAAATATCTAACTTTGTATATTTTCATGCATAATCAAATGCTCTGCTTTATATGATACATTTTGGCATGCTATATATGTCACAAAACCATCCTCTACCAGTTGGCTCTACAAGCATCAGATTGTTATCTTTTTTCTTTTCTGGACATTTATAGTTTCTTGTCTTAATCAGTGTTTGCGGGCTGTCTTAGAACTCAACTTTCCAAGTTGTTAAAGCCTTGTTTTCTCAGATTTTGGTACAAGAGACTATGAAGACTAGGAGGGGAAAACCTTATGAGGCAAGCTTTGTCTGCTCTTTTGCTTTTATCTGAACTGCAATGTTTTAATGATAAACTTGGTCAAATTGTTTTCGACTTTCAGGCATTTTGGCCATCCATTGTGATGAAGAAATGGTTGAACATAAAACCGAAGGTGTACGATTTTAGCGAGGACGAGGTTGAAACCGAAACCGAGAGTGAAGATGAGGGTATGTATAAAACACATGATCATATCTCATTCAACAACATATGTTTCATTACTTTTTACCTTTTTCTGCAATTTCCACTAGCTCTCTCCATCAAAGATTCAAGATTGCTTGGCGATGAGGAACAGAACCATAGCCCACTGCAAAACCAAGATTGCAGCAGCCAAATTTCAGGCAATGTTTGCTTTCTTCATCTGTGGTTTAATTTGAGTTGGTGTTTGTTATCTGATTTCGATGTTTCATCGTTCAGATTCACCATTTACGGGTCATCGGTTAAAGCACCGGAGGGGAAAATCAGAAACTCTGCGCATGCAGTACATGAACACAAAGGATGTGAGGTTTGCCTGCAAGATGCTTATGCTTGAAAAGTGTAAGCCTTTTAAGGCGTAGATATTTTAAAAATTCTTAATTTGAAACATATCATGGTTGCCTATAGGGTGACAATAGGCGCTTGGAATGTTGCTGGAAGACTTCCATGTGATGATCTTCAGATTGATGACTGGCTTTGCACCGAAGAGCCAGCAGATATTTATGTTATCGGGTCGGTATTTCCTTTCCCTGTTCGATCTTATACTTGTGTATAAAACATATTTGTATCTAACACGAATGCAATATCCACAGCTTCCAGGAGGTAGTCCCTTTGAATGCCGGAAATGTGCTGGGAGCCGAGGATAACAGGCCGATTCCTAAATGGGAGGCAATCATTCGAAGAACTCTGAACAAATCTTTGGAGCCTGAAAGCAAGCACAAAATCTATAGTGCCCCACCTTCTCCTTGTTCGGTTGCAGATGAGATACCAGGTCTGTCATTGGAGTATTTGGAGTCTGATAACGAAGTTGGCCAAAGCTTACAGCATAAGGGAATATATGGTTTCAATTGTGAAACCGGGTTATTGTGGCCTGAAGATGAAAACCAACAAGTTGGTTTTTTCTCCGAGGTATCTGATGATAGTTTATTGGAAGCGGCAATAGAGGAAGACGGCAATCATAGGGGAATGTCGAGGCCGAAGTATGTGCGGATAGTTAGCAAGCAGATGGTAGGAATCTACATATCGGTGTGGGTGCGAAAGAGGCTGAGGAAACATGTTAGCAATTTGAAAGTTTCTCCCGTTGGTGTTGGTCTTATGGGCTACTTGGGAAACAAGGTAATCACATTTCCCCTGTTCTAGCAATGGATTATGCTTTCCAGATGTCATTGGTACCTACGGTGGAAAAAATTTAACCGAAAATCAAATCGACCGGTTAAACATCCGCTAGGTTCCACCATGTTGAAAGCTATGCCTCTGGATTTTGATCTCTTGCAGTCTGCAATTGGATTTATTATCAGTGAATGCCTAAATGGACTTGCTTTTGCAGGGATCTGTTTCTGTTAGCATGAATCTCTTCCAATCCAGGCTGTGCTTTGTGTGTTCGCATTTGACATCAGGTCATAAAGATGGAGCTGAACAAAGGCGCAACTCCGATGTGTACGAAATTATACGACGAACCCGTTTCTCATCTGTCGTCGATACAGATGAATCACAAACAATCCCATCTCATGAGTAAGTAAAATGCCAGCAATTTTCTTATCATTGTATAATCAAATATTCAACCTGAACCGTGGCTGTGTCTCCATGGCGACCTCTGTAAACAGCCAGACATTTTGGTTTGGGGATTTGAATTATCGTCTCAACATGTCGGATGCTAAGGTTAGAAAGCTTGTTGCTCTAAAGCGATGGGACGAACTACTCAACAATGATCAGGTCAGTATCACACAATAACCTAGTTAATGGTTTTGTTTGTGATGACAAACGAAGTTAATAGCTTCGATTTTGTGCCTCAGCTTCATAATGAACTGCGTAGTGGGCACGTTTTCGATGGATGGGAAGAAGGGATCATCGATTTTCCTCCTACCTACAAGTACGAAATAGGTTCTGATAGGTATGTGGGAGAGATCCCTAAAGAAGGGGAGAAGAAGAGATCTCCTGCTTGGTAAGCACAAGTTTCTTAAGTTATCCTTGCCATCAGACATATATCCGGACATGTGTATGGAGATATGACATTCCAAGAAACCTCCACATACATGACAGCTTAGAAAAAGTTAACACAGAACATCCTCGTGTTGGACACATACCGGTGTCCAACATTCACAACCCAATACGGTAACTTAGCACGACACCAAATTCACAAGTTTCCAAAATAATGTTTCTGAAAACCCTACATATTAGGCTTGGTGTTAGCAGATAACTCATAAAGTTCATTGTGTACTCTTGGTAGGTGTGATCGCATACTCTGGTCTGGAATAGGCATAAAACAATTTCGCTACCAACGGGAAGAAATAAGACTATCAGATCATCGACCTGTCAGTTCAATGTTTTTAGTCGAAGTTGAAGTCTTGGACCATCGGAAGTTGCAAAGGGCTCTCAATGTTAGCACAACTGTCGTCCATCCTGAGATTTTCTTTGATGAAAATGAAGACTTAGAGCTTTAGCATAAACCGGGTAATCAACCTTAAGAATCAAAGAGTTACAAAAGAACATGCGTCTTAATGGCTCCGCTTGAGGCTTTTTTTCTTGCTAGGCAGCAATTATTGTTGTGCCGTAATGTGCACGCCTTTGTTTACGAGTTACATTTTTTATAATAAAATTAAGAAACTGCAGCATTTTTTATTTAACAAAGTCAAGATCGAAAGCATGAACCAGAGAGTATCATAGCTTGTTTATGCAGCCATCAACAAAACCTAGTTTCCAAAGAGAAAAAAGGTCGAAATAACCGGAAAGAATGACAAGGCACCTCATATTACTTAAAAAATTCGAAGGCAACCTTACAAGGTAGAAAGTAGAAATGTGTTTCCAATCCTCGGGAGAAAAACCAAAACAGATGCAGGAACTATTTTCTATCATATTCAATGTATTCAGACAGCAAAATGAGAAATATTACGACTTTTGACGTGCAAAGAACATGTTCTCCGGAATAATTGTATACTGCTCTAACTTGGTTGAGAGAAATTAATAGAATCTTTCTCAGCTATGAACAACAAGGTTTGACGATGATTAAAGAAACTAATGGCCGAGAGAATAGTATGGCTAGGAACGTAGGGTGGTGAACCAACCTCGGGCTGTTGATTTGCCTGCTGCTGAGACTCTTGGGATAAAACAGGATTCAAGAAAGAAAAGCAACTGAAAACTCACAGCTTTTAAGGCATTTTTTACAAGTAATTATTAGTTACATGTTATATACGTGCAAAGGGACGACAACTGCAATATGCAAGAGAGAGAGGCCATACCCCTTGTGCTTGAGACAGAGAACTCAGCTGGCAGCTTTCCATATTTTCAAGTAACTGCATTACCGTTTTCAGATGTGGAACACTGCAAAATGCGAAAACTAGAATGAGTTTACGGTATAGTTGGTTGAGATATATGGATCTATCTACCAAATTAAGTAAATGCTTCTTCATTGAGTCGCATTAACAAATGTCTACTACCATATTTAGGATTTTGATACCATTTCTTTGAAACATCTCCTACGTTATTTCTAAATTAAACTACTGAACTTTTAGAAATCCAATCAATTCCGGCACCTGTAATCTCCAATTGCGACACAACTTAAACAACCTGCTTACATGTAATATCGGCTAAGGTAATGATGCCCTATACCATATATGTCAGACTAAAATGGAATAACTTTAAATAGCCTTGATGCACATTATTTCAACCTTTGTAATCCGTAGTCAACATGAGCATCAAGTGATGAAATAACCCTAGGCATCAGCTCTAGCATCTGCATTCGACGAAACAGGGAAGATGGAGATCAAATTTCAAATTTTGCAATCAATATTATGCATACAACTACATATTTCGACTCCGGTATTGAGGAATCACACCTGCCCTGTATTTTTTATTGTAGGAGTTTTGGCCAAAAGATTTCTGGGAAGCTGCATCAATTGTGACTGCAGATACAAAGTAATCAAACATATTACTAAGCAAACAAAGTCGAAAGACGGAATCATGCGGCACAGGCACATCAACAATCACATACAACAAAGGTGTCTTGTTTTAAGGCAAGCGTTTCAAGAGCTCTTAACTGAGTTTGCAACAATTTTGCAGATTATGTCCACATCAATGAACCCCATACACATACACATACACATACACATACACATACACATACACATACACATACACATACACATAACCCATCAAGAACATGGTAGAAAAAAAATAAAAATCAAGACCAGCTTTTGTCTGGAAACATAACCCATCAAAGTTATAATTTTTAAAGCATCAATCTAACAAAACCCAACCCCAAAATCAGTACTTTCATCCACAACAAATAGTCATCCTTAAGCTCACAACTCAAACCATGAAACCAAAATTTACAATCGGAAACAAAATAAAAATGGTTTCTTTGATAACTTATGCCAGTACGTGAGAAGGAGAAGACTGTTGCATGAGATTGAGAAGATTAGAGGTGGATTGAACGGCCTGCGAAATCTGTTCCGTCACTGTTGATTTTTGCTGATCCTTCTCTGCTATTTGTCGCCGTCGCATTTCGGCCTCCTCTTCCACCTGTTGCCATTTTCTTCAACAAATCAGAGAACCCACTGAAAAGCCGAAGGAAACAAAAAAATGTGCTTCCAATTAGTTGTGCTGTCAAAAGAGATAAAGCTCAGTACGAGCCTGAGTCAACTCGGGCTTTGGAGTTGTTCAAACTTTCAAGTAGCAAATACCCATTTTCAGCCCAGGGACAAGGAGATACTAAATATAAGAGGGGTAAACCGTAAACTACACCAGGGGTCACCATACTATGGGTAAATCTCCTTTTGGTCACACAACTAATCGATTTTTTTATTACCGACTGTTAACTTTAGAAGAAAAATAACGTGTCAGTTTGTAAAACTGGTATAATAACATAGACAACCCATAATGTGTAACATTATATCAATTTGATCGTAATTTTAAAAATTTAACCCCCAAAATATACACATTATAACAATTTGATCTTAAATCAATACAAATTTTCTCTTTTTCTTCTCCAAAACCCACCATCTCCTTACTCTTTTTCCCTCTTTCCCAAAATTCTAAAACTCTATTTTTATATACAAATTGCAAATATATATATGTATATATACGTACAATTTTTGGATTAAAAAAGTTAGCCATGGTTCAAATTATTGCAATTGCTTCAATATCCAAAAGTACTTTTGGAGTTGAAAATTACACTAATTTTATTGAATATGCAGTTTTTCTTCCCCACTCCAACAAAAAAGCCTAATTCCTCTTCATTCAAATCATGCACAACTGATATATATTGTTTTAATTTATTGTTGTTGGGTTCAGTTTCGAGAAAACTAAATCGGCAAAATGAAAGAAAAATTGAGTATATAATTTTGACAATATGCGTTACAGGAGAAGACTATCAAACGATGACAATTTCGGTAAGACAAAAAGATCATTTTTTTTTGGAAAAGAATAAGAAAATATTTATTTAGATTTATTATTAAATTGTTATAATGTGTAAATGTTGGGGACAATTTTTTAGAATTGAGACTAAAGTGATACACCGTGTTGCACCGAGCTCTCTAAACTATGTGTAATTTCTAAATTGGTCATGGAATTTAAAATGTTCTGGTTGATCAATATTTTTTTTTATCATTTTAATTATCAATTTAGGTGTTAAATGTTAATTTGACCAGAGTCAAAAGTTATTTAAAACACATGTATACCTACAACATTGATAGTTTGAATATGACTTGTTAAAAAACTTTTTTCAATAAAATTGAACATGTTTATATTTTCACATATAAGATTCAAGATATTCATACAATATTTGTACATGTATTTACAATTTAGTCCACATGTTCTAAAAATATTTTGTGTCATATTTGAACTAATGCCAAATTTAATAGTTAAGCTAACGAAAAAAAAAACTTAATTATACAATATTAATACTTTACCCATCCAATTGAAACGTTATTCATATTTTGAGATCACATGATGAATTAACCCTAAAAATGAAAACTTCTATTTAATGTGCAATAAATACGAAAGTCCTTTCACCTCACCTTAAACTCATTTACTCCAACTCGACAAATTTTGTAACATACCACCATTACTGAAATCTTTGTTCTAACATTCAAGAACTCGTATAAATTCCCAGCATAATAAAAGTGCAAAACCAATCCATTACAAAGAAACCAACCAGTTCCAGTTCCTTTGCAATGGGTTCTTTTCAGCATCACCTTTTGCTCTTCAAGGCGATGGCATTCGCTTTAGCCGTCACTCCAGCTCTCTCAGTTCTCGGATGGGACGAGAGATACTTGCCGGACTTGAAGGTGTGTTGGGCTGAGATCAACAAGGCAGACGGATGCGAGCACGATCTTTATGCGTCGGTGCTTAAAAAGAAGATAGATCTCGGGTTCGAGTGCTGTCAAGCAATTCGGAGCCTGGATTACAAGTGCAAGAATTGGCTTTTTAATCGAGGACGATTCACAGCGGAGTTTGGTAATGAAGTTAAAAAGTTTTGTGCTACTTTGGGTGTCACGCTTCCCCCTACTTATCTGATTTATTACCCCGATCACAACACTCCCGGTCATGGTGACTTGGGGCATTGACTGATTGTTTAGAGACTTCAATAATGTGAACTTCCCCGTTTGAGCAAACAATAATAGTTCATTTGTAGGAAGCAAAGAGGAATAAAAAGGATTTAACTTTAAATATAAAGATGGCATATATTTTGAATAAAAATATAATAGGTTTGGTGAATTGATATATATATATATATATATATATATATATTCTAATATTCAAAAACATATATACTCTATTAGACGTATGGAATTAAGTTAATTGCTTCACACATCCCCAAACTGACTCTCATTTAATTGATCCATGAACTTTTTATTATTTCAAATTCATCACTAAATTATGTTTTTCATTTTAAATTGGTACCTAAATTTTTGAATATTCTAATTTCTTCCACACACTATGACCCTAATTCTAAATTGGTCTCCAAACTTTTTAATGTTTCAATTTCATCCTCAAATTATCATTTATGACACGCCATATTATTACATAATACACATCAATGTTCACAAGATAATTGACAGTTTTTATAATTATTTTATTAGCATGAGATATGATTAACATATACTAATAATTCGTGGATGAAATTAAAACATCCAAAAGTTTGAGGACCAATATAGAATGAGAGTTATAGTTTAAAGATAAAATTAGAATATTCAAAAATTTGAGGGTCAATTTAAAATGAAGGTCATAGTTTGAGGATGTGGTACTGGTGCAATTAACTCTTTAAAATCTAAATTCTTCTACAATCCTATTTTTATTTTCTAAAATTTAGTGTCTTTATTTTTTTATTTAAAAATTCAAGTCCAGTTGTTAGTGACGTTAAGATTTTGCTATTAAAATCATGTTCATTACAACATTATTTTTTTCAATTATATAATTGTTAAATTAGCGTTTCTATTTCAAAATGTGTGAATTTAACCTGCTTGGAAGTCCTAGCACTCCAACATCTAACTTGCTTTGTAAAGGTAGTTTGGTGTTACTTCTCCGCTCGGTTTTTAAATAAGCTCCACTAAACATTCAATTTTTGTACATTTTTATTTAATTTTTGTGCTAAATTTAATCTCAAAAGCTATTTTTAGAGAAGTTGAAAATTCTAATTTTTCCCTAAACGCAACTTCTTCATTCAATCTAAGATTTTAACAGCTCCGTCGAACGAAGCCTAAATCTTTCTGTTAAAGACTCGCAATATTTTTTTCACTTTTGAATTTAATTTATGAATTTTCAATTATATGCAAAAAGCAAACTATGTTAAAACAAGTGACATGCTACATAGGATGTCACTAATGATATGTATAAGTGAACAATCGATGGTATTTTTATTTTTTATAATTTTATTTGAGTATACGATAGCATTTGTGTTTTTTAATTTAAGAATAATTCACGTATATACATTTGACAATACACACACCTTGCAGACAAAATGATTAATTCACTTACAACAACTGATTAAGGTACTCGAACTCAAAATCAAAATCACCTATGTAAAACATGCCATTGTTTATCACTAAAATCACTCTTTAAATTAATATTTTCATTCTTTTCAAAACACGGTTTTTTAGATAAGTTAAGAAAATAACAGAATTTAGATACTAAAGTATATAAAAGTTTTGGAGATAAACAAAAATTCATATCACACAGAACATCTGATGGATCTAAAGTCAAGCTCAGGTTAAATTAATTCAAATTTGTATAGGAAGGAAAGAGAGAGAGACATTTGGTTCCGAGTCATCATAGATCAGAAAAGATGGTTGAAACAACATTGACGATAAGTGACAATAATGTGGGTTACAAGAGAGGTTAAGAGAGTTCAATAGTTAAATTGATATTTTATTATAAAATTCAAGTATCAAATTAGAAATTAACTCTTTTTACCAACATAACACATCATGGTTCAGTGACCAAATTGTAACAAATGGATAACAATGTGACCGAAATATAATATTTTAAATTTTGGTTGGTAAAATAAGAGAAGCCAAAAATAAAAACGACCTCCGTACTAATTTACCCTTATAATTAATAGAAAATCGTTTAATTATTTATTAATCACGTGGGCGTTACAACTGTAATTTCATTTAAAACAAAGGAGATTTCAAGCTTCGAGGACTTGGTTCGGACACAGTCAAACAAAAATTACTCCAGTTCGAATAAAAATTCTTTGCCCTTAATTATGTCCATTTATATGCCTCACACTAAAAAATATTAAAAATTTAAATTTTAAATGCTAATCTTAAATTTTACATCCTAAATCCTACATCCACAAATATATCTTACCTCTAATTCCCTAAACACTAACTTTAAACTCTAAACCCACTTTTTAAAAGTGGGAGCACCAAAAGGGACATACTTAGGGGGCAAACGATTTTAATCCTCCAGTTTTACCATTCAAAAAGGTATGGTGTTTTGAACAAAAATCTTATGCCCCTAAATATGCATGTTTTTATGTCCCACACTAAAAATATTTTTTCTATTTTTTTATCGACGGATACAACGATTTTCGTCCCGTTGGTTCATCAAAACCCTAAGGAATCGGCAAAAAAATGGTCCTTTTTTGGCGGTCTAATTGCTTTCTTTCTAAATTCTGTGAACTTTTTGTTTATTCAATCCAATGAAAATTTAGTCCAATCAAAATATAGTAACACTAAAAAATTAAATTTAAACTCTTAACCCTAAATTTCATATCCTAAACCATAATTCTAAAAAATACACTCTATCCATAATTTCGTAAACCCCAACCACAATTCTTAACTTTAAACCCCTAAATTCTAAACTCATTTTTAAAGTGGGAGAATAAAAAAGAACATAATTAGGGACAAACAATTTCCATCCGTTGTTTTAATTTAAAAAAAGTACGTTGGCTTTGGTTCAAAAAAAATAAGCTGTTTTACGTTTTACAACCCTTTTTTTAAATTATTTATTTTCCGCTTCTTTTTTTTAAAAATATTTTTTCTAATTCTTTTATTGGCGGATACAACGATTCTCATCCCGCCGGTTCATCGGAAACCTTAAGGAACCGGCAAAAAATGGTCATTTTTTTGGCGGTCCAATTGCTTTCTTTCTAAATTCTATGAACTTCTTGTTTATTCGATCCAATGAAAATTTAGTTAATCAAAATATAGTAATACTAATTGTTAGAGTATGTGTTGAAAATTTTAATTACTATTTTACCTAAAAAATATTTCTATGATTATGTAGATGCTTTATTGAACAATTTATGTCAAATTTGGAGTCCAAATCTTACTTTTATATCATTCAAGTCATCAAACACATCATTTACTATTTTGCTACCATGATTTTGTTTTCGAAAAATGATCTATATTTGAAGTTTCTTGCTTGTGAGTTCTGGTAATTTGGTTATCCATGTTCTTTCTTGAACCCTCTCGTGACATCTCAATAGCGGATAATACCTCATTTTTAGCTACAATAGATTCGTATGATCATTTGAGGAAAGCTGGTTAAGCGGGTTTAGGTATGATGGATGTATTCTATCTGCTCATATACGGAATCATACCTAGCAAATGTAGAAAAACATTGTAAAGATTGTTCTAATTGTTCAGTTTGTAAAGACATTCTAGGTCGAGAAGAAGAGCGGCGATGTCGCCTTTTTGTGTGTGTGTCCTGAAAAATCATGCTCCTGTGAAATATACTTTGATTTTTGGTATATAGATGATTTGTGCTGTAATTAGATAAGTCACGAGCTCTGGCTCGGCGAATAGGATTACAATGGATGAGATGAGAAATGTCATAGGTTTGGTCCACCTGTTAGCCTGAAGAATGCAAGCAAGCATATATTGGTGTTTGCATGTCCTTGCTTCTGATGTTATAACGAGCTATATATGAAATGTGTCATTTGGGAATGTAATTTGTTGATGGCCAAAGTCAACAAGGACCGGGGACGATGGTCTGACGGTGGTTCGAATGGTGGTTCTTAGCGAGAGGGTGTCTGTTGATCTTCTTTAATGTCTGATAGTGTGTCTTGTTTCTCGGGGTCCACCGTTTCTCGCGTTGCATATCCTCTTTATACTGCGAGGACAAGTGTCACGATCAGGTAGTTGTGGCACATTGATTGGACTGGCTATGATGTGACGTCATAGGTTTATACTGTTACGCCCAACGATCTCATACATTGTCACATGATCGCTGGGCGGGATGTTGTTTGCGAACTTACTCGTTCGCCCTGTCTTATGGAAGGTGCTAGCCAGATCATGGTCGACCGCATGAGATTGTTGGACATCTTCTGTGTGAGTCCGTTTGCAACCTCGTTTGTCCGTTTTGGGCTGTATGGCTTTGACACGTGGTGGTAAATATTTGTAGGTACTAACAATTGCCCCCAGGTGAGGAAAGGTTATAAAGTAACCTTGGCGAACCTGAGAAACTCAAAGAAAGAGGTACTAACAATCTGTAGATTTTGTACTTAATTGATTTTTATTATGTTATTTATTTATTTATTTATTTCTGTTTATATCAAAGTAACCTAGAATCGTTATGAGTGTATATAGTGATCCGCGCTATAAAGCAAAATGACGAATCGACCGTTTTTCTCTTAGGGATAATCGCTATATACGAAACATCTCATGATAAACCACATTATTAACGAAGCGTGTTCAGGACGATACAACACTAGGTTATAAATAAGTTTTATTGCTTTTTCGCAAATTTTTACTTTAGTTATCTTGTCGGTCGCTCTTTATTGATTCAGAAAAAAATATTTTTACTTTTTATTCTCATAGCTAACCCGTCTATTGTAGTGCGATGAAGTAGTTTGTACTACTAGGGTAAAGGAGATGTTAAAAGCGCTGGAGTGTCGAGGCCTCTGTGCGGTGAACAACTTTCGTTATTAGTTTAGTTTGCCGTAAGGGTCGTATCGTTTAAGTGCTTGCTCCAACGAAAGGAAATCGTGGTGTTTAGTTCCTCTCTACATTTTTTAGGCCAGTTTTCATTTACCGCAATATTCATTTTTCGTAGATTGGTTGAACTAGTTTGATGTGGTGCTGGGGCAACTAGGTAGGGCCAGTTGGTGGATTTTGATGGCCTATTTTCTAAATTGAAAAATCTATGAGGATGAGCCCTCTCTTAATGTGTTCTGCTACTGTTATAATGTAATGGCTGGTCACGACAAAAATGCAAAGAGTTTTGTAAGTATCAGCCATTGCTCAGGGAGGGCGTTGGCAATAAGTAACTATACCTCTAATCTTCGTCTGGATAGGACGAAATATGTCAATATAGAATGTGTTTTTGGGATTTTTTGTTTCCCATCGTTTGGCGTCGATCGTCTAAAGACAAGGTTGCTACACCTGACCTACAAGCAATGTCTCCTGCAGAGTTGGTACTTCTTAGGAGATTAGAGAGTAATCCACCGTTGCGCTATGAAGAAATATGCACTATTAAGAATATTTGGGTGTGTTGCCTGGAAGGGAAAAGTCCTAATAGTTGGGATAAAGTAGATTTAAATTTTCTTTCTGAAGGCTCTTTGGCAGACGTGTCTATTTGTGTAGTGGTCTGGCCTTTCGGCGAAGGAGGAAATGATCAAGTGGCAAGAGTTTTGTTGGGTGTGAAGGATAAACCAAAAAAGTTCTTCTCGCGGTATGTTGGTATTTGCACTCGCCCCTAGAAGTATCATGATGAAGATGCTATCCCCAGCGGGGTTAGCAGGAAAACTGCTCCTGCTATTTCGAAGGGCTGTGCGAGTCTTAGCCCGTCTGGCTCTGGTCGCGGTAAAGAAAAAAGTGAGTAATACGAGTTCGCCTGTCGTATCCAATTCGGTGGATGAGGGAAGATGTGTGCGCTTGGAACGCAGAAGCAAAAGACGAATGGATAAAGGTATTAAGTTGTGTATGCTCTTCTTGTGGGTTATTCTTTGAGGAAGAAGAAATGAACTCAGCTTATTGGCATATTTCTCTGTTGCTTTCTTATTCTCTTTTTATGTACATATTCATTTGGTATGTATGAACAATGATTATCCTTTTACAATCGATTGATAGCGGTCTAGAGGGTTTGGTCACGACATCAAATTTGTTAGAAGTGGCATCATCGGGGGCTTTAGAGAGTAGAGGGATTGGTCTGCATAGCATGGTTACTACAACCATTGTAGTGACGTCTCCTACTCACGCATTTCCAATTGGTCCTAGTTTGGGGGCTTTCCCTGTCACTCAATGTGTGTCCACAGGGGCCTCGGCAGATGTTGTGGAAATAGCCCGAAAAAGCACGGTGAAGCGAATAAGAACTTATAGTTCCAAGAGATGTTTGTTAACTATCGAAGATAAAACGTTAGGAAAAAGACCTGTATTTAACAGGGAGATTGTGGGAGAGTTATTGGAGCTTATCTCTGAGACTGTTGTGATTGCGTATGATTGTCACGACTTCTCTTATGCGATTGCAATCGACGCTATTGGCGACACTGTTTCTATTGGTTTGGCAAGCACTGTTCCTGCTTTTTGCATGTCCTTAAGTATGTCGACTAATATGTTATTGTATTTGGTTTGATATTTATACTATATGTTTTGGCAATAAATTCTACTTGTGGGTATGTTTATAGGGGTAAACGTGGTAGATTTCGTTCTTGTTCACCGTCGCACAGAAAATGTACCCTATGTGGTTGCATCTGTTAAAACTATAAATATGTTAGGCTCTAGGATAACTCATCTGGTATCAATATCGATGGTTGTAAATTTATTAGAGGCTGGGGTAGCTTCTCCAGTGCCGATGACTACAATTGTGTCTCTTGGTGAAAACGGCGGGTCTTTGATCCCTTAGGAGACATTTTCCCTTGGAGGGTGTCCTAGAAACAGAGAGGTGGTTCCATCCTGAGTCTTTTCAAGGAGGCCATCTGAATTATATTCTAGGAGTTTTGGCACTTCGCAACCTTGCAACAATATTAGAAGGACTGTTGAGGGGGTTGGTGTCTTATTCAGGAACTGGGCTACATTTAATTTAACATGGAGCGAAATACTAAAGTGCTTTTTGAGAAGAACGAACAACTGCGTTTAAATGCAGAAAATTATGCCACCCTTCTGAGAGAAAATGAGAAACTGCAATCAAAGATGGAGATTGCACTGCATAACTAGAAGGGCTACGAAAGAAATGTAAGGCTGAGCTGTGGCAGCGTGTGGGGGAGTTACATAGACAGCATGCATAGGAGACTTCAAAGAAAGAAGCTGAGTTCGCTCGCTCTCTCAAAATTTAGAAAAAAACTGGTACAAAGTACTGAATAAAGCTTGAAAACTGAAGTTCAGGGCATGAGAGAGGAGCTAGCGCAAGTGAAGGATACATCAGATGAAAGCTTTGCAAACTTCACAAAGAAACTAATTGAAGTAGAAGAGTCTCACAAGAATAGTGTTATGATATTGAAAGCTACGCATGATGTTAATACATCCGAGAAAGTAAAGTTTACAAAGCTCTAGGATGACTCATCTGGTATCAATATCGGCGGCTGTAAATTTATTAGAGGCTGGGGTAGTTTATTCGTTCTTGTTCACCATCGCACAAAAAATGTACCCTCTGTGGTTGCATCTGTTAAAACTATAAATATGTTAGGCTCTAGGGTGACTCTTCTAGTATCAATATCGACGGCTGTAAATTTATTAGAGGCTGGGGTAGCTTCTTCGGTGCCGATGACTACAACTGTGTCTCCTGGTGAAAACGGCGGGTCTTTGACCCCTTAGGAGACATTTTTCCCTTGGAGGGGTGTCCTAGAGGCAGAGAGGTGGTTCCATCCCGAGTCTTTTCAAGGACGCTATCTGAATTATATTCTAGGAGTTTTGGCACTTCGCAACCTTGCAACGATATTAGAAGGACTATTGAGGGGGTTGGTGTCTTATTCAGGAACTGGGTTGCATTTAATTTAACATGGAACAAAATTCTAAAGCGCTCTTTGAGGAGTACGAACAACTGCGTTTAAAGGAAGAAAATTATGCCACCCTTCTGAGAGAAAATGAGAAACTGTAATCAAAGGTGGAGGATTGCACTGTACAACTAGAAGGGCTACGAAAGAAATATGAGGTTGAGCTGTGGCAGCGTGTGGGGGAGTTGCGTAGACAACATGCAGATAAGACTTCAAAGAAAGAAGCTGAGTTCGCTCGCTCTCTCAAAATTGAGAAAAAACTACTACAAAGTACTGAACAAAGCTTGAAAACTGAAGTTCAGGGCATGAGAGAGGAGCTAGCGCAAGTGAAGGATACATCAGATGAAAGCTTTGCAAACTTCACAAAGAAACTAATTAAAGTAGAAGAGTCTCACAAGAATAAAGTTATGATATTGAAAGCTACGCATGATGTTAATACATTCGAGAAAGTGAAGGCAGCTACAGATACTACTTCTGGCTTTATAGTCGAGGAATGGAGAAAGCTTGTGATGCTGCCATTCTTAGCTTTCAGTTAGCACATGGCTCATTGGATGTCAGCCTTGTGAACTTTGATGCGCTTTACGAAGTAACTGCTGACTTTGATGTGAAGAATCCTAGTGGGCCTTTTTGGGAAAATTTTACCGTAAAGTATAGGGGATTATGGTTCTTCTACTTCTGATCCAAACATATCTCCTCGCCCTACTGATCACAGTGGTGCTGCAGGTGAGAACCATGGTGATGATATACCGATCGATTACAGCAAAAGTATGTAATTGTATCATCACTTGCATTCATGCACTTTTGTAGGAAGGTGGTATTCCTTTTAATGCTGGAAGAATTATTCGATTACGTTCTTTCGGCTTGTATTAGGGAACTATCTCTTGGTTGTATGGTTGGACTATGATGATTTGTATTTGATCTAATTTTTTATTTGATTTTTACAAAAGTATTCTCTTGCTTGTGATTGATGTAGTATTTGTTTACCATTCGCAGTATACGCATTATCTAGCTGTTTGGATAATTGCTTGTTGGGATTAGAGGGATCATTTGAGGATTTTTTTGACTTACAACGTGCGAACCACATTATCAATATTATTTAGTTTTATGTATTTCACTATTGCATTAATTGCACTATTTTTTCTATAATTATGTTTTTTGAGACTCGTGTATTATACTTGATTGAGACTGGCTTTTTACTGTGATTAGGATAATTCAGGGCATGTCATAATGATGAAAGGGAATGTTTTAATTGGCTTTGGTAAGTATGTGCGACTATTGTTACGTTTATTGGTCAGAAGTTTGATAGCGTGTAATCTCAATTAACTGTTTGAGATTATATGATATGAACATTAAATGTGTATTTTAATATTTTTTCGTTAGAAACCGAAATGGCATGGTCTGGCAATCTGGCTATTCTAATATAAATAGGACCCTTTGAAGTGTGTTTTGTGGCAAACAGAATGATGGGTTGTTTCAATCGTTCATGGGCAGACTATCTTGTGTTTTGCTTTCGCGTTTCGTTTGTTGTTCTTTACAATGACGAGGAGTATGAGAAAACTTTGTTGAATAAATATTAGTTATTGTTTGGTTTACCTTAATTGACGGGCAATAGTGCTCGGAAGGCTATCTGTAGCCATTTATGGTGAGGAATGCTAACAGATGATGTACTTAGGGATCTGAAGAACAAGGCTTTCAGGATGTCCTTGTATGTTGGTGTTTGGAACCATATTGGGGGGTTGGCTTGTCGTACTTGTGAATGTTATAGGTTTTGGCCGTGACACCTATATGCTTGATCAGAGTGGCCTTTCGTGCACTAGTTGTGGTGCTTATAGCTTCGACAACTGTGATGAGAATCCATTCTTACCTGATGACCCTTAAAACATTGCTAAAGCGAAGACATGAGAGACATGTGGTATCGTCATATACTTTGGGTATTGTTATTGTGTAGGCCTTCGTAGACTGTGTTTTCTAGGAATATTGTCAAATGTTTTTCCTTTCTCTTTGCATGGATGCACATTTGTAATATGTTATTTATTTGTGTTTGTACAAGAATAGGGAGTGTGTTTATATGCAAGTTAATTTATTAATAGGTGGACTTTCATTTTCTTTATACAAGGCATTTGCTAGAGGTGATACCTCTTTACGCGTACTTAGATTTGTGGACAAATTACTTTCTTGAAATAGATCCTGTGTATATTATGTGGTATGAGTCGTATGCTAGCTGTTAGTCGTGAAGAATTCTGAATTTTAGCATTTTTTTATTTGCTGTGGCACCCCTCTTTTAAAGTGAATGCTTGCCCCCTAGGGAGAAAAATGTATGAGTCAAGTGATAAGCGAAATAACATCTTGCCATTCTTTAGTAATACATTTTCTCTAGTTTTACCTTGTATTGTTCTTTATGGAGTAATATTTGACATGGTAGGGTGGACTATATACTAATATCATCGTGTTGAACTAATAGAGCTCTTGCCCCGACTGAGATAGCTCTAGCAACTATATATGTCTTGTATGTTTGTCAAACTTACGCATGAATAATCGATTCCTGAAAGCAAGATGCATTCTGTTGACAATTTGTTTTATCTCTATTTGCTTGCTTTGGAAGCATCAATCATTGGGTAGATTCATCTACGCACACTTATTGAAAGTGGTGATCATTTGGCTTATTCATTTAGGCACACTTCTTTAAAGTGGCAATCGTAGAGCCGATTCATTTAAGCGTACTTCTTAAAAGTGGTGATCGTAAAGCTGATTCATTTAGGCACACTTCTTTAAAGTGGCGATCATGGAGTTGATTCATTTACGCACACTTCTTAAAAGTGGCAATCGTATAGCTGATTTATTTAGGCGCACTTCTTAAAAATGGCGATCGTAGAACTGATTTATTTATGCGCACTTCTTAAAAGTGGCGATCGTAGAGCTAATTCATTTAGGTGCACTTCTTAAAAGTGGCAATTGTAACACCCCAAAACTAGGCCTAGTTGGAATTCAATTTTGACAATTGGAAATTTTACATCGGAAAGTCAAGTTATAGCATGACCATTGACCAAGTAGTCAATTATTGAAATATTGAATTCCAAATTAGTATTGTTATTGATTAAGGACCTTATTGCAAACCTTGAAACTTGTTTAGTGACTAAATTGAAAAAATTGGAAGTTGGGGGACAAAAGCATAAAGTTTGGAAAGTTGAGGGATTAATTAAGTAATTAGCCCCTCAACCCATTAGTCATTAAGCCACGTGGAATGCCAAAAATGCTTCTTTCATTTTTGGGTTTGCTAAAGCCTAAATTGGAATTAGCAATTGAAAAAAGAAAATTGAAAAGAAGAAGTAATAACATACCCAGTCAATTTCTAAGCCTACACCTCAAATCTATCTTTATCTTCTTCCTTAGTTAGTCAAGCAAGAACCTCCATTGAAAGATACTCCAAGCTTTGATTTTCTCAAGCTTTTTAATCCTAAACTATAGGTATCGATTGGGTAAGCAATAGCCCTTAATTGATTCATTGACTCCATGGCTAAAACTGTGTCTAAATCCAAGTCCAAGAAATCAAGAACCCTAGAATTTCCTAGGGATATCAAGGCTCAATCTCTATTGTTTTTCATAGCTAATAAGTTACTATGAATCTATTATTAATATTGAAATCTTTGAGATTTCTTTTTCTTTTGTAGCTCAAGAGAATCAAGGTGAAGAATCACCAAATCCATCAAATTCCAATAGGTCAAAGAACAAAGGAATTGTCATCCAGGAGCCCTAAAAGCTTCGAGAGTATCGGTGAGTGTAGTTGGGGTCTCGAGATTGGCTAGGTGTCTTTTTTTGATTTCATTGTATTGGTCTATTAAATTTCCATCTTTGAAATCAAGGTATGGATACATGAAAACCTTGTTGAATGTATCATTGGTAAGCTTCGGTAAACTTATTACATTGTTATATTGATTATTGATTCATGGTATTGTCATTGATAACATTGGAATATTGTGAAAGGCCATATTGATCATGATACACCATTATTCACAAGTTGACATTGCCATTGTTATTGTTATTGGCCTAATTATTGAATCCTTGGATGCGAATGGTCATTGGATACAATTGGCATGCCATAGAATTCATGAGCTCATTGGTATGGAGTGGACTATGGTCCTTGAGCTAAGTCTCTATTTGGCGATGTTGGTGGGATGTATTGGTTTTGGTCCTATTGGCGATGTTGGAGGATATTGACCATTTATTGTTGGCGATGTGGGTTGGGAATTCGTGTATCCACTTTCACATATCGATCTAAGGAATTAAGTTATTGAAATTATTGTTAAAATATGGTTTGAGATGCATTTATATTGATTTTCATGTTATTGATACCATTGTTGTTCATTTCACTATTGTTGACTATATCACTAGGCTATATAAGCCTAACGCATCTCATTTTCATGCATTTTCAAGTTAAAAGGTTGTTGTATCAAGGATCGGAGTAGGAAGCATTTTGAAAGCAAGTTGACAAGTTACATGTAATGTAAACCTTGTCCTTAAACTCCTAGCAAGGTGGCGTAGGGTTTAGACATGTTAGTTTAACCCCATTTTGTGTGTATACGATGCTCACCATGTTGAAATAGCTAAAGTATGGAATATGACTTGTTGGATAGTTGGAAAATTGGTAAACATGACCTATAATGCATTAATAAGTGAAATCATGGCAAATGAATTCCAAATGCTAAGAAATTTGACATGTAGGTAGATATGATGATTAAAAACTTGCTTGTAAATTTTGGTAACAATTGGACAAGTTAAGACCCCTAAAGTGATTAAAAACTAGACTAAATCTGTCATTATAGGTCTGTCCATACCGGTACGGGTGATGGCGTATCGGTACGGGTATGCATTTTGGTGACCCAGGTAAAGGGGGCGTATCAATACGGCTATTAAGTATCGAACGTGAAAATGAATCTGAAAAATTATTGTAACTGTGACCTGTTGCGTTAACCATATGTACCGATACCCAGAATCGGTATGAGCCTAAATAATTTAACCATTTTAATGGTCATGGTAAGCGTATCGATTTGGCCTAGGCTTATCGGTACGACAATTTGACACTGGAATCTGAGCTTAATTAAGGCAAGCATAGCATACCGATATGGCTATAACCGTACCGATACGACCCCTATTGTTCATAACTATTTTAACTACCATGACACAGGCATATCGATACGGCCCTTCGAGTATCGGTACCGAGATAGGTAAGTTAGTTAAAAGATGATTAAAAGGGATTTTAGAATATCGTAAAATGGTCACTAAATTTTATAAGGCTTAATTGAGGGTATAAATGAACTCTGAATATATTGAAAATTTGTATGCAAGACATTCATGCATTAATTTCCACATTGGTAACCCTAATTATTGATAAGACCATGTAATTTATTGATTTTACAATTTGGTCCCTAAATTTGCATAAGTCACTAAATGACCCCTAATTATAATTTGGGCAAGCTTTATTGATTGTTATTAGTTATTGTATTGCACTGAAATCATTGGTTCATCGTTTATGGTGCAAGTCATTATAAATACTGGTCAGATCACCATATTATTCTTCGATAACGCTTTTCGACCTAGATTCCTACCGGTTCGGAAAGAGGGTGTTGCATTTGTGGTATCAGAGCTAGAGTTTAGTCGATTCTAGGACTAAACTAAAGTTTATTGTATTGTTATTGCATATGCCACCTAAGATTTTATTATTGTGTATATTATGACTTGCGATTAATTCGATCATTTTTTTATAATATAAGATGTCTGACTCCGAGAAAGCTCACGAAGAAGTTGAGCGCACTATAGGCTCATCGACATATGGTGAGGAGAAATGGGGGGAAGACCCTCCGAATCCACAAGTTTCCCAACAAGAACCACCAAATCCTGAACCTGTATTGTAGACTGCTCAATTTGAATGCTACTGGAACATGACTGGAATGTTAAAACAATTCATGGTTACCCTTAAGTTTAAGCAGTCTGAACAGTCTTCTGTAGCTGCTACATCCACGACCTGAGCCTCTATCGATAAGTTGGCTCAATATTAAGCTTCTACCTTTACAGACAAGGCTAGTGACGACCTTGAAGTGGTAGAATATTGGCTAGATAGCACATTGAGGATATTGAATAAGCAGTTACAATGTTCAGATGAGCACAAACTGGAGTGAGCTCTAGCCTTGTTGGCAGACGAGGCTCTGCATTGGTGGGAGACCACTATACTTACGGCTTTTGAGGAAACTATAACCTGGGGGTTCTTTCTGTGCGAGTTTAGAAAAAATACATCAATGAGTATTACTTAGCTGAAAGGCGGGATATCTTCCTGCATCTCAAGCAAGGCAGAAGATCGATAGAGCAGCACATCCATGACTTCTGTAAATATTACGAGTATAATGTAGAGTATATTAAGAAGAAGGAGAAACGTAGTATGTTTTTCGCAGGTTTGAGTGATGAGCTTCGACCTTTGTTTACTTCATTGGGAATCACAGATTTCCAGGAACTAATGAAATGAGCCATTTCTACTGAAGCTGCACAAAGGTCGTAAAGGACTAGTAGGCTAACCCAATCTAAAAAGAGGCCCTAAGATAATTCTCGTCCTCTATTACCGTATAAGAAGGGTAAGCAACAAATATTCAAGCAACAATATTACCAGTAGCCCTTCCGATCAGACAATATTGCTAAGCCACAGATTATGTCCCAATCTACTGCAAGAACAACTTTCATTGAGAGTACCAGAGGTTCAGGTTGGGAATCTCAATACCCTACCTATAATTTCTGTCAGAGGAGACATCATGTGGGATAGTGCCATAGATAGACTGAAGCATGTTTATTCTGTGGTGAACAAGGTCATTATATGAAAGATTGTCCAATGAATACATCCAAGTCTACTGCACCGGTAAGTACAGTATCCCCTGCTCAGTCTTTCAAGGGCAAGGAAAAGAAACAAGCTGAAATAGGAGCTTTCAAGAGGCCTGGTGACTCTACGAGAACTCCAAGTCAACAAGAATCCAAGGCTTCAGCTCAAGTTTACCATGTGAGGAGTAGGGAGGATAAGGAGATCTGAATATTATAGCAGGTACTATTGAATTGTATACTTACCTTGTCTATGCATTGATTGATCTTGGATCCACTCATTCTCGTATAAGCACTGTATTGATTAAAAGATTCAATTTAACATCCGAACTTATAGCTTCTAAAATCACCGTGATAGTGTCGTAATTGGACTGGTATACAAAAATTGTCCCCTCATGATGCAAGGGATACCTTTTCCAGCCAATCTTATGGCCCTCCCTATTCATGAGTTCGATGTTATATTAGGGCTTGACTGGCTTGGAGAGCGTCAAGCTTGGGTAGATTGCTCGAAGAAGAAACTGTATCTTCGAGGTCTTGGCAAAGAGAGTACGACTCTCATGGACTCTAGGGGGTAAGAAATTATTGTTATATACTACTGCAAGTAAAGAAGAACCTCAGTTGCAAGATATAGATACTGTGCAAGAATTCCCCGATGTGTTTCCCGATGAACTTTTGGGTTTACCACACATCCGTGAAGTTGAATTTGGGATTGAAGTGCAACCTAGAACCACTCCAGTTTCCATTGCACCTTACTGTATAGCACCAGTTAAACTCATCGAGCTTAAGGCAGAGATTTAAGACTTGTTGAATAAAGGTTTCATTTGGCCAAGTTCCTCACCCTGAGGAGCTCCGGTTCTCTTTGTCAAAAAGAAAGATAGATCTATGCGTCTTTGCATTGATTACCGATAGTTAAACAAGCTTACCATCAAGAATAAGTATCCTTTACCGAGAATTAATAACTTGTTTGATCAACTTAAGGATGCAACCTTCTTCTCCAAGATTGAATTAAGGTATGGGTACTATCAAATAAGAGTTAAAGAATGTGATGTGACCAAGACAGCTTTTCATACAAGGTATGGCCACTACGAATTTTTGGTTATGCCCTTTGGGTTAACCAATGCACCGGCTGCCTTTATGGATCTCATGAATCAATTTTTTAGACCCTATCTTGATAAGTTTGTAGTGGTGTTCATAGATGACATATTGATTTACTCCAAGAATCAAGCTGAACATCGAGACCATCTTCGTGTTGTGCTTCAAACCATTCGAGAGAAGCAGTTGTATGCCAAGTTCAGTAAATATGAGTTCTGGCTCACCGAAGTTTCATTTCTAGGACATATGGTTTCTGCAGAGGGTATCCAAGTGGACCCAAAAAAGATTCAAGCTATAGTTGAGTGGAGGCCATCGAAGAATGTTGGTGAAGTTTGTAATTTTCTCGGTCTTGTTAGATATTACAAAAAATTCGTTAAAGGATTTTCTATAATAGCAGCACCATTAACCAAACTCCTACGAAAAGATGCCCCTTTTGAATAGACTAAAAAGTAGCAGCGCAGTTTTGATCAGCTTAAGCAAGTATTGACTCACGCAACGGTCCTAACCCAACTTGAGTTTGGTAAAGACTACACCATATTTAGTGATACATCGTATCAAGGGTTAAGATGTGCGTTGATGTAAGAAGGCAAAGTCGTTGCATATGCTTCAAGACAACTTAAGTCACACGAAATGAACTACTCTACCCATGATCTTGAATTGGCTGCAATTATCTTTGTATTAAAGATCTAGAGGCATTATCTCTACGGAGAAAATTGCTATCTATATACCGACTATAAGAGTCTCAAATACCTATTGACACAGAAGGAACTTAACCTTCGTCAAAGGAGGTGGATGGAACTTCTCAAAGATTATGATCTTGTTATTGATTACCACCCGGACAAGGTTAACGTTATAGCTGATGCACTTAGCCGCAAACCTTCGCTTGCTTCTCGAGCTATCAACACTCATTTCAAGTTACAGAAACATCGATCATTAGTAGCTGAACTCTAAGTTCATTCTACCCTTGTAATGAGAATCAAGTCATTGCAGGGTCAAGATCATGAATTACAAGCCATTTTGATGAGTGTGGAAATCGATCAAATAAAGCCAAGAGGGGGTGAATTGGAAATTTTAAGAAATGTGGAAACTAATTGCAAAGATAGGAAATTGCAAGGAGATTTATAGTGGTTCAACTCCTTTAATGGAGTCTACATCCACTACCTTAGTGACCACACTAAGGATTTTCTACAAATCCACTAATTTGTCTTTCCTTTAGGATAAGGAGTAACTTTACACAATTCAATAGACTTATACCCCAAAGTCTATTGAATCATTTCCCGAAAACAAATACAAATGAGCAAACTAGAAAATCCTCACAAGGTAAGTGTTTGCAAAGTTTAAGCTCTCTCACACACCCAATAAACACTAGAAAAGGAATTACAATGAAGATCACACTAGTGTTTACAAGAATGATAGGAAAATAAGCTCAAATTGAATTCTTGATTGCTTGAATATTTGGATAGGCTTTCTTGTTACTTCAATACTATTTGGAAACCCATTTTATATGCTCTTGATCTTTTCTAACCGTTTGTATCCGTTGGGGGGACTTTGGAGCCGTTGGAAGCCATTAAAACCGAGCATTTAATGCTCACCTGTGCAGGGGTTTCGAAACCTTTAAGAGGGTTTCAAAACATGGGGTTAATTCAAACCAAAAGCTAGCCGTTACAAGCTATGGTTTCGAAACCTTTTGGGGGCATCGAAACATGTAGCCAAAAACATAATTTTTGGCCTTACTGCCATACTGGTTTCAAAACCTCTAAATGGGGGTTTTGAAACCTATAGCCAAAAATGTGAGTTTTAGGCCTACTGCCATGGTGGTTACGAAACCACTAAAGGGGGTTTCGAAACCTAAGCTTAAAAACCCATGAATTTGACTTTTTGTTGACTTTTTAAGGATATTACAATATATGTGCTAAGTCAAATAGTTTAGAAAATATTTGTTCGAGTTAAAATTGTATTTTTGATAAATTTGAATCGAATAAAACAAGTTTACAAATTTTTACAATTTAGTCATTTTAGTTATATCAAAATCAAAATAAGTCTAACACATTGTCACGGAGCTTCAGAGTAATCCTGATCCCAACTTTAAAGTTAACTTTGAGGGACTCTTGTGTTTTCGTGATAGAATCTGTATACCAAATAATGAATCTCTTTGTGATGATATCCTCAAGGAAGCTCGTTGTAGCCCTTTCTTAGTTCACCCGGGGTTGATAAAAATGTATAAGGCCTTCAGAAATTATACTGGTGGCCTGGTATGAAGAAAGCCATTACCGAGTTTGTATCTAAGTGTCTTACGTACCAGCGAGTCAAGGCTGAGCACCGTGTCCCTACTGATTATTGCAACCCCTTGAACTTCTCCAATGGAAGTGGTAGAGAAAAACCATGAACTTTGTCAGTGCACTACCGTTGACTCCAGCTAAGCATGATGCTATTTGGGTTTATCGTTGATAGTTTTACCAAGTCATCTCATTCCTTACCTGTCAGAATGGACTACGGTCTTCTCAAGTTAGTTGACTTGTACATCAAGGAAATTGTCAGGCTCCATAGAGTACCCAAGTCAATTATCTTCGATCGAGACCCATGTTTTGCTTCACAATTCTGGAAAGCACTGGAAGGAGCTTTGGGCACCTGAGTCACTCTCAGTATAGCTTTTCACCCTCAGTCTGACGACTAGTTAGAAAGGGTAATTCAGATATTGGAAGACATGCTTCGCGCATGTGTTATTGCCTTTGAAGGAACTTGGAAGAGGTCACTACCTCTCATCTAGTTTGCTTATAATGATAGTCATCAACCATCTATTGGAATTAGGGATGGGCGTTCGATCGAGTCGAGTTGAGTTAAAATTTTTTGAGTTATTCGAGTTTACAAGTCCTATTTGTAGCGATGTTCTTTTTCGATTGTTCTTTGCTAAAAAACGAGGTTTTAAGGTGTTTGGGGTCTTTCAGGTATTTAAAATATGTATTTTGTGGGGCTTTAAAAAACCGTGTTTTATTTAAAAATAGTCGCCACCGGCCACTAAGGTAGGCCGGGCACCATAAAAACTAGAGATTTTAAAAATGTCGGGTTCGGGAGTCGGTTACAAATGGGGAAGGATTAGCACCTCCACACCGCCCAAAATTGGTACTTTAATAATTATCACTTTATTAATATTAAACTTTCCAGATTAAAGTGACGATTAAATTAAAATTTGGTTATAAGTGCGAGTAGATTTTAAGGACCCTGTTATTCGAGAGTAAACTGATAGACCACCATTACTGCGTTTGGTACTGGCCACGTTTACGCTCGAATAAAAGGGCATCGCATTGACAATAATATATCCGAAATGCAACTTAAAACATGGCAAATAAAAATAAATACAATGCGATAAAAATATAAATAAATACTAACATAATAAAATACTAATCAAACATAAATAAAATATTGATATGAAACATACATACAGTAATCTATTACATAAATAAAAACAAATCTAACATAAATAAAATACTAATCTAAAACATAAATAAATATTAATTTAACACATAAATAAAAACAAATCTAACATAAATAAAATACTAATCTAAAACATAAATAAATATTAATCTAACATATAAATAAAAACAAATCTAACATAAATAAAATATTAATCTAAAACATAAATAAATACAAAGCATAAAATACTAATATAAAACATACCAACTAAAAATAGGAATAAAATTAAACATTTTATTAAATCAAACAACATAAATAAAATATACCTAACTAGGAGCCCGAACCCCGACTGACTTCCACCGAGATCTACCACGATCCCTTCAAAAATTAACTAGATTGGATCCAAAATAAGACCCTGATGAAACCAATTAGGACCGAGGGCATTGCCCTAGGCCCCGGGCAACCGTGCTCGGGCCACCCTAACTTTGGCTCCAATCTTTGTGAGCCTTGGCCGTTTGGTTCTTGGCCTTTTGCCCCCTCCCTAATGGCTATTTATAGCCAAATATGAGGGGTGGGGGTTCACGTGGAGCTACCTGCTCCACTCACTCAATTCACTTTTTTTTTGCTTTTTAATATTATATATATTACTTATTATTTATTTATTTATTTAATTTTTTGATTTTTTATTAATTTTTTATATTAATAATATTACTACTAAAATAATACTGATAATACTAAAACCATACAAAAATGAGTGATTACAGCTGCCCCTCTTTGCTTGTTCTTGTGAAACGAGAACAAAGCAAAGATCAAAAACACTCATTTTTGACCTATTTCCTTGTCATTGTCTTCGGAATCATAGGTTCTTCTGGAACTTTCTACTCTTCTTCAGCCAACTCTTCAAGCTTGTAAGTCATTCCTATATAGAACTTTCTCACTCTGAGACGGTAAAGCTTGGAGTCCTTCCTATACAAGACTCTTTGCCTTCAACGCTGCAGGTTTTTCCTATATAAAACCTTCTGCGTCACGGATGGATTCTTTCGACTGAGAGTTCCTCCTATATAGAACCGCTAGTCTTCAAACCCTATAGCCGTAAGTCCTCCCTATATAAAACTTTTAGCTTCTGAAATCTCGGAGTTACGGGTTCTTCCTATAATGAACCTTTCACTGCGAGGGCTCGAAAATATAGGCCCTTTCTATATAGAACCTTTATCTTCGAATCTGGGATTCACGTCAAAACGGCGACCAATCTTTCTGGACTCACGCTACTAAGGCTGCCAAACTTTCTTCAAATTTAGGGATTCACACCGAAAATGGCTACCTATCTTTCTGGACTCACGCTACTATGGCTGCCGAATTTTCTGGCCTTACGCTACTAAGGCTGCCGAAATATTTCTTCAAATTTGGGGATTCACGACGAAAATGGCCACCGATCTTTTTGGACTCACGCTACTATGGCTGCCAAACTTTCTATCCTTACGCTACTGAGGCTGCCGAAATCTTTCTTCAAATTTGGGGATTCACGCCGAAAATGGCCACCGATCTTTCTGGACTCACGCTACTATGGCTCCCGAACTTTCTGGCCTTACGCTACTGAGGCTGCCAAACTTTCTTCAAATTTAGGGATTCACGTTGAAAATGGCCACCAATCTTTTTGGACTCCCGCTACTATAGCTGTCGAACTTTCTGGCCTTACGCTACTAGGGATGTTGATCTTTCTACAAATTTGGGGATTCACGCCGAAAATGGCTACCTATCTTTCTGGAAATTTAGGGATTCACGCTGAAAATGGCCACCGATCTTTTTGGACTCACGCTACTATGGCTGCCGAACTTTCTGGCTTTGCGCTACTAGGGCTGCCGAATCTGGCCTCACGCTACTATAGCTGCCGCATCATGCCCGAAGGACTTATTGATGACCTGAAGGACTTATCACCATGCTCGAAAGACTTACTAGTGGCCCGAAGGACTTAATATCTGACTTTATACTACTTTGGCTACCGTCATCTGGCCTCACGCTACTATGGCTACCGGCGTTTGGCCTCATGCTACTATGGCTGCCGCATCATGCCCGAAGAACTTATTAATGGCCCGAAGGACTTATCACCATGCTCGAAAGACTTACTAGTGGCCCGAAGGTCTTATCATCATGCTCGAAGGTCTTATTGATGGCCCAAAATACTTAATATCCGACTTTACGCTACTTTGGCTACCGTCATCTGGCCTCACACTACTATGGCTGTCGTCATCTAGCCTCACGCTACTATGGTTGCCGCATCATGCCCGAATGACTTATTGATGGCCCGGAGGACTTCTCACCATGCTCGAAAGACTTACTGATGGCCTTATCATCATGCCTGAAGGTCTTACTGATGGCTCGAAGGACTTAATATCTGGCTTTACGCTACTTTGGCTACCGTCATCTGGCCTCACGCTACTATGGTTGCCGACATCTGGCCTCACACTACTATGGATGCGCATCATGCCCGAAGGACTTATCACCATGCTCGAAAGACTTACTAGTGGCCCGAAGGTCTTATTGATAGCCTGAAGGACTTAATATCTGACTTTACGCTACTTTGGCTACTGTCATCTGGCCTCACGCTACTATGACTACCGCATCTTTCTTTTTTTAATGAAATCTACTTCTTCAAACTTTTTGACAGTTCTTCAAATACCTGTCTAAAACAAGCGAAAATTGACATGCCTCTATCTATATGATGCATGCAATGTAATGGTTTCTTTTCTTCTTCTTCTTCTCTTTTTTTCTTTTCTTTTTTTCTCTTTTCTATTTTTTTCTATTTTTTCTCTTTTTTTTTTCTTTCAATCTTTTTCTGTTCTAATGTATTACACCCTGAAAGGTCGTTCCTCAGATTTCTTCATCTCTTTACTTCTTCACTGTATGCTCTTAAATCCTCATTTGATCAATCACTTCAAATATGAATTAATATCCTTTCAAATCTTTCGCGCGGAAGGCTTTTTTTTCTTCAGGGTTATCACTTGTCTTCATAAATGATCTTCTGGTCCTTATATTATTCTTATAAGAACCCTTGTCATCTTCTTCGCTTGGCGTTGCCCTACTCAATCACGGGCTCCACTGCTTCGAATTTCCTGACCCATCATACAGAGCCTTAATATATGTCTAATCACTAGGGTGAGCAAAAATGCTTCCATTCCCTGAGCTCATCATTGATCTTCTCGTAGCATTTCGACGGGAACTAACTCTTGGTCCCAATGCTTTAAATCTCATTAACATTCATTTTAAAGTAATGCAAAAGGCAATTTACTTGTGTATATTTCAATACAAAAAATAATGATTGTTTGAAAAGATAACAGTCATTTTGAAAATCACAACTTGGAGGGAATACCAAACATTTTAAAAATATTGTTTGGAACAAATGGTAAACATCTTTTTTTTTCTCTTTCTTTTTTTTAAAAAAGCCAAAGATTTTTGAAAATTAATGTTTGGAGAATGGTAAACAAAATTCGAAGTATATTGCCAAACATTTTAAAAACTAATGTTTGGGGGAAATGGTAAACATCAAAACTTTGGGGAAAAATGTCAAACCTTTTACAACATGTTTGCCCCCAAAATATCAAACATCATAGCACATATGCTTCGAATTGCTAGAGATCAACTCTAATGAAGTGCATATTTAGAAGATCTTGACTATTGTGGAGATATACGCAAATGTATAGTTTCTTCTAGTCTATTAGGCTTTCAAGAGGCACAATCCCATACCTAATTTCTAACCCATTTAAGGTGGCTCTCTTAATCTCACTAACTCACCATGCCTCATTCTTCCCTCATTTGGGTGTCGATCAAGCACTTCAAAGTTTGACATTCATTGACGCAAGGTTAACCCTTGTAGGCAGAATGAAATCTGAAGACATTCTCATTCAACTTGGATATCTATGGATGATCATAATGGTCTTTGGAGGCTTGTAATGTAGGCCTTTGGTTCATGGTTAGACGAAGCCGTATCTTTGTGCTCGAATGATTTGGATATGCTCACATGGAGTATTGTTTTATTGGATCACTCTAGACTGCCCATTTTTTGGGTTTTCACCCTAGAGTTCACTTCCTTCTTCTGTATCTTCAGATCAGTGTATTTTGGTTGGATATTGATGCCAACATGTTCAGGCAGACTACTCTTTCCTCTTCATTTTCAGGATCGCTCTAGACTGCCCATTTTTGGGTTTTCACACTAAAGGTCATTTTCTTTTTCAAAATTGGCAATCTTCAGGCCGACTTGTTTGACTTGGCTTCAATTCAAGCTTCTATACAAATCTTTAAAATTGTGGATCCTTTATGCATCTCTTGCTCATTTCTTACAACTGAAGTCTTGATCTTGTATTGTTTGATATGTGTATGAAGGATATACAATATTTTCTTTTTATTCCTTTTGTCTTTTTTTCTTTTTTCTCTATTTCTTTTTCTTTTTCTTTTTTCTCTCTTCTTCTTCTTCTTGTTTTTTCTTCTAAGGGAATTCAACTCATCACAGTCCTTTGTCTCGAGGATAATGATGGAGCATACAACAGAACCCTGAGTTACTCGGCATAGTCATGATTTGAATCTATCACTCATGTAGCTACTCTACTTTTGACTTAAAAGATGGATGGAGCATACGACCACCTTCTGAGCTTTTCACTACAACAGAGTGCCCCAGAAAATTCTACTCATTTCTCTCTTTTTAAACACTCTTATCTAGGAATACCTTTTGGTAAACCCAAACAGTGAAGTGTAATCTCTCTTTTTCTTTCTCTTTTTGTCTTTTTCTTTCTTTTTTCTTTTTTTCTCTCTTTTTAGATTGCCCATTTTGGGTTTTCAGCCTAGAGTCTCTTTCCTCTTATTCGAGTCCGTGGATGTATTCTTGAATCAAACTGTATCTATACCAGACATTATCGCTTGTTCCCGCTTAAACGTAATCAATTCTACCCAGCTCTTCTAAATTGGTGCCTATCGAACGGTAGAGTCTTTATATATCTTCTTCTTACACTATTTAACTTAGTGTACTCGCTCTTGATTGCTTCGGCCTTATGATTGTCATTTCTTATGTTGCTTGGTTTACTTTCTGGGCATAAACTTGTCTTCATCCATTTTCCTCTGGTAGTTCTATGGCCTTCATGTCCAATCTATCTGGTTTCATCTCTTTCTCTTAGTAGAGTGAAAGAATACCATTAGTCCTTTCATTCATAGATGTCCTGAGAAAGCCTTCAGGGGGTAAAGGTTTAGGGTCAACTCTCGATTCAAGGATCTTAAACGACAAGTGCCTGAGAAGGAAAATTCCTAAAATGGGAACTGCCCATTGTCTAAACACTCGTTTTGTTCCTCTGTTGGCCTAAGTGGATTAATGGATACTCACATTTGCAATATCCTCACAACTTTCAATTTCTTCTAAATATAAGCAACTTAGAGTTGATTTCCGAATTTGAACCACAGGTATTCTCGCATTTGAGATTCAAGGACCTGGTATAAAAATGATATATACATGTGTCCATTCAAAAAAAATGTGTATATGTGTATGGAAAATAAAAAATTACCTCATAACAATGAATGAAATGTTTAAAGAATCAAAGAATGCAAAAATGCTTTCCAAATGGAAATGTGATTTTTAATAAAAAAATATATGTTTGAGTTTTTTTTCTTTCTTCAAAACATTGAGAATTTCTTTATGAACTGATGGGAAAACCACAGGGGCCTTTGGACTACTTCCTAGGTACAAACTCATTCCGGCCCTTTAAATGTAGTGTAGGCTTGCCACTTCTCTTGTTTTTCCTTGCTGGATCAATTCTTGCGTTAGGACTCCCTCGCCAACCAGCTTCTGGATTTCTTAATGCCATGCTCCAATGCCCCCACATAAAACTCATATGCACTATTTAGGTCAAAGTTGTGGGCAAATGTGCCAGGTGTAATATTCATCAGCCTAGGGGTGAGCTGCTAACCTTTGACCAAATGAGAAAATATCTCTGAAATGAGTACCCCAAATATTTTCAAACTTGCTCGATGAATTTCCCTCGGTGATTCGGAGGGATTATCAGACCTTCTTCTCTTGCCGTTATGAGAATCTTAAAAGTGGTACCCATTTATCTCTTTCTTTTTTTCTATTCCTAGGTAGGTCTAGTCTTTAAACTTAGCTCCTAGAGTGCATGCTCGATTCTCTCTCTGACTGTCACAAAGTCATCAAAGATGGCCTTCATTTTCCTAAGCATCTTATCAAAGAAGAAATATGAAAGGTGTCATGAAACATGGAAGTCACTTTCCTCTTCGTCTACGGGAGGCTGAACCTGGGTCACTAAGCACAACCACCTCAAAGCACATTGCTTGAAGCCTTCATCAGGTTTCATCTTCGTACCCAGGAGATATTGACGACTTGATGCTAAGCCCAAAGCATATTTATATTGGCCCGAAAAGGCATCGGCTAAGTCTCCCCACGACTGAACTTGGTCTCTACTCAAACAGTTATACCATATCACGGTAGGTCCTACTAGACTGTCGTGGAAGCAGTGGAACAATAAATTTTCATTCTCAATGCAGCCCTCCATCTTTTTGCAGAACATGGTCAGGTGAATCTTGGGGCATCTTGTTCATCCATCATGCGCAAATCTGGGAATCTTTGAAATCCGGAGGAATGACCAAATCAGGGTTCAAACAGAGTTTTCTTGCATCGAAGGCATCAAACTTCTTCTCTCTTTTTTTCGTTTTTTTGTTCGAGCCCATTTCTAGCTGCTCGAATCTTGATTTTTGAGTGTGTTCAATTCTTTTATTCACGATAAAAGTCTAATTGGTCTTTGGATTACTCCCCAAAAAATTTATGCAAGGTAATGATAATGTTATGTAAAATATGCCATGACTATACAATGTGATGCAATGCAATACATGAATGCAAATGCGGTGTTGATTCTCGAATAGTCCTTAAAAGACTTTAGTTCAATATAAAAATATCTGGTTGCAAGAAACTAATAATGAATTACAGGTAACAGTTAGCTTCCTTCTGGAGATCTTGACTTTGGGAAGCAAAGCTCGTGCTCCACGTCTCGACGTTGTCTTCAGGATGATGGGTGACCTCGTCTTCTCCTCTTATGCTACCCCATAGACTTGTGATGTCATGATCTCCATGCTTTGGCTTCTAAAAAACATTGACAAGTGTAGGCATAATGCAGACAAGAGTTTCTTCTACGGTTGATCTGGGTGCAAACAAATCGATCTTCGAATAATGTGTCTAAATAGGGTTGGATCCTAGCGGTCCAAATGAGGTTTACTTAAATTCTTTAAAACTTTTGGGTTTACATTAAAATTCTCAAAGATCATTTGGTTTAAAGATTTCCCCTTTTTTATTATCAAAAAGTTTTAACTTACTTAAAAAATAAAACTTTTAGGGTTTTTTTTTAGTTTTAGGAGGGAAAAGAATTCAAAACACAATAATAATATTTTCAATTTTTTTGAAGGAGTTAAATTAAATTCTTTGAGATTTTTACAAAGGGTTAAATGTGAAGATTTTAAAATTAGTGTTCTGCAGTCCCCACTGGATCTTCTGTGCCGCACGTGCTTTACTATTGGGTCGTCTTCTTTCTCGATTGCTCTTTGCTCGGCCTAACTTGATACTGTAATATTATCATTTTCGGAAAAGCAGACTTTTTTCTATTTTGAAAGCCTTTTAAATGAATTGTTCTTGAATCAACACCATGTCATGATATGCAAAATGAATGCAAATAAAGGTGTTGATTTCGCTGGTAATCACCATTTCGAGCGACTTTCATAGGAATTAAGGGGTCTAGATTCTAGAGCCAGAAGAGGAGACTTCTACATATATGCCCCTCTACATGTTTTTGGGTCGCACTCAAGGAAATGAAAGTCTCGGTTAAAATCGTTGGTACCGAGTTTGCCTTCCGCTTTATACGTTTAAACAGATCCAAGATGGCTACGTCGATGTTTCCAATAACCCTAAAGAAAATGATCAAACCCTATATCCCTAAAGAGAACATGTCCATCTTCATCGCCTCATCCGGGTGTACGGGTATGATGTCTCGAATACACTCCCATGCACAGGCTAGCTGTCTCTTCGACTCTGAATCAGGCCGTTGACCCAATCGTCACTCATCCTATCAAAGGTTTTGAACTTCAATGGATAATTCTAGTTCCTTGGCAGCTTCGTATGGATCCAGTCTTTTTGAACATTCTTCTTGTTGAGCAAGGTTGTGTACTCTTCTACCGTGGGTATCATGTCATGTCCGTTGAAAGTGAATCAGCCAAAAGTAAGGTTCCAGAACTGAAAAATGGCTCGACGCAAAGGCTGATTAACCCGAACATACATTAAATGTGCTATGTCGCCATAAGTATCAGAATATAGGTCTGTAGTCGTCGATCCCATCATTCCCAAATCTCTTTAAGCTCTCATAGGTCATTTTGTTGTAGGCTCTTGTATGCATATCCTGGCATTATGCACTCACTCGGCAAACTGTTACCTTGGGCCCAGTGGTTAACTTCTGACCAATGTCTGACGGCTGTTCTCGAGATACCTTTTTTTTCATGATGAAAGATTTCTGATCGGGCAAACCACTTGAACCAATACATTTATGTCATGCAATGCTAATGCAACAAAAGTATGTGTAAAGTAAAAATAAAATAAAACAAAAAAGAAATGAGTTAGTACCGAATAAAATCAATAGATACATAAATAAAAAAAATGAAGTAGATAAGGCAACAAGCAGAGCAATCCTATTTATCCCGTCTAAAACACCTAAGTTATTCGCATAGCTCTAAAAGGGTGGGGTTTCTGTATTCTCTACATGTAGTTTTGGTGCTAAGAGGTACCCGAATTGTCCTTGTTGTCCCCTACTAAGAGTAGCAAGGCCCCCGGTCATCACCCATTATAGGCTCTTTTCAACCGGGTTCAACTCATGAGGACCCATTCGCTTATACCCATACGAAGGAACAATATCCTCACGAAAGCATAAGGTACTCGAGCCCTGAAGGTACTTGCTAGGCCCATACGGAGGAACGATATCCGCACGAAAGCACTAGCGTTTCCCCCCACTTAAAAGGACGGGTTTATATGCCAAATTTTAAATGCGTTAAAATAAACGTGTAATTATAACCAAATGTTAATTTAATAGTCACTTTAATCCAAAATTTCCGATATTAGTAAAGCGATAATTATTTAAAAAGCTCGACTCTCTTTTATTTTTGAAAACCAAAAAAATGTCCCAAACGGAGTCGCCATCTGTAGCGATGTCCTTTTTCGATTGTTCTTCGCTAAAAAAATGAGGTTTTAAGGTGTTTGGGGTCTTTCAGGTATTTAAAATATGTATTCCGCGGGGCTTTAAAAAACCGTATTTTATTTAAAAATGGAGTCGCCACCGGCCACTAAGGTAGGCCGGGCACCATAAAAACCAGAGATTTTAAAAATGTCAGGTTCGGGAGTCGATTACGGATGGGGAAGGATTAACACCCCCACACCGCCCAAAATTGGTACTTTAATAATTATCGCTTTATTAATATTAAACTTTCCGGATTAAAGTGACGATTAAATTAAAATTTGGTTATAAGTACGAGTAAATTTGGTTATAAGGTGTTTGGGGTCTTTCATGTATTTAAAATATGTATTCCGCGGGGCTTTAAAAAAACCGTATTTTATTTAAAAATAGAGTCGCCACCGGCCACTAAGGTAGGCCAGGCACCATAAAAACCAGAAATTTTAAAAATGTCGGGTTCGGGAGTCGATTACGGATGGGGAAGGATTAGCACCCCCACACCGCCCAAAATTGGTACTTTAATAATTACCGCTTTATTAATATTAAACTTTCCGGATTAAAGTGACTATTAAATTAAAATTTGGTTATAAGTGCGACTAGATTTTAAGGACCCCATTATTCGAGAGTAAACTAATAGACCACCATCACTGCGTTTGATACTGGTCACGTTTACACTCGAATAAAAGGGCACCGCATTGACAATAATATATCCGAAATGCAACTTAAAACATGGCAAATAAAAATAAATACAATATAAAAATATAAATAAATACTAACATAATAAAATACTAATCTAACATAAATAAAATACTGATCCGAAACATACATATATTAATCTAACACATAAATAAAAACAAATCTAACATTAATAAAATGCTAATCTAAAACATAAATAAATATTAATTTAACACAAATAAAAACAAATCTAGCATAAATAAAATACTAATCTAAAACATAAATAAATATTAATCTAACACATAAATAAATACAAATTTAACATAAATAAAATACTAATCTAAAACATAAAAAAATATTAATCTAACACATAAATAAAAATAAATCTAACATAAATAAAATATTAATCTAAAACATAAATAAATACAAAGCATAAAATACTAATATAAAACATACCAACCAAAAATAGGAATAAAATTAAACAACATTTTATTAAATCAAATAACATAAATAAAATATACCTAACTAGGAGCCCGAACCCCGACTGACTTCCACCGAGATCTACCATGATCCCTTCAAAAATTAACTAGATCGGATCCAAAATAGGACCCTGATTGAACCAATTAGGACCGAGGGTATTGCCCTAGACCCCTGGCAACCGTGCTCGGGCCACCCTAGCTTTGGCTCCAATCTTTGGGAGCCTTGGCCGTTTGGTTCTTGGCCTTTTGCCCCCTCCCTAATGGCTATTTATAGCCAAATATGAGGGGTGGGGGGTTCACGTGGAGCTACCTGCTCTACTCACTCAATTCACTTTTTTTTTGCTTCTTAATATTATATATATTACTTATTATTATTTATTTATTTAATTTTTTTTATTTTTATTGATTTTTTATATTAATAATATTACTACTAAAATAATATTGATAATACTAAAAGCAAGACAAAAATGAGTGATTACACTATTTTACGATTCAAACTTTATTTGATTTTTTTTTCGAATCGAGTCGAGTTTATGAAATTCGAGTCGAGTTTTTGAGTTTCTGTACAAATTTAATTGCACACATTTATTTCTTCGTATATATTTCTATATGTATATACGTAGGGGTGCACATATATATTTCTATATGCATATACTTAGGGTTGGCGGTGCACATATTGATTCAAATTTTAATGGCTTTCTATATGCATATATAATATACATATATATTTCTTCATATTTTCATATGTGATATACATAATTTATCATGCGAAATTAAAAAAGTCGACTCAAATATGAAAATTGATCAACTAATTACTAAAATTTTCGAGTTATTCGAATTTCCATTTCATAACTCAAACTTTATTTGAAATTTTTTCGAGTCGAGTTTATGAAATTTTGAGTCGAGTCAAAATGAGTCAATTTTTTTTCCTCGAGTCGAGTCGACTAATTCGTTTTTTCGAGTCGAGTCAAGTTTTGCCCAACCCTAATTGGAATGGTACCGTATGATGCATCGTATGGCAGGAAATGTAGAACACTTTTATGATGGTCTGAACTTGGTAAAAATAAGGTGTTGGGCCCTAACTTACTTTGAGAAATTGAAGAACGAGTTACCATCATTCATGATCGTTTAAAGGCCGCCTTTGACCGATAAAAGGCCTATGTTGATCTCAAGAGACGGGACATACAATACTCTGTGGGAGAGAAAGCTTTTCTAAAAGTGTCTCCATGGAAAAAGATTCTTTGTTTTGGTAAAAAGGGGAAACTGAGTCCCCGATTCATTGGACCTTTTGAGGTGATTAAAAAAGTTGGTCATGTGGCCTACCGGCGAGCTTTACCCCAAGTGCTAAGAAAAATTCATGATGTATTCCATGTATCAATACTCCGCAAGTATAAATCTAACCTATCACATGTTGAGCCTAAATCGGTGGAACTTCAACCTAACCTGACCTACAAGGAAGAACTAGTATAGATATTGGCAAGGGAAGTCAAGAGACTTCGAAACAAGAACATTCCTCTAGTCAAGGTGCTTTAGAGGAGTCACAAGATTGAAGAAGCTACATGGGAGCCAGAAGAGACCATGAAGAATCAATGCCCGCATCTCTTCAGTTTAGGTAAAATTCAAGGACAAATTTTTCTTAAGGGGGAGAGTTGTAACACCCCAACACTGGGCCTAATCGAAATTCAATTATGGTAACCGAAAATTTTACATCAGAAAGTCAAGTTATAGCATTGACCTTTGACTAAGTGGTCAATTATTGAAATATTGAATTCCAAATTAGTATTGTTATTGATTAAGGATCTTAATGAAAACCTTGAAACTTGTTTAGTGACTAAATTGAGAAAATTGGAAGTTGAGGAACAAATTCATAAAGTCTGGGAAGTTGAAGGATTAATTAAGTAATTAGCCCTCCATCCCATTAGTTATCATGCCACGTGGAATGCCAAAAAAGTCTTCCTTTATTGTTGGGTTTGCTAAATCCTAAATTGGAATTAGCAATTGGAGAAAGAAAATTGAAAAGAAGAAGTGGTAACTTACCCGGTCAATTCCTAAGCCTACACATCATATCCATCTTCATCTTCTTCCTTAGTTGGTCAAGCAAACACCTCCATTGGATGATACTCCAAGCTTTGATTTTCTCAAGCTTCTTAATCTTAAACTATAAGTATCAATTGGGTAAGCAATAGCCCTCAATTGATTCATTGACTCCACGGCTAAAACTATGTCTAAATCCAAGTCCAAGAAATTAAGAACCCTAGAATATCCTAGGGATATCAAGGCTCAATCTCAATTGTTTTTCATAGCTAATAAGTTACTATGAATCTATTATTGATATTGAAATCCTTGTGATTTCTATTTCTTTTGTATCTCAAGAGAATCAAGGTGAAGAATCACCAAATCCATCAAATTCCAATAGGTCAAAGGACAAAAAGAATTGTCATCCGGGAGCCCTAAAAGCTTCGAGAGTATCAATGAGTGTAGTCAGAGTTTCGAGATTGGCTAGGTGTCTTTTCCGATTTTATTGTATTGGTTTATTACATTTCCATCTTTGAAATCAAGGTATGGATACATGAAAACCTTGTTGAAGGTATTATTGGTAAGCTTTGGTAAGCTTATTACATTGTTATATTGATTATTGATTCATGGTATTGTCATTGATAACATTAGAATATTGTGAAAGACCATATTGATCATGATACATCGTTATTGACAAGTTGACATTGCCATTGTTATTAGCCTAATTATTGAATCATTCGATGCGAATGGTTATTGGATACAATTGGCATGCAATATAATTCATGAGCTCATTGGTATAGAGTGGACTACGGTCCTTGAGCTAAGGCTCTATTTGGCGATGTTGACGGGATGTGTTGGTTTTGGTCTTATTGGGAATGTTGGAGGATATTGACCATTCATTGTTGGCGATGTTGGTTGGGAATTCGCGTATCCACTTTCACATATCGATCCAAGGAATTAAGTTATTGAAATTATTGTTAAAATATGGTTTGAGATGCATTTATATTTATTTTCATGTTATTGATACCATTGTTGTTCATTTCATTATTGTTGACTACCTCACTAGGCTATATAAGCCTAACGCATCTTATTTTCATGCATTTTTAGGTTAAAAGGTTGTTGTATCAAGGATCAGAGTAGGAAACATTTTGAAAGCAAGTTCACAAGTTACATTTAATGTAAACCTTGTCCTTAAACTCCTAGCAAGGTGGCATAGGGTTTAGGCATATTAGTTTAACCTCATTTTGTGTGTATACGATGCTCACCATGTTGAAATAGCTAAAGTATGGAATATGGCATGTTAGATAGTTGGAAAATTGGTAAACATGACCTATAATGCATTAATAAGTGAAATCATGGCAAATGAATTCCAAATGCTAAGAAATTTGACATGTAGGTAGATATGATGATTAAAAACCTGCTTGTAAATTTTGGTAACAATTGGACAAGTTAAGACCCCTAAAGTGATTAAAAACTAGACTAAATTTGTCATTACAGGTCTGTCCGTACCGGTATGGGTGATGGTGTATGGTGACTCGGATAAAAGGGGCGTATCAATACGGCTATTAAGTATCGGTGCATGAAATGAATCTGGAAAATTACTATAGTATTGTATCGATACTGCATCGATCTCTAAAGTTGACCTGTTGCGTTGACCATGCGTACCAAAACCAGTATCAATACGAGCCTAACGAACTTAACCTTTTTAATGGTCACAATAAGCGTATCAATTCGTCCTAGGCGTATCGGCATGAAAATTTGACACTAAAATCTGAGCTTAATTAAGGCAAGCATGGCGTACCGATACAGCTATAGCCGTACTGATATGACCCCTGTTGTTCGTAACTTTTTAACTACCATGACACAGGCGTACCGATACAACCCTTCGAGTATCGGTACCGAGACAAGTAAGTTAGTTGAAAGATGATTAAAAAGGGTTTTAGAATATTGTAAAATGGTCACTGAATTTTATAAGGCTTAATTGAAGGTATAAATGAACTCTGAATATATTGAAAATTTGTATGCAAGACATTCATGCATTAATTTCCACATTGGTAACCTTAATTATTGATAAGACTGCAATTTACTAATTTTATAATTTAGTCCCTAAATTTGCACAAGTCACTAAATGACCCCTAATTATAATTTGGACAGGCTTTATTGATTGTTATTAGTTATTGCGTGGCACTAAAATCATTGGTTCATCATTTATGGTGCAAGTTATTGTAAATATTGGTCCAATCACTGTACTATTCTTCGGTAACCTTTTCGACCTGGATTCCTACCAGACTGAGAAGGGGGTGTTACAACAATCATTGAGCTAATTCATTTACGCGCACTTCTTAAAAGTGGCGATCGTAGAGCTGATTCATTTAAGCGCACTTCTTAAATGTGGCGATCATAGAGCTGATTCATTTAGGCACACTTCTTTAAAGTGGCAATCGTAGAGCTGATTCATTAACGCATACTTCTTAAAAGTGGTGATCAAGGAGCTGATTCATTAGCACGCACTTCTTAAAAGTGGCGATCGTAGAGCTTATTCATTTAAGCATACTTCTTAAAAGTGGTGATCGTAGAGCTAATTCATTTAAGCACACTTCTTGAAGTGGCAATCATAGAGCTGATTCATTTACGCGTACTTCTTAAAAGTGGAAATCATGGAGCTGATTCATTTACGCGCACTTCTTAAAAGTGGCGATTATAGAGCTGATTCATTTAAGCGTACTTTTTAAAAGTGGCAATCGTAGAGCTGATTCATTTAGGCATACTTCTTTAAAGTGACGATCATAGAGCTGATTTATTTATGCATACTTCTTAAAAGTGGCAATCGTAGAGCTAATTTATTTAGACGCACTTCGTAAAAGTGGTAATCATGGAGCTGAATCATTTACACACACTTCTTAAAAGTGGCGATCGTAGAGCTGATTCATTTAGGCGCACTTCTTAAAAGTGGTAATCATAGAGTTAATTTATTTACGTGCACTTCTTAAAACTGGTGATATCCCGGCATGCACGCTCTAGAATGTGAGACAACAAGTATAGTTAACACCATGTGTCATTATATACGTAAACTAACCCATGAGATTTTTAAATATAGAACCTTCTGAGGCACCTGGCATTCCTTGTTATTAGAACTTCTTTTTCATTGAAATTTGCGAGCTTGTATGCTCCAAATCCAATCACTTTACGAATTTGATATGGTCCCTCCCATGAAGGGGCCATCTTTCCCCTCTCAGTTGGTGGCTTACTTGCTTTTGTATTTTGTAACACGAGGTCACCTGGTTAAAATTGCTTGTTATTTACTCATGAGTTGTAGTAGTTTGTGACAATTTGGTTACTTGCCTCTACCATTATCTCTAGTTTTTTTCTAGCATGTCGAGATGCATTTTGAGGGCTTCGTTGTTTATACATACGTCATACTGCATGGCTCTATATGCGGGGACCTCTATTTCGACTGGTATGACAGCTTCTATACCGTATGTGAGATTAAATGGTGTTTCTCCTACTTTTGGTGAGCTAATGATTTAATGTGGATACCTTTATACCTATAAGAAGGGGATAAAAATATAGTAATAGGATTATGAACATGTGCTTAAAGTATTTATTACTTGTACCCGTATGGAAAGTTGTTTAGATCGCCTATAATATTACTGGTAGCTCCTCTGTCCATGCCACATTTACGTCGCCAACCCTTTTTTTAGTATGAATATTATTTTTTTATTAACCGCTTCAACCTGACCATTCATCTACGGGGATTTCACTATGTTTTGAGTCAACATAATATGAAAATTCGTACAGAATTCCTTAAATCTTTTCTGGAATTAAGTTTCGTTGTCTTTGATTATTGTATGGGGAATGCCGAACCTGCAAATGATAGATTTTCATACAAAGTTCTTCATTTGCCTCTCTGTTATTATTTCTAATAGCTCTGCCTCATCCACTTGGTAAAGTAATCTACTGCAACTACCAAATATTTTCACTGACCTACCGCCAATGGGAATGGGCCCAAGATGTCGATGCCCAAAATCGGAATGGCCAGGGACTTGTGATGGATTTAAGTAATGTGGCCGGTTGACTCGGGATTGGGGCAAATTCTTGACAAGGTACGCACTTGCTCACGAATTCTTTAGCGTCTCTTCGCATTGTAGGCCAATAGTAACCCTGTCTGATTACTTTTTAGGCCAATGAATACGAGCTTGGATAGTATGCGCTGACTCCCTCGTGAATTTCTTATAGTACCGGCTTGACCTCGTCAGGTCTTAAGTATCGTAAAAGTGGCTGCATAAACCCTCTCTTATATAGAGTGTTAATGGTAACTGCATACTGGTCAGCTCGCCTGACTAACTTAAGTCTTTGAGCCCTGTCATCGGGCAATTTTTCTGTCTGAAAGTATGCCATAATCAGAGTCATCTAAGTATCTCCTATATCAAGTTGACATAATTGGGTTTCTGTTGCGAAAGAGGGGTGTTCTCGATATTCCATTAAGAACCTGCCCCTTTTTTAGACTTCGAGTGTTGTTCCTAGTCTTGCAAAAGTATATGCTCTAGCGTTGTCGCCTCTAGGTATTTGTGTTATGGAATATTGGGTGAAATGTCTTAGTAGTCTTGTATTTTGGAGGATTAATTCTACAAAATTGTTTCACTCATAAACTAACATAAAATAACCACAAATAACATGATGCATAAACATAAATATGTTTTGTTACAACCTGTCACCCTTTGATGATACTTAAGAAGTGTTTCATCATGAACTTCGTATTCACCTAGCAATTGTTTGGCTACTAGCTGAGAATCGGTGAATATCAGTAGGGAACCTTAAGCCTTACCGTGAGCTCTAACCCCGCTATTAAAGCTTCATGCTCTGCCATATTATTGGATAAGGCAAACGTGAAGCTGAGCATATATTGCCATTATTCTTTTGCATTGGGTGCGCTCAACAGCACACTTGCTTCTACTCCATTAAAAGCTACTGATCCATCTACATGTAGAGTCCAAGGTTAGGCTTTTATAGCCTATTCTCGTTCGACCCCAAGGGGATGTTGTTGTACCTCTTGATTTTTCTCACCAGTACATGCATCTTTAGGGGACGAAATTGCCTCTACCATGAAGGTACACTCTACTACAAAATCGGCCAAAACCTAGGCCTTGATTGCCTTTCGCGGTCTGTATTCAATTCCAAATTCACTAAGCTCCACTCCCCATCTTAACATCCTCCCCTGAACGTCCACCTTCCCCAACACATCTTTGAAGGATTGATCTGTGAGGACAACTACCTGATGTGCTTGAAAATAGTGGCGAAGCTTTCTGGCTGCCGTTACTAGAGCAAAAACTAATTTTTCGACTATTGTGTACCGCTTCTCTATTGACTGTAGGACTCTATTAATGTAATAGATTGGCATTTGAACACCTTTTTCTTGTCGAACCAATACTGATGCTACGGTTTCGTCTGTAGCTGCCAAATATATAACTAAGGTTTCCCTAGTTTTAGGCACTGCTAGCATAGGGGGCTAGCCAAATATTTCTTTAAATGATTGAATACCCGCTGACAATCCTCCATCCATTGGAAATGACCTTTCGGGGCTTTAAAGAATGGGAAACATTTATCCACCAGTCTGGATACAAATATGTTCAATGCGACCACCTTGTCGTTGAGCCTCTTTATATCCCTGGTGTTTGCTGGTGGTGCCATAACCAAGATCATCTTTAACTTTTTCAAGTTTGCTTCGATGTCTCTTTCTAAAATTAAGAAACTAAGAAACTTTTCTGGCTCCACCTCGAATGCGTATTTTTTAGGGTTAAAATGCATCATATACAGGCACAAAATGTCAAAAACTTCCTGCAGGTCAACCAAATGTTGCTCAAAAGAAGAACTTTTAGTTAGCATGTCAACGATGTAAACCTCCATGTTTCTTTCTATTTGATATCGGGAAATTTTATTAACCAGCCTTTGGTATGTTGCTCCTGCATTTTTTAATCCAAATGGCATTACTCTATAATAGTAAAAGTCATCCTCATTAATAAAGGCTATTTTTCCTTTGTCTTCCTTCGCTATTGCGATCTGGTTATACCCAGAAAATGTGTCCATGAAACTCATAAACTTAACATGATGAGGCATCTACTAACCTATCAATGGATGGTAATGGGAAACAATCCTTAGGGCATGCCTTTTTTAGACCAGTGAAGTCTACACACATCCTTCACTTACCACTAGATTTTTTGACCATGACTACGTTTGATAACCACTGTGGGTACCTAGCCTCTTCAACGAAATCTGCCATGATTAGCTTCTTCGTTTCCTGTCTGATGGCTTGTATATTCTTCTCTAAAACTTTTGTTCTTTTTTGTTGTACAGGCATTGTGGCCAGGTTAACATACAGAGCATGTTACATGATGGTCAGGTCTATTCCAGGAATGTCGGCAGTCGACCATGTAAAAACATCAGCGTTGTCCTGCAATAGCCATACCAATCTTTTTATACTCTACTTGTCCAGGCCTGCTACAATTCTGGTGGTTTTTTCGAGCTCATTCAGGTAAATATCCACCATTTTCATCACTTCTGCCAGTTATTACTTTTTGAGCTTTTCACTCTCCCTAAGGTCAAGGCTCTCAAGAGTCATCATAGCTTTGTTCATGACACTAACTTTGGGTCATATCCTTTTTTACAGAATTTTTTTGGAGTGAGAGAACATGGCATTGTCTTGCTTCCTTTCGATCGGTCTGCATGGAACCTTCCCCTGATGGTGTGGGAAACTTGACTTATAAATAATAAGGAGCAACTCTCACTCTAGCCCTTCTCATGAGGGGTCTCCCAAAGAGAGCGTTGAAGGCGAATGGCTTGTTGACAATCAGAAAAATAGTTGTCTGAATGATTTTATTGTCACCATCTCCTATAATTATAGGGAGTCGAATGGAACCCTCAACATTAATGGGTTAGCCGCCAAACCCATATATCAAATTCACTGGCTTTGGTTTTGAATTGGGTATTCCTATCTGCTTAAAAGTACTCCACACTAACATCTTCACAGCACTGTTTGTATCAATCAAGATTTTTTTATAGTAAACCCAGCTATCACAGACGTGACAATAATCGGGTCACTGTTTTCTTCCTCTCAAATATCATCTTTCTCTTTTTATGAAAGTGGCTCTCCTTGCCTCGGTCTCTTGGTCACTCCAGCCAAGGACAGTGCCACCCCTTGCATGTCAGTCCTGCGCTTAGAGCCCAACTGGATCGATTCCTCATCCGACTTAATTAACATATTATAGAATATCTGAGAATACTCTGAAGAGAAAAAACTGAAGGTCACATGTTCGATCCGAACTCACCGCACTAATTATTGATGGTCAAAGTCAACAAGGATCAGGGATAATGATCTGAAGGTGGTTCAGATGATGGTTCTCAGCGAGAGGGTGTTTGTTGACCTTCTCTAGTGTCTGATAGTGTATCTTGTATCTAGGGGTCCCCTGTTTCTCTCATTGCATATCCTCTTTATACTACTAGGACATGTGTCACGATCAGGTAGTCATGGCGCATTGATTGGACCAGCTATGATGTGACAACATAGGTTCATACTATTACGCCCAACAATCTCATACATTGTCACATGATCGCTGGGTGGGATGTTGTTTGCGATCTTATTCGTTCGCCCTGTGATATGGAATGTGCTATCCATATCATGGTCGACTGCATGCGATCATTGGACAGCCTCTGTGAGTCCGTTTGCAACCTCGTTTGTTCGTCTTTGGCTGTATGGTTTTGACACGTAACGGTAGATATTTGTAGGCACTAACATAATTGAATGGCCAACATGATGCTTCGAATCACGGGAATCTATTTTAATGGCGGTGGGGTTCATCTCTATTGTAGATGCTATCTTGTTCATCGTATACGGTATACTTGTGGTGTTCTTTATTCTTTGATCAAAATCGGATTCAGGTTTGCGTTTTCAATTGCAAGAGAAAATTGACATTATATGGATAGTAAAGTGAGATATGCAAGATATGCAGTTACTACTTTAGTAAGTGGGATTTAATCAATTCTTTTAAGAACAAGCAACATAAGGACTTCAGGTTCTTCTAGTAAGTGGAATTTAATCAATTACTTTGATAACAAGCACCACAAAATTCTTTTAGTATATGTGCATGTAAATCTCAATAATTTCTGCATCATTATTGATGAGGATGGTCTAAGGGAGTTCATTACCGGGTACCCGGTTCTTCGGATAGTGCATTTTTCGGCCCGTTTCCTGGCTCGTGATTATCGGGTACCCGTAAAATCGGGTACCGGATACCCGATTTAATATTTTTTAAAATTTTTTAATTCACAAATTTTAAAAAATCGCATGTTAGTTACTCAGTGATAATCAAAAATGGTTATGATGTTTGTCTGATTGATGCTGCCCATTAATTTTAAGGAATATTTGGTATCAATCTGGAGCTGAAAATAATAATTTAAGGCCTAAATGTTCAAGAAAAAGAGTCCCTAAAAGCAGTAATAGAATTGGTGTTTTGAGGATACTGATATATATCCAATTATTCATCATGTTAAAATGGGTAGGGGTGTTCAAATCCAAAAAGTGTTTGAAAAAAATAATAAATAATACAAATATTTTTGAAAATTTTAAAATTTAAAGTAATAATATCTAATATAATTTAAAATAAATATATATTAAAAGTACCGGGTTGGGTCGGTACTCGATTATAAAAAAAAATTTAGCCCTGACCCGGGCCAACTACACGGGCAAAATCTCAGGTCTGGTACCCAGCCCGATCGGGTAATTTTTTTAAAGAGAAATACCCAGTTTTGAAGGTTCGGGTCAACGGGCTAGGTAACTTGGGTCGGGTATTTTTAAACACCCCTAGGTCTAACCGATCATGCCAACTATATACACATGTGTATATATATATATTTCTGAATTTGTAAACTTATGGTTTACCGTAACATGTGATTCAATCTCACTCGTACATGTCTAGTATGAATTTTGAAATACAAGTTTCTTTGAAACTTGATAATACATTGTCCAGCAAAATTGTTCCTTTGAATAGGAATATATTTAGCCCTTTCGGAGCTTTCAGTGAAAATTATTTTTTTGGTAACAATATATAACTCTTCTAGAGCTTTCAATTGATTTTTCTGCTACCGGAACTTATATCCACATTGACTTATTTCATATGTCAATTGATAACATATGTTATCTATAATTCCCAAAAGATTATTTTGAGAACTCTTATTGCTCTCTTAAAATTTCCACTTTTGATGGTGATGATATTATTACCTTTAGCGGTAAGTATTGCGATATTCACAATTATGCACCTTTTATAATGTGCTTTCTCTCAAGAATTTGTTGCTTTTTCGAAGCAACAATATTTTTAGTACTCTGAGATATAGTACTCACATTTTTCCCTTGCATTTAAATGGGAAAATATTTCTTATGCTTCTGCTAAGCATAAATCGTCACCATAGATTATATTTGATAAGTAATCATGTTAAACAAAATAAATAAATTTCACAAAATAAATATATAAAAATATAAATTAAACAATTATATTGTAAAATAAATAAACATAAAATAAACATAAAATAAAATTAAATAAAAGATCAATAATTCTCTTTAAGATTATGAGAATAATTAGAAGATGAATTATTCCCTTCATGAGTTATAAGAAAATCAACAATGTCCAAATGAGTTGGACAATATCATCTTTGTCATTTTCGGAAGTAAATTTACTTTTACTTTTTTCCGTTATCATTTAATGATTGTTGATTTTTTTCAGTGTACGACAAGTACGAGACTAATGATTTGTAATAACACATTGGTAATAAAAGGATTTCACTTTCTTAGAATGACCTTGATCACTCTTAGCATCCTTATAACTCCACTTTTGGTGGGTATAGACATTCTTAAAATAATCATATTGTTTGTATCTATGTTCATGGCTTCAATCGCGACCACAACGACCAATGTGACATTTATTCTTTCTGTTATATAATCTCACATTCACTTCAGAAATTGAGTGGAGCCAATAAGCCTTTAAAACTTTTTTCACGATATTGTGTTTGAGGACAACATTATTTGCGTGAAAAGTGGAGTATGTTTTTATTAACATATCCTCATCATTGATACTCTGACCAAATAACTTCAGTTGTGAAGTAATTTGAATCATATCGGAGTTATATCACTAACTGAATAGTGATTTACCATGTTTGCGTTCACTTCAGGGAATGAAACAGATCCAATAATCTCATGAAATAAACATGATGCTTGCATTCACTTCAAGGAATGCCTCCCATAAAAATTCTTATCAAGATGCATTTTTACAACTTGAACTTTGGGAGAAGTATATAGTCGAGTTTTTCGACATAAAAGAATTATTGCTTTCGAGCAAATATAGACTTTATAACAGTCTTCTTGTAGATTCAAAATCACCATGATTTATCGCACTTTAAAATCGTAGTTTAAAAAAATAAAAATAAAATTAGATTTTACCGATAATAATGTCCTCTCGAGGACAATGGAGACATAGAAAATGACTAAGACAGCTTCTCATAATTTCTTTACGTCATGTCTCTTACCACGCCATTTAAACATATCATGTAAAATTCAAAACACAGTTAGAAACATCAAATTTTATCAATATAATAAAATAAATTAATAATGATATTTAGTTATGAACTTTTAAAAAATAAGAAAATCTTAATAAGTTTGCATCAATAATACTCACTACACAAATTTCATATTAAATCATATGAATAAAAGTACGAAGGATCATACCACTGTTTTTCCTTTTGGAAAAAAACGCGCATCATATTCGCCTAACAAGTTTGATGCGTGATTTTTCGTCTTACCCTAAGGGATTTGAATCTCATTTGCTATTATTTATTTACAATCCCAAATATCAATTTTCACAAAACACATGTACTTCACCTTTAATCCAATATCTCACGCGATGATTTAAGAGAGTCAATCCGTACAAAGTAAAAGTACATTAATATCTCTATAAAAAATACAACTTTCAACATTATCAAGTTAAAATAGAATAATACTAATAAAAATATTATTTTAAAGAAAATGACGACACTCTTTGGCTACACTAACACCGAGCAACCAATGATTTTTCAAAAATTAAAAATTAAGTTAAAGATCAAGAGAGAAAGATAATCGATAATTAAAATATAATTGAGGGAGAAGAACTTATCTTTGATTCATGCTTAAATTAAATTCTCTTCAATAACTCCTTTAGGATTTGAACGACAAACACCTCAGTTGGTTAGAGTCTCATGCTGATAATGTGTTGTGAATAAAATAACGAAGAACAATAATAAGAACAAAGAACAATGAGATGAGAGAAAGAGGGAGATTTGTATTACTATCAATATTAAAGTTGTGTACAATGCTTTCTTCAAATCTATATTTATAGGGATAAGATGAAAATCCTAATTTCAATGGGTATTAAACCCTAATATTAAAGTACATTAAAGTAGGGAGCTAGGATCAAGCATTAGAAGCGCAAGAGTTTGAATTTATTCTTTAATAAATCGAACTCGGGGAAGGTAGTGAATGGACGAGAAGCGTCGGCTGAGGGTGAAAGCTCCCGATCTAGTCCTGTATAAACTTGCTACGTCAGGAATTTGGAAAGGACTTTGGCAAGCGTTTGATCGGCATGTTGTGGTGGTAGATGTTTTTATACCAAACAAGAAACACGTTTTGGGTTTGTGCGAATGGCAAATCGGAGTGATATATTGCGGGTAATCGAAAGGCTCAATGGTTTTTGGCTACACGGATCAAAAATCCGGGTTGCTTGGGCAAGAAGGGGGGCACTAGATTCTTTTTGGAGGAAGAAAAGAGAGAATCCGAATAGTAGGACACGATCATCAGATCAATCGGGGGAAACAATGCGCAAAGTGATGGGTGCTAGTGATGAGCGGAATTTGAATGTTCTGAAGAATTGTGTGGTGGGTTGGTCGAATTGGAAAGAATCAATTGCGGGTTTGGCTGTAGACTTAAATCAGAATGGTTTCACTGGTTTTTCAATTATGCGACTGGCAGGATACATGGTTTTGTTACACTGTGAAACAGAGGAAACAAAAGAAAAATTGTTGTCGTCAATGACAATGAGGAAATGGTTTTCGGATGTAAAAGAATGGTCTCCTGATCTGGCTATGGATTCCAGGAGGGTTTGGCTTTCGATCACAGGTGTTCCTGTACATGCCTGGTCGTGTCAAACTTTTGAAAACATTGCGGCTTTATGGGGATCGCTGATTCGTTTGTCAGACGCAACGAACCAGACAACACCCTTCGATACAGGTCTGATTCTGATTAGCACATCAACAGCTGCCAGGATAGAAGAGACAATTGAATTGGTTATGGGGGACAAAACATATCCGATTCGGATCCAGGAGTCAAATATGGGGTTCGAATCAAATCATCAGTTTGAGTCTAGTTGTTTGGATACAGGAAGTTCTATATTTTCGGATATAAACGAACAAAAGGGGGAGAGTGAGCATGAGGGAATGGAAGTGGAGGAGAGATGTGTTCCACGTTGAAGATGACTGATAGGAATGGCGAGAATGCATCCTACTCTGGGGATACAATTGTTCCAGACTCTGTGTTGAATACTGATGTGGTTGTACCGGATGAGATGCTTGATAGGGTGGAAAATACTGTTCCATTAGAGTCGAAGAGTGTGGGTACGCAATGTGATGAGGTACGGGTGGTAGAATTTGCTAATGACGGTGGGATTCCAAACGAGCTTCTTGGTGCGGTGGAACGGGTGTCAGACGAAAGACAGTGTGAACAGGATAATAACGTGGAGGGTATTCGGGATACAAATGAGGAATGTCCGATCCATGATTATGCTTCTGGGCCGTTGGTAACAAATAGGGCTTTGAATTCAGAGGTTATGCATTATAATGGGAAAGAAAGAAAGGTTCGACATATGTCCGAGATTGTCTTCAGCTTTTTATCTCAATCTGAGAGGGCAGTGGAGGAAGGAATTCTGAGAAAGAGAGGCCGAGGCAGACCAAAAAAGCAGACGACGGTAGACGGTATTACAAACGGCTCCTTCTCTGATTCGGATTTTATTAATCGAAGGAAAGTCATTCTACGAGAGGCTAAGGAAACGGTGGCGTTGGGGAGATTGGTGGGGGCAAAAAAGGTCGGAAATGAGCAAGAGATAGTGAAAGATATTGCGCGTCTTTTGGAACCGAGTGGGAAGGGACAGTAGTGATCGGCATGCGGGTGCTGTCATGGAATGTTCGATGGTTGGGAAGTCTGTTAAAGAAGAGAACTGTGAATAGTTTACTTCGACAGCACCATTGCGAGATGGTTTTCTTGCAGGAAACGAAGATGGAAACGTGTGACCGGTTATCTGTAAATCGTGTATGGTATACCGACAATTTTGATTTTAGTTTTCAACCCTCTATCGGCAATTCAGGGGGTCTGTTTGTGATTTGGGAGACGTTAAAGTTTCAGTCTTTGCGAGTGAAGACGCATCAACACTTTATTGCCATAGAAGGTAAGTGGATTAGTGAAGATTGGATTTGTTGTATGGTTAATATCCATGCCTCTTCAGTGTTTTATGCACAGGTACAACTATGGAGGGAGATTATCGATCTGATTGGAAATAATAGCGTGGCTATTTGTGTGGGCGGCGATTTTAATGTGGTGAAATATCCTGAGGAAAGGCGTGGGTGCACCAGTCATAGGAGAGGTTCAGTGGCTTTTGTAGAGTTTTGTGACAGCTTGGAGCTGGTGGATGTTCCAACTATTGGTAAAACATTTACTTGGTTTGGCCTAGGAGGAAAATGTAGTCGACTGGATCGCTTCATGGTCACGGGGAATTGGCTGAGCAGATTTGCAAAAGTTGTGCAGCATAATTTACCGAAGGAGATTTTGGATCATGCTCCGTTATGCCTTATTGGTGATGAATCCGATTGGGGAGCTCGCCCTTTTCGGTTCTTGAATGTATGGTTAGATAAAAAGAGCATGTTGAGTGTTTTCGTCAAGAATGGTTACGTTTGTCAGAGGGGATGGGACCGGGGAATTTGGTTCAGAAGCTACGTAGGATGAAAGACTTTCTTAAGTCGTGGAATAAATCCCATTTCGGGAATGTGGAACAGCAAATTACAGACGCTACAGCAGCAATTGAAAAATTTGATGCTTGTGAGGGAGATGAGCTGGTAGATAAACTGCAGAGTGAGGCTTACAAACTTCTAATTGCCGAATTATGGCGTCTTCATAAGCGCAAGGAGGCGATCTAGAGACAAAAGTCTAGAGCATTGTGGTTGAAAGAGGGTGATAGGAATACGAGGTTCTTCCATCGTGTGGCAAAACTACAGGCAATCCGAAACAATATTGAGGGTATACAGGTTAACGGCCGTTGGATTAGTAAAAGGGAGGAGTTAAAACAGCTATTATATTCTCATTTCCGTAAGCATTTTGCACGCGTTCCTACATCGGGTCATATGCTTCCGGAAGTTCAATTCAAATGCCTGACCTCAACTCAGGCAATGTCTTTAGAAGTCCCGTTTTCAGAGGAGGAGGTTCGTTCGGTAATTTGGAATTCGGAAGGGGCGAAGGCAACAGGTCCGGATGGATTTACATTTGCTTTTCTTAAAAAGGGTTGGGATTTTCTTAAATCGGATTTGATGGCTATGCTGAATGAATTCTATGCTTCCGAAAAATTACAGGATGGCATGAATTCAACGTTTGTGGTGCTAATACCGAAGGTAGATAATCCATCTTCTGTGGCGGACTTTCGGCCCATTTACCTTCTGAATTCTGCGTATAAAGTACTCGCTAAGGTACTAACTGCTCGTTTGCAACCTTTAATGGATTCTTTGATCGGGGATGTACAGACCGCTTTTATCCGAGGTAGGCAAATAAGTGATGGGATTCTTCTAACGAATGAGATTATTCATTCTCTACAAAGTTGTCGACATGGGAAGGGGGTTTGTCCTAAAGTTAGACTTTGCTAAAGCATACGATTGCATCCGGTGGGATTTTTTGGATCAAATTATGATGCGAATGAGTTTTAGGGTGCGATGGCGTAAGTGGATTGAGATTTGTATCAGGACTGCACGTTTAGCGATTCTAGTTAATGGCTCTGCGACTAGGGAATTCCCGATGTAACGTGGAATACGTCGGGGACCCCTTATCGCCGTTTCTTTTCTTAATGGTTGCCGAGGCTTTGCATCAGTTTCTTTTAAATGCTGAAAATCAAGGTTTGTTAGAAGGGGTTCGTATCTCGGATGAGTTAAGGATTTCGCACCTCCAATTTGCTGATGACACGATTCTTTTCCTTAAGGGTGGGTGTGAGGAAACACGAAATGTGAAAAGGATTCTTACATGTTTTCAATATCGTTCGGGGTTGCAAATAAATTTCTCTAAATCCTGTATCTATGCAATTGGGGTAGATGAGGAATCGGTGAAATAATTGGCTTTAATTCTGGGTTGTGATTCTGGTACTCTACCTTTTGTCTACTTGGGTATCCCAATTGGGGTTAATCCGAGATGTAGTACTGTCTGGGAGCCGATACTTCGTCGTTTAAGGACAAAACTAGCAGGTTGGAAATGCTGCACTCTTTCTTTTGCGGCTCGTTTGGTTTTGGTAAACTCTGTTCTATCCTCCTTGCCCTTATATTATATGTCGATTTTTGAGGTTCCTCGGGGTATTATTCGTAAGATTGATGTCTTCGGCACCGTTTCCTATGGGGAGGTTCTGAACTAAAAAACAAGATGAGTCGAGTTCGTTGGGAAATTGTTTGTCGCCCTAAACATCTTGGGGGATGGGGGTGGTTGACTTTTGGCTTCGGAACCTATCTTTGTTGTCAAAATGGGCGTGGCGTTATGCTACAGAACCCAATTCTTTATGGCTTGCCTTGATAGATCTAAAGTATGGTCAGAATGTAAGCGTGTGGAGGTTTGCAAGTAAACGTAAGTCAAGGATGTCTATGATTTGGCGTGGCATTGTATCGATTCAGGAAAACTGTGATGTGAGTCGATTTATGGGAGTTGAAAATTTCGTGTGGTTTGTGGGAGATGGCGCTTGTGTTCTCTTCTGGCATGATAGTTGGTACTTAGAGATGCCGCTTGCGCAGGCTTTTCCTCGTCTTTTCCGTATATCCAAGAATAAGATGGCTTTGGTAAAAGATTATTGTGTTAATTGTGTGTTCAAGCATAATAGTTGGGAGGATTTCTTTGTTAGAGATTTACGTTCTTTTGAGTTGCTTCAGCTGCAGGAACTCAAGGCTTTAATATTGCACTATCGTTTATCACTTGGTGTGTCGGATAGGTTGGTTTGGAAGCAGGAACCTACCGGGTCCTTCAAGGTTAAACAACTGATGTCCCTAATGACTTCGTTCAGCCATACTTCTGACTGTGTTGATGCGGTTTTCATTTGGAAGATGTGTGTGCCACCGAAGGTGCAATGCTTCTTATGGTTTGTAATGAGACGTTGTATTCCAACTTTTCAGTTTCTCCAGGAAAGGGGTATTCAGATTGAGGATTCGGCTTCATGTTGTGTGTGGTGTGTTGAGGGTATAGATGAGTTAGATCATATCCTATATTCATGTCCTTTTGTTCGAAGGGTTTGGCTTTTGTTTTTACAATGGTGGGGCTTAAATCTTGTATTGCCGTGGGTTCTTTTCGGGGAGGTGTTTCATCGGTGGATAGCGGGGTTTATGAAATTTAAGTCGAGTCGAGTTTTTATACAAATTTAATTGTACATATATATTTCTTCATATATATCTCTATATGCATATACGTAGCGGTACACATATATATTTCTATATGCATATACTTAGGGCTTGGTTATGCACATATTGATTTCAATTTTAACGGCTTTCTATATGCATCTACGATATACATATATATTTCTTCATATTTTTACATGTGATATACATAATATATCATGCAAAATTGACAGACTGGAATCAAATATGAAAACTGATCAACGAATTACTAAAATTTTTGAGATATTCGAATTTTTATTTCATAACTCAAACTTTATTTAAAAATTTTTCGAGTTGAGTCGAGTTTATGAAATTACGAGTCGGGTCAAAACGAGTCGAATTTTTACACTTCGAGTCGAGTCGAATAATTTATTTTTTCGAGTTGAGTCGAGTTTTGTCCACCCTAAATCTCGCCACAAGACATAAGCTTATTATCAAACATTAAAGCATTACGTGCCAACCACAACGCCCATAACACCGAAGCGCAACACGTGAGCCACCAACTACGCATACCCCCTCAAAACCAACATAAAATGCTTGGACCAAGAACTCGTGTAAAGTCCTCGGCCTTACAAACTCAACCTCCCACCATTGGAACAACAATTCCCAAATCGTACTCACAAAACGGCAGCCATACATAATATGATCCAACTCATCCAATCCATTACAACATCACACACAATTCAAAGAAACATCGACAAGCGGCCCACCCCTATCGTGAAGCAAACTCAAAGTTGACAGCCTATGAATCATAATAAACCAAATAAAACATTGGATTTTAGGCGGTACTCAATCTTCCAAACAATAAACGTGTCCAAGGTATCTTCCTCCATACCCAAGCTCATCATCAAACCCATTAAATCTCTCGTAGAGAAAACGCCATGAGCATTTGGTCGCCACACTAGTTTATCCCGTATCAAGCTATCGAGCCTCCATCCATGCAACAATTGACGAAGCTCCTGTAATTGAGCTACCTCAAAAGAGCGTAAACTACGTCAAAACCTCCCTTCCCATACACTATGTTCGAACGAGACATAGCGCGCATAATCCGCAACCGAAGCCAACTGGTTATGTGTAATTGAAATAGGCGCGGAAACAACATACTCAAATGCTCATCCGCACACTAACGATCATACCAAGAAAACACCACCAAGCCATCCCCGACAACCCAATAAAAATTGCCAATGCCCATAAACTGTTCCACCCTTTCATCCTCTTGAACGTTCACAATTTGTCTCCACACCGTCGACATTTTTTGCCTTCCACCAAAATTAAATCGCCACTGTAAACTCTATTTTCCATATTTTGCCACTATGAGAGCTCGCCATAACGAATCTATTTCTATAGCATACCTCCACACCCATTTGGCCAAAAGAGAAAGATTTTGAATCTCCAAATTCAACACACATAGCCCTCCAAACTTCCTTGGCTGACACACTCGATCCCAATTCACCATTGCTATCTTGCGTTTTTTCTTCCAACCCACCCCACAAGAACATACGGCGAAGTCGGTCGATCTTTTTAATCACCCCTTTCGGAGCAGCAAACACCCCCATGTAATATAAAGGCAATGAAGATAACACAACATTCACCAATGTAAGCCTTGTCGCGAATGATAGCGACTTTCGCTTCCATCCTGCAAGGCGAATTTGGATCTTTTGATAAATTGGTTCCCACATCTTATGACTACCCGAATTCGCCCCAACCGGCAGCCCCAAATAAACTAATGGCAGCTCCCCCACAGAACAATCCAACACACTTTCCATTTCTGATAGCCGTTCCTCATTAGTGCCAACACCGTACATACAAGATTTTGAAAAATTAATATGCAGTCCCGAGCAATATTTAAAACATAAAAGAATACGTTTCAAAATTATCATCTTCTCAACATTTCCCCGTAAGAAGATTAAAGTATCATCGGCAAACTAAAGATGAGTTAAAGTTACTGTGGACGCCACTCTAACTCTTTGAATGTATTCCCGTTCTTCGGCACCAACAAGGAAATTATGTAAAACCTCCGCTATCACCACAAACAACAACGGCGATAAAGGATCACTTGACAAAAACCCCGTTCCATCCCAAATTTCTTAGTCGGACACCCATTCACCAACACCGAAAGCCTAGCCGTTGACACAAATGCCCAAATCCAGCCTTGCCACTTAATCCCACAGCCCATCCTTTCTAACACATGATCAAGAAATTTTCAATTGATACAGTCATATGCCTTGGCGAAGTCCAATTTCAAGAACACCCCTATACTATCGCGCTCCGTTTTTAACGAATGCACTACTTCGTTTACTAACAACACGCCATCTACGATTTGGCGTCCTTTTACAAACGCCGACTGCGTTTCACTTATAAGACTCCCCGCCACCAATTGGAATATAGCCGCCAACACCTTGGCTAGAATTTTATACAGTGAATTTAATAGGCAAATCGGTCTATAATCATCAATCACTACAGGCTTAACCTTTTTCAGAATAAGAACCACAAATGAGGAATTTAAACCTCTCGGCAAACATCCTGTTCGAGAAAAATTGTTGAAAATTGCTATCACATCCGACTTCACAAAATCCCAGCATTGCTTGTAAAATTCGAACGCAAATCTATCTGGGCCTAAAGTCTTTGCGCCATCACAACCCCACACCACTCTACAGATTTCCTCCTCCGTAAACTCACCCTCCAGCAACTCACGCTGCTCTATATCAAGCTGCCGCAATCTAAAATCAGCCCCAAGCGATCCTTCTACATGTGGCTGAGCAAAATGCTTCCGAAATGATGTGAAAATATGCCTCTTTATACGCAAGGGTTCCGTCACCCACCTGTCTCCAATCCACAACCCATGAATCACATTACGTAGTCCTCTAATTTTAGTTGCTCAGTGAAAATAGCTTGTATTCCTATCTCCCACTTTCAACCATAACATTCGAGACTTTTGTCTCCAAATTGACGCATGGAAGCGACACAAACGCCACAGTTGAACTTGTAAACGTCTCCTTTCAGCTTCGCTATTTTCATCTTCATCACCTCTACCCACTCGCCCATCTAACTCTTCCAATAACATAGTCGCTGCCTCAATTTTCTGATCCATGCTCCCAAAAGAGTTCCTATTCCAAACCCTCAAAAATTTCGCATTCGCCATAACTTATGAACCAACCGAACCTCTCTTCCATCCTCATCAATATCCGAAAAAATCTTCCATGCTTCCTCCATCTCCTTAATGTGTCGCGGCTTCTCAAGCCAGCAATTTAGAAATCCAAGTGGTCTAGGTCCGTCTTCCAAAACACAAGTCGATAGAGACAAAGGCGCATGATCCGATAATCCTCGCGCTAGTGCTCACTGAACCATATTTTCAAATTGATCAACCCACTCACCAGTTACCAAAAATCTGTCCAACCTGCTGCATCTATTACCAGATCCGAACCAAGTAAAACTCTTCCCGACCAGTGGTATGTCAATTAACCCTTGTTGATCAATGAAACAATTGAACTCTCGCATTCCACGCGCACTCCCCGAGCAGTTTTGATGTTCCTCAATCGACTTGACAACATTGAAGTCCCCTCCCACACACCATGGTATTGTCTGCGCAGCCATCACATTTGCCAACTTGTTCCATACTACAAGCTGATCTTTACAAGCACAATACACGTATACACAAACCAATCTGCAACGCCAATTCTCCAGAGGCCAAACTCTCCAAAGTGAAATAAAATTCTTATCAATCAAAGATCCTTCCGATTGGAAACTCGACACCTCCCATACCACTAACAATCCTCCTGATCTTCCAGTCGACGGCACCACTAAATATTCAACTCATCTGAATTCCATACACGCGAAACAATTACCTCCGTTATTTCCTCTAATTTAGTCTCCTGTAGAAACACCATCTCAATTTTTTGTTGTCGCAGCAAAGCTCACACCGCCTTTTTCTTCGCTAACGTGCCCATACCCCTCAAATTCTACGACAACAATCTCATGCCCTTGACTATATACGGTAGTCTCCTTTGTTGATCAAGTTCGCAACGTCTTTAATTACCGCTTCCTCGTTACCCAGAATCGTGGCTCCTGAGTATTTCCCCAATTCAATCGTTGCCCGCGCTTCATTCAAAATTGCTTGCTGACGTTCAGGATTGATGTTACCTCTTCCCCTACCACGTCCTCTCGCTTTTCTTGATTTCTTTGCATTCGTACCAGGAACCAAAGAGTTACGTTGTAACTCATTTTTGTTCGAGTTAGACCTAAAATAAGCTCAACATCCCTACCTATTATGCCCAATTAAAAAAGTCTTTTATCCAGTTTAAGATGTCGTATTTGTAGACTCGAAAACAGGAAAGAAGACGTTATCGTCCGAAAATTTTTTATCTGTAAAATCAATGTATCTACTTTTCTTAAGTATTTAATACCCAAATTTTTTGTATAAGAAAACTTATTGAATGAAATATAAAAAAATAAAAATAATAAAAAGTAAAAATAAAAAAAAAGTAAACTGCGTGGCTCATATTGAGCGACGTCTCCCCATCCACCCTTCACTTGGCTATAAATAGCCATACAACACACAACAATTGAAAAATCCAAATTGGCCAAACAATTGGCTCTCCAAATTGGGAGCATCCAGGGGTAAGGGCACTCGGTCTCAGTTGGTTCGATCCAACATTCGATTGAGAATTCTTTTTGTGGTCTAATCTAGTTAAAGTTTTAGGCCATGTCGAGGTGGCATCGAGATTTTGGTTGAGGTCGATTAAAATTTTTCATTCGAGCTCTTAGTAGGGATAAAATTCGGTCATTATCTTTGTATTTTTTATATAATAATAATAATATATAGTTTTGTTGATTATGTTTTCATATTGGTATATTTTTTATATATGTTTGTATATTATTTTACTTTTTGCATTGTTTTTTTATTTTCTTTAATTTCAGTTCTTTTTCGTATTCGATGCATTTTATTTTTATTTTATTTGTGCATTTATATATATGGTATTATTATGTATATGTATATGTATATGTATATGTATATATAATATGTGTAATATATATTATACTTATAATATGTATAATATTTGCTTTATATAGTATTTGTATAATATGTATATTTATGTGTAAGATATATATAAAATATTATTTATGTATTTACGTTTACATGTATTTATTAAGATATATTGTATATTATATAATATTTTATTTGTTTTTATTCTATTACTTTATATTTACATTATTTATATTAATTTTATGTTATTTATTATTTTACATAAATATCGTGTATAGTATTTTGACTCATTGTTCCGATATTTCTATTGGGAGTGTCATCCCGGTCATCTCCTTTGAATGTCGTGAATACCAAGGCATATTTAAACTGTTGTGCATGCATCTTGGAAATTGATTATTAAATTAAATCAAATTTTCATTTTCCTTAATAAAAATAATGCGAACATTTAGGTATCAATTTTGGGCGTAGTGGGAGTTAATCCTTCCCCACTCGTAATCAACTCTCGAACCCATCTCTAGTTATCTTTTCGGTGTCCGGCCTACCTTATCCAAGTGGAGGTGGCGACTCCATTTTTACCATTTTATTATTTAAAACATGGCTTCCCAATCGAGAACGGGCTTTAAAGAAAAGGCCAGAACGAATAAGTTCGTTACAAGTTCAAAATAATCTATGGTAAATTAGGACTCTTATCTATAAGCTCCACGTTTTCAGCCATAGGTGTAAGTGTTTAGTTTGTCTCCAAACTCTTATCACAAAGTCCATCTTCTATCGGCTCCAACCCAACATACCCCACCGGGTAGTCAACCAAGTTCATGTCACTCGCCTCCACCCATCCATTATTATCTTGTTGAATATCATCATCCTCGAAACCATCCCGACCTCCTCGTCCGTCATCCATCCCCCTGAGCTAACCGGTTTCTCAATATCCTGGTCCTTCGCGAAATTTCGTTGTTCCTCCCATAATTCATTAGATTGCACACTTGCAAAGCCAGCTGTCCTAACCTCCTTTCTTCTTCCTTATTTTAACTATGCACCTGGCAGCTCTCATTCATCCCCTCTTTTGCTTCACATGTCTCTGTATTGGTAATCTTTCTCTATGTCGGTCCCTCCCAACTATCACCCCCCTTCACACTTTCATCTCCGTGCACACTTTCCTCCTGCCTCGATCCCTCATAACACTCCAATTCACACGCACTACAAATCGATTGGTCTAAAGGTGTCTCAATTTCGATAACATATACATCATAGAGTTGCCCATCTACCGTAACTTACACACACTCTTCTATACGCTCCATATGATCTGTCTCAATTAATATACGCCCCCTCTCGAACGAAATTGGTTTTAGTGTCATCTCATCACATTTCACCATTACTCCCTAAAGCTCCGCCAAATTTTTAAACGATCCGTGTGACCAAATATGCATCGGCAACCCATATATCCATAGCCATGCTCGACGATTACCCCTATCCAAGGTCGAATCCCAATTCTCCACTTTTGAAAACCATACCAGGATCTCATTACGATTTAGTGCCTCCTGTCTTGATTTCTCATCGACGAACATCAAGAGAACCCTTGCACCCGAAATTCTTATTAACGAAACATCCCCCAAACTAGCCTTATTCAATTCCTTTGCCAGATCTGCGAACCCAATTGGATGCCGGCACCACGCAATTGCACAAGTATTCAGGACCTCAATCTTCTTCTCATCTACAAAGCTGTTTATTCGTCGTTTCCCTTTACTGTCACTGTCCACTTTTTCATGCCTGATTCCTTTGCAATTGTATCCCTTTTGCGCCTCCAAAAATTGTCTCTCGGCTCCTGTGCCAATGAAACTCGCAATCGGGATCCATATATCCATTTCTGATTCAAACGTTCTATTGCCTTCATCGCATCTTCCTCCGACGCCATCCGAATAAAACAAATATCGTTCCCTCTTTTGATCGCTTTGTAGGAATAAACGCATCTAACATTCTCCCATGGCGATCAAACACTTGCCACAAATCCTTTCAATGGATTTGTCTCGAGAGATTTCCCTCAAAATTTGTCCGCGCCTCAATAATTTCTAGAGCAAATGGTTAAAACTCTCAGTTCACACCATTTTCTTTTCCTAAGTTGTGGTGGGTTCAAGACCCATTAGGAGCAAAATTTTCTTTCTCATCTCTTAAGTAAAAGTTGTTTAAAAAAATAATTTAAGAAAATATTCGATCAAAATAAAATAATTTAATAATTTAAGCTCTTGGTTTTGTGTATTATTATGTATAGTAGTTTGATGTTCGTATAACAGTCATTACAATGAATCCTCTGATTAAGAAAGTCTATGGTCTAATATGATTAGATTTCCTTTTATGATAATTTGCTGATGCAATCAGAGCTATTAGCGGAGATTGTAATTCCTGATGATAATAGGAGAGGCTGATTGCTGATTCTGTTTCTTGAACACAACGTCCAAGTTTATTCAAGACAATTTATTCCTACCAAAACAAATTTACATAACGAAGATCAAAATGTTACTAACGGGATTCATATAATTTGCAATGAACAATAATAAGAGTATCCAATTCCCAATATTACCAACCTACACTATCTCAATTCATAAAAGGAACGATCAAATATTCACTGACATCAACGTTTGTACTATTATTTATGGAAAAAAAGCTATGTAAACTTTAGTATAGGCATGTCTTTTAGTTTTAGGGGTTTATGTTGTAGGGTTTAAAATTTAAGGTTAGTGTTTAGAATTTAGAGTATATAGTTTAAAGTTTAGGGTTTAATTTTTTAAGGTTAGGATTTTAAGAATTAAGTTTTATAATGTAAATATACAAGCTTGTGTAAAATTAGTTTGACACAACATGTGTATCAAAATTTACCCATTTATTTATTGCCATCTCTGGCAGTGAAGAGAAGCTGAACATTATTGAAAGCGTTGTACTTTGCTTAGCCTTCTCAAATGGCTACTAATTTGGTGTGTATTAATAATTTATCTTGGGATTTTTTTTAATGCTATGTGAAATTAAATTATTAATACCAACATCTTCCCGTATGTTACAATAATAACGTGCCAATCAAATTAAGATTAATCGATAATTGTTTTAAAATTTTTAGTAATAAATTTGGGTAAAATTATTGTTTTTTTTATTAAGGACAACGAGATAAGAGTAAGGGTGTGCAAAACTCAACTCGACTCGAAAAATCGAATTATTCTTCGACGCAAAAGAACTCGAGTAGTCTTAATTCTACTCTATTCGAAAAAGTTTCAAATGAGTTATAAAATAAAATTTTGAATAAATCAGAATTTTTAATAATTAGTGAGTTGATTTGCAAGTTCGAGTCGAGTCTCTCAATTCTGCCTGATATATATATATATATCACATATAAAATATGAAGAAATATATATGTGTATTGTAAATGGTTATAGAAAGTAGTTTAAAGCGAAACTAATTAGTATCATAACATCATAAATGTTTATAATTAAATTTGAACAGAAACTTGAACAACCTAACTCGACCCGACTCAAATTTCATAAATTCGACTCAACTCGAAAATTTTCAAATAAAATTTGAATTATAAAATAAGACTTATACTCAAAATCGTTTTATTCGACTCAATCCGATCAAATGTTCACCCTAGGTAAGAGGAAGTAGCCCCACAAAGGAGAATGGGGACAAAACAGGTTGGGCATGCTATGAGCCATTGAGCCGGGCTGTAATCACTAATTCGGTGTCATTATAGCTAGTCGCTACTCTCTAGCATGCCTTTGAAATTAAATTGAAGGCCCCAATAGGTGGGTTTAAATTGGGAGTATGTGACACATATTTTAGACCACACAAAACATCCATAAACCTAAATTCTGCTTCTTCTTTTTTTTACTTTTGGTCCATTTGTAGGAATAAATATGAAGTTGGCAACTTCTAAATATTGTAAGTGAACTTAATTTAAGACGACAAAACATAAATCAACCGTAAAATATATTTTTATATAAAAAAATAATTAAAATCTATTAGAAGTCTTTCTATTATATTTAAAAATTTATTTTCGTCCATTTGCTGTATCTAAAAATTCATTTTAGTCTCTCTACTATACAAAATATTTTAGTCTTTGTATATTTGAAAAGCTAATATTTTGGTCAAAAACGTTAAAGTTGTTGTTAGTTAACTTAAATATTTTGGTTTAAACACTCTTTAAGCCCCTCTCAATTTTGAACCCGAACAAATTAATCTCTCTAAAAATATTTTTTTGTGATTTTTTACATAAAGTTTTTAAACAATCGTGAAATCTAAATGTTAAACTAATTCTTATTCTAACTTCAAATTATTAAATTGTTCATTGAATTTTCTTATATTTTTTAAGTTGAAATGAGATCAAGAGTCTAATAAAAAACAAGATAAAAATTCATAAAAAAATATTTAAAATTTCATTAAAATATTTTAAAATTATGAAAAAATACAATAATATTTTTATTATTTTATTTAAAAAATATCCAATTACAGTTAGAGACATGTCATGTATTGAGAAAAATTGTCAACACCATCATAGATCATTCTTATTTACTCACTTTTTAAATATGTATTGAATAAGCTTACTCGCAGTTTTTTTTTTAAGATGGATCAATTTGGTCAATTTGAAATTGACAAGGACTTAAAAAATTTGTAAATCAAAATATTTAAGTTGACTAACTAAAATTTTAAATTTTGGGACCAAAATATCCATTTTTCAAAGGGATAAAATGTCTCATTTTATTTTTACAAGAACTAAAATAAATGTTTAAATATAGTACAAGGACTAAAATGTTTATTTTTACGGTAAAGAAAATAAAATAAATATTAAATATAGTAAAAACTCATAATATACTTTAATTGAAATTAATCACTTAAATTTAGATTTAAATATATTTGTTAATAGTATTAAAAATCAAGTAACACAAAATGTTGTACAAAAATGTGTTGGATACGATGTACATGTAAATAGCTAGTTATCACTTTAATGTCGCAAATTTTAAGTTAATTTATTTTTTAAAATATTTGAAATCATTTCCGTTAGAAATGAGATATTCAAATTTTTTTAAATGTGTTGGATACGATGTACATGTAAATAGCAAATTATCACTTTAATTTAGCAAATTTTAAGTTAACTTATTTTTTAAAAATATTTGAAATCATTTCCGTTAGAAATGAGATATTCAAATTATTATGTTTTGTTAAAAAAATATCTAAAGTAATAAAAAAATGGGTTATATTTTAATACACAAGTAGTGTAAAAAAAATTACATAACTCTTCATATTTAAGCTATAAAATCTAAAACCTAAATCCCTAGCCCTAACTCCCTAAAACTTAAACCTTAAACTCTAAGCCCTAAACTCTAAATTATAACAATAAACCTTAAATTTTACACCTTAAATCCCTAAACCCTAAAACACAACCTAAATCTCTAAACCCTACAATTAAAAGACTTGTGTAAATTTTGTGTATCAAAGTATTTTCCATATAAAATACTATATGAATATGGTTACAATTATGAAAGAAATAATTTTTAGAAAATAAAGATTTATTATTATTATTATTATTATTATTATTATTATTATTATCAAACAACTTAAATTATATATGTTATGTTCAAAAAAAACTTCAATTATATATGTTACTTAAGTTTTACTAATATAACTTTTAGAATATATGTTAACTGTCTATAAAAATTTATTAAATATTCAATACTTAATTTTTAAAATTTTTATTTTGTCGACTTATCAAACAACAAAAAAAAAATAGATGAGCAATAAATAGTTTTATGGATAATAAGAAAATGTTTATAAGATAATTGTATTTTGTTTCAACTTATTCATCTTTTCTACGAAATACACCAATGGAAATTAAGAATAAATTTTTTCATTTTTTAACTTTTGTATCCCTTAATTGTCATTTTTTTTATTTTCTTTCATTTCATTGTTCGGTAGAGTTGAAACTTAGAAGAAAGAAAAATTAAATTTTGAAAAATTCATATTTTGAACTAATTCACGTATCTATCACATTTTCTCTCTTATTTTCTTTTTAACTTTGGGATGATTTGTTTTTGCACTTGGGCATGAGAAATGATCATCCCTCTATTTTTCTTTCTTCCCACTTTTCTTTCCTACCAAGCACACCAAAAATTTATTTTCTTTCCTTTACCCTCCCCTCCTTCCACTTTCCACCCCAACCAAGTAAAATCTAAGGGTTTGTTTGGGCTGTACAATATAATTGCGTGAAAATATAATTACTATCTTAGTAATTGCACTCACGTGTAATTAAAAAGAATTCTAATTCTCTATAGAGAGTAACATGGTGTAATTACATTGTATTTATCTATGGGATGAGTCTATCACGTGCGACGAATACTGTTGAACATCACTATCGCTGAACACTATTAAATTAATTAATAAAAATTAAAAATTTTAAGGACTCAACATATAATTAATAATTATTTTAAAAAATTCCATTAAATTATTTTTCATCTATTTTAATTTTTTTTATTTTTAATAAGGGTAAACTACATATTTAGTATCTCACCTATTTTCGTATTTTTATTTTGGTACCCAAGCTAATTTTTTTAGTAAAATGGTACCTAACGTTACATATTATTTTTATTTTGGTACACTGACGGTTAAAAAATGAAAACAATGACGTTGATTGGTCAAATAACATTTTTAGTCCCTAAAACTTATACAATCTATCACTTTAGTCCAAAATACAATCTATCACTGTTATTTGACCAAACAACGTCACTGTTTTTGTTTATTTTTAACAGTCAGGGTACCAAAATAGAAACAATAAATAACGTTAGGTACCATTTTGCTAAAGGAATTAGCTTGGGTACCAAAATAGAAATATGGAAATAGGTGAGGTACTAAATATGTAGTTTACCCTTATTAAAAAATTCAAAAATTTAATATATATAAAAAATAATTTAATTAATTTTTTAAATAATTATTAATTGTATGTTGAGTCCTTGAAAATTTTAATTTTATTAATTAATTTAATAGTATTCATCGGTGTTCAACGTTAGTGGTGTTCAACAGTGTTCGTCGCACGTCGTAGAATTTTCTTTATATATGTCATGTTTGGTAGTACAAATTATATTATACAATTACATAAGTTTAAAATTTTAAATAATATATGATAAAAAATAATATTTATTATAAAATTGAAAAGTGTAATTGAGAGTCTTCAATTACACTCAATTCAACGTGACTCATAAATTATAATAATTGTCTAAACATACCACAATTGTATAATAAGGTAAAATCTAATTACACGGTGACTTTTCAAACACTATTTAAATAAGGAAAGTATATTTTTTAATATAAAAAAAAAGTTTATTTGAGGTCTTGTTTTTTGTTGTTGTCAACGTTCCCAACGACCGTTTGTCCTCCTAACGGCTCGCCAAACTATCATCGATTTGGTCCTCAACGAGAGTTTGTCCATCATTTTCAGTGACCAAACGGGCGTTTGGTGCCAGCCGAATTTTTCAACTTTTCACAACCTCTGTTTGCCACCCCAATGTAAAGGAAGCCTTAGTTACATTAGGATACAACATGTGTATTAAAATTTTACTTTTATTTGATTATCTTATATAAGTTATAAAATGTTTACTTGTAGTATTTTTATTGTTTCTTTGAGTAATACAAACACAACTTATCAAAAAAAATATCTAAATTCATAAAAAGAATCAAATATTCACAATTATCCGAATTTGTACTGTTATTTATTGCCCTCCAGGAGTGAAAGGAAGCCAAACATCATTGAAAGCATAGTACTTTGCCTTGCCTTCTCAAATGGGTATTAATTTGGCGAGTCTTTAACAATGTGGACCCACTTCTTATCTTTTTATTAACTATTTTGAATTTTTTAACCTAATGTCTGATTAAATTATCTGGATAATTATTTTAGATTTATTTTTAATGAATAGGAGAATGACCATCAAATCGTCATGAATGATAGTTAAAACCGCATCCAACGGGTTAAGAAAGTGAACACGTCAAATTCTCGTTCCATGCTAATTTTGTCGTATCATCAACAATGTAGTTGTCTTTTTTAAACACATAACATCTCTCTGGAACAAACTGAATATATGTTATATAGAATCATACAAAAGTTATATCTCCAAAATTTATATTAAAATAATTATACGTCTCTAAATTATCCAACTCAACCATGACACGTCTTACAACTAGGTTTAATTTGCCACCTCTTTTTTTGGTTGGGCATGCTATTGCATTGATTCGGGCACTAAGTAATTACTAATTCGCTGTCATTATAGCTAGGCACTACTCTCTACTCTACCTTTGAAACTAAATTGATGGCCCCAATGGGTGGGTTTAAAATTAAATTGGGGAAATGTCACACATATTCTAGGCCCCACACATCATAAAAAAAACCCCTAAAATTTGCTTTTCTTTTTGAATTTTGGTCCCCTTGTAAGAATAAATATGAAGTTGGCAACCTCTAAATGTGGCTACATTTAATGGTGAAGTTAATTGAATACCATACTAAAAATAAGAAGTGTGTGAAATTGGAGTTTGAAGATGATAGAGGGCAGTTTTCCACTTATTCTAAATCGAATAATTCTTTAATTGAACTCACCTTGATTCATTGAACACTTATTCTAAAGCTTTGCAATCATCTTTTGAACGTCGGAAATTAATTCTCGATCAGCATGCTTGAAAAATTATCAGGACCGATTTTAGAGTGTTACAAAACTAATATTCATTAAAGTGTATCAAATATCTCTTTGTTTGATTGAATTTAGACGTTTGCTCAAATAAGAAAAATTTTATGATAGACCAAGCTCAAAGCTTTCAATTTCCAAACCAATGAAGATTCTATGAAATAAACTTCATATTTATCTTCAAAACACGTCATCCAATATAAAACAACCCTCAAAAGTTGTGATCGAATTGTCTAGACATATGCTTGACCCTAGTGAGAACTGATATACCTGTTCAAGGGTCGGGCCACCCACTCAAATCCAAAGGCCTGTCCGAAATTTGATAGGATTTGAACAAAAATATTATGTCTGAAAAATGAGGCTGGACAAAATTTAGACCCATTTAACATATGGGTCGAGTTTAAACTTCAACATTCAAAGTTCAAGTTTGACTTAATCATTTTTTTTAAGTTTATAATTATATTATATATTTTATAGCACATAAAAATAAATTTATAATATAAAAATTAAAAAAAAGTATGCTTAAATATCAACTCTCATAAAAAAAGAAACATTTTCACTATTTCCCTCTTTAAACATTGAAAGATATTTTTTCTTTGATCTTGTTGAGTTGTTTATATATTTTTTACGTGTACTTTTCTTTGTATTTTTACTATTCAAATAGAAGACAATCGCAATGATTCTTGTAATTTATAGATTTATTTTTATTTGATGAAGGTAAAGTAAAAAACAAATGTTGACATATGTAGAGGAGAAAGTCAAGAAACGAAAAAGATTACCGAGACTGGGTTGAAGAAGTGTATCAAATAGGGATTTGAGATTAAAAAGATAATTTTTTAAAAAAAATTAATTTTTTCGAGTCGAGTCGTTTTGCTCACCGTACTAATTACTACATTTAATGGGAGTTTGAAGATGATAGAGGACAGACTTTCATTATAAATTTGAGGTCACATTATTGAAACCATACGTTGAGAATTGAAGAAATGGATTTGGATTTGTTATGGTTGATTCCTGCACTACTCGTTGGAGCACTATGTGTTTTTCCATTTGGATATCTGAACAGGTTGGGGAAGCAGCAGAAGAAGCTGAACTCCCTCCCTCCCTCCCTCCAGGCGATGTGGGATGGCCATTGATTGGGAACACGTTGTCTTTCCTAAGAGCTTTCAAATCCCAAAACCCAGAATCCTTCATCAACAATTTCGAACAAAGGTCTCGTACGAAGAACAAAATTCATCTGTCCCTTTTCTGTATGCTTTTATATGTCCTATCAATGACTTTGTGCCACGTGTATTATGTGATTTACTTTTCATGTTTTATTGATAATACACATTGCATAAAATCATTGGTGGAACATAAGAAGGGACAAACGAATTCTATTCTCGAACGCTTCAGATCATGAACTTGAAGAACATGTTTAGCCAAAAATCTGTCCTAACATATTAAAGAAACCTAACATCAAAGCATTTCCAGGTACGGTGAAACAGGCATTTACAAGGCCAATCTGCTCGGGAAACCAAGCATCATAGTTTGCACTCCCGAGCTATGTAGGAAGGTGTTGACAGACGAGGAGCAATTCCAATTGGGCTACCCTCTTTCAAATCTAATTTACGACTCGGCGGATTACATCTCGAGTTCGGATCACAAGCTGATTCGCAGGCTAACCACTTGCCGTCTCCAGCAACATGAAGCACTGTCGTCGCATATTGGGAGTATCGAAGAAATTGTTGTCAATACATTGGAAGAATGGAGTAAGATAAAGCAGCCAATCCAGTTCCTTACAGAGATGAACAAGATTGCTTTCAAAGTCGTTATGAACATCTTCCTCGGCTCTGGAACCAATGACACGGTTATCGCATCGATGGAGAAGTATTATACACATGTATTAAGTGGATTGTTTAGCACACCCCTTCACATCCCTGGTTTTGCATACCATAGAGCAGTCAAGGTAAATTGTAAACACTAATGGTTGTATCAATGGGATCGATCCCAGTTTCGTTTCGATCTTGTAACTTGACTCTTTGTATCAGGCAAGGAAGATGTTGGACAAAGATGTCCGAGGTGTACTGGCTGAAAGGAGAGGAAGGAAACCGAATGACCCAAACTCGAAACGAGGCCTAATCGATATTGTCATGGAAGCCAAAAACGAGGAAGGTGAAAGACTGAAGGATGGAAAGATTGTTGTCATACTACTCACATTCTTGCTCGCCAGTCGTGAAAGTTCGGGTCGTGCGGCTACATGGGCTACCATCTATCTCTATCAACATCCCCAAGTATTGCAAAAGGCCAAGGTGAAATCGGATTTTGGCCGCACTTTCTTTTTAAAAAAGTCTTATTGTATGTTCGTTTTACGGTTCATTTCTTTTTTAGGAAGAATAAGAGGAATGCTCGTCGGCGACGGCCACTGCCGTATACGGTGACTGAAGATTCGAAAAGGACTACCTTTTCGGCTTTCCTTGACTTGCTGAGTTCGAATTTGAGGCCAGATTTTCAAACCGAAGCCCCTAGGTGAGTAAATCTAAAAATATATGTTCAATTTATATATTTTTTTCTTTTTTACCTTTCGATCTCTCTCTTTTTTTATATTCGATGTTGTGTTGTCTTTTTTTTTGTTTGAATATATGGAAGAACAAAGAGATATGCGAAGTTTTTTTGGGGCGTTTTTTTTTATTTTCGAATCCAGAGAAAAAGGTCCTTCATTACAACTGATTTTTTGGGTTTTTATAACCCAAAATTTAAGATAAAAATACGTGCAACTTGAATTCTAGATCTGACTTGTTTCTTGCTTTTCAGGTTTAGGCGGTGGAGTGCGATAGAGTGGGCGGTAGAGTAGACCAAGTGGCCGGGGTGGCACACGTGGCCAGTGACGTCGTGCGTGGTGGCCACGTGCGGGAGGTGATTGGGCAAAAGGGTGGCGGCTAATAGGATAAGAAAGGCTAGGGTTATCATTTTTTAGGGTTAAGGGTATTTTGGGGTTAAGTTATTTTTTAATAATAATTGGGTCTGATTATTAGGCTCGGGTATTTTATTGTAGTGGGTAAATGGGTTTGTATGTGGGGTTAATGTAATGGGTATTTAGGTTATCTGGGTAATATATACAGGCCCGGACAAAATGGGCATCGACAACTGCCCCTCTTTGCTCATTGTTATGCAAGGGCAATGGAGCAAAGACAAAAAGAAGACCATTTTTTTTCTAGTCAGGTCAAGTTTGTTTCTCTAGCCACCGCTTCTTCTTCAGTTTCACTTGATCTGCTCGACCATTCTTATTGGCAAAATCTTCAAAATGGGATGATCCGCTGGAGAGATAAGAACTTCAAACTATGGTGATTTGTTGGGGGAGCAAAATGAGATCGGCTTGCTACGACTCTGACGATGATGCAATGCCTGTAGAAAATTTGACCTAGCTGCGACATTGACGAAGAGACAAGGTCTGCAAAACTTGACCCAACTACAACACTGACGAAGAGACAGGATCGAATGATGAAGGTTTGACGTCTGATCCAGCTATAACTCTGATGAAGAGACGGGATCTAGATAAGATAGTTTGATCCGCTATAAATCTGACGAAGAGGCATGATTTGAGTGTTTGCTTGGTTCGCTACAACTCTGACGAAGTGGCATGATCTGGAGAAGAAAGTTTGATCTGCTACAACTTTGACGAAGTTGCATGATTTGAAGAGGAAAGTTTGATCCGCTACAACTCTGACGAAGTGGCATGATCTGAAAAAAAAGTTTGATCAACTACAACTCTGACGAAGTGGCATGATCTGAAGAGGAAAGTTTGATTCGCTACAACTCTGACGAAGTGGCATGATCTAAAGAGAGTTTTGATTAGGCTTCTACTCTAACGAAGAAGCGTGATCTGAAGAGAGTTTTGATCAGGCTTCCACTCTGACGAAGAGGTGTGATCTGAAGAGAGCTTTGGTTTTTTATAACTATATATCCGGAGAGAAATCTGAGAAAAATATCTGGACTAGTCGCACCATCAATGGAGAAGCTAGATATGAATAAAAATCTGACCTGTTGCACCATCAACGGCAAAGCAAGGTCTAAAAATGTAGGATATGCTATATCATGGTGGGGAATCATGACTTTCCTTGGTTTTTTCTATCTTGTCTTCTCTTCTAAAAGAGCATAGAGCTTTCTAATCGTTCTGTTATTCTGCTTATTTGGGGTAAATAAACTAGATGATTCGTTCCATTGCATTCTCAAAGAGACAAGATCTATTTGTTGCGTTCGTTCCGCTGTAATTTTAGGGAGGCAAACTTGTGGTCGGGCTCATTTCGCTACAAATTTAGGGAGATAAAATTGTTGTCGTGCTCGTTCCACTATAAATTCAGGGAGATAAAATTGTTGCCGTGCTCATTCCACTGCAAATTTAGGGAGATAAAATTGTTGTTGCGCTCATTTCACTGCTCCACCATTTGTCGAAGAGACAAAATCTGGATAAGAGAGTTTGATCTTCTATACCATGTTACGGGTGAGATAAGACCTGCAAAAGTTAAAAGAGTGTTTGGTTAAAGTGAGCCACAAATTAACTGCTTTATTTTAAAACTGTAAAACTAAAAAGTTTGATATGAATATTTTATTTGGTTGATTCACTCCGTGTCAAGGATGTTGGATCTTGTTAATGTCTGTCTGTTTCTTTTTGGTTAAAGGCGCCAGACAATATTTGCCCTTTTCTTCATGTCAAGGATACTGGAATTTGTTGACAACTATTTGCTCCTTCTGTTTGAGGATGTCAGACCTGTAAATCTTTTGTCTTTTTTAAGGATTGAATATCTTTAAGAAAATATATGACTGGTTTAAGAAGATATCTTTTAAGAAAAGATTTGACTAATAAATATTGTTTTCAGAAAAAAATCATTGTGAAATGATTGAATTAAGAAATTCATGTTTTGAGGAAAATATCCTTATAGAAGGACGAAATTAAGAAATTCCTATTTTTGAGGAAAATGTCCTTATAGAAGGACGGAGCTAAGAAACTCCTACTTTTGAGGAAAATGTCCTTATGGAATGACATAATTAAAAAACTCATATTTTGAGAAAAATGTCCTTGTGGAATGACGAAATTAAAAAACTCTTGTTTTGAGAGAAATGTCCTTATAGAAGGACGGAATTAAGAAATTCCTATTTTGAGAAAAATGTCCTTGAGAAATGATGGAATTAAGAAATTCTCGTTTTGGAAAAACGTCCTTAAGAAAGGATTGAATTAAGAAATTCATGTTTTGAGAAAAATGTCCTTAAAAAGGATAGAATTAATAAATTCTTGTTTTGAGAAAAATGTCATTAAGAAAGGATTAAGAAATTCATGTTTTGAGAAAAACATCCTTAAGAAAAGATGGAATTAAGAAATTCATTTTGAGAAAAATGTCCAATAAATGATGGAATTAAAAATTCCTATTTTGAGAGAAACATCCTTAAGAAATGATGAAATTAAGGAATTACCTTGAGAGGTTAGTTTTCGATAATGTATTTATACAAATGACATGCACATACATATTCTTGTGATGATGCAGAGATGCATAGAATTCTTGTCGGAACCTTTAAGTCATGTATGCCTTATGACAAACTAGATGCCATGATGTATGAACATGTTTGGTGATCCAATGGTGCATATGTTTTCATGATGGAGTAGTTGCAGAAGCCTTCTCCTTCTGGCTTAGCTTCTTTTCGGATTCAACTCTTGTTCAAATTTTGCTCTGGCAAACGTTTGCCCCCAAATTTTGTTGTTCTCATTCTGAATTTGAATTTTTGAGCTGAATGATCTTAACGTCATTTATTTTCTTCTTCTTAAGGAAAATTGAATTAATCATTGATTAGAGCTCAGATACCCCATTTATTCTCGGGTTTATATCTTTTTTGGATACCTCCAAAGGCTTTAGGCTTTTGTTCTGAGCAGACACTTGCCTTAGATCCCTGTACTTTAAATCTCTATAAAGAGTAATGCAAAAAATCTTTTGTTTTGTAACAATGCAAGATGCTTATATGAATGAGCAAAAAGTATTTATTCTTTCAAAAATATGATTTTCGAAAAATAGAGTCTTCATATATTTTGTGCAGTAGCGTCTTTGAATCCACTTGCCGAGGGTCATCCCAAGCATAGTCTATGTCTAGAAGACCTCGAATACTGTGTCGATGCTTGAAGATGTAAGATGCCTTCTAGGATATTAGGCTTTCAAGAATGAAATTTCCCGCATGCCTAATTTTTGACCAATTTGGGTGGCTCTCTTTGACTCACGAACTCTCACATTCTATTTTGTCCTCTCTTTTTTTTATCTCGATCAAGCATTAGAAGTTTCAAATCTTTGAAGAAATGATAACTCCATAAGGCGGGATGTAATTTGAAGACAAACTCCTTCAACTCAGATATCCAGGTTTGATTAAGATGGGCCTTGAAGACGTACAATGTAGGCCAGAGCTTGCAATTATGAACGAAATGTTATTTCTACAGTGCTTGATTTGAACTTGCTTAGAAGCATTATTTTTTTTCTCTTTACTTTCTTTTTAGATCGCTCTAAACTGTCTGTTTTATGGTTTTCACCCTAGAGTTCATTGCCTCTTCCTTCTAGTTTGGACCTTTGTAGCTTTAAGCAAACTTGTACTCTGACCGAACATCATCGTCTGCTTCGGTTTTGTAGATGAGCAATCCTCTAAATCTTTTTTAAGTAGGGATAAAAAAATATGAAGGCTCCACTCTTCTCTTTTTGAATACCTGGAGCGCCCATTTTCGAGTTGTTGCTCTAGTCTTTTTTTCACCTTTCTTTTTATTTTTTATTTTTTTCAACAGAAGAGTAGGAAGTTGCTGACACTTCTTCAATCTGGGAAGTGGATAGACGATAGTGGTTTTAGAATCAATCCCATCATCATGACTCGAAGATGTCTAAAACATCACCAAACTTCATGAATTGCCTCAACTAAAATGAGTGTGATAAATTGAAATGACTACAGATATGGCAGTGGTGCTCATATGACAGAAAATGAACAAGTTCCTGCAGATCATCAGTTGAAAACTAACATGGTCTAAGAGAATGTGATAGTGTGTTGTCCTTGTTGTTCTGATTATCCTTTGTCTAGAGATTTTTCGGGTTCTGCATCTCATAGAAGAAATTTGCTAGCCTCGATGATTTGATCTAATTTTTTGTTCAAAACTTGATTGAGCTGGGAAACGCCAATATCATCGCTGAATATTATTTGTTTGACTAGGCTTTCTCTTCCAAATAACATCTCATACACAGAAATCATCGAAGAATGGTTGTCTTCAGTTGGATAGATGTTTGGAGTTATCACAATATTAAAAAATGTTAGACAACAATGCTTGAGAGGAAATTTTCACTCAAAATTTTTGTTTGGGACCTTTCCATCGCTCCCTAGCACACTCAGTTATCCTTTTGTTGGCCTAAGTAGATCGGAAGATAGGTCGCATGCCCCTTCATCTTCACACTTTTCAATTTCCTCTGGACACATGGTTGCTTAGAATCAACCATCGGATTAGAATCGATACCGCTCCTGAAAGAAAAAATATACATGTATGGATGTGCAAAAGACTCATGATAAATATATGAAAAATTTGTGAAAAATATTTGTAGAAATACATCATTTATTAAAAACATATGTACACCCTTACAAAAGATTCCCTTTCTGGCTTTGGGCTTAGGCAACAGGTTTGTTTCATGCATTACTCAAAAGGAGATTTAAGATACAAAGGTGTCCTAAAAGGTTGTGTAAATTCCAGGTAAATCCAACATTATCCCCTTGTCAGTTCATCTCAGGGACTCCACTGTTGAATTTTAAAGTGCCATTTTCAATCAAATTTTGCACCTTGTTTTTCAGAGCTCCACAATTCTCGGTAGTATGGCCCGTGCTTCCTAGATGATAATCACACACAACATTAACATCATAGAGTTCTGGGTACGGAGGCTCTTTTGGTTTAGACTGATCCAGGGCTAACAAGTTTTTCTCAACAAGTATCAGAAGCAACTCTGTATATATTACCGGGATTGGATAGACAACTTTTTAAAATGTCATAGGTCAACGTGAGTACGAATAGTTTGATTGGTGTGAAGACCAAGGTCGATTGGATGGATAAGACCCCACCATATGAACCTCTGATCCACTTCCTCTTCTGATGATCGCACTGCTGGAATCTATGATCTTCCTTTGTCTAATGGCTTTTTCTATGAGTTAACATGATATTACAAGGTATTGGACGTTCTTGGTTGCATTTCCCAGCATATACTTCAGGCATGGATATTTTAGGGTTCTAACAAAAGTAGGCGTTGTCTCTCTTTCAAGTAGAGGCGGTTGTACTTGCGCTGCAACATCCCTCAATCTTTGCACATACTGCCTAAAGCTCTCGTTAGGCCTCTTCTTCATGTTTTGCAATGTTAATCGATCTGGGTCAATGTTTGTTATATGTTTGTACTGCTCTATGAAGGCTTTAACCAAACCCTTCCATGATTGTATCTCGTTCCGGCTAAGCTGATTGTACCACCTGGCAGCAAACCCTTTTAAAGTGTCTTGAAAATAGTAAATTAAAAGCTTGTTATTATCAACATGCCCCGTTATCTTTCAGCAGAACATGGTGAGGTGAGCAGATGGAGAGATTGTTCCATCGAACTTTTCAAACTCTGGCATTTTGAACTTTGGAGGTAACACCATATTAGGGACCAGATTCAATTTTCTTGCATCAATCTCGTAGAATGTATCAGGACTTTCTACAATTTTAAACTTTTCCTCAAGTCATTGGCACTAATCTTTAAACTGGTTAGGTAGTTCGATCTTCACTTTAGCTACCTCATTAGGATCAAGGACAGTGTGCTCACTAGGGTTATTAATTCCTTTATACAACGAAGATCCAACCTGAGGACCTTGTTTCTTTTCAACCGAAGACGACACTTGCAGATGTGTCTTGTCAAAAGAATTTTCTGACTTTTGTAGAGCAATGAGGTCAATGGCCAATCTTTTTCCCTTTTCAGGATCTTTGCTTGCCAACATCGTAGCTATCTTGGCCAGTAGATCCTCATGTGACTGTAAGATGTGGTCGCGAGTTGCTTGTTGCACCTTTTTCAGGTTTTGCTCCATGTCATTCTTTATATCTTCGCACGCTTTTAAATCTTTTCCAAATGGCCATCCATTTTTTAGCCTTACTTCGAGTGAAAAACCAATGCTAACTCGGCCGGATCGGATGCCCCAAAATTACTACGATCGCAGTTCTCTCAGGATTAGAAGCTCGACCAAGAAATGATTATGCAATATGATGTGTTACAAATGCATGCAAAATGAGATGCTAATGCTATGCAAAAAAAAATTATGCTAGTGCGAATAGAATAATCAATAATGATAATGTATCGCGAAAATTAAAAGGTATAGAACCTTCAGGTTAACATGCTCCATTGCAATCCTACCCCATCATGCTTTCTACCCGCACATTTTAAACAAAAAATGGATCCTACCCAAACATGTTTTTCTACCTGCATAAAATATATCGGTATGATACCTAGTATATGCTTTATTATGAGAAAATAAATTATACTGAAATTAAAGAGCATAATTGAAAGAAATTAAAGAAACTCTCTAACTCTCTCTATCATGCACCTATCGGGTGACTCTCTAAACGGGTAGTGGTTCGGTATAGTTCTAAAGGGTAGGCTCTTACGGTTCATTACATGTGGTTTTGATTCTAAAGAAACGGTAACCGAACTGTCGCTAGGACATCGATTTGGAAGGATACATTTCCCTAGGTCTGTACGGAGATGAAGATCTCACGAAGACAAAGGTACAGATGTATCCCGAAAGTGATCCACTATCCTGCACGGAGGTGATACCTCACGAAGGAGTAGCTTCTCACTCCCACTTAAAAGGGACAGAGCTCGGGTGCAGAGCTCATGATATGCGAATCCAGGGAAACAAAATTTTAGAAAAACACTTTTTATATATAAAAAATTTTTAAAAAGGAAGAGAGATCACGAAATAAATTAATCCGAATTTATAGTTCCCACTTATTAGGACAAAAAGTAATCGACTAGTTGCTCGACTCTCAAAAAAAGGGTAGTAATGGAGTCGCCAAGCTGTAACAACGGTCCCTCCTATGGTGGGGCTTGACGCGTTTTTACAAAAATTGGTTTTGAATGGAGCCGCCACTAATCCTTTTAATTTATGTGAGATTGGATCACTTGAAAACCCGGTTATTTTAATAAAACCTACTTTCGTTTCATTTTATTAAAATAAAGAGTTTTAGTCTGCGAAACCAGAAAAGTAGGTTCGGGAGTCAGTTACGTGTGAGGAATGGTGAGCACCCCCACAACCGTCCAAAATTGGTACCTGGTCGATTATTTGGTGTCTTAATGATGGAAATTAAGAATTTGAATTTAATTTAAAATTTGTGATCCCCTTTAAAATATTTAAAAGAATATTTCTGTGTATGAAAGGAATTTACACCCCTACACCCGCAGCATAATTTTCGTTGGATTCCCAAATAAAGGGAACCTATTTTGAGAATTTAATTTAGAATTTAAAAAATGGTATTTTGCGATAGAGATTAACGAAAAGCGGCATCCCTTTACGTTCAAGGTACGTTTTTCACGATAATCCCTAATAAAAAAGGTTATTTAAAATTTGATTAAAATAAATGTACAAGATATATATACGGATATATATATATATATGTTAGATTATAAATATTATGAGCATAATAATATTAATAATAATAATATATAAATAGAATAATAATAATAATAATAATAACCAGAAAAGAAAACTAAAATGAAAAAGGGACCGAATTGAAAGAAAAGAAAACTTGAAAACTAAGAAAATGGACGAAATTGTAAGGAAACATAAATTAGAGGGGCAGAAATGTAAAGGATACAAAGGCGAAATAGCCAGAATGGTAATTTCCCCATTCATAAAAATTGCACGGATCTACCGGCCGGGTCGATTTAGACACCGGTCAAGGGGCCAAAACGACGTCGTTTTGGACCTTAAAGGCTGGCACCAAAACGACGCCGTTTTGGTGAGGCTTTAAATATCCAATTTTAACCCAAAACAAATTCATTTGTGCTATATCCCAAAAAAAATCAAAGGAAAGCTCTCAACTCTCTCCCTCCTTCTCGGTCTCGGCCGGTCGCCGGTCTTCAGACATTCGTCGTGTGCCGCCGCAGGCCGCTGCTCTCCGGCGACGGCCACCGTCGTATACAGTGGCCAAAGATTCGAAAGGGACTACCTTTCCGGCTTTCCTTGACATGCTGAGTTCGAATCCGATGCCGGATTTTCAAACCGAAGCCCTTAAGTGAGTAAATTTAAAAATATATATATATATATTTCTTTTTTACCTTTCGATCTCTCTCTCTTTTATATTCGATGTTGTGTTGTCTTTTTCTTGTTCGAATATATGAAAGAACAAAGAGCCATGCGAAGTTTTTTCTGGGCGTTTTTGTTTTTTTATTTTCAAATCCAGAGAAAAAGGTCCCTCATTACAACTGATTTTTGGGGTTTTTATAACCCAGAATTTAAGATAAAAATACATGGAACTTGATTTCCAGATCTGATTTGTTTCTTGCTTTTCAGGTTTACGCGGTGGAGTGCGGCAGAGTGGACGGTGGAGCAGACCAAGTGGCAGGGGCGGCGCACGTGGCCAATGAGGTCACGCGTGGTGGCCACGCGCATGAGGTTATTGGGCAAAGGGGCGACGGCTGATAGGATAAGAAAGGCTAGGGTTATTATTTTTTAGGGTTAAGGATATTTTGGGGTTAAGTTATTTTTCAATAATAATTGGATCTAATTATTGGGCTCGGATATTTTATTGTAGTGGGTAAATGAGTTTGTATATTGGGTTAATGTAGTGGGTATTTGGGTTATCTGGGTAATTGTACGGGCCCTGACAAAATGGGCATCTACAGCCCCTTCCCTACATTTATCCTATCGTGACATCTTCGGTGCCCCCGAACGACATGCAGGTTGAAGATTGTGACGCTGGTTTTGTTATGCTTCGGTTCTTGTTGGTTTAGAGACTTTTAGCTCCGGTCTGTGGTTTTGGTTTGCTTCGGTTCTTTTAAAGCCTTGTTGTGTGGTTTGTGTTTTGTTCTTGTGGCTGTTTTGCTATGTTTTTTTTTTGCCCCGTTCTTCTGTTGTTTGGAGCCCTTTTGTTGTTTTTATTGTTGCTTCATTTGAAGCTTGTTTTTCACCTTTGTTTTGTGTTCTCGCTTGTATCTTTTTCTGTTTGTTCCAATAAATTATCGGCGTTCATATAAAAAAAATTATGAAACAAACTAAATATATGTTATAAAATCATAAAAGATTTATCTCTCTAAAATTTATATTAAAACAATATATTACCTCTAAATTATCCAACTCGACTATTATACGTCTTTCGCCTACGCTCCAGTCACCAATCAACCCTTAGTTATCCACTTCTTTTTTGTTATATTAAGGACAACAAAGTAAGAGGAAGCAGCCTTACAAATCTGATTTAGCAGGCTATAAAAGAATCAACACGTCAAATTCCCATTTCGTGCTAACTTTGTCATATCATCAGCAATATAATTGTCTTTCTAAAACACGTACTAAAAAATAACCTCTCAACATTAACAATATCTAAAATAAGTAGTTTTGAGTTCAAAATTCATTAACAGTAAATTCTCCTTTCTTTCCCTTAAATAATAATTGTTAAAAAAATAACCTCTCAACATCTTGCAAAATTTATATTAAAATAATTACACCGCCTCTAAACTGTATAACTTAACCATGACATGTCTTACACCTAGACTCCAATTTTGTCCATCTCTTCGACAAAGGAGAATGGGGAGAAACCAGGTTGGGCATGCTCTTCCATTGATCCAGGCTCTATCTAATCACTAATTTGCTGTCATTATAGCTAGCCACTACTCTCTACTCTACCTTTAAAATTAAATTGACGGCCCAATAAGTGGGTTTAAAATTAAATTGGGGAGTGTCACACATATTTTAGACCACACACAACATCAAAAAACATAAATTTTGCTTTCTTTTTGGCTTTTGGTCCCCTTGTAGGAATAAATATGAAGTTGGCTACCTCTAAATGTGGCTACATAAATTAAACATTAGAATTTCAATTTAAATATGGTTGGTAATGGTATTAAATTTTAAGTAACTCAGGATTTCAACAGAAATGTGTTGATAAGATATAGGGTAAACCACATCCATGGCCACCTAATTATATGGTCTGATTTTATTTTGACCATCAATCTTTTATTTTTTCAATCAGACCACTCAATTATTTAAACGATATAAATCAACCCACTAACTATTAAAATTTAATGAAGATGTTGACGAGACATATAAAGTTTTGATATTTAATTATTAACTCTCTTTATCATTCAAAAGCAAAATTTGATAGGATAACATATAGGACCAAAATATACAAATTTCAGTATCAATAACCTTTAAATTAAACCACACAGACAGAGCAAAATACTTGTATCACAAATCTGGATTTTTCACTGGATTCTAATATAAAGAATCCATCAAAGATAGTCGACACTAAAAAGGAAAATCTTTATATTTGGGGATTAGATGTAGAAGAAAAAAAAGCAAACAACCCTACCAGCGGGTTGGTCCAAGTGATAAGCAGCTTAATATTGTTTAAGCAGGTCTTCAGTTCGAGGTCTTGTATATGCAAAAAATCTCCGCTGGGAGATTCACCCACAAAAACTAGATATGCGACGAGAGTGGCTCCAGATTAGCAGGACAAAGCTATGGAGAACCAGGAGAATAACAAAAAAAAAAGGATAACAAAAATAAAAGCAAACAACCTTTTTGCTTATACTTCTATGGCTTTGCCAGCAATTTGCTGCCAAAAGAAAAGAAAAGAACAAATTTTTAGGATTTACCAAAGCATTGAAGCAGAATATGGGATTAGCAAAGTCAAGAGGTGGGAAATTTGAAAATGAGAAGCTAAAAAATGAGTTTTTTTCTTCTTAAAGTGTGGAGGATTCTTCTGGCAAATCGCCAAAAACCAAAAAAAAATTATACCAAGTTTTTCAAGGAAAGGGAAAAAAATTCTCGAGAAAATTTGGGGTTTTATAAGATTTGGAAGTGACAGCTTTGGTCTTCTAAGGTAGGTGATTTTATAAGTTTTTCCTATCCCAAGTTATAACATTTTGATCGGATTGGTAAGTCGGTATTCCGGACATTATATCAAACTCTTAATTTTAATTTGTTAACCATGGATCAATATTACTTCCTGTCCAAATTAAAATATCATATTTTCTTCTTATTTTTTCATAAATATTCCATTTTATTTTTCGGTCAACGATTGACATTATTTAAATAGATAAGTGGTCTGATTGATAAAATTGAAAGATCGGTGGTCAAAATAGAATCGAGGCAATAGTTCAGTGGTCATGGGTGTAGTTTACCCATTTTTTACGGTGTGTCGCCTGATCAAAATAGAATCGAGGCAATAATTCAGTAGTCATGGGTGTGGTTTACCCACTTTTTAGTGTGTAACGTTAGTGGTGTGTGTCGCCTTTGTATTTCTCTACGTTATGTTTGATGCTACAAATTTTAAGTACATAGTTACATAAGTTTAAATTTTAAAAATTTATTATAAAATTAAAAAGTATAAATTCAGAGTCTTCGATTACACTCAATTCAACAGAATTCACAAATTACGATAATTTCCAAATACACTATAACTATATAATTACTCAATTACATGATGACATTCCAAACTCGTTCTAAATAAAAACTAAAGAAAAAAACATTTTAGTTAAAAAAAGTAAGTCTTATATACTAAAAACGTCTTACATACATTGAGATATTCGAAAATATAATATAAAAAATAACTAAAATACATTATAACAAATGCATTATCTAAATCATAACACTACGACATTTATACAAAATATGTAGTGAATAAAGACATTGTGTATTTTTTTTTTGATAAATCTTAATTATAATTTTAATCCTACCTAGAGGGAGGGGAATGTAGAGACTCTAAGGGAAGAAAGATGTACTCTTAGTGGGTCTAGAACACATTACTTAAGAGAATATGAGAAAAAAAATAAATAATTTAACCAACCGGACAAATATACTTGCTCAATACATAGTAAATTTTAAATCTACATAAGAATGGATGTACAAACCATTATATTAAATACATAATTTAATTTTAATTTTTTAAAACACATTACATGTGACAATAAAATAAAAAATAGTCAATAAAATAATTTTTTATCAGGTCATTTTAAAAATATTTAAAACTATGCTATATTTAAACATCTTAATTTACTGAATTTAAAAATAAGTAATAATATAAACATTACAGAAAACATACAATCACACATCTTCATTCTCCTTTTATTTTTTAAACTATTAAACTTTAAGATGTATATCGAAAATACCAGTTAACAATAAAATAAAATTATTATATCACTGAAGCACTTTATCGTTAACCTGAAATGGACTGTTAAATACAAAATGTCGTCGTTTCAGTATAGTTGCTTTAATTTAAGAAGGCTTAAACCAAGGACTTCCAAGATGACATATTGGAACCAAACCATCAAACTAATTTAAAGACTTTGATATAATTCTAACGCAAATAACATATAAATAAAACTGCAGCTGAACTTAATTCTATTTATCTCATGATATAATTTTATAGTATTTATAATATAATTTTATAAATATATTAACTTTATAAATAAATATTATTTATAATTTATATTACAAAAATAAAATATTATAAATACTATATATAACTAAACCTCAAACCCCTTATCCCAAACTCAAACCCTTAACCATATATATAACCAAACCCAAAACTCCAAACACCAAACCCTAGACCCTAAATATATATATAACTAAACCATAAATCATAAACCTTAAAACTAAAATATCATTTATAAAATATGTTAGGATTCCTAATGTATATTATAAATAATATTTTAGTTTTAGGGTTTAGTGTTTAGGATTTGGGATTTGTGGTTTAAAATTTAGTTATATATATAGGGTTAGGGGTTTGGAGTTTATGGTTTAGTGTTTGAGTTTTGTAATATAAATTATAAGTAATATCTATATATAAAGTTAATATATTTATAAAAATATATTATAAATATTCTAAAATTATATCATAAGATAAATAAAATTAAGTTTAACTGCAGTTTTACTTATATACTATTTGTGTTGGATTTTTATCAAATCTTTTAGTTAGCTTGGTGGTTTAGTTTTAACCATTTATCCTAGAGTTTCTTGGTTTGAGACTTTGAGCTTCCCTAAATGTATGGTTTTCTTAATTTTTCTCTAATAAAACGACGTCGTTTCGGCCTATTTTAGGCATTAAAGCAACTATACTAAAACGATGTTGTTTTACATTTAACGGGCCGTTATAGGTTAACGATGGAGCGCTTGGATTGAAGTCAAAAATAATGTTAAGTGGTTTAATAATATCGTTTTATAATTCAATGATATTTTTCACACACATGTTAAAGTTTAATAGTATTTCCTGTAGTTTACCTTTTTTAATTATAATTCATTCTTTCCCTAATTTTATTCTGTTCATTTCATTTTCTCTTACTTTTCTTTTTTACTAAACACATTTAAATATTTTTTTTTAATTTTTTCCCTCTATCATTTCATTTCTCCGTCCAACCAGGTAAAGTCATGTCACAATTTTATTTAAAACTATTTTTATTACTAATAAAAATGGTTTAAGAGAAAATTAAGTAATAAAAATGGCCTAACTACTAGATTTAAAAGGAGTTTGAAGATGATAGAAGGCAGTTTCCGCTCTAAATTTAGGGACCGCAACGGGTGAGGTTGGATAGGACGGATTTTTTATTGTCCCGACTTCAGTCTGAAACTTAAAAATTATAATTTGATCTTTTGTCTCGAATTTAATATATTTTATTCCGATCCGACCTCGATATAAAATAATCACAACATGGTTTGATACCGAAATTTTAACAGAAAAAGCATGACTAAATCTGCGCCAACTTGGAAAAAAGTAATAAAATATCAAGTATACTATATAAAAATATTATAAATATATATTTAATTATAAAAATATTTTAAGTCAAGTCAGAAAATTTTCTCTCTATACCCGAACCTACTCAGACCCTGACTTAATCTTTACCAAAACCCGCAAACTCCTTCCCAAACTTGAAATTAAAAAAAATGCATTCGCAATTGGGACGAGCCACGTTGGAGTGGGGCAAGTTCGGGTAATTTTACCATCCTATATAAATTTGAGGTCACATTATGAAACCATACGTAGAGAATTGAAGAAATGGATTTGGATTTGTTATGGTTGATTCCTGCACTACTTGTTGGAGCATTATGTGCTTTTTCATTTGGAAATCTGAACAGGTTGTGGAAGAAGCAGCAGCAGCAGAAAAAGAAGCTGAACTCTCTCCCTCCAGGCGATATGGGATGGCCATTTATTGGGAACATGTGGTCTTTCCTAAGAGCGTTCAAATCCCAGAACCCAGAATCCTTCATCAACAATTTCAGACAAAGGTGTCTTCTTACATACACTCATTCTTTCAAATTACAACAACATAGTTTAAAAATCTCTCTAACTTGTTCAAATCAACCCAGGTACGGTCCAACAGGCATTTACAGGACCAATTTGTTCTGGAAACCAAGCATCATAGTCTGCACTCCAGTGCTATGTAGGAAGGTGTTGACAGACGACCAACAATTCCAATTGGGTTACCCTCTTTCAAATCTAATTCTCAATGGAACCTCATTAGATCACATTTCGAGTTTGAGTAACAAGTGGTTCCGAAGGCTAACAGCAAGCGGTCTTAATCAACAAAAATCACTGTCGTCGTGTATAGGTAAAATCGAGGAGATCGTAATCGATGCATTGGAAGAATGGAGTGAGATGAAGCATCAGATCCTTTTCTTTCCCGAGGTGAATAAGATATCTTTCAAGGTCATGATGACCATATTCCTCGGCTCTTCGACCGACGACACTGTTATCGCATCGATGGAGAAGTATTATACGTACGTGTTCGCCGGATTGTTTTGCACGCCGATTAACGTCCCCGGTTTTGCGTATAATCGAGCAGTCAAGGCGAGGGAGAAGCTGGTGAAAGGGATTGAATGTGTGTTGAGAGAGAGAAAATCGAATGACCCGAACTCGAAGCGAGGCTTGGTTGATTTCATAAGGGAAGGTGAAGATCAGAATGGTGAGAAATTGGACGATGAACGTGTTGCTATTATACTGCTCCTCTTCTTGATTGCAGGTCGTGAAAGTTCGGGTCGGGCGGCTGCATGGGCTACCGTTTATCTCCATGATCATCCCCAAGTGTTGCAGATGGCCAAGGTGAAATACGATTTTTACCATTTTTGGTTTAAGGAAATTTTTAACCGTGGAAGAACTCTTGATTTTTTTTTCTTTTATCTCTTCTTTACTGTTGATTTTTGTTTTAGGAAGAACAAGAAGAAATCATAAAACGAAGGCCTTCTTCTCAAAAAGGTTTAACCCTCAACGAAATTAAACAAATGAAATATCTATCTAAGGTAAGAATGGAGGGACAATCGGAAATTGTACGAAGGGTGTCGGACAGTCGTACTTCCTGGAAATTTTAAATTTTTATATATTTTAAAAATTTTATTTATATTTATATTGATAATTTAATCTTGCACCCTCTAAATTTTTAAATTCTTATATAATTTTATGAAGTATAAAAGCTCGCACCCCTAACATAAAATTATGCATCCGTTCCTGAGAACAATCCCAACCTATGTGGTAGATCTGTTCCTATATATATACATACATTGTTATAATACGATATATTATCGTTAGAAATAATAATAAATTTATAAGCGTTGTTAAGATATGACAAGTTTCTTTCGAGGATACAAACTATAGGATTCAAGGATGGTCTCTATTGTTTTGAACTTAGACAACTGATTCTTCTCAATATTTGATTCTAATTTAGTATAGGTTAATGTGTGAGTTTGTATAAGAAAATAATTATATATACATACTCATCTCTATATGACATTTTAGGTGATTGATGAGACACTACGAATACGCACCAATATTTTCGCACTCTTTCGAGAAGCAAAAAATGACACTTATTTGAATGGTTAGTTTCTTTTTGATTCATCATATTCAATCTAATGAATTTCAATTCATTCTGTAGAGTTAAAACAAAACACCAACATTAATAAATACTACTAATATTCTTTGTTGTTTCACAAGAATTACTTGAAACTTGTTTCCCAGGTTACTTCATACCCAAAGGATGGAAAGTGTTGGTCTGGCAAAGTGCAGTTCACATGGACCCTGAAATTTATCCTAATCCTAAGCAATTTCTTCCTTCGAGATGGAATGTAAGTAAAATCGTAAAATAAGGATCGTAACATCGTATTCCGATATAATTTTTTATTCAAAACCCGGATTTTAAATGTTTTCAGGACTTTATACCCCAAGGAGGGGCTTTTTTGCCCTTTGGAGCAGGAAGTAGAACCTGTATTGGAGCTGACCTAGCCAAACTTGAGATATCCATTTTCCTACACTATTTCATCCGTAATTATAAGTGAGTCAACTTAATTTTTTTAATAATTTACATTTCATATAAATCCCAAATCTTTTACTTTATAAACAAGACTAATTTCGCTAATATTGATAAATAATTTTCCTATGAAAGTTGCATGTGGAGTTAGGAATATTGTTAAGGATGCCATTGCCATATATATATATATATATAAAGTTCGGTCTAGATAACATTTTAAAGTTTCGAACGATTTAGAATTATTTTTTATTTTGCAATCACTTTTCTTTAATTTTATTTATAAAATGTCAATAAAAATAGTGTATACATAATTTTTTTAATATTAAAAAAGTATCAAAGATCAAACAGGTTGGATATTTTTTTGTTAGCTTAATATGTTGTGGTTCAATCCTTTAACATTTACATTAAGAAAACATATATTAAACATTATATATATTAAACAAATTACAAATAGCATATACATTTTAAAATAAAATAATATATTTTTTAAAAAAGAAATATTATAAATCATGTAGACTATTTGCATGTTTTAAAAAATTACGTATAATTATTAAATTTTCAATGTGCAAAAAAATTGTAATCAAATTAAAATATGCATACAATTAATTAATATTAAAAAAGAAAATCATAAGATAATTTGCATTTAGTAAAAGTAAAATAAGTAATGTTTAATTTGTATTTGTCTAATTGGGTTGGAAAGATCGTCCTCATATTGGATTTCTATAAAACTCGATCTAGATTAGTCGACCAATGAATCGAATATCAATGGTTCAACAAAAAAAATATAAATATAACTCATGTTCAATACATGTCTAATTTTCTTTATCCAAACTCATTTTCCGAACCTAATATTTTTTTTTTAAAATCTCTCAAATATCATATGCCATTCAAGTTTGAGTGGATTGCTCGTTTCTTGGACAAGTCTATTTAGCATTGATAAATTACTTATTTTCTAAATAAAATCAATTTCCTGATTTCGTGCCGAGTCATGTATTCTTCTTTGAATAAACTTCTTTTCAGGTGAATTAATTAATAGAATTAGCATAAATGATTTAATTCGATAATAATTGAAGTTCAATGATATAATTTGATCGAACAAAAGGTTCATAACTTGTATGAAAATCGATGCTAATTTAAGAGACATGGAATATAAATTGAATTATTTTTTATATGCAAATTGTGTAAAAAATTGCACGACTATTTTTATTTAAATTATAAAAGTTAAAATTTAATTTCTAATCTAAAACTAAATCATAAACTCTAAATTAAATCTATAAGCCATGAAATAGACTGATTTGTATAAACTAAAGTTTAAACAATCTAATAATTTTCCATATAGATTACCCTAGTTTTCTTTACAAGGCTTAGAATGTAACATGTTTAAAAGGTAATTTTCTTTGGTAATATGCAGGCTTGAACAACTTAATCCAGGAGGTCCTGTTAATTACTTACCTTCTTCACCAGATCCAGCAGATAATTGTCCAGCCAAAGTCATTAAGATCCCTTGATTATGCTTTAATTTCTTACTTTATTTCTTAATCAAAAGCTTCTAATTTCCAGTTTCATTGTAACAAAGATTATCCATGTAATAAAAAAGGTAACCTGATTCAGATGTTTAATGCTGGTTGCCTTACTACATATAAGGCACAGTTATATAGTCTGCTGTAATCCAAATATCTATATTGATATTATTTCGTTCACGCTTCGTGGATTTAAACGGTTGATTTTTTGTAATAAATTGTTGGACACTTGAACTGTTGATTTTTATATATTACTTACATATATATATATATATATTTTTAACACATTAATCAGGAAGCTTTATTGATGAATAAAATAAAATCAGAACATAAACATAATAGAGATTTTAGAACATCCAAAAGAACAACAAAAAAGAAGATCATAAGTCTAAAAAGAAAAGATAAGTGATGCATCAGTCAGATCAGACAATTCCTCTTTGCACCAAAGAAAATCTCTATGGTCCATTGTAGGAAGTGTCCACGGGAGTTATCAAAACACGAACTTGAAGAAATCCCCAAAATTGGCAACAACCTTCACGCATATTCTCAAAAACGACGATTTGCTATAGATTACATCATCAAACAACCCAAAAGGGGATCAAGCTCTATGAGGTCACCGACGAACACAAATAAAAAACAAGCGATGTGAGTGTCACCGTACGAACACCAAAACATACAAAAGTAACTATAGAAGCGTGCCATAAGGTAAAGGCGTGCCATAAAGGCGAAGAAAACGTGTCACAGAAGCAAAGGAAAGCGCAACAAAATGTGCAAAAAAAACAAGACAAATAAACGAAATCAAATGAAATATGAATCACCGGTGATCGAAAACTAATACAAAAATTGGTATCGCCGTCGATTAAACCAAAAGAAAAAACTAACGGCTATAATTGGAAGAAAACTAAAAAAGTGGCTAGGTTTTTTATGTTGGAAAAAATGTGAGGAAATGGTAACTTTGAGCCATATTAAGAAAGGGTAAAGAAGGAGATTCGAATAATGATTCAATTGGGTATTACTCTACTCCATGAGACCTTTACAACGGTATCTCATATGCCCAAATTGGTTGAGTGATGAATGAGAAATTGATGCTCAAAGTATGATAGTTGTGAATTGAGTAAGAAAGTGAAAACTCCTTTATCCCACATTGGTGGGATTGAGATAAATAGCATGGGAAGTGTTTATATACACTTACCCTCTTGGAGGTTATTAATGATTTGAATGAAAATTGTGTCTTTCATGCAATAGTAAGGGGTGGGGATTGAAGCTTGTCAAACCCATTTGGGCTGGGGTGTACTCGTATGATGTATTTTATTTTGACTATTTCTGAATTAAATTGGATTTTGGTCATTAATACGGAATATTTTATTTTCCATATTTTTGTCCTCCATTTTCCTATATATACCGAGCCAATTTTCAGTTTTTAACAACTCGAAAAATCTAAAAACTCTTCGAAATTGCATATTGTTTTCGGTGATGGGCAAAGGCAGGTTCTGTTCGTGATCTCTACAGTCGTGCTACTGTTAAAGATTATCCGTTGTTGTATCCTGAGAGACTGATGACCAAAAACAACTCAAGCACCAAGGAGTAGTCGAAATTTGTCTTAAGGAAACTGCGTTTGTGCAGGCCTAAACATGTTTCCTTTCGATTTTTGTTCTAAATCGGTTTGGTTGTATACTAATAAATCCGTTTCAGTTATTTAATCTTTATTTTGTTTATTTTTATTTATTTTATCGTTTTAGATTAACCCATTTTTTTTTAATTTTACAGCTTATACATATATATTGTTGAATTAGTGATTTAATGGTAAAAGAATCATAAAAGTCATTGCGTTACCTTGGAGTAGGCAAATGGAGCAATGTGTGACAGTTGACATTCCAAACATTTTGAAAGATTATATATAGAGAGGAAATTAACACATTTTTTTTAAATTGACATCAGTTTAAAATATAATTAAAACCTTTTAAAAAAAAGTTAATATCCACCATTTGATTTTATTCGTTTTTAATAAAATATGAACCAGCTCAAATAATATTTTAAAATCTTTTGTCCTTCTACTCTTCTCATTAAAATTGACACCAATTTTGTTGTACCTTTTCATATTTTTTAAAGATAATTATTTGATGCACTGTTAGTGAAAAGTTTTTTTTTTCACAAGCGGGCTTTTGAACCTGCCACATGTCTCTTTTAAGGGTCATAAACCTAACCCCTAAATTCTAAACCTTAAACTCTAAACTTTAAACCATAAAATCTATTATCAACCCTTAAAACTTAATTACAAACACTAAAACTTTAAATCTTAAACCATAACCTTTAAAACCTAAAAACTAGACAATTATGAAAAATAAATTTAACACCGTCGGTGCATAAATATATTTTTAATGAAAGTTGAAAATGAAACAGCTCAAATAATGTATTAAAATTAAAAGTAGGACCCAAAAAAGGCAGCAGAGCAAAATATTTATAATTTAACAGGCTTGAACAATTTAATCCAGGAAGCCCAGTTGACTACCTATCTTCACAAGACCCAACAGGCAACTGTCCTGTCAAAATCCTTATGCTCCATTGATTTGTAATGTCGCTATCTTATTAATTATAAAAAAGTATATTTGATCTACATATCATATAAACTTATAAAAAATTATATATCATGTTCAAAAAATAAAAAATTATATATAAAAAATAATATTATAGAGTAAGCATATTTGGTCATTTGATCAAGTTGTTCATCAATGTTCACTTATATTCTTTTAGGTCATGAGTTCTAGATTCACTATGAGTATCATTTTTTTCTCATAAAATCTCATCTAGATACAATTAGGATTAATATTAAATTTAGGGTTTATAAAAAAATAACATTATATTATATGATTGTGGATTCAAAAACTAATTTAATTTTTCAACTAATTACAAATAATTTAAATATTATATAAAAATCTTTAATTTCCAATTTCACAGTAGCAAAGATAATCAATCCATGGAATAAAAAATGTTTATGGGTAAGCTTCTCCCTCAAGTTAACTCAAACCAGTCATTTTACTCGTACATTTAATTGTGTCAATTTTATTCTCGAAATTAATTAATTGCATTAATTTTATTCTTGAAATAATTTAATTACATCAATATTGTTTCTGAAGTAAACTTAAATCACTAAAATTAAATGAATTAAAAGATAAAATTATGTAATTAAATTATTTTTATCGTAAAATTGATGCAATTAAATGTAAGAGTAAAATGACTAGTTTAAGTTAACTTGAGGGACAAACTTACTCTTACACCAATATAAAAAAGGACAACTTTAATTAATTTTGGAGTATGACATAAAAATGAATAGTTAAATTACAAGGTGGCATCCAAAAAATGGTTGTGTTGCTGGATTTTTAAATTATTTATTTATTTATCAAACGAAAACATATTAAAATCTTAAAATATATATTTTACATGTATCAAATATTGTTTCAAAATTTTATATTATATTAATCAAATTAAAATTCATTCAATATATTTTTATTTTTTATTATATAGAGATGTAATTACATTTCAAATGTAAATATTGTGATCCAAACTCACACAATATAAGATAATATGAGCCTTCTTACAGGGACGAAGCTTTCTTAGGATCCAAGGGGCCTAGGTCATGTTACAAATTTTAAATATGTAATAAATTTTGGTGAAGTAACAATTTGACTCATGTAAAAAATTGCATAGTTTTTATTATTAATAATAAATTAATTACTTAGCAAAAAAAAATTGACCCCTGTACAAAAATAAATATGTAAATGAATAACTATACAGCTTATTAAATATCTAATCAAGTATGGGCTAGATTAAAGAAAAGTGGGCTTATGACTTTATATATTTTAGTCTAATAACAATTTAGGTCAGTTTAAATATTAAACAAATCAAGTCTTGTTCCTTGAATTTTGTGCTTAAATACTTACTAATAATAAGCTCTTATATTTTTTGAAATTTTAATGTTTTAACCCCTCGTAATGTTTGCTCATAACTCCTAAAGATCTTGGTCACTAAGCTAATTAATGGATTTCAATATATATTTTTTTATTTCTAATCATTATTGCTACTAACATTGTTATTATCTTTGAAAGCAAGGAAACAGATTAGCTCGTGGAAATGAGGTTTAACCCTCCTTATGGTTTATTAATTAGGGTTGAGAACTGTATAAATAAATAAATATATACTTTCCCTAGTAAGTGTAGTGTGACTCATATCTTAATAACAATGCAGAGAACAGAAGGGATCATTAACAAATTAATAATTAATATAGTGCCCCAAATGAGTTTAAAAACACTTTTAGACTATTACCCATATATTTCAAGTGATAATCTTTTTATATCTTACTTTTAATTTTATCCGTCCATTTCACTCATCTAATGGTCGAATTAGTATAAAATTAGTGAGTTTTACATAGTATAACTAGATCTTATCCTATATATATATATATATATATATATGATTATTTATATGTGAAAAGTCACCAATAATGAAACCCTCGTCTACTAATCTTATGTATATTATACAACTTTCTTAAAATCAATCAATGCAAGAAAAACACAATCATATGTTACCAAATCCTACAAGATTTACTTTTAGGAAGTCTTTTCAAGTACTTTTGTTTATTCCATGAGATGAAACGTTGTAAACGAGGAACATGAATAGTATATGTTTGATCTATTTTTTTTATAATCATCGATATTTAATTTATTAATTAAATAATTTGAATTAAATATTCTAAAAATTTATTATGGGGCAATTACTAATTTAATTTATTTTTTTTCCAACGTCAGGATTTAAACTCTAACTTTACTTAAGAGATATAGTGTCTTATCCAACTAAACTAAGTAGTTGTAAGAGAACAAAACGTTGATACATACAAATAAATTCAATGATTAGATTTTTAAAATATTATTCGTATAAATAATTATGAGATTAGATAAATATTATTTTATTCATCATCAAACCATTTCTTATGGAGAAAAAGTTGTTCAACCGACTATTTCAAGAAATATTCTAAAAATCCGAAAATAAAAAGGAAATTAGAAGAAAAAAAACCCTAAAATAAAACATTAGCCTATGTACCACCTGAGTTTCCTTGCCATGCTTCAACAGGTAGATGGACATTAGGAGGCATATTGAGTGGCAAATTGAAGAAAGGCAACCCACCCGGTCCGGCACCGGCACCGGCACCGGCATAGGCAAACATGTTATTTCCGCCGTCATCTCCATCGCCGCCCCCTTGCATATCATCCTCTTCCAAATGGAGTCTCTCATAGGCCACATTCGCAAACGACGATGCTATGAGAATAACCGGTCCAGCCGCCACCAATTCCCCAACCACACTTCCCCCTACAACCTGCCCTTGTCCGCCGGCCAAAAAGATAGTCAAACTGGTGGCGCCCGGAGGAGCCGGCGGCGGCAAAAACGAACCGGAAAGCGATAATATCTCGAATCTTCCATGAAGGGTAACAACAGCTCCAGCCGCAGCCGGTTGCCTGATACTCACGTTGGTCACCGTACCACTCCCACTCAATATACATACCCCCCTTTGCCTCCTCCGAGCGTAGCTCGCAACGGAGTCGAAAACATCGCAGCCGTCCGAAACCTCCAGAATGTGAGCTCGGAGCGTGTTTGCACTCTCCCGAGAGACGATAACCGGCGGGCTCAGCTTGTTCTTGGAACCCGGTGGACGACCCCTCGGCCTACGGGGTATGAAAAGGTCGCCCGAGTGGGCACCGTTGACAAAGTTCTGGGCTTGGCCTGAACCACCGTCGGAACTGCCACCGGGGTTGTTGGAAACGTCGTGGTTTTCTGGTTCGGGGTGGTGATGGAGGTGAAGGTTCGGCCTTTGAAGATGGTGGTGTTGGACGTAGCGAGAAGTTGTGCCTAAATCGAGACCGGCCATGCGAGCATAAAAAAGGATTAAAATGGTGTTTGAACAGATAATATTAAGAAGAGAAAGATTTTTATTTATTTGAAAGAAATTAAAAACAAAGAAGAAGAAGACGGGAGATGAAGAGATTGACGAAGACTATAAAATGCAATCGCTTTACACCCTAAAGGTTTAAACAATACTCCATTAAAATGGTACTACAAATTAGACCAACTTTTTTTTCGAACTACTAATATTCGATTTACTAACCATTTAATTTAGATTGAATATTATAAATTAAAAATTATTTTAATATATTTTACATAAGAGAAAATGACGGGAGCGTGGTAGGGGTGTGTTCATATCTGAATATCTGAGATTTTTTAATACTAAAAATTTGGCACATGACTTGACCCATAAAAATTGAATACCCGTAATTTAGATACCCGTAAATTGGGTACTCTGTTTATTTTTTATATTTTTAAAATCCAAAATTTTAAAAAAATCACATAGAAAAAACATAAAATTTAAAATTACAAAATTTAAACACAAAAATTAGTAATTTTAAGTTAATTTTCAGGAAAAAATATTTGGATATATATGTATTAAAATTTATCACCAAAAGAATGAATTAAAAATATTGGTCTCGATCGTGATTTTTTCCTCTGAATCTCATAGTGAAAAGTTAATATAAATATTTTTGAAAAAAATTATAATTTAAAAGTACATAATACAATCATAAAATGAGTTTTAGGATTTAAATTTAGTTTTAGGGGAAAATAGTAAGGAACCAAAAAGAATTAAAAAATTAAAAATATTTTTGGCCTAGACCTGACCCAACTACCCGGGAACAAAAATCATGGGTCGGGTATCCAACCCGAAATTTTGAGTATTTTCATTACAAATACTCAGTATTTTTAAATCGGATCGGGGGACGGATATTTTTGAACACCCCTAAACATGGGTATAACAGTTTGGTTCGGATCAGTTATAAATTATTATTATTATTATTATTATTATTATTATGGTTTAGATTCGTTCAGTTTTTCAATTTTTTTTTAAAAAATAGATCGTATGTAATAGGCTTAAATGAAAAATAGGTGCCTAAAGTATACCTATTTTGAACTTTAGGTGCCTAAAGTATTTTTTTGTAAAAATAGGTGCCCAAAGTTTCAACCGTTATAATTTTAGGTGCCTAAAATTTACAATGTTGCAATTTTAGGTGCCTGACCGTTAAAACATGTTAAAAAATTTCTTAACCAATCAATACTTGACACATGGTATGTTTATTTTATTTTTTTCAAAATAAAAAAAGTAAAACAAATTTTTTATAAAAAATAGTTTTTTTATAAAATCTCAAAATTTTGCAATTTTTACAAAATAGTCCCCAAATCCCTAAAAATTCCCAAACCTAAACCCTAAAATTGTAGTTGCTTCCACCACCAATAGCCACGCCTGAGCACACCCCTTTGGTCTCCGGACCTAAGCGGTCATTTCTCCCAACACAATGTAGCCGGAAACGGCAAACGGCCTGCCAGCCGAACATCAATTTTGAGATTTGACGGTTTGGGTTTGGGTTTTTAGGGATTTGAGGACTTTTTTTGTAAAAAAATACAAAATTTTGGGATTTTATAAAAAAATGAAATTTTTTGGTTTTTTTCTTAATTTAAAAAAAATCAAATTAATGCATCGTGTCAAGCATTGATTGGTTAAAAACTTTTTTAACACCCTTAACGGTTAGGCACCTAAAATTACAACGATTAAAACTTTGGGCACCTATTTTTACAAAAGAAATACTTTAGGCACCTAAAGTTCAAAAGATGTACACTTTGGGCACCTATTTTTCAGTTAAGCCTATATAATATTTTAAGTTATGCTTATTAAACTAAATATAACATATTTATTTTTATATTATAAGAATGTATTAAAATAACTAATTACAACTTGAATAAAATAAATAAATTTGATTCGACTCAAATAATTATAATTTTATAATTCATGCATCGAAAATTAAACCATATGGATCTAAATGTTAATCGAACCGAAATTGAACCAAACTATACAATAAGAATAGAATATCAATTTTCTCTTTTTTTTAAAGAAATGAATAAATTCAAAGATATTACTAAAAAAAACATATATTGGGTTAATAAGGTTATATAGAGTTATTGATAAGTATGTTAGTGGCTGGTTGAAGAATTTGTATATTCAACAAATTAGTCCATTGTCAAAACCCTATCAGTAAAAGGGAAAATGATTCGGGTTGAAATCAATTTTTGAAGTTGGTAGAGGTTAAGAATTTAAATCCTTCTCTTAGAAGACGGCTTTCAAAAAAAAATTAATAAATGAGTTTAAATTATGACAAAAAAAAAACTATCCAAAATGAAATTAAGTAGATTAGTTATACCAACAATCGGTTGGACTAGTGAAGTGAGACATTAGATCACTTAAGCAATGTCAGAAGTTTGAATTCTAATATTGTGAATAGAGAAAATTGGGTTCGAAATGTCACCCATAATGGGTCTTGCAGAATCTGATTTGAACTTGTCGGTCAGTGGATCGAAAACATGCGGTTAAACCAAGGTAAATTAGTTATAAACTTTTTTGAATGAAATTCTTTAATCGTGGATAAACAAAAAATAGTTGCTAAGATTTAAACGTAAGATTTGATGATTGGTTATTTTTTAAGATATAATTTAGTATAACGTGTATATTATTCATAATTATTTTTATTTATAAATTAATGTATATTCAACGCTTAATTATATTTAATTTTATATTCTTTAATATATTATACCGATTACATGTTAATCAAACTAAATACAATCGACATAAGTTACGGATTTCTTGACTGAGAGTAATATATATATATATATATATCGATAATATATTAAATATAAATATTTAATTAATAAAAACTCGTTTTTATGGAATGGTCGGGGAAAGGTGGGAGCCAAGGTTTGTCGTTTTCTTGAGTAAATGTCAAATGAACACTAGACAGGAGAGGGAGCAAGGATTGTGTGGGTGGGGTTAAATTAGGTGATTTAGTGATGAATGGTTATTTATTAAATCTACGGATTAATTGGATATTAATTAACAATTAGTTGCTTTAGTGAACTGATAGAATAAAACATTAAATTTTTTAAATAAAATTTGAGATTTAAATTATATTATTGTAAATGAAATAAATTAAATTAAAAAGTTGTCTTTATAAAGAATTTATGCAATATTTAATTTAAAACAGTCAATATCGGTTGTTTTATAAAAAATAAGAAAAACTAAATATTTTACAAGAATTTCTATTCTTTTTGTACTTCACATGTAATAATTGATTAAATGAATTTATCCTGACTGTGTTATAATCTCTTGCGATTAAATTAATTGTTTGATTTAAGTAGAGATTGATCTCATAGAGAAGTTGGAGCAAATTTCATTTTAAATAATAGTATAGAAAAGACAATTAGTGAGGAGTTTGGGGGCAAGTGGGCAATGGTGGAGCCGCGCGTGGGACCCACTTTTGTCCAGACGGCCCCACTTTGGACGGCCCTCCTTTAGCCGTCACTGCTCCTTTGCTTTGGATTGACCTCGAGCATTTTGGATTATATATAATATTGGTTTATAGATTACTTCACGAAGTTGCCTGCATTATTATTTTTTTATTATTTCAAATTGATCCGACACACTTGACTTTAATAAACGTGTCTTGAGAAAATATTTTTTGTGTTATGAATATTTATTTATGGTGAATATTTTTGTATTAAATGAGAGTTTAATGCACTTTATTATTAGGATTTTATACCTATTGTAATTAGAGTTTCTTTTATTTACCTGAAAATATAGAGATTAGAGAAAACATTGTACACAACTCTACATTGAGAATATAATACAAATCTCTCTCTTTGTCTCTCATCTTGTTCATCTATTTGTTCTTGCTCTTCTTTATTTTATTCACAACACATTATCGGCACGAGATTCTAATCAACTGAGGTGTTTGTCGTCGAATTCTAAAAGAGTTACCGAAAAGAATTTGATTCTAGCATGAATCAAAGATAAGTTCTTCTCCCTAAATTATATTTTAATTATCGATTATTTTTTTTCTCTTGATTTTAAATTTGATTTTAAATTTTTTTGGTAAAAGATAAACTTTTCACAAAATTAAATTTTCAACCATGTTATTATATATATATAGTGCATTCTATTTTGTCTATAAATTTTCTTCGTGAAATTTGCAGTTTAAAACAATATTGAAAAGCTGAAAAAAGAGCAGAGATTGAACATGTGCTGGCAACTTAATCCGAGCAACTTGATTACTTATCTTTTGAGAAATCTCTTATTGCTCATTACAATCAAAATGTTGTTTTGAATGAACATTATATTTGGAGTCGTGTGGTAAGTTTCATCTTTAACTCCAGTTTCAATTACGAATCACTCTGCGATGGTTATGCTTTTATTTGGATTTTTTTGACATTTTATTCTTATTCTTTTTTATTTAAAGCCTAAAGCATAATCTTTAATTAGTTAATATGTTCTATGTTTTGTTGGTTTAATCCAAGTATATTGGTTGGACATCCCGTTCTGCGAGGCTAATGGTCTCAAAGGAGGTTTTTAAAGGACCTTGTGAACTAGTTTAACAATGCCGCGTATGAGGATTAAATCTTATTTGGTCAAAAACAATAATTTTTATGCGTCGAAAAACTCGACAATAGACTTCTCCCAAGTTAAAGTTATGAAAATTCATCTTAATCCAAAAATTTTATGGGAAGCATTCCCTAAAGTGAATGCAAGCATGATATTTATTCCATGCGATTATTGGATAAGTTTCATTCCCTGAAGTGAATGCAAACATGATAATTCACTATATGGTTAGTGGATAAAACTCGGTTATGTGTATGTTTCAAATTAAATTGAAATTTTATGGTCGGAGAATCACTTATGGGGATATGCTTAACCTTTCACGCAAACAATGTCGTCCTGCAGACACAATATCATGAAAAAAAGGTTTTGGAAAAGCCCACTGTCTCTACTCCATTCTCTGAAGTGAATATGATATTATATAAAGGAAGAATAAAGGTCACATTATTAATTATGAGTACGGTCGATGCCATCGGCATAGACATGATAATCATTTTAAGAATGATTATAACCAACAGAAGTGGGTTTATAAAGATGACAAAAATATATTAGGAAAATAATTTTTTATGCAACGGTACAAACCATTGATCTCGTACTTGTCATACGCTAAGAATTTTGGATATTTATCCACAATCATGAATGATAAAAGAAAGAAAATATAAACAAATTTTGTTTATGAAAATGGCGAAAGTAATTATGGCGTTGTTGGTCAAACTCAGTTAGATATTATTAATTTCCTCATAACCCTTGAAGAGAATAATTCGCTATTTGTTTTATTTCTTTATACTGGAATTATTGATATTTTCATTTATTTGCTTTTATGTTAATTTGTTTTACATATTATATATATTTAAATATGTTAATTTGTTTTACATATTATCCTTTGAAGAAATGTTTACTTTTGGAATAAAATATGCAATGAATTGTGACGATTTATGCATAGCAGGCAGTGCAAACACTCATAGCATAAGAAATATTTTCCTATTTAAATGCGAGAAAAGTGTGAGTACTATATCTCAAAGTACTAAAATATCAATGCTCCGGAAGAGTAATAAGTTCTTGTGATATTATCTCTGATAGATAATTGATTTGATATGTACTATATTTAATATTTTTTTCATTCCCTGAAGTGAATAGTACAAAGCACGTATTTTTCATTCCCCGAAGTGAATAGAACAAAACACATATTGAAAGGTGCATAATTATGCATATTTTTCCCATTTAAAATGCAAAGGAATAATGTGAGTATTATATCCGAAAGTACTAATATTATAGAAGGCTCTGAAAGAGCAAATATGCTATTGCCAAATGGAACTCAATTCCACATTCACAATGTAATATACTCGTCAAAGTCGCAAAGAGGTTTATTGAATTTTAAAGAAATATATATCATATTAAGACTATAAGTCAAGGGGATGTTGATTGTCTCCATGTTACAAGTATAACTCAAGGCAATAGAAAATCTTGACAAAATTATATACACTGTCATCCGATTGTACTACACAAGAATTAGTAAAAAATTGAAGCTCATGCTATTGTAAACCAGAAGTTTACTGATAACTTTATTATTTGGCATGACCGGTTAGGCCATCCCGATTTAATTAAATGCGAAAAGTTATTGAATCTTCATGTGGTTATTCATTGAAGAACTGATAGATTCTTCAAAGTAATGTTTTTCATATGATGCTTGTTCTCAAAGCAAATTGATTATTCAACCATCGCCAGCTAAGATAGATTGTAAATCTATTAATTTTCTGGAACGAATACAGGATGATATATGTAGGCCCATACACCCTTCTTACATATCAGCTAGATATTTTTACAGTTTTAATTAATGCATCAACTAGATGGTCACATGTATCATTATTATCAACTCGCAACCTAGCGTTTGTGAGGTTACTTGCTTAGTTGATTAAATTACGAGCACATTTTTCAGATTCTCCTATAAAGATAATTCGTCTTGATAATGCTGGTGAATTTACTTCCCATGCTTTTGATGATTTTTGTACGTCAATAGGAATAAGTGTTGAACATCATGCAGCTCATGTTCATACAAAAAATGGTCTTGCAGAGTCATTTATTAAACGTCTTCAATTAATTGCAAGACCGTTATTGATGAAGTCAAAACTTCCAATTTCTGCTTGGGGACATGTCATATTACATGCAGCATCACTAATTCGCATCAGACCAACAAGTTATCATAAGTTCTCCCCATTACAAATGGTTTTTGGTCAGGAATGTAATATCCCAATTTTTGGACTAGTACCAAATTGTAATTTTGAAAGTTTAGGGGTTAAAGTATGAACTTGGGAAAAGTTTGGGAACTAAAGTGTAAATTTTTCCCCACAAGTGATTTTATTCAGTATAAGGGTGAATCTGATCGAAATAAGAACCTTGATGTCAGTTTTGAGAATTAAGATACAGTAGAAGGTATTGAATTTGGATGAATAAAATTGTTAAGCGTGCTCAGGCCAGGGAAATGTTAGGATGGGTGACCTCCGGAAATGTCCCATAAAAGTGTTTTTAATTGATATTTTGGACTTAGTAAAAGTAAAGAATATTCAAATGGATTGTCGATAAAGGATTTCTAAGAGAAATTTTATTTTATGGAGATTTTCAATAACTATCAGAATAATAGACTGAGTTAAGAAAATTCAGTCTAAGTCTTTATAAAAGGAAATTTTTAAGGTTTAAAAGTATCATGTGATAGATAGTAAGTTAAATTGGGTACTTTCAAAGTTGGTAAAAGTTTGAGGAAAATTGAAGTGGGAATTGAAGTTCAGAGACTAAAATGGAAAATTTGAAAGTTTGGTGGTCAAAGTATAAACTTTGGAAAAGTTCAGGGATCAAAGCATAATTTTCAAAAGTTATGTATTTTAACCTCGTAAATGAATAGTTCACCCCCAAGAGTGACACTTTCGTGTTCCTCGGATTTCTCGTACGAGGCCTATATTAGTGGCTATAAAGCTTTAAAGTTCGTAGGAAGAAAATTTGGAAATCGCATTGAGTGAAATTCGAATATTTGGATCAAATAAATGTCATAAATAAAAATCTAAGATATTTTGGGACATGGCTGGTTGGATTGGAACCAATTTGGTTCAATTTTAAAGGAATGACATTTTTCAAGACTTGTTGTAAATAAAGTCTAGTTGGAAGGCAAATTGGTCATTTGTCATGGATGGCATTTTTGAAATATTTTGGAACTTTGAGGGAAATTATGAAAGGTGAAAGACACATGGATTTAATCATGGCCATTGATGTTGATGAGATTGAATCTTGGCCATTATAATAAAAGGGCAAATTACTAATTTCACTATTTAAAATGAATTAAAAAATTCATTTTAATCTTTAAACATGTGGATTGTTTAAAAGATGAACACAACATTATTTTGTTCATCCTTGGGCTGTTCGAATAGCCAAGAAAGAAAGGGGGAAAATACCAAAATTTTCCTAGTCAATTTTCAAGGCTTTTGATCAAGAATTCAAGCAAGGTTGTTTAAGGTAAAGTGATTTACTCTTCATTCTTTATATTTTGATAGTAAAATTTCATGGAATTATGAATTTTGAGTTAGGGTTTGAAGAGAGAGAAATTAGGGTTTCATGAAATTTTATTAGAATTGTTGTAGTAGATAGTGAATTAAGATTTGTTTTGATGAAAACAAGCTTGAAATCAAGTTAATTTCATGTTGGAAGTTGCAAACCCTAATCTTGAAATTGAGGGATTTGTTAGGGGTTTGAGAATTGATGATGATATTGAAGGATTTAAGTTGTTTGAAGCTTTATGTTGAAGTTAGAACTTAATTTTTGATGTTTGAAGATTAAATTTCTATTAGGGACTAAATTGTCAAAATTTATTTGATGAAGGAAATGAATAGAAGATGTTATTTCAAGCTTGAATTGACAATTTAGGACCACATTGAACATTTTTAAAGGTTTGAGGATTTATTCGGTAATTTGAAGAAATAAAGGGGTACTTGTGGAAATTATTGTTTTGAAGAGGGATTGAAAAGTGATTCTTGATAATATGATCAAATTAGTTTGATTTGGTAATTAGGGATCAAAATGGAAATTTTTGGAAATTGGAAGACCATTCGGCAATTCTTGAAATTTTAGGGAACTTTTCGGAAATTCAAGAAAGTTATAAGATTAGTCTTAAATTTATAAACACTTGATAGATTTGATGATTCAAGAGTGAAAGGAAGTTAAAAGGATTGAAATGACAAGGAAGGAAAGCTTATGGACTTTTTGAAAATAAGAATTTTTGTGAAGGTTGAATTGATAAAGATTGGAAATTAGTGGAAAATTTCTAGAAATGATAAAATGAGTAAATATTTGGTTTGTACATGAATTAAATGTACAAATGTAAAAGTAGTGACTAAAATGTCATTCTTATAAAGTTTAAGGACTAAAAAGATATTAGTCCAAAATGAAAAGGTAGTATTGGAAATTATTCAAATTGAGCTTGAACAATTGTTTTATGTTCAAAATGGTCATTAAGAACCATAATGAACATTTGGTAAAAATAAGTAGAGAAGTAGGGAGAAGTTAGCATAAAAGTTGAAGCTATGTATGGAAACTGTGTAAAACTGGATTTTGGCAGTGAGTTTGAAAATTCACCATAAATTCTGTGAAAAGGGTTAGATGGTGAATTTTATACCGATGTAAATATTTATTCGTCTAATTTTGTTTCCAACAAACAAAAATTGATTTTGAGTTCCGAGTAAAAAAGATATGAATTTTTAAGTAACGAAAGGTCAGAAAACATTGCACCAGTCAGTTCTGAAATTAGCACTGGAAATTGACTTTAAAATTCGCCATAAATCGTACAAGTTGAATCTGGGCTATTAATTTATATGGGTGAAAAGCCTATTGAATCTATTTTCTTTCATAACAAACGCAATCAGATTTCGAGTTTTAGATTATTTTATAGAAATAAATCTTTGAAGGTAGTACAAAGCTGCCAAAAATGAAAATTTAGATATTATGTATCTAAAATTAGTTAGTAAGTTTGGAATAATTATTTAAAGTTCGAAATCGTTATTAAGGACCAAAATGAGGTATTTGACAGTATAAGGAAGGAAGTAATTTATGGAAATTTTTATGTTGAATACTTAGATAGCCTAATTGAAATATTGTTAGAAGTGAGTTTAACAAATGTTTATTTACATGCATGTGATAAATGAAGTTGGATTCAGAACAAAAAGAAGATTTGAGATTCTATAAAGGAAAAGATCGAATAGAGCTTAGTGAAACAAGTTAATAAATTGCCCAGGTGAGTGCATTTCTAAATGTTTGCATTAGATTGAAAATGGTATTGCATTTCTCTATAATACATAATATGATACAATGCTCGACATGGCAAGCTTGATGGAATACCAGGTACGGATTATTGTTTGCATAAATGATGATGCATTATGCATACATGAAATATGGATAATGACAAGATTTAAATGAAACAAGATACACCCTGGGGATCCAAGCCCATAGTGCAAAAGGCACTAACGAGGTGTTTAATATAAGGAGAAAAGGGCGTCCTTATATGAGGAGCAAAGAGCGTCCTCTCGAGTACGTACTCTACAAAGCACTACGGTGTAGATAGGCTATGGGGTTTCCATGGGCCTCTAGCCAGACACATTAATAATAATACAAGAAGGTTATATGATAAATCACGAGCATGCAAATGACTGCATGATGATACATGAATCACATGATAGTGATGATACATGATCTATACGATACATGACACATGAAGTATTTGAAAGAATACATGATATGCAAATGATTGCAAGACAAAGTATGATCATGATAAAGTAAATGCAAATGACTGCATAATAAATGTATGTTCATGATAGAATACATATCATGCAAATGTTTACATGATAAAAGCAATGACCATGTTATGATATATGATGTTATGAAAGTGAGTTACATGATCATGAAGTATGTTACATAATGAGTATAAAAAAGAGATACATGATATAAGTTCATTGTGAACTACTTGCCATGTTACAGAGAAAATGAAATACACTTTATTATGATATATTGTATTTCATTATTTCATGTTATATACATAAGTTTTATTGCCTCACTAAGTTCGTAAGTGTTTTATTTCACACGTAGGTTCTTCATATCAGACTTAGCAAGGAGGAGCCACTCATTTAGAAGTCAAGTTATCGGTAAGTAAAAGTACGTACATCTTTATAATAGTCAAGTACTAGTGGGCATGTAATTATATTTTCAAAGAACTGTTTGGTAAGCTTTAAAAGTATAAAATTTACAAATATGAAAGCATAAGAAATTATGAAGTATGAAAATGAAATAATGTTATTAGTATGATGAAAGTAAAATGGTTTGACTCAATGTTTAAACCTTATCACGTAAAATTTTTATAAACAAGAAAGGATCTAGGAAGTGAGCGACGTTTTCACCCTGAATGATTTTTTTTTCAAATAACTTAATTTTATACTTTATAAACCAATTCAGGGTTAAAACTAGCTACGATTGTCTAGAAATGTTTTCAGATGGAAATTTTGAAAAGTGCTATTTACCGATAAAAAAAATTTTAAGCCAGTTTTCAGTACATGTTTTAGTAGCATTTGTAATGTATATTCATATTACGAGTATACGTTATGGGTGTTACATTTGTTGGTATCAAAGAAAAGGTTTAACCGATTCTGGAGGCTGATTAAGTCAGAAATGATTTGTTAATAAGTACATGCCCCTATAATATTATGGTAAAGTTGTACTACTTGTATAACTTGACATGGCTCCTCACTAGTATGAATAAGATTGAATAAGTTACTGAATGATAACCAATAGTAGATACTGCTGGATCATAAAACACAGTTAAGTGTATTGATCAGGAGGAAGATTAGAGATAAGTAATTGAGGTATATTATGATGTACCTCTAACTCCGATAAAGGTATAAAAAGGCTAAGGAGCTTAAAAAGTTAGAAGTTCTGAATATTATGGTGAAGATGGTCTAGTGGCCATCAATTTAGGGCTAAATAATGTTAAGATTATGATGAAAAAGATTAAAATTATTCATGGTGCAGAAAAGTTAGAAGAAGTTGTATCCTTGTTAAGGGAATATGCTTAAGATTGGTGGAAGAATACTATACAGATGGTAACCGTTTCTAAGGATAATTTTTTTAGAAGTGTTTAAAGCAATATATATTAGTAATCAGTATAAGAAGAAAATGTTTCGATAATATTTAAGTTTGAAACAAGGCAATCGTACTATCTAAGAGTACGAGTTAGAATATAATAAGCTAGGTAAATTAGTAGTTGATCTGATGACGAATGAGAAGTACTGATAAGTGTTCAAAAGTACTATTTTTCTTACCCTTTTTACTCATATTATTGTTAGACTTAGGCTCATATTAGTTGCATAATTAGCCATTCATGCATTAATCCATGTTTCCTTCCATCGTTGAGCTTGATTACATAACTTGGTAGTTTTTGTGGGAAAAGATGCTGCTTTGGTGTGTTTTGTTTGTATGTGCAGGATCACTTGCCAAAGCAAGGCTAGAGCTAGTTGCCAGGGCAATGCATAAAGGAGATGCCGAGCTAGTTGCCAGGGCAATGCATGGAGGAGACGCCGAGCCAGTTGCCAGGGCAATTGTCGACAAGAGCAAAGGTGATATGGTAGTCAAAATTGATGACTAGACAAGCCCAAGATGACGTGGAGCAAAGCCCAATCCCAAAGGAATTTGATTTCCATGAAGAGATTAAAGAACAATTAAATTCCAAGAAGATATGAGAAGTTCTAGTAGGAATATAATTATAATAAAGAATTATATTCTTTAAAGATAATTTAATTCCAGCTTAACTTCCTCCTTAAAGAAGGACTTTGACCTAGCCCTATAAATTAGAGGGGAATTTCGACAATCCAAGGAGAGCAAGAGAGGGGAATTTCGACAACTCCAAGGAGAGCAAGAGGAGAGAATTTTCGACAAGCATCTAGGGCAAGGAGGATTTCAACAAGCCTCCTTCTTCATCCTTTTCTTTCTTGTTCGATTGGGTTCATGCTAGGGATTATTTATCTTGTGTTTCTTTGGAACCTAGCCATGAACTAAAACTATTTGGCTATGGTTATTGTGTTTTGTGGTTGTGAGAAACTATTGGTTTTTGTTTAGGTAATAAGAGTTTGCACTTTTTTATTCAAGGTTTATTCATTCTTGGTTCTTATTCTTGTTTGCGAGTGAATTGGAAGATGATCTTGTGATTTCATCTATTTATCTAATATCGGGAGAGTTAGATTCAAGAAACGAATGAATATGATCTTTATTGAATCTATTGATGGTGAAGATTAATCCGGCTTAGGAATAAGTCAAGGATTTCAACGGCTAAGAGGAGCGCAAGATTGGTTGTTGTTCACCCTTGATTCACGCAGGGATGTATTATCAAGGCATGCACAAGTAGCTAGAGTTTCCCAGACGCCCAAGTAGTTGCCCAACTAGTCGCCCAGGCAACCATCGATTAGTTGCCAAGGCAACCCCGTTGTGCAAGTTGCCACGGCAACTGAGTTGCCCATGCACTCTTTTACCAAGACGATCCAATCGGCTATCACACCTCAACTCACGATAACCTGGCTTATCTCTCTCTCATTTGATCTCATCTTTTCTTTTACTTTATTGCTTTCTAGTTTAGTTATTAGTTAAACTCCTATAATCCTTTATTTGTGTTTTTACTTTTCACAGCGCAAGAGACTAGATTCTTGAAGTGGCACCAATCCCTGTGGAGACGATATCTTTTATACTATAACTTGCAACGTGCATACTTGCACAATTGCGTAGCACTTATTACGCGCAACAAGTACATATGTGAGTATTTATAATGGGTTATCCAGAAGAGCAGACTAGAAAGTCTATTCAAATTAAGAGATTTGTAGTTATTCCACCTAGAGGATGAGGTCGTGGTGGAAGTTAACAAAGGGCAGTAATGCAGATATCATAGTAGATATGTTTCAGTTTTATAATGAGCCCACATTTGCTCTAATTGATTTGGGGCCTATTCATTCATATATATTAATGTTAAGATAGTGGCATAAAGGAAATATCGAAGATATTTCTAGTGATGTGATTGTTAGTAATCTACCTGAACATAGTATAATAGTGACACAGATATGTAAGAAATGTCTGTTAGTGATCCAAGAGAATGAGTTTTCAGTGAACTTGATGGAGTTTTCATTTCATGAATTAGAGTTTTTTCTTAAAAAGGATTTGGGTATCTTCTTATGATGTAAAGATAAAGTACAAGATGAAATAACAATTATTTTCAGGACCGAAAAGTTTTAAAGTAATTATTACAAGTGATAAGTGTTTAAAAGTACTATTTTTCTTACCTTTTTTACTCATATTATTGTTAGACTTAGGCTCATATTAGTTGCATAATTATTCATTCATGCATTAATTCATGTTTCCTTCCATCGTTGAGCTTGATTATATAACTTGGTGATTTTCGTGGGAAAAGATGCTGCTTTGGTGTGTTTTGTGTGTATGTGCAGAACCAGTTTCCAAGGCAATGCATGAAGGAGATGCCGAGCTAGTTGCCAGTGCAATGCATGAAGGAGATGCCGAGCCAGTTGCCAGGGCAATTGTCGACAAAGAATAAGGTGATATGGTAGTCGAAATTGATGACTAGACAAGCCTAAGATGACGTGGAGCAAAGCTAAATCCCAAAGGAGTTTGATTTCCATGAAGAGGTTAAAGAAGAATTAAATTCCAAGAAGATAGGAGAAGTTCTAGAAGGAATATAATTATAATAAAGAATTATATTCTTTAAAGATAATTTAATTCCAACTTAACTTCCTCCTCAAATAAGGACTTTGACTTAGCCCTATAAATTAGAGGAATTTCGACAACTCCAAAGGGGGAGAGTAGAGAGAATTTTCGACAAGCTTCAAGGGGAGATCTCGACAAGAAGGCTTTATTCATTCTTCATCTTTTTCTTTATTGTTCAATTAGGTTCATGCTAGGAATTCTTTATCTTGTGTTTCTTTGGAACCTAGCCATGAACTAAATCTATTTGGCTAAGGTTACTGTGTTTTGTGAGAAACAATTGGATTTTGTTTAGGTAATAAGAGTTTGCACTTTTCTATTCAAGGTTTATTCATTCTTGGTTCTTATTCTTGTTTGCGAGTGAATTGGGAGAGGATCTCGTAACTTCATCTATTTATCTAATATCGGGAGAGTTACATTCAAGAAACGAATGAGTATGATCTTTATTCAATCTATTGATGGTGAAGATTAATCCGGCTTAGGAATAAGTTAAGGATTTCAACGGCTAAGAGGAGCGCAAGATTGTTTGTTGTTCACCCTTGATTCACGCAGGGATGTATTATCAAGGCATGCACAAGTAGCTAGAGTTTCGACTTAGGGATAAGAAGAAACCATTGAAGAACGCTCTGCCGAACCTTGAAGTTGCTGCCCAGACGCCCAAGTAGTTGCCCAACTAGTCACCCAGGCAACCTTCGATTAGTTGCCAAGGCAACCCCGTTGTGCAAGTTGCCACGACAACTGAGTTGCCCTTGCACTCTTTTACCAAGACGATCCAATCGGCTATCGCACCTCAACTCACGATAACCTGGCCTATTCTCTCTTATTTGATCTCATTTATTCTTTTACTTTATTGCTTTCTAGTTTAGCTATTAGTTAAACTCTTATAATCTTCTATTTGTGTTTTTACTTTTTACAGTGCAAGAGATTAGATTCTTGAAGTGGCACCAATCCCTGTGGAGACGATATCTTTTATACTATAACTTGCGACGTGTATACTTGGACAATTGCGTAGCACTTGTTACGCGCAACAAGTTTTTGGTGTCGTTGCCGGGGATTGACAATAGCGACTTTGTTTTTATTTTCTTGCACTTTCTTTTAATTTTCTTGTTTAAGATTCAAAGGGTTAACAAACTTTGGTTTTGTATTGGTATATGACCACGGCGAGACCGATTACACCAGAATATCCCTTTGATCCAGAAATCGAACGAACCTTACAAAGACTTAGACGAAGGTTAAGAGTAGCAATGGCTAATCAAGACGACAATATGAATCAAGATGTTCCAGCAGGAGGAGGAGTGATTCTTGCACGAAACAGAACTATTCGAGACTATCTTGAAGAAGATCTTGATGGACTTAATCCAGGAGTTGTCGCACCTGAAATTGAAGCCGACCACTTTGAGTTGAAACCGATGATGTTTAATATGATCAACACAATTGGTCAATTTGGCGGCTCAGCAACTGAAGATGCACGACAACATCTTAAATCTTTCCTCGAGATTTGCAACTCATTTAAAATACACGGAGTCACCCCTGATGTTTTAAGACTAAGATTATTCCCCTATTCACTGAGGGATAGGGCGAAAGCATGGTTGAATAGCATTCCTGCCGGATCGATAGAATCTTGGACCGATCTTTGTCGTGATTTCCTTGCTCAATTTAATCCTACAAATTTGACTGATAGGGTTCGTAACAAAATTACTTCTGTTCGGCAGGCAAGTGATGAATCCATGTACGAGGCTTGGGAGCGATATAGAGAACTTCTACACAAATGCCCCTACACGGATTCCCAGTGTGGACGCAAGTAACAATGTTTTACAACGCTGTGAATACACCAACAAGGATGATGCTAGATGCCTCAGCAAACGTCATACTCCTAGACAAGTCGCCGGAGGAAGCAATGCAAATTCTAAACAGACTTGCCAAGAATGATTATCAATTCTCCTCTACTAGAAGAGGAGGAGTTAGACGCCAAGCCACAATACATGAACTATGATCATTAGACTTAATTTCGGCACAATTGGCCACCTTAACCAAGATGGTCCAGAACATGCAGAAACCAAACAACACACATGAGGTCAAGGTAATGGATTCTTTTTGTGAGTTATGTGGTGGTAACCATGATTCTTTTGAATGTATGCAGAATCTGAAATCCAGCTTCTATGTGGGGAATTACAACCAGAATAACAATGTGATGTCCAATACATACAATCCAGCTTGGAAGAAGCACCCAAATTTTTCATGGAGTAATCCAAATAATGCTCTAAACCATAACAATAAGAATGCACAAGTATCGGGATTCCAGCAGAATATGCCACGGCAACAGTTGCCGTAGCAACAACCAACAACATCTAGTTCTTTAGAAAATTCTCTCAATGCTTTTATGTTGAAAATTGAATCTTATATGGCTGAGAATAGTAACTTCATAAAAAAAACTGATGTTTTTATTAACAGGACTGAGATGAGATTGCAAAACCAAGAGGCGACAATCAAATAATTGGAAAATCAAGTCGGACAATTTGCTCAAAACCTGAATACTAGACCGTAATGAGGTTTACCTAGCGATACTGAAGTTGCAAGAGAAACTGGCCATGAGCAATGTAAGACGATCACCACTAGAAGTGGCCAACAACTTAAAGAGGCTCAAGCTCGCTCATCAAACAAAACTCCACAAAAAGATCAAGACGAACCCAGCGGCAAAGCCTCAGATGCTGAACCAGGAATTGCCGTGGCAACCGACAATAAGCATGCCTTGGCAACCGGTAATATGCATGCCTTGGCAATCGACGATAAGGATGCCTCAACAACTTACGATAAGCATGCCTCGGTAACCCTAGTTGGCAATGCCTCAGCAACTCCAGTTGTCCCGGCAATGCTGTCAACCAGGTTCCAAACAAATGAAAGAATCAAAGATATTCGACTTCCACCACCATTCGCACAAAGGTTGAAGCGACAAAAGCAAGAATATCAATTCAAAAAGTTTCTTGATATCCTCAAGCAAGTCCACATCAACTTGCCATTGGTTGAAGAAATTGAACAAATGCCGAACTATATCAAGTTCCTTAAAGACATTGTGTCCAAGAGAACAAGGCTAGGAGAGTTTGAAACAGTTGCCGCAACAGAGGGATGCATGGCCATGTAGCACAATCGCATGCCACCCAAGTTGAAGGATCCCGAAAGTTTCACAATACCTTGTTCCATTGGAAACCACTATGTCGGGAAAGCATTATGTGACCTTGGAGCCAGCATAAACTTGATGCCTAAATCAGTTTTCCAAAAACTAGGAATCGGGAAGGAAAGACCTACAATAGTTATGCTACAGCTAGCCGACATATCCTATGTGCATCTAGAGGGAAAAATCGAAGACATACTGGTAAAAGTTGATAAATTTATTTTTCCCGTTAACTTTATTGTTTTGGATTATGAAGCAGATAAGTATGCACCTATCATTCTCGGGAGACCATTCCTAGCAACTGGGAGAACCTTGATCGATGTTGAAAAGGGAGAACTCACAATGAGGGTGAATGACCAGCAAGTTAAACTAAATGTGTTCCAAACATTAAGGCATGCCAATGACCCAGAAGAATGCCAACTTCTTCATGCCACGACAGAGTTTAACTTCGACGAGGAATTTAGTTGCCTCGGCAACTACATTGCCGCTCAAGAGGAACCTGAGGAGTATGAAGAACCGATCGATGAGGAACAACAAGAAGAGGCAAATTGGCTAGTCAATCGACCAGGTACATACTTTGAACCACTGGATTACTCAAGTAAGGAAGGTAAGCTCGAAAAGCCCTCTATTGAACAACCACCGATTCTTGAGTTGAAACAGTTGCCAGAGCAACTGAAATATGCTTACTTGGGAACCGATAATACATTGCCTGTAATTATTTCTTCTAAGTTACAGCCTGAGTAGGAAAAGAAGCTGATCAAAATGTTGATGCTACACAAGAAGGCAATAGGGTGGACACTTGCCGATTTGAAGGGAATTAGCCCGGCAGTGTGCTTGCACAAGATTTTATTGGAAGATGATCACAAACCTTCAATTGAGGCCCAGATGAGACTGAATCTTGCCATGAAAGAGGTTGTAATAAAAGAAATCATCAAGTGGCTTGACGCCGGCATTATATATCATATCTCTGATAGTACATGGGTAAGTTCGGTACAATGTGTACCGAAAAGGGGAGGTATAACGGTGGTAAGTAATGAAAACAATGAACTCATTCCAACCAGGACTGTGACTGTTTGAAGGGTTTGTATGGATTATCGAAAGCTAAACAAAGCCACTAGGAAAGATCACTTCATATTACCCTTTATTGATCAAATGCTTGACCGTCTTGCAGGTAAACCCTTTTATTATTTTCTTGATGGTCATTCAGGTTACAATCAAATTGCCATAGCACCAGAAGATCAGGAAAAGACAACATTCACATGCCCATACGGTATTTATGCTTTTCGAAGGATGCCGTTCGGATTGTGTAATGCCCCGACAACCTTCCAAAGATGCATGATGGCACTCTTTTCAGACATGGTTGAAGACTTCCTTGAGATCTTCATGGATGATTTTTCTATTTTTGGTAATGACTTTGGCAGCTGCCTCAGCAATTTAGAGAAGGTGTTGGCAAGATGTAAAGAAACTGATTTAGTCCTCAATTGGGAGAAGTGCCATTTTATGGTAGATAAAGGAATAGTGCTCGGCCACAAGATTTCATCTAAGGGAATTGAAGTAGACAAAGCCAAGGTGGACGTGATCGAGAGATTACCCCCACCAAGTTCGGTTAAAGAAATTCAAAGCTTCCTTGGACATGCAGGTTTTTACAGGAGGTTCATTCATAATTTTTCTAAAGTCACTAAACCCTTGTGCAATTTGCTTGAACAGGATAAAGTCTTCGATTTTGATGATTCGTGCACCCAAGCATTCGAAACCCTAAAGGAAAATCTTGCCTCGGCACCCATTGTCATTCCACCAGATTGGACGCTACCTTTTGAGCTCATGTATGATGCAAGGGATTTTGCGGTAGGAGCAGTCCTAGGCCAACACATAAGTAAGACCTTCCATGTGATATACTACGCTAGTAAAACTCTTAATAGTGCTCAAGTGAATTACACAACAATGGAGAAAGAGTTACTAGCTGTAGTTTTCGCATTTGACAAGTTCTGATCATATTTGATTGGTACAAAGGTAATTGTTCATACAGACCATTCGGCAATTAAATATCTATTTGCTAAAAAGGATGCCAAACCTTGTTTGATTCGTTGGATATTACTTTTACAAGAATTTGATATTGAAATTAAGGACAGAAAAAGAACATAAAATCAAGTGGCCGATCACTTATCACGTTTAGAACGCAATAGGGAGGAGGACGCGGATCTAGGGATATGCAATGCATTCCCGGATGAGCAACTTTTAGTTGCCTCGACAACCATAGACACGCACGCCTCAGCAACTCTCGATGCCGCGGCAACCCTTGACGCGCACGCCTCGGTAACCATGGATGCGCATGCCTTGGCAACCCTCGACGCCTCGGCAGCCCTTGAAGCGCACACCTCGACAACCATGGATGCACATGCCTCGGTAACCCTCGACGCCTCGGCAGCCCTTGAAGCGCACGCCTCGCAACCATGGATGCGCATGCCTCGTCAACCCTTGACGCGCACGCCTCGGCAACCCTAGACGCACACGCCTCGACAATTTTGGGAGCAGTCGCCACGGCAACACATGCCTCGGCAATACCCTGGTACGCAGATTTAGTTAATTTCCTTGTTTGTGGTATTTTACCTTATGGTCTTACTCACCAAGGGAAGAAGTAGTTCCGCCATGATGCTAAGCATTACTTTTGGGATGAGCCTCTTTTGTTTAAACAATGTGCATATCAGGTTATACACCGATGTGTCCCTGAAGAGGAGCAGTAGAATGTACTCTGGCAATGCCATTCTTCACCCTATAGAGGACATTTTGGAGGAACTCGTACCGCGGCCAAAGTTTTGCAATCCGGTTTGTATTGGCCAACATTGTACAAAGATGCCCATGACTTTTACAAGCAATGTGATCGTTGCCAGAGGACGGGCAATATCTCTAGACGACGTGAGATGCCAAAACATCATCGAGGTGGAATTGTTCGATGTATGGGGGATCGATTTTATGGGACCTTTTCCATCTTCATTCGGCAACCTCTACATTCTACTTGCCGTTGACTACGTGTCTAAATGGGTTGAGGCAGCTGCAGTTCCCAACAACGATTCCAAGACCGTGCAACGATTCTTGCAGAAAAACATATTTACACGGTTTGGGATGCCGAGAGCAATTATCAGTGACGAAGGCAAGCATTTTGACAACATACTTATTGCCAAGATGTTGCAACGCTTTGGTGTATCACACAAGATTGCCACGTCATATCACCCACAAACCAATGGGCAAGCAGAAATTTCCAACCGGGAATTGAGGGTATACTCGAGAAAGTTGTAAATCCCTCTAGGAAGGATTGGTCATTAAGACTAGATGACGCATTTTGGGCATATCGCACTGCATTCAAAACACCCTTAGGTATGTCCCCTTCCGACTTGTCTATGGAAAAACATGCCATATACCGGTGGAAATCGAACACAAGGCATATTGGGCAATCAAGACTGTGAATATGAATTGGGAAAATGCCGGACAAAAGCGTTTGTTGGACCTCAACGAGATAGAAGAATTTCGTGCACTCGCCTATAACAGTGCACAAATCTACAAGGAGAAAACAAAGCAATGGCATGACAATAAACTATTGCCGCGACAATTCATGCCAGGACAACTAGTTCTCTTATTCAATTCTCGGCTAAAACTTTTCCCGAGAAAACTGAAATCAAGATGGTCGGGACCATTCGAAGTTGCCAAACCATTCTTCCATGGTGCCATGATAATCAAGTCCATCACTGACAAACATGAATTCAAAGTTAATGGACAAAGATTAAAGCACTACAATGGTGCCCATGTGGAACGTAACAAAGAAGTGGTCACCTTAGGATATGCATGAGCATGCTCTCCTTTCGATATTTTATTTTTATTTTCTATTTTTTTCAAACTAATTAATTTTTATTTATTTTTTTATTATTTTCGATTATTATTTTTTTAGGATAGATTTATCTTCTTCAAGATTAAAAATACATCTTTCATATTTATCTTTTTAAGTTTAAGAATCTCTTTACACATCTTTATTTATTATCTTTTATTAGTTTATCTTTAATTTTAATCCTTATTTGATTTGTCTTTGAATTGTAGGAAAAGAGTTCAAGATGAAGAGGAATTTTGATTCAAGAAGGAAACTTCTTCAACAAGGAAATTAATGGGCTGAATCTAAGGCTTATATAAAGCCTCCAACTTACCATAAATAAACCCCCTAGCCGTCACCCTTCCCCTAAACCGAAACCCTCTTTTTCTCCATTCCAAAAGTAATTCCACCCACCATATTTACTACCTATCTTTTCTATATAACCCATCACCCTTAACTTCCAAGAAACCTATTCCTACTTTTCATCTTGCAACTCTTTAGTTTCTGTTGTTTTCTTTTCTTTGTTTTTACAAAACTCACAACCAAGAGCATCCATGGCATCCAAAATTAAATTTTTAGTTCATCCAAGTTCCTCCAAAGAACCAAGATACAAGAAGTTTGCTAAACCGATGGTTCAAGAAAGATTTCACTCCAAGTTTGAAAGCCGGAAGATTTGCAAAGAACAAGGCTTTGAATACTCCAACTCTCATCAAGATTTCAGCCTTGAACCATTCATCTTCGAGAGGATTGCACATCAAAAGTGGCAAATCTTTTGCCATCAATCGGAACCGAGTAACATCTCATGGGTAAGAGAATTCTATGATCACTCACCTAACCCAGATAATCCTTATGTTTTTGTTCGTGACAAGGCCATACTCATAAGCCCCGAAAACATCAACACCTTTTATGGGCTCTACATTGATAAGGATGAGCATCAAGCTTTTGTTGATCAAATCACGCCCAAGCAAATCGATAAGGAGCTTCAAGAACTCACTCTACCGGGAACTCAATGGAACGACAGTAAATACAAGGGCACGGCAAATCGCCTTCAGCTTAAACCCGAGGCAAAATTATGGAATAAGTTTGTTAAAACTTCTTTAATGCCCACCGCACACAATACTACCGTTCATACACCTCGTCTTTTGCTCATACATTCTATCTTGCATAATCGCATCATTAACATTGGAAAAATTATTTGTGATGAGATTTTTTATGTAGCTCAAAAGACAAGGGTTCTATTTTCTTCCCTTGCTTAATTTCCAATCTTTGCAATGAGATGCATGCCCTAAGTGAGTCCACCGATGAAAAGGCCCTACCAAAGTTCGGTTGGAATCAAGCATAAATCCGAAAGCTAATGGGAGAGGCACCGGTAAAATCCTCAAGGCCTCCAATTGCCGTGGTAACTCCTACCGCCTCAGCAACCCCTAAGGCCCTGGCAACTCGACCATCAACCCCGGGACACTTTGAAGCACTCTTGCAACCATTGGCGAGCCACCTTAGGCAAATTGAAGACCGGAAACTAATGTTCATGCGGTACATGAAGGAGCACAACAATGCCATCACCCAAGTCATCCTAGAAAAGTACTCAGACAGTCATGTGCCATTCCCAATCTTTCCTGCCGAGATCCTTGCCCCGGCAACCAATGAAGCAGTCGCCACGACAACCGCAATAGATAATGTCGCGGCAACCTACACCGCGCCTACCCAAGCATATACCACGACAACTAACACTGAAGACGCCACGACAACCAAAGCTAAAGATGTCCCGGCAACCATTGCAAAAGCCAAAGGTAAAGCACCTATGCCCGAATCAACTCGTACGGAATCATTGTCTGATTTTTCAGAGTCAGCCGAGTCCTCTATTGCACCAACAAAGACCGCACCAATCGAATCCTCCAAGCGAAAAGCCAATGACATTGATGCAGAGGACGATGAGGACAACCCCGTACGAGGATTGATTCCACCATCGGCAATAAGGAAACAACCATCACGTTCAAGCAAGAGAATCAAGACACCGACCAAAAGGAAACTAATCATCCATGACGACGAACTCTCGGAGTAAGTCCTCGTTTGCATTTTACTTTTCTTTAGTTTTATTCTTCTTCGTTGCATGCGTTGAGGACAATGCCTCACTCGAGCTTGGGGGGGATTGTTATTAGTTAGTTACCATGTTTAGTTGTATTCATCTTAAGTATTGCATTTAGGATACATAAATTGCTTGCCATGCCTTTAGTTGGAACAAGAATTGCCTAGATTTGATGAATATCCGATTATGACTTTGCCAATGCACTTAATTGATAGAATTTTTATTCTAGGATAACCATGGAAACACTTGGAATTTTACTATGATGCTAAATTTGATGAAACACTATTATGGTTTGATTGGTTTAAGGAATTCTAGTGAACTTAGGTTGATAATTAAAAATTGGGGGATTAAAATAAAAATTGGATGAATGCTAGAGGTGCCCGAAATTGGCTCTAGCATGTGTTAAAAATTTTATTGCTAGAGGTGCCCGAAATTTGATCTAGTATGTGCTAAAAATTTGATCGCTAGAGGTACCCGAAACCGGCTCTAGTCGAATAAATTAATTAACTTAAGAAAACTAAAAAAATAAAACACTAGAGGTGCCCGAAACCGGCTCTAGTTAAAACATGTTAAAAGAACCCAATGAAGTAATTTGAAAACCTCTTGCTTGCATAGAATCCGAAAAATCAACTCGCACACACTCACAAGCATTATAGTTTGATTCCGAGTAACTCCTATGTTTTCCGAAAAATGAAAAGCCAATCATACTTTGTGCCCCGGTTTTGAGAATTGAAATCAAGTTCAAAGCTAAGTTTGTGAAAATTGAAGTCTTGGCGGGTAATTATTAGTTTGCATTGCTTGAGGACAAACAATAGTTCGAGTTTGGGGGTGTGATAAGTGTTTAAAAGTACTATTTTTCTTACCCTTTTTACTCATATTATCGTTAGACTTAGTCTCATATTAGTTGCATAATTAGTCATTCATGCATTAATTCATGTTTCCTTCCATCGTTGAGCTTGATTATATAACTTGGTGATTTTCGTGGGAAAAGATGCTGCTTTGGTGTGCTTTGTGTGTATGTGCAGAACCAGTTGCCAGGGCAATGCATGAAGGAGATGCCGAGCCAGTTGTCAGGGCAATTGTCGACAAAGAATAAGGTGATATGGTAGTCGAAATTGATGACTAGACAAGCCCAAGATGACATGGAGCAAAGCTAAATCCCAAAGGAGTTTGATTTCCATGAAGAGGTTAAAGAAGAATTAAATTCCAAGAAGATGGGAGAAGTTCTAGAAGGAATATAATTATAATAAAGAATTATATTCTTTAAAGATAATTTAATTCCAACTTAACTTCCTCCTCAAAGAAGGACTTTGACCTAGCCCTATAAATTAGAGGAATTTCGACAACTCCAAAGGGGGAGAGTAGAGAGAATTTTCGACAAGCTTCAAGGGGAGATCTCGACAAGAAGGCTTCATCCATTCTTCATATTTTTCTTTCTTGTTCAATTAGGTTCATGCTAGGAATTCTTTATCTTGTGTTTCTTTGGAACCTAGCCATGAGAAACAATTGGATTTTGTTTAGGTAATAAGAGTTTGCACTTTTCTATTTAAGGTTTATTCATTCTTGGTTCTTATTCTTGTTTGCGAGTGAATTGGGAGAGGATCTCGTAACTTCATGTATTTATCTAATATCGGGAGAATTAGATTCAAGAAACGACTGAGTATGATCTTTATTCAATATATTGATGGTGAAGATTAATCCGGCTTAGGAATAAGTTAAGGATTTCAACGGCTAAGATGAGCGCAAGATTGGTTGTTGTTCACCCTTGATTCATGCAGGGATGTATTATTAAGGCATGCACAAGTAGCTAGAGTTTCGACTTAGGGATAAGAAGAAACCATTGAAGAACGCTCTACCGAACCTTGAAGTTACTGCCCAGACCCCAAGTACTTGCCCAACTAGTCGCCCAGGCAACCATCGATTAGTTACCAGGGCAACCCCGTTGTGTAAGTTCCCACGGCAACTGAGTTGCCCTTGCACTCTTTTACCAAGACGATCCAATCGACTACCACACCTCAACTCACGATAACCTGGCCCATTCTCTCTTATTTGATCTCATCTATTCTTTTACTTCATTGCTTTCTAGTTTAGTTATTAGTTAAACTCCTATAATCTTCTATTTGTGTTTTTACTTTTTACAGTGCAAGAGATTAGATTCTTGAAGTGGCACAAATCCCTGTGGAGACGATATCTTTTATACTATAACTTGCGACGTGTATACATGCACAATTGCGTATCACTTATTACGCACAACAACAGGAAAAAGGAAATGATTGCCTCGATTTAGTGATCTCATCAACAAAGGCTTAGAGAATGCTATGTAATGGATAAGAGGTTTACATAGTACATGTGGCGGATATGCTAGTAGGTAAGAAGATAGAGAATATTCCCAATGTATAGAAATTTTCAGATATGTTTCTTGATGAATTGTCAGGACTATCACCAGATAAAAAGATATAGTCTATAATTGATATTTATTTAGGAACAAAATTAGTATGGATGGTACCGTATGAAAGGGCACCAACTAAATTAAAGGAGTTAAAAGAATCAATTATAAGGAGTTGTTAAACTAAGGTTATATTCGACCGAGTGTAACACCATAGGGTGTTCCGATGTTAATTGTAAAGAAGAAAGATGGTTCATTACGATTAAGTACAGATTATCAACAGTTAAGTAAGATAATTATTAAGAACAAGTACTTGTTACTGAGAATTTTAAGATTTGTTTGATCGGCCCAGGGGTATTGCAGTAACTTTTAGAGATCGATTTTCGATCGGGCTATTATTAATTAAAGGTTTAAGAAGAAGATATTTCTAAGATAGTATTTAGAAATGGTTATGGACACTACGAGTTTATTGTAAAGTTATTCGAATATAAATACGCTTGTTGCATTTATGAATTTAATGAATAGGATATTTTAACCCTATTTGGACCAAATTGAGGTAGTTTGCATAGATGATATTTTGGTATATTGAAAGATGAGAATTGATCATGATTATAGTATCTGAATAGTACTACAAATATTGAGAGACAAGCAGTTATATGCCAAATTCTCCAAGTGTGAATTTTTGTTAACAGGAGTTATATTTCTTGCATGTAATATTAATAGAAGGATTGGACCAATGGCTTACCAACTAGTGGTACCTAAGGATATGAGTAAAATTCATGACGTGTTCTATGTGTCGATGCTTCGGAGGTGTCGATTGGATCCTTTACATGCCATTATTCTTGAGGAAATCAAATTACAACCGAATTTGACTATGAAGAAGAACCGGTGAAAAATCTTAGCATACAGAGTTAAAGAGTTAAGGAATAAGAAAATTTTTGCTGGTTAAAATCCTTTGGAAAATCATAAAGTAAAGAAAATCCTTTGAGAAACTGAAGAGATAATGAATAAACAAAATACGAATTTGGTTGAAACGAGTAGACGGTAAAAATTAGAGGATGAATTTTCTTAAGGGGGAAGGATTGTAATATCCCAATTTTTGGACTAGGGACCAAATTGTAATTTTGAAAGCTTAGAGGGTTAAAGTGTGAACTTGGGAAAAGTTTAGGTACTAAAGTGTAAATTCCCCCATAAGTGATTTTATTCGGGTGAATCTGATCGAAATAAGAACCTTGATATCAGTTTTGAGAATTAAGATAGAGTATAAGGTATTGAATTTGGATTGAATAAAATTGTTAAGCGTGCTCAGGCCAGGGAAATGTTAAGATGGGTGACCTCCGGGAAGGTCCCATAAAAGTATTTCTAATTGATATTTTGGACTTAGTAAAAGTAAAGAATATTCAAATGGATTGTCGATAAAGGATTTTTAAGAGAAATTTTATTTTATGGAGATTTTCGATAACTATCAAAATAATAGACTGAGTTAAGAAAATTCAGTCTAAGTCTTTATAAAAAGAAATTTTTAAGGTTTAAAAGCATCATGTGATAGATAGATAGATAGATAGATAGATAGATAGATAGATAGATAGATAGATAGATAGATAGATAGATAGATAGATAGATAGATAGATAGATAGATAGATAGATAGATAGATAGATAGATAGATAGATAGTGAGTTAAATTGGGTATTTTCAAAGTTGGTAAATGTTTGAGGAAAATTGAGTTCAGTGACTAAAATGAAAATTTTGAAAGTTGGTGGTCAAAGTATAAACTTTGGAAAAGTTTAGGGATCAAAGCGTAATTTTCAAAAGTTATGTATTTTAACCCCGTAAATGAATAGTTTACCCCCAAGAGTGATACTTTCATATTACTCGGATTTCTCTTACGAGGCCTATATTAGAGGTAGATATTTTGGAAATCGAATGAGTGAAATTCGAATATTTGGATCGAATAAATGCCATAAATAAAAATTTAAGATATTTTGGGACATGGATGGTTGGATTGGAACCAATTTGGTTCAATTTTAATGGAATGGCAATTTTCAAGACTTGTTGTAAATAAAGTCTAGTTGGAGGGCAAATTGGTCATTTGTCATGGATGGCATTTTTGAAATATTTTGGAACTTTGAGGGCAATTATGAAAGATGAAAAACACATGGATTTAATCATGGCCATTGATGTTGACGAGATTGAATCTTGGCTATTATAATAAAAGGGCAAATTAGTAATTTCACTATTTAAAATGAATCAAAAATTCATTTTAATCTTTAAACATGTGGATTGTTTAAAAGATGAACAAAACATTATTTTGTTCATCCTTGGGATGTTCGAATAGCCAAGAAAGAAAGGGGGGAAATACCAAAATTTTCCTAGTCCATTTTCAAGGCTTTTGATCAAGAATTCAAGCAAGGTTGTTTAAGGTAAAGTGGTTTACTCTTTATTCTCTATATTTTGATAGTAAAATTTCACGGAATTATGAATTTTGAGTTAGGGTTTAAAGAGAGAAATTAGGGTTTCATGAAATTTTATTAGAATTGTTGTAGTAGATAGTGAATTAAGATTTGTTTTGATGAAAACAAGCTTGAAATCAAGTTAATTTCATGTTGGAAGTTGTAAACCCTAATCTTGAAATTTAGGGATTTGTTAGGGGTTTGAGAATTGATGATGATATTGAAGGATTTAAGTTGTTTGAAGCTTTATGTTGATGTTAAAACTTAATTTTTGATGTTTGAAGATTAAATTTCTATTAGGGACTAAATTGTCAAAATTTATTTGATGAAGGAAATGAATAGAAGATGTTATTTCAAGCTTGAATTGACAATTTAGGACCACATTGAACATTTTTAAAGGTTTGAGGATTTATTCGGCAATTTGAAGAAATAAAGGGGAACTTGTGGAAATTATTGTTTTGAAGAGGGATTGAAGAGTGATTCTTGATAATATGATCAAATTAGTTTGATTTGGTAATTAGGGATCAAAATGGAAATTTTTGGAAATTGGAGGACCATTCAGCAATTCTTGAAAATTTAGGGACCTTTTCAAAAATTCAAGAAAGTTATAGGATTAGTCTTAAATTTATAAATACTTGATAGATTTGATGATTCAAGAGTGAAAGGAAGTTAAAAGGATTGAAATGACAAGGAAGGAAAGTTTAGGGACTTTTTGAAAATAAGAATTTTTGTGAAGGTTGAATTGATAAAGATTGGAAATTAGTGGAAAATTTCTATAAATGATAAAATGAGTAAATATTTGGTTTGAACATGTTTGATGGTGAATTAGTGGAAATTAGTTGAAGCTGTGTATGAAACTGTGTAAAACTCGATTTTGGCAGTGAGTTTGAAAATTCACTATAAATTTTGTGAAAAGGGTTAGATGGTGAATTTTATACAGATGTAAAGATTTATTCGTCTAATTTCGTTTCCATCAAACGGAAACTGATTTCGAGTTCCGAGTAAAAAGATATGAATTTTTAAATAATGAAAGGTCAGAAAACATAACACCAGTCTGTTCCGAAATTAGCACTAGAAATTGACTTTGAAAATTCTTCATAAATCGTACAAGTTGAATCTGGGCTATTAATTTATATGGGTGAAAATCCTATTGAATCTAGTTTCTTTCAGAGCAAACGGGATCAGATTTCGAGTTTTAGATTATTTTATAGAAATAAATCTTTGAATGTAGTACAAAGCTGCCAGAAATGGAAATTTAGATATTCTATATCTAAAATTAGTAAGTTTGGAATAATTATTTAAAGTTCGAAATGGTTATTAAGGACCAAAATGAGGTATTTGACAGTATAAGGAAGGAAGGAATTTATGGAAATTTTTATGTTGAATACTTAGATAGCCTAATTGAAATATTGTTAGAAGTGAGTTTAACAAATGTTTATTTACATGCATGTGATAAATAAAGTTGGATTCAAAACAAAAAAGAAGATTTGAGGTTCTATAAAGGAAAAGATCGAATAGAGCTTAGTGAAACAAGTTAATAAATGGCCCAGGTAAGTGTATTTCTAAATGTTTTCATTACATTGAAAATGGCATTGCATTTCTCTATAATACATGATATGATACAATGCTCGACTGGCAAGCTTGATGGAATACCAGGTACAGATTATTGTTTGCATAAATGATGATGCATTATGCATACATGAAATATGGATAATGAAAAAATTTAAATGAAACAAGATACACCCTGGGGATACAAGCCCATAGTGCAAAAGGCGCTAACGAGGTGTTTAATATAAGGAGAAAACAGTATCCTTATATGAGGAGCAAAGAGCGTCCTCTCGGGTACGTACTCTACAAAGCACTACGGTGCAGATATGCTATGGGGTTTCTATGGGCCTCTAGCCAGACACGTTAATAATAATACAAGAAGGTTATATGATAAATCACGAGCATGCAAATGACTGCATGACGATACATGAATCACATGATAGTGATGATACATGATCTATATGATACATGACACATGAAGTATATGAAAGAATACATGATATGCAAATGATTGCATGACAAAGTATGATCATGATAAAGTATATACAAATGACTGCATAATAAATGTATGTTCATGATAGAATACATATCATGCAAATGTTTACATGATAAAAGCAATGACCATGTTATGATATATGATGTTATGAAAGTGAATTACATGATCGTGAAGTATGTTACATAATGAGTATAAAAAAGAGATACATGATATAAGTTCATTGTGAAATACTTGCCATGTTACAGAGAAAATGAAATGCACTTTATTATGATATACTGTATTTCATTATTTCATGTTATATACATAAGTTTTATTGCCTCACTAAGTTCGTACTTAGCTTGTGTTTTATTTCAGACGTAGGTTCTTCATATCAGACTTAGCAAGGAGGAACCACTCATTTGGAAGTCAAGTTATCGGTAAGTGAAAGTACGTACTTTTTTATAATAGTCAAGTACTAGTGGGCATGTAATTATATTTTCAAAGAACTGTTTGGTAAGCTTTAAAAGTATAAAATTTACAAATATGAAAGCATAAGAAATTATGAAGTATGGAAATGAAATAATGTTATTAGTATGATGAAAATAAAATGGTTTGACTCAATGTTTAAACCTTATCACGTAAAATTTTTATAAACAAGAAAGGATCTAGGCAGTAAGCGACGTTTTCACCCTGAATGAATTTTCTTTCAAATAACTTAATTCTATACTTTATAAACCAATTCAAGGTTAAAACTAGCTACGATTGTCTAGAAATGTTTTCAGATGAAAATTTTGAAAAGTGTTATTTACCGATAAAAAAAATTTAAGCCAATTTTCAGTACATGTTTTAGTAGCATCTGTAATGTATATTCGTATTACGAGTATACGTTATGGGTGTTACAAGGAACCAAATATTTCCCATCTTAGAATTTTTGGGTGTGCGGTATGTGTTCCGATTGCTCCACCACAATGCACAAAGATGGGTCCTTAAAGGAGGTTGGGAATATATATTGGATTTGAATCTCCTTCAATAATTAAATGTCTCGAGCCTTTAACGGGAAATTTATTTACAGCTCTATTTGCTGACTGTTATTTTAATGAGTCAGTTTTCCCAACATTAGGGGGAGAGGATAAACAACTGGGTAAAGAAATAAGTTGGAATGAATTGTCATTTTGATCGTACCCAACAATGTGAACTAGAAGTTCAAAGGATAATTTATTTACAAAACTTAGCAAATAAATTTCCAGATGCTTTTACTGACCCTAAAAGAGTGACTAAGTCGCATATACCAGCTATGAATGCTCCAATTGAAAATTGATGTCCCGAAAAGATAAAATCTAGTTGCTAATGAGTCTAACTCACGCCTAAAGCGTGGTAGACAAGTAGGTTCCAAAGATAAAAATCCTCGAAAAAGAAAATGAGCTATATCTTATGATGGTCCGATCGAGGAATCAACGAATTATGAAAATCTCTAGAAGTGATTAAAAGTTCTCTAACAAAGACATTATACATGATTTAGGTACCTGATAATAAAGAGATCTCAATAAATTATGTCATGTCTAGAAATAAGTGGAACTGAAATCAAATCGACGTCGATAATACATTTGCATGCAATATAGCACTAGAAATTTTAGATATTGATGTGGATCATGAACCATTGTCAATTGGACAATGTAAATAAAGAAATGAAAAAATAAAAAGAGGCAATTGAGGCGAAACTAAAATCACTTACGAAAAGAGAAGTATTTGGGCATATAGTTCGTATATCGAAATGTGTAAAGCCCGTGGATATAAATGAGCCTTTGTGAGAAATAGAAATGAAAAAGGAGAAATAGCGAGATATAAGCTTGTTTGGTTGCACAAACATTCTCACAAAGACCTTAGAATCGATTATGAGGAAACATATTCCTCGATGGTGGATGCAATTACTTTAGATTTTTGATTAATCTGGCAAATAAAAGAAACACTTAGTTTCTGCCTAATGGATGTTGTTACATCCTATTTGTATAAGCCTTTTGATAATAACATTTACATGAAACTTCCGAAAGAATTTAGACTGTAGAAGCAGTTAATTCAAGTTCTCAAGAATATTATTCAATTAAATTGAACGTATCTATTTATGGATTAAAACAATTTGGGAGCTTGTTATATAACTGCCTCAATGAATACTTATTAGCGGAAGGCTATAACAATGATTCAATTTTCCCGAGCATTTTTATTAAGAGGTTTAGCTCTGGATTTGTCGTTGTTGTTGTGTATGTTGATGATTTGAATATCATTGAGACTCATGAAGAGATCTCCTTAACAATGGAATCCTTGTGCATCAATTTACATACACAGAAAAATGTTTAAAGAGACTTTACATGCATAACGCACATCATATGGTTGCTAGGTCACTTAATGTAAACAAAGATCCATTACTCTCTCATGAAAAGGGTAATGATATTCTTGGCCCAAAAGCACCATATATATATTGATCTAGAAGCATCAGACCTTAGTTGGTCCAGAAATACTATCTAGGTGCTACGAGACCATTACCTTTAGATCTTTCAAATTTTGATGCCTTTTCAAATCATGTAAATAATTGCTTTGCACGAGGCAAAGCCAAAAAATGTTTTTGGCTAAACAAATCTAGAAGATATGTGAGTTGCTTTTACAAGATAAGGTGCAAGCTATCTTGTGCAGAGATAATATACAATTTATATCTCAGTCGAAAAGTGAATACATCAAAAGTGATAAAAACGAAATATATTTCTTCAAAGTTTCGTCCCTCATGATATTTAGAATAATAGTATTCGATGAATCCTTTATGAATCATTTCAAGCAGTAATTTGAAAGATCTATTCACCAGTGCATAATCTACTTCAACATTTGAAGATTATATTCAAGATTGAATTATGAAGATTCAAAGATCTTAAGTGATATTTTCATGAGGGGGAGTAAATACGCGTTGCACTCTTTTTCCCTTAACCGAGGTTTTGTCCCAATGGGTTTTCCTGGTAAGGTTTTTAATGAGGCAACATGTTATGCGTATCAAAGATTTGTGTACTCTTTTTCCTTCACTAAGAATTTTTTTTCCCACAGGGTTTTTTATCTTAGTAAGGTTTTAACGAGGCACATTATCTTCATGGATATTCAAGGAGGAGTGTTATGAATATTTATTTATGGTGAATATCTATGTATTAAAGGAGAGTTTAATGCACTTTATTATTAGGGTTTTATACCCATTGTAAGTAGGGTTTCCTTCTTTTACCTATAAATATAGAGATTAGAGAAAGCATTGTACACAACCCTACATTGAGAATATAATACAAATCTCTCTCTTTGTCTCTCATCTTGTTATTGTTCTTGTTCATCTATTTGTTCTTGCTCTTCTTTATTTTATTCACAACATTTTGTATATATAAAATTTTGAATTCAATATATATTTAAGTGATGTTAAACTGATTATTATTTAAATTAATTTCGTTGATAAAATTGCTTACATTATTGATTACCATGAATCCTCTTTATAAATAAAACGAGACAATGGCACGATGACCCCTGACTTTTAGTTAATCTTTCAATATGGTACAATACCTCAATTGAAGAAAATTACGTTAATTTTCATCTCAAATTTCTCTAAAACTCATCTAATAAAAATGACCAAAGTTTTTTATATTCTTGTAACACGTTTTTATTTTCATGGTTGAATGTAACGTTACTTTTACAGTTGATGTTTATTTGATTATTTTATTGATCTACCTCTAATTTGGGCCCTTAGATTGTTTCTCTTATATTTATAAATACTCACAATCACCTCAAATATATCGAATTTGAATTGTAATAAGGTTAGCTATCAATTTGTCATCACCGTTATATTTACATATATGTTAATGTTAAAGGTGTTTATCTTTCACCACCAACAATAGTGTTTGTTTGCATATTTTATTTTCTTAATTTATTTTAGGGTTTAAATTTAATACACAGGCTGTGTAAAATAAATTTTACACAAGCATGCTTATTTATACTATAAATTAAAATTAAACCTAAACTCTAAAAAATTAAACCCCAAGCTCTAAACCTTAAACCCTAAATTCTAAACACTAACATTAAATTCTAAACCCTACAATCTAAACCCCTAAACTAAACTCCTAACCCCTAAACTTAAAAGGCTTGTGTAAACTAAAATTTACACAGTATGTGTATTGAAATTTTTCTCTTTATTTTATTGGATTTTTAACCCTTTCTACGTAGGGGGCTATCCTTGTTATTTTATAGCTATCTTGCGATTTTTTATTATCTTAGAGAAAGTGACTTGTTAATTTAATTAATCTACTTTAATTTTTGTATGTTTTTCTTTGTTGAGATTGTAATTTTGTTGTGTTTTTTTCTCTATTTACTCAATAAAACTATATTCTCTTATTAGTTAAAAAATAATTTATATGTTTTTATTTATACTAATACAATGTATTATATTAGTACAATATAAAATAAAATAGTAAAGTTGAACACATAATTATGAAAAATATTTTGATACACATACCATGTAAACTAAAGTTTATCTATGTCTCAATTTTAGAATTTAAGGGTTTAATTTTAAGGTTTAGAAATTAGGTTTTATGTTTAAAATTTAGTGTTTAGACTTTAGAATTTAAGGTTCAAAGTTTTAAGTTTTAAATTTTATAATTTAAATTTAACATAAAAAGATTCTATAAAATAAATTTTTACAATTTATTATGGGTATTCATAAAAATCCGAACCGATGTACCGTACCGAAAAATCAGAAAAATTGGACTAAATTGTAGGTAACCGTATCGGTAAAAATTACTCAAAACGGTACAGTAACCGTACGATAAAATTAGCGGTAAAACAGGATGGGAACGGTTACGATTTTTTGCTAAACGGTTAACCAAAAAAACCGATAAGAAATTTTATAATTAATTTTATATTAATATTAAATTATTGATTATTACTAATATATGTGTAATCACCATACTTAAACTATATTTTATAATGATATTAAATTATTAGTAAGAATCAAATGTGTAGTTTATGTCTATTTGAACGTGCATCTATTCTAGTATTGAGATATAGTAGGATATGTGTTGCATCCTTTTGTTTCTGTTGGGTTTCTAGTGTGGCTGCAACCAGTTTATGTCTTGGGGCATTGGTTTTGTAGCGATGTCTTTTTTTCTTCTTTCATCGCTAAATAAAACGTGGTGGATTTTTGAAGGTGTTTGAAAGGTGTTTGTGATTCTTTTGGATATAAAATATTTATTCCGTGGGGTTTTTTAAAAAACCGCATTTTAAAAAATGGAGTCGCCACCGGCCACTTAGGTAGGCCGGACACCATAAAACCAGAGATTCAAAAAATGTTGGGTTCGGGAGTCGGTTACGGATGGGGAATGATTAGCACCCCCACACCGCCCAAAATTGGTACTTTAATAATTACCGCTTTATTAATATTAGATTTTTCGGGTTAAAGTGACGATTAGTTTAAAATTCGGTTATGATTGCGATAAATTTTAAAGGCCCCGTTATCCGAGGGTAAACGCCCAACCACTATCACTACGCCTGATACTGGCCCCGTTTACGCTCGGATAAAAGGGCACCGCATTGACAATTTATATCTCGATATGCAATCTTAGTGGGCAAAATATAAAACATGGCAAATAATTTAAATGCAATAAATATTAACATAACAGAATAATAATCTAACATAAATAAAATGCTAAATTAAAACATACATATATACATATTAATCTAACTCATAAATAAAAACATATCTAGCATAAATAAAATACTAACATTCATAAATATTAATCTAACACAAATAAAAACATATTAAATATTAATCTAAAAAATAAACATGCAAAATAAAAAATAAGACTACAATTTTGAAATAACTAATACTTCATTAATTTATAAAAATTACAACACTAATAAAAAGGGAAGAAAATATACCTAATTAGGAGCTCGTATGACAAACCCCGATTGAACCCCACCGAGATCTACCGCGACCCCTCCAAAAATTTAACTAAATCGGACCTAAAATAAGACCCCGATCGAATGTTGGATCGAACCAACTGGGGTTGTGGGCACTGCCCCCAACCCCGGCCAGCCTTGCGGCCGGCCATGCCCCTATGAATTGATGGCAATTCAATTGCCAATTTCTCTTCAATTTTGGGCGTGGAATTGCTCTCCAAATGGGGTGCCTATTTATAGGCTAAAAGGATGGGTTAAGGGTGACGTGGAGCACCCTGCTCCACGCAATTTTCTTCCTTTTTTTTAATATATATTATTTTTTTTGATTTTTTATATTAATAATTTTACTATTATAATAACACTAATAACACTAAAACCCGGTCAAAAATGAGTGATTACAGTTGCCCCTCTTTGCTTGTTCTTGTGAAACGAGGACAAAGCAAAGATCAAAAGCACTCATTTTTTACCTACTTTCTTGTCTTTGGCTTCGGAATCACGTGTTCTTCTGGAACTATCCGCTCTTCCTTAGCTGAATCTTCAGGCTCGTAAGTTCTTCCTATATAGAGCTTCGTCACCTTTCGATCTTGGAGTTATAGGCTCTTTCGACATAGAACCCTTCACTCTGAAGCCTCGAGTTATGAGTCCCTCCTATATAGAACCTTTCATTCTAAGATGGTGCAGCTTGGAGTCCTTCCTATATAGAACTCTTCGCCTTCAACGCTGGTTTCTCCTATATAAAACCTTCTGCGTCACTGATGGATTCTTCCGACTGGGAGTTCCTCCTATATAGAACTGCTAGTCTTCAAACCCTGGAGTTGTCAGTCCTTCCTATATAGAACTTTCCATTTTGAGATGGTATAGCTTGGAGTCCTTCCTATATAGAACTCTTCGCCTTTAACGCTGGTTTCTCCTATATAAAACCTTCTGCATCGCTGATGGATTCTTCCGACTGGGAGTTCCTCCTATATAGAACTGCTAGTCTTCAAACCCTGGAGCCGCCAGTCCTTCCTATATAAAACTTTTGGCGTCTGAAATCTCAAAGCTACAGGTTCTTCCTATATAGAACCTTTCACCCTAAGACATTGAAGCTCGGAACCCTTCCTATATAGAACTATTCGCTTTCGACACAACAGGATTTCCTATATAATCTTGTGTGTCATGGGTGAATTCTTCGACCGGGTCCCTTCCTATATAGAATCGCTAGTCTTCACCTCGAGCCACAGTCGGTCTTCTTCCTATATAGAACTTTCAGCTTTCAGCTTTCCTCGGAGCGGAGGATTCTTCCTATATAGAACCTCTCTCTGGAGCTTGGAAACATATGCCTTTTGTATATGAAAACACTGTCTTCTCATTTGGGATTCACACCACGATGGCCATCGGTGTCTCTTCAGATTCGGGGATTCAGACCGAAAATGGCTACCAATCTTCCAATTTTAGGGACTCACGCCGAAGGTGGCTGCCGAAACTTCTTCAAATTTAGGGACTCACGCCGAAAATGGCCGCCAAAACTTCTTCAAATTTAGGGACTCACGCCGAAAATGGTCGCCAAACTTTCTTCAATGAAATCCACTTCTTAATGTTCTTTGATAATTCTTCAGGTACCTGTCCAAAATAAGAAAAAATTGACATGCCCCTATCTATATGATGCATGCAACGTAATGGTTTCTTTCTTTTCTTTTTCTTTTTTTTCTCTTCTCATTTTCTTTTTCTTTTAGCCTTTTTGTTCTAAAGTCTTACACCCTGAAAGGTCGTTCCTCAGATCTCTTCATCTCTTTACTGCTTTTTGTATGCTCTTAAATCCTCATTTGAACATACTTTTAAACCTTTTTGTGCGAAAGGCTTTCTTGTCTTTAGAGTTATCACCCGCCTTTATAAATGATCTTCTGGTTCTTATATTATTCTTATAAGAACCCTTGTCATCTTCTTGGCTTGGCGTTGCCCCATTCAACCACGGGCTCCACTGCTTTGAATTTTCTGGCCTATCATATAGAGCCTTGATCTATTTTTAGTCACCAGGGTGAGCCAAAATGCTTCAATCCCTTGAGCTCTTCCTTGATCTTCTCGTAACATTTCGACGGGAACTAACTCTCGGTCCCTATGCTTTAAATCTCATCATCATTCATTTTTAAAGTAAAGCAAAAGGCAATTTACTTGCGTATATTTCAACAAATAATGATTGTTTGAAAAGATAACAATCATTTCGAAAATCACAACTTGGACATTTTGAAAACATTGTTTGGAACAAATGGTAAACATCATAACTTTGGGAGAAAATGTCAAACCTTTTAAAACATGTTTGCCCCCGAAATATCAAACACCATAGCGCATCTGTTTCAAGTTGCCAGAGACCAACTCTAATGAAGCGCATATTTAGAAGATCTTGACCATTGTGGAGATATATGCCAATGTATAGTTTCTTATGGTCTAATAGGCTTTTGAGAGGAACAACCCTACCTAGTTTCTACCCCGTTTAAGGTGGCTCTCTTAATCTCACTATCTCACCATGCCCCATCCTTCCCTCATTTAGGTGTCGATCAAGCACTTCGAAGTTTGACGTTCCTTGAAGAAAAGTTAACCCTTATAGGCGGAATGAAATCTGAAGACATTCTCATTCAACTTGGATATCTATGGATGACCAGAATGGTCTTTGAGGCTTATAGGCTTTTGGTTTATGGTTAAGTGAAACAATATTTCTGTACTTGTGTAACTTGGATATGCCCATTATTCCTTCTCTTTTTTGATCACTCTAGACTGCCCGTTTTTGGGTTTTCACCCTAGAGTTCATTTCCTTTATTTTTATTGTAGGCTGCCTTGCATTCTGGCTATATACTGATGTTCGTTTTCTGTTCAATAATGTTTGATCCTTCAAAACTCCTCGGAACTGAGATTTCTTGAAGGACTACGATTACATTTCTGGGAATTCTTGTGATTGGCATGCCAAGATGAAATGTTATTCTTTCTTTTTTCTTTTCTCTTTTCTCTTTTCTTTTTCCTTTCTCTTGGATCGCTCTAGACTGCCCATTTTTGGGTTTTCACCCTAGAGGTCACTTCCTTCTTTTGTACCTTTGGATCAATGTATTTTGGCTGGATATTGATGCCAGCATGCTCAGGTAGACTACTCTTTTTCTTCATTTTCATGATCACTATAGACTGCCCATTTTTAGGTTTTCACCCTAGAGGTCATTTCCTTTTTCAAAATTGGCAATCTTCGGGCCGACTTGTCTTGACTTGGCTTCAATTCGAGCTTCTATACTAATTTTCAAAACTGATATTTACTTGAAATGTGGATTCCTTGTGTCTCTTGCACATAGTTGAAGTCTCGTTCTTGTATTGTTTGATCTGTGTGTGAAGCATAGACTGTATTCTTCATTTCTCTCTCTCTTTTTTTCTTTTATTAGACTGTTCATTCTGGGTTTTTAGCATTGAATCTCTTTCTTCTTATTCGAGTCTATGAATGTATCCTCGAATCAACATGGATCTATACTGGGTATTGATGCGATCTTCCGCTCGGAGTTAATTGCCTCTCTGCAGCTCTTCTGATATTTACTCGATCTGGATTGCTTCAGCCTCCTAATTACCATTTATCTTCTTTTTTGGTTTTTCGTTTGGACATATCCATGTTTTCAACCACTTTCTTTTGGTGGTTTTCTGATCTTCGTATCCAATCTGTATGGTCTCATCTGTGTCTTCTGGTAAAGTAAAAGAACAAAATTCGTTGTCATATTCACAAATGTCCTGAGAATGCCTTCATGGGGTAGAGGTTTAGGGTCAACTTTCATTTCAAGGATCTTAAACGACAAGTGCCTGAGAAGATAAATTCTTAAAATGGGAACTGCCCATTGTCTAAACACTCGCTTTTGTTCCTCTGTTGGCCTAAGTAAACTAGCAGATACTCACATTTACAATATCACCACAACATTCAATCTCTCCTAAATATATGCAACTTAGAGTTGATCTTTTGGGTTTGAAGCAAATGTACTGTTGCATTCAAAATTCGAGGACCTGGTATAGAAATGATATATACATACGTCCATTAAAAAATGCATGTATATGCATATGGGAAAACTACCCCATAAAAATAAAATGTATAAAGAATCAAGAATGTAAAAATGTTTTTCTAAATGGAAATGTGATTTTTAATTCTAATAAATAGTGGTTTTTTTGTTGAGGATTTCTTTGTGAAATGATGAGAAAACCGTAGGGACCTTTGGATTATCTCCAGGGTACTAACTCATTCTGCCCCTTCCAAGGTAATGTAGGCTTGCCTCTTCTCTTGTTTTTCCACCGCTGGATCAACTCTCTCGTCATGACTCCCTCGTCAACCAGCTTCTTAATTTTTCTATTAACGACCCCAAATTTCTTAGTGTCATGCCCCAGCGCCTCAATGTTTTGAAAGTGGTGCCCATTTATCTCTCTATTTCCTTCTGCTCCTAGGCAGGTCTGGTTTTTAAACTTAGGTCCCGGAGTGCATGTTCGATTATTTCTCCGACTGTCATGAAGTCCTCAAAGCTGGCTTTCATTTTCCCGAGCATCTTATTAAAGAAGAAATAAGAAAGATGACATGGAATTCACTTTCCTTTTCATCTACGGGAGGCTGCACTTGGGTCGCTAAACACATACACCTCAAAGCACATTCCTTGAAGCTTTCATCAGGTTTCATCTTCGTACCCTGGAGATACTGACGACTTGCTGCTGGGTCCAAAGCATATCATATCACGGTAGGTCCTGCTAGACTGTCGGGTAAGTAGTGGATTGGTAATTTTCAATGTAGCCCCCCATCTTTTTTTACAGAATATGGTCATACGAATCTTGGGGCATCTTTTCCTTTATTATGTACAAATCTGGAAATCTTTGGAATCCGGAGGAACGACCAAATCGAGGCTCAAACAGAGTTTTCTTGTATTAAAGGCATCAAACTTCTTTTTCTCTTGAGTCCATCTTTTAACTACTCGAATCTTGATTTTTGAGTGTGTTCAATTCTTTTATTCATGATAAAACTCTAATTGTTCTTTGGATTACCCCCCAAAAATTTTATGCAAGGTAGTGATAGTGTTATGTAAAATATGTCATGATTGTACAATGTAATGCAATGCAATGCATGAATGCAAATGCGGTGTTGATTCTCGAACAGTCCTTAAAAGACTTTCAATCAATAGAAAAATGTCTGGTTGCAAGAAACTAATAATGAATTACAGGTGACAGTTAGCTTCTTTCTGGAGATCTTGACTTCGGGAAGCAAAACATGTGCTCTACGTCTCGACGTCGTCTTCAGGATGATGGATGACTTCGTCTTCTCTTCTTATTCTATGGACTCGTGACGTCATGATCTTTATTTTTGTGGCTTCTAAAAATGACATCAACAAGTGCAGGCATAATACAGATAAGATCTTTTCTGAGTGCAAACGAATAATACGTCTAAACAGGGATGGATTCTATCGGCCATAAGGGAGTACTTTAAAAAAATTTAGGGTTTAAATTAAAATTCTCAAAGATCATTTGGTTTAAAAATTTCCCCATTTTTATTATCAAAAATTTTAACTTACTTAAAAATGAAACTTTTAGGTTTCTTTTTGTTATTATTATTATTCTGAAAGTTTTATGAGAGAAGAAGTTTCAAAGCAAAATAATAATATTTCCAATTTTTTTCTTTTTTGGTTTCTTAATGAGTTAAATTAAAATCTGAGAATTTTAAAAATGGTCAAATGTGAAGATTTAAAATTGGGGTTCTGCGGCCCTGACTGAATCTTCTGCGTCGCACGTGCCTTATTGTCGTACCGTCTTTTTTCGCGATTGGTCTTTACTCGGCCTAACTTGATACTGTAATATTATCGTTCCCGGCAAAGCAGACTTTTTCTATTTTGAAAGCCTTTTAATGAATTGTTCTTGAATCAACACCATGTCATGATATGCAACATGAATGCAAATAAAGCCGTTGATTCCGCTGGTAATCACCCTTTCGAATGACTTTCATGGGAATTAAAGGGTCCAGATTACAAAAAAAATCCATATTACAAAAGGAGTCCCTATTACAAAAAGAGTCTATTACAAAGTCTTAATTACAAAATAAAGTTCTACACATAATCCGGGGTTACGAAAGGTCGGAGAGCCGCGACTTCGGTAGCTAAGTCATTCACACGCCTTGAAACTCGTTGTATGTCCACCATCAGGGTCTCGTGTGTATACTTTGGCACTACACGCTCGTTCGGCAAATTGTTACATCGGATCTGTTGAGTAATCTCTGACCGATGTCACGCGACTGGATCGATGATGTCCTTCCTAAGACACCTTTTTTCCATGATGAAAGAATTTTTAATCGGGCAAACCACTTGAATCAACGCCTCTATGTAATGTGGATGCAATGATAATGCAACAAAAATATGTGTAAAAATAAAATAAAACACAAAAAGAAATGAGTTAGTACCGGATAAAAATAATAAATACATAAATAAAAGGACAAATTAAATAAGGTAAATAAACAAAACGACCCTATTTATCTAGTCCAAAACACCTAAGGTTATCCGCATGGCTCTAAAGGGTGGGTTTCTATGTTCTCTACATGCAGTTTTGGTGCTAAGAGGTACCCGAATTGTCCTTGCTGTCCCCTACTAAGGGTAGCAAGGCCCCCGATCATCACCCATTATAGGCTCCTTTCAACCGGGTTCAATTCAGGAGGACCCATTCGCTTATGCTCGTACGAAGGAACGATATCCTTACGAAAGCATAAGGTACTCGAGCCCCGAAGGTACTTGCTAGGCCCATACGGGAGAACGATATCTCCACGAAAGCATTAGCGTTTTCCCCCCACTTAAAAAAAACGGGTTTATATGCCATATTTTAAATGCGTTAAAATAAACGCGCAATTATAACCGAATGTTAATTTAATAGTCACTTTAACCTGGAATTTCTAATATTAATAAAGCGTTGATTAGTTTAAAAGCTTGACTCTCATTTTTTTTTGAAAAACAAAAAATTATCCCCAGCGGAGTCGCCATCTGTAGCGATGTCTTTTTTTCTTCTTTCATCGCTAAATAAAACGTGGTGGATTTTTGAAGGTGTTTGAAAGGTGTTTGTGATTCTTTTGGATATAAAATATTTATTCCGTGGGGTTTTTTAAAAAACCGCATTTTAAAAAATGGAGTCGCCACCGGCCACTTAGGTAGGACGGACACCATAAAACCAGAGATTCAAAAAATGTTGGGTTCGGGAGTCGGTTACGGATGGGGAACGATTAGCACGCCCACACCGCCCAAAATTGGTACTTTAATAATTACCGCTTTATTAATATTAGATTTTTCGGGTTAAAGTGACGATTAGTTTAAAATTCGGTTATGATTGCGAATAAATTTTAAAGGTCCCGTTATCCGAGGGTAAACGCCCAACCACTATCACTACGCCTAATACTGGCCCCGTTTACGCTCGGATAAAAGGGCACCGCATTGACAATTTATATCTCGATATGCAATCTTAGTGGGCAAAATATAAAACATGGCAAATAATTTAAATGCAATAAATATTAACATAACAGAATACTAATCTAACATAAATAAAATGCTAAATTAAAACATACATATATACATATTAATCTAACTCATAAATAAAAACATATCTAGCATAAATAAAATACTAACATTCATAAATATTAATCTAACACAAATAAAAACATATTAAATATTAATCTAAAACATAAACATGCAAAATAAAAAATAAGACTACAATTTTGAAATAACTAATACTTCATTAATTTATAAAAATTACAACACTAATAAAAAGGGAAGAAAATATACCTAATTAGGAGCTCGTATGACAAACCCCGATTGAACCCCACCGAGATCTACCGTGACCCCTCCAAAAATTTAACTAGATCGGACCTAAAATAAGACCCTGATCGAATGTTGGATCGAACCAACTGGGGTTGTGGGCACTGCCCCAACCCCGGCCAGCCTTGCGGCCGGCCATGCCCCTATGAATTGATGGCAATTCAATTGTCAATTTCTCTTCAATTTTGGGCGTGGAGTTGCTCTCCAAATGGGGTGCCTATTTATAGGCTAAAAGGATGGGTTAAGGGTGACGTGGAGCACCCTGCTCCACACAATTTTCTTCCTTTTTTTTAATATATATTATTTTTTTTGATTTTTTATATTAATAATTTTATTATTATAATAACACTAATAACACTAAAACCCGGTCAAAAATGAGTGATTACAGGTTTGATCTTGCAGCTCCTTTTACGGTTCATATTGTTGTGTCTTTGTTTTATTTACATTTGCTCTTGAACAACTCTGTTGAGCTCGTGTTCATGTTATCGTGATCGTGAAATAAAATAAATTTGGAGTATTTTTTTCTCTTTCAGTGCTTTTGTCTCGATTTCGGTTAACTCAAATGGCAAAAGGGATTTTAACGAAATCCTTTTTAAAAAAATTATAATGATATCACATTATTGATTATACAAATAATTGTGTAATTAATATAAATTATTGATTATTACTAATATTTGTATAATTAATATAATTTTTCTAAACTTCTAATTGTTTTAAACTTTGGAGACTTTTTAAATATAAATATTGAAGACTTTACTAGATTTTTTACTCAAATATTGCTTTAGGATTTTTTTCTCTCAAAATATGGTTATTCTCATTTTAATTCCTGAAATATTGCATTTGCTACAGTACCCTAGAAGTCGAATTCAACAGAATCCGACTTTGAACAATGTTTTCCCAAAAAACCCCTAAAAATTGCTTGAAGCCGAATCCTCTTGAACCAGCCTTTAGGGGTTTTTTTGGAATTTACTGTTCAAAGTCGGATTATGTTGAATCCGACTTCTAGAGTATTGTAGCAAATGCAATATTTCGGGAATTAAAATGAGAAGAACTATATTTTGGGAAAAAATAAAATCCTAAAGCAATATTTGTGTAAAAATTCCGACTTTACTTGGTTGATTTTTTAAGCTATTAAATTTAGTAGTAATAAATATATAAAACTGTTCATGGTTAATCGAGTAACTGTACTGAATAAACCGGTTAACCGTTTAGGCGGTAACCGTTTTAAACAGGACGATAATGGTTTATCAAAATGTCAAATCAAGACTTTCGGTAATTGTACCAATAAGCCGTGCTAGTACGGTTAAATGTTCATAAACACCCCTACAATTTATGTATAAAAAATAATCTGTAATTGTTATTAAATATTGTTTTCCCCTCTTAGATGCCACTATGCAAAGTTCGTGCCCATGCCGGCCCTTGAAAATGAAAGACTAACCAATTTTCTGCATCATAGAATTTCGAACTCAAAAACTTACTTAAGTGATACCAAATTATTTATTATTTGGACTAATTTCTGTTAATTGTTAATTTTTTCTTTAATTTAACCTTTAACTTTTTGTCGGCATTAATTTATAAATTTAAGTTTTTGTCTATTTTAGTCTTTTTATCATATGACATTATGAGTATGCTACATAATACAAACCTATCAACTAATGTTAACCCAAAACAAGCATGGACCAAGATAATAAAATTCACGAATTAAAATTTGTTTTATCCCTTTATTACAAAATATTATATTTTTAAATAATGCTTTGATCATTCCAATATTTTTATTTATTTTTAATCCCTTATTGCATGCCATTCACATTTAGCGTTTTATACTATCCACTAGGGTAACTGAAAAATAAGTTTCAATTATACTTTTTTCATTTTAAATGTCTAAATTTTATTTTTGTTGAGTACATGTTTAACATTTCATTTTATTATTATTTTAATTTTTGTGACAAACGTTGAAAAATATGTTATACAATTAACGTGCAACACACAACTTATTTTTTTAACCGTTCTTATTTACAAAAATCATAAAATCATTATTTTTTACAAAAAAAATCAAATCCTCAAATCCTTTACACTAGATCAAACACTTAATTTACGGTTAAACTTTTATCTTGACATTAAACACTAAATCAACTTTAAACACCTAAAACAAAAAAATAATTAAAATTTTTCCTGTTGATAGATCGATTTTAAAATGATAACGAAATAAAGCATTAAACATTTATCCTGACAAAAAATACTTCAAACATCTAAAATAAAAAAGTATAAATCATACACTTAATTTACGGTTAAACCTTTCCACAATAACAAATGTTAGAGGGAAATTCATATCATGATATAAACTCATGTGATCCAATCTTAAATAAACCATTTGCAGATTCACCTCTTCCATGGTCATATACATACCTTGATTATTTGTCAATATATATATATATACATACCTTGATTTTCTCATTGTTTGAAATTATTATATAAATAAAGACTAACAATAATGTTGTCTTTTTATATAGGCTTAATAGTCAAAAATGTGCTCAACCTATACTTTTTTTTAGTTTAGTGTCTAAAGTTTTTTTTCAGGCTACTTTGGTGCCTAACGTTTCATTCCGTAACTCAAATTAGGTTTTTTCGTCAATGGCCATTAAAAAAATTTCGTTAACCAATTATAACATGACAAGTGGCATGTTTTTATTTATTTAATTAATTTTTGAATTACTTTAAAATTATGTATTTCATAAAAACCTAAAGTTTTAATTTCTTTCAAACAAACCCTCAAATCACATCTCCTTCACCGTCCGGCATCCCCCACACGTCGGTGGTTCACCGTTCACCACCCAAGCGTTGGGTACCTTACCGTTCAACATCCCCACCCTCTAGCCGTCGGTTAGAAACCCAATCAGTCTCTTTTTTCTTCATTTTTAGATGTTCATCGACGGAACAATCGATGGTTCATTCGCCGATTTTTGACGACAGAATCATAGGGCTTTCAGTCGTGGGGGGCCGACGAAGGCAATGGTGATTGATAGTGGTTGAATCGGTGGTGGGAGGGGAGGAATTTAGGGATCTAAGGTTTGGGTTTGGGGTTTTAGAGAAATTAAAGATTTTGGGTTTTTTTATAAAATTAAAGTTTTTTTAATTTTTAGAAAAATAAAAATTAAAGAAAATACCAGAATATGTCACATGCCGTGTTTTTATTGGATAACGGAAAATTTTTAACGTCCGTCATAAAAAAACTCAATTTGAGTTACGGAATAAAATGTTAGGCACTGACCCGAAAAAACGTTAAACACCAAAATAAAAAAAGAATAGGATGGGCACATTTTTACTATTAAGCCTTATATATATATATATATTTAAAAGTTCACACGTCTTCATTGAATACCTCACCCACGTGTTAAACATTGTACAAATAATAATAATAACTACATTTTCATTATTAAATGTAATACGAAGTTAGTTCTTTTTTAATGAGTGTTACAATTTACAATTACACATTACAAAAAAAAAAAAAAACACCTTAAATCATGTTAAAAATATTTAAAATTTTGTCAAGTATTTTGAATATCAAAATTTAATAATAAGAATCTAACTGTCATTTTTATGATTGAAGCAACATCCGTTGAGATGTATGGAAAAAGTTTGGTGCTTTTTTTATATATATTTGAATGAAAACGTTTAACTTATCGATGCCAATGCATCTATTTATATTGTTAATTATCTGAACTTTAATTGATATAAAATTATAATAATAATTAAATAATCAATCTAAAGTAATAAGTGTAATTTAATAAGAATATAAGATCTATTTAAATAATGTTATCAAATTAAAATTTTTAATTAATATTACCTTTATTATATGATTGCTAGTAAGATATTAAATTGTTTATTTTTAAATTCATATTATTATTATTAATATTATTATAAATTATTCACTTCACTTGAAAGAATAGACGAACGCATAATTTTATATTAGGGAGACGAACTTATAAAATTTTAGGGGCCGAACTTATAAAATTTTAGAATGAGCGAAAATAGATTTTCAATAGAAAATTTGTAAAAAAAAAATCTAAATCATATATAGATTTCAAATTTTAAAGGCTTAATACCAAAATAAGTGCCCAAACTATCTCATTTTTCCTTTTAGGTGCCTAAACTATTTTTTACCCATTTTAGGTGCCTAAACTATCTCGTTTTCCCCTTTAGGTGCCTAAACTTTTTGTTTGCACCTTTTAAGTGCCCAAACTATCATTTTTTGGTCAAACTAGGTGCCTAAACTATCATTTTTGTCAAAATAAGTGCCTCAACTTGACCTTAAAAGGGAAAAAATGATAGTTTGGGCACCTAAAAGGGGCAAAAAATAGTTTAGACACTTAAAAGAAAAAAAATATGATAGTTTAAGCACTTATTTTAATATTAAACTAATTTTAAAAGTGCAATCGCCCCCAACCCCTCGGTCTATCCCTGCTTGGAAGGTATTTAAGCAACACACAAGAAGATTTGTCTCTTCAAAGATTAAGTAATCTTCCCCAATGTCCAAATTAGACCATTCAAAATTTCCAAGTTTGGTTTGAAAAACTAACCATCTTCCAAAGAAATCAGAAGAGAATATGTGTGCAAGTCAAGATAATTAAGTAAAATCAAGTTGCAACTTAATGAATAAAGTTTTAATTGGCAAATTAATAGCTTAGCATTCATGCTTCGTTTGGTATGAATATTATTTTCTGCGCGTTTTAGTATACCAGGTAGGATTAATTAGTGGTATTGTCGAGATTTGACCTATCTAAGGGTTGTGTAATCTGTTTATGTATGAAGACTCGTCCAAATTTAGAAGAGTTTGAAAAGAAAATTTCGGCCAAAAAAAAGTCTAATAGTTTAAAACATGGGTAGAATAGACTCTAATATTCAAAACTCGAATCCAATCCGACGCACACTTTTTTTATTCAATCTCAATCCAAATTGAACCATGTTGGATGAGTCAACAAACAGATAAATAGTACTTCATAAAACCCCATGACCAAATTGGATGAGCCACCAGACAGATAAATAGTACTTCATAAAACCCCATAATGATGAAGGCGCGTTATGAGCACTTTCTGACCGATGGGGAGTGGAAGGCAATGAAGATTTCTTGTTGGTCATAATTCCTTGGTACTTTAAAATAACCAAAACAAAAGAATGATGTTAGCATAAAGAGGAGTTATCAATAATCAGTTGATCTAGTGAGATGTGGTGTTAAATTCTTTAGATAAAGTTAGAGGTTCAAATCTTGATATTGTAAATAGAAAAAATTTAATTGGGAGAGTCGTCTATATAATGAGCCTTTGCAAAATTTAATCTGAATTAATCGATCAATATTCAATAGGTCAGAAACTAATGGTTAAACTAAAAAGAAAAAAAAAACTAATGTTAACGTCTGGTATTTATTGAAGTATACCTTTGTCCTACACACTTATTTATCAAGGTATTTTTTTGGTGAAAAGAGGTGTGATTCCATTAATCAGAAGATCATACACCTTACATGTTAGCACATGCCTCATAAAAAACTTCCCTAACTTAATTGGAGGAAAAGAGTACACATGTTAACATAACGAGAACAAATTACATAGCATCTAATACGTCATTATGGAGCAACGGGATAACAGGAGCCGGAGGATTACCCCAATATGTTACCTCCATGATATCAAATACCACCAATTTTGCCAATGCATTCGCAACTTTATTCCCATCCCACGAAACATGTTGTAATTTGGCCGTCCACTGTCTTTGACGCAAATCTATAAAATAATGACCTAATGCACATGAATTCAGTAAAGATGAGCTCATCCGAAGAATATTCAATGCCTCCAAACTATCCATCTCAAGAATAATCTGTCGATACTCTCATTTTCATACACTCATTTTTAATCTTCTTGAAATGGCCCATTTTATTTATATTATTGGATAAATATCTAAATAAAAAATATTTTTAGGGTTGTTGATATAAAAGTATGATATTATATTTAAATAAGAGTATATTTTTCTTGAGTATGTTCAAATAAGAACTCAAATTTTTAGATATATTCGAATGACAGAGAAAAAATATTTGTTACCAAAAAAGTTAATCATTTGTCACAATTTAATTGGAGGATTAAATTTACTGAATTAAAATAAGATCAAGATTAAATTGATAAAAAGTAGGGGAAATTACATATTTAGTACCTTAACTATGTTCGCGTTACTATTTTGGTACCCCAACTATTATTTTTTGGCAAAATGGTACCTAACGTTACATTTTTATCCTATTTTGTACCTCCGATGTTTAAAATTAACGGAAATGGTGACGTGACTTGGGTTACTAACAGTTAAAGTCCAAAAACTTATACAATCTATCAATTTAGTCTAAAATTCTATCAATTTAAACATTATTTTAATTTTTGGATTAAAATTGTAAATTCCTCAATTTTCTTCTTCCAGTCGAACAATTTATAGGATTTTGGAGTTTAAAAAACACGCAAGGGACAATCAAAACTTTAGGATTCGCGAATCAATGGGAGGCTAATGCAGGGTCCATTGGAGGACCCAAACTCCACAATCGGGACACCGGTGAGAATACGGGGGTTGAGAAAGGTGTAACGACCCAAATTTTAGAATTTGAGGGTCGGTTTAACCTGAAGCGTGGGTTCACGTTTGGGTCGAGATGTTTGGGCTTTGAGAACCTTTGTAGGTTTTTATCTTGTGTTGGATATGGCCTTTTGGGTCACCATGTGAGTTGAGAACATGATAGGAGGGCAAATGGGTAAATTACCCTTTTTTGAAGTAAGAAAGAGGTTGTATCCTTTACCGGTCTACAGATTGGAAGAGGATGATATCATCTTTGTCCCCTTCATCTTCTCTATCATTTTCTCTTCTATATTTCCTTGAGAGCCCAAGACAAAGGTGAAATCTTTGTCATTTCTAGTGAGAATCTCATATTTGTGGTTGAAGACGGTGTAATCTACATCAAGTGATCTATCTTTTAAGGTATGGATGGAGGGTTTTGATGGATAGTAGAGTTTTAGTAGGGGTTGAAGAGGAAAAAGGGGAATGAAGGATCTAACTTCATTTCTTATTGTAAAGTTCTTTCTTTTGTATCTTTTGACTTTTCAACAATGTTGTAACCCGTTTTACAAAATCTCTTTGTAGTGAAAGAGGTGGAAAAGCTTCCAAGGCTCAAGAGAAGAGGAGGGCTTGGTGTGTTGGCTTGGAGCCTCGTTTGCAGCCTATCATCAAGGTTAGTACACTACTAAATCCTTTGTGTTCCTAGAAATCGTAAATTCAATTTTTTTGTTGTTTGGTTGACATTTTGGTTGTTTGAGTGCTTGAAACCTCTTTAATGGCTAATCCTAAGATTGGTGTTAAAATGATGTAAAAATGGTAGAAAACCACTTAAACTCTCTTTCATACCTTGTATGTTTGATTAGGGGTCTTAACTTTGGGTTTTGGGGGCTTGGAAGATGATTTACGAACTCCAAAAAATAAATTCTAGGTTCAAGTATCGATAGGGGTTGAACGCGTATTGATACCATATGTTAAACTTGATGAGCACAAGCAATTCTTGAAGGGCGTATCAGTACACCTAAGGAGGGTATCGATACCCCCTGTTCTACTAGAATATCAGTAGTAAAAATGGGTATTGGTACGCTTAGGTGTGTATCGGTACTGAAAAGTGTATCGATACACGGCCTCGTGTATCGGTACAGGGTTGATGGTTAAACCCATGTATGTGTAAAGCTTGGTATCGATACGCATTGATGGGTATCAGTACCCTAAAAAGTGTATCGATACACGAATAGGGGTATCGATACCCTCTGAGTAATCTGCCCAAAAATACGTTTTGAGTTCGAAGGGACTATATTTCGATGATTAAGGCCCAATAGGCTTCTAACGTGGTAAAATTGAGAATTTGAGAATTTGACCTCATAAATGAGCATAATGAGTAATAACTTATTATAACCTTGGGTGACTTATTGTGTTGTTTCGATGAGGATCCTTTGTGGATCGTATGATGGTTGCATGCCACGCAAGGGCATTAGTATGGTTGAATTACCTTGTTTGGTGGGATTTTGATACCCAATGTGAGTAGAGTGTATTGTAACATTATGGTTAAATATTCCTAAATGTAAAAACCCGAGGCTTAGTAGGGCTCAAACTTATTCGAAGATGCTCAAAAAATGATTTTGAGCATGAGTGTACGTACCCGATGCTTAGCAGAATCAAGCCTCACTTAGAGTGTGTGTACCCGATGCTTAGTAAAATCGAGCCTCACTCCAAGTTTGTTGGTATTATATGTATGATTGCTATGTGAGACTCTTACGTTCTTATTGATTGATATATGTGTTTAGAAGGCTAAAGGTAGCACCATATTGATGTAATGTTATTGCCATATTGTCATCTTTAGCTGCATGCTCTTATTTATGATTTGCATGAAGCATGGTTAAGTGAAAGTGTATCCACTGAGCTTCATTAGCTTAGCATTCAGAATTGTTGTTTCCGTTCGCATGTTAGTAGGTTGGCGTGTATTGTTGGAGTACAATCGGAGTAAGACCTCAACCTCAAGTTATTGTATGAGTACAATACTTAGACTATTTGGGCTATGTATTCATAGGACCCTATGTTGTATTGTAACTCATATTTTGGATTTTAACTTAAGTGTCAAATTCTTTTAACTATGTATTTTAAATGGAGCTCATCATGTAATGTTTTAATTATTATTCTACTTTGAAATATTTAAACTAATTTTATGAAATGTATGTGGTATGGGCTAAATCAATGTAACACCCCAGACCTGTATCCGTACACGAATATGAATCGAGCATGTCACAGAAAATATACAATATACTTACCATGCTAAATTTAGGCTAACAATTTTTTTTTCTTAACTCATAATACTAATATTGTCAATTTAAAAGATAAGCATAAAGTATTATAATTATATAAATCGTGTTTTAATTTCGAACTATTACAAGGCAAGCCAGATTTAAAATTTTACAAAACTGACAGGTTACTTAATTACATGCCACTAAATACAACAAAATAGGATGCCATAGATACAAGAAAATAACTTGTCTACGTTGTAAGCCCTAATACCCGATCTGATGCAAAAGCTATCCCACTTGCTATTCCGGCAACCTACGCGTATCACCGAAATACATACTAAGAATATACTCAGTGAGGCATAAGGTAAGTAACATGAAATAAGCCATAAACAATTTATGATACTTGTAAAACCTATTAAATTTCATAATACTTTTCATAATATGCAGGGAAAAAACATATCATATTATGTTGAAACATAATTTAATTCATCAATTAAAAATCGTATAGCCCAAGGTAATATTGAGTGACTAATATACGAGTCGTGTACTAAAAGTACTATTCTTTACGAGCGCCATAATTAAATGATGAAAACAAGCGCCACCGGAGTGACGAAACGAGCAACACATTAGAGTATCGAACAAGCGACACAATAAAGTATCGAAACGAGCGACACCCGAAGGTATCGAAAACGAGCGACACCCGAAGGTATCGAAAACAAGCGACATGTTGAAATCATGTGACTCTAATGGTATACCACAATATTGTCTACTCATGACCAAGGGCAAATATAAAAATATTTCCTGCAATAACATAATGGCTAGCATGGCATTATAATTTAAATCATGTAACTCAATCGTAAAGGAGCAGTTCATACTCCAATACGCCCATTTCCATTTTACAATATGCTGCCATTCTTTAAAAATACGAGACAAGTATCATTTAAAATAATTTCATACTTTAAAAAAATAATTACCTTTTTAGGTCGACTTATCGCAAGTCTTCCTATCACATATTATAAAAACATGCATGCACTCACCTTTGCCTTGTATCAAAATGCCTCACTACTCGATTTCAGTCATGTACTTTTTCTTTGCCCTTTCGATTATTATGTCCCCGATTTGACTGATTATCTACAAAAATCATAACATATACCATTTCAAAGTATATGTTAGAATATTCTCAATTCACCAATAATAATGGAAATAACCAATAATTATCTAAAATCAATAAAATTGATCCGATAAAAATTTCCATATTCGAACCAATTTTTTCACACTTTTTATAAAAATTTCCAAACTTTGCATTTTAGTCCCTAAGGACATTTTCAAGCTTCTAACATCAATTTCAAGCTAAATCCTTGCATTTTTCATCAAATACACTCAAGGACCTAAGCTTTAGAAATTTCCAACTTGGTCACTAATATTTCCGAAAATTACAATCAAGTCCCAAAGTCACCAAAAATTTCAAATTAAGCCTCCAAACCACTTAACTTGATTTTTCAAGCCACTAAACTCCAAAAACAAACTTTATAATTTAGTCCCCAAACTTTTCGAAATTTGCAAATTGGTCCCTAATGCCAAATTAATTAGGGTTTTCACTCCAAACCATTTATATCATCATTCTAAACAATTATTTCTTCTACAACACCTTCCAATTCAATTTTTATCAAAAACCCTAAAATTTCCTCTTTAAAAATCAAGACTTTTTTTCTTTAATCTAACAACAAAAATATACTTGAATCACTTCCATTTCATCATTTCCAACCTCAAACCAAAAATTTTGCCGTAGTTTCCCCATAATTCTTCATCTAACCAGTCCTCCAAACTCAACAAAAACACATAGAAACTAAGCAAAAATTATATCAAGATGTAGAGAAAATCAAGGAGATTGATTTCTTATCTAATAGCAAAACCTTAAAACTAACCTTGTAAGCTCAAAAATGATGTTGAAATTTTTTTTTCTCCCTTGGCTAAGGCTTTCGAAGCTTGCTGGAAGAATGAAGATAATGGTTTGATTTTTTTTATCATATTTATCCTTTTTATTTTTCTTTAATAATGCCATTTGGCATTATTAATTACCAAATACTTAAAAATAAATCAAACCAAGCCACATGTATTCATATTTAATTACTACCATGACAAGTGTCATATAATTAAATTAATTTTTTTTTCATTTAATTAATCTTATCCATCATTTGACAAAATCAAATTTGACTATAGTTAGATTTTAACTAACTAGTAGAAAACTAACTAGTTCTCTTGAAATTCAACCAACCTCAAGAAACCAACCAAAACATAATAAAATATTCAAAATGAATATTTTATAAATTTTCCAACTCCAATGGGGCCCATCTCTAAAATTTAAACTCGATTCGAAATACCGATAATTAATAAGGTATCGAATATGATCGAATCTAAACAGTCTCAGAAAATTCTCAAATTTCAGAAAAAGGTTCCTTGAGTCTAACTAAGGCTCCAATTAAAATTTCATAATTTTCCGAGTTCTAATACTTACCCGAAAAATTTACCAAAACTTATATCTTTACTAGCTTTTTACACAATTCTCATACCAAAAATCCGATTCCCACTGAATTTATTCTTCTGATCTAAACTATTCATTTTTACCATAAAATTTATTATTGGGAAAATTACCATTTTGGTCCTTATAATTTCCCAACCTTTCACTTTTGTCACCAAACGTTGAAATCTTACGTTTTAGTCACCAAACTAAAACTATCAATTTTAAGAACTTTGCAAACTAATCACCAAGCACATATAAAGCAAATATAAATCAACTAACAAGCAAATTTTGGGGTATTACAATCAAGTTAAAATTTTATGTATGGTTTGGGCTTGAGGCCCAAATGTGGCATCCTAGTCGAGGGTGTTACATTTAGTGGTATTAGAGCTTAGGTTTAGCCGGTTCCAGAAAGCCTCGGGGTTGTCTAGAGAGTGTTATATAGGTGTCTAGTGAATACGTTGCCCATAAGTTAAAGCTGTACTTGTTTAAGCTGAATATTCAATGGTGTAACCTTATTTGTTTGCTTGTGCAGAAAGTAATCATGTTAAGGAGGGTACGTGATCGTGAGAAAAGTATGGCTCCCGAGAAAGAACTATGATAAGGATTCTATCCTCAATTCGAAGGAGATATCTGACGATGACAGAGGTCGAAGGGCCAATTATTTCTCTCATCTGCACCAGGTCCTTCACTGGATTGTGAAAGTCATACCTAGGCCTTTGGCTACCCAGCACAAGACGCTAATTGAGAGAGAGCATCAACATGGTGTAACAAACTTTCTTAGATCGGGACAAGACAATCTAGTTAAGACGGATCATTTGTTGACAAACACATGTTGGATCATGAGACATATGAGGTTTGAACATGAAGATAAGTTGATATGTGCTCTCCCTATTGAAGGAAAATGCTCGAGAATGGTGAAAGATAGTAGAGTTGGGATGGTATCTTAACCATTCTACTTGGGATAACTTCTTGGATAAATTTGAGAAAAAAGTATGTGGGAGAAGCTCGCATTGATAGTTTAAGGGATCAGTTTAACCATTTGGTCCAAGAAAACTAGTCAGTCTTTGAGTATGATCAAGAATTTCTACAGTAGAGTAGGTATGCCCCTAAGTTGGTTGCTACCGAAAAGATAAGATGCAAGAGGTTTGTAAAGGGTTTGAGGAAGAAAATTCAAACCTACTTGACTTTTGCACCACCAAAAGTGTTCAAAATTGACTGTTAGTGCCAAGTCGCTTGAGCAAGTGTAAGGATTGACCTATGGCTCAGCTGGTGGGCAAGAAAGCTCGAGTGAAAAGACTCAAAACTTCTCCAACAACTCATAATCTTATTCCGATAAGAATAGAAATTGTTAAAACCAAGGTAGATGAGCTTCGAATCGAAACTCAAGATCAGATCGTAGGTCAAAATCAGCTGACCATAAGAAGCCTTCGTCTTCATCCATGATGTGCTCAGAGGGCTCACAAAAGAGTGCTGGCACATCAATTTGTAATCTATATGGACATAAGCATAGAAGCAAGTGTTAGGGGACATCTAGAGTTTACTATAGTTATGGGTCACCGGACCATTTTCTGAGGGATTATTTGACAGCTGCTGACACCACCCTGGTCCAAACTCAGAGGACCTCTTATCCACCTCAGAGAGGTTGGGGCTTTACTAGTTGAGGGGCGAGCCATATGTCCAAACATCATAGTAGGGGTACAATCTAATCTACTGCTAAGACACCCGCAAGATAGTACATAGTCAAGGCCCAGGAGGACTGTAAGGCTATCGATGTCATCTCTAGTACGCTTATCTTGTTTTTAGTTCTTATAGTTGCTCTTGAGGATTCGGGGTTTACTCATTCTACATCAATAGTGGAATATCTCTTTAGTAGGGTATTCTTGTTGATAATCTTGAGACATGAGTTCGTGTGACTAGTTCTTTGAGGTATGATGTATTAGTGGATCAAGTGTATCAGATATGTCTGATTGAGGTTTAGGGTTTAATTTTTCTAGTTGATATGATGGTATTATTGTTCTAAGAGTTTGATGCTATCCTAAGGATGGATTGACTGTTTGAGCATAGCGCACGATTGAGTTATAGGGCAAAGAGCCTTAAGCTTCGTGGTTTGGATGAGGCCAAGTTGGTGGTGAAGGGTGAGAGGAATCCTTGCTATTCCAATATAACATCGACTTTAGTGACTCAAATAATGATCCAACAAAGTTGCAAGACCTTCTTGGCTCGCGTGGTTGACATAAGTGTTGAGAGTTTGATGTTTGAGAGCCTTCAGACGATTAGAGAGTTTACCAATATATTTTAGAAGAGTTGCCCATGACTACCTGTAGATCGTGAATTAGAGTTTTGGATAGATATAATGCATGGCACGGTGCTAGTATCTATTGCACCATATCGCATGGATCCCATGAAGTTGAGGGAGTTAAAGAATCAGATTCAAGAGTTGCTGGAAAGAGATTTTATCCGACCGAGCATCTCACCTTGGGGTGCACCGGTCCTGTTCATCAAGAAGAATGACGGGTCAATGAAAATGTGTATTGATTATCACCAGCTCAACCAAGTAACGGTGAACTGTTATCCCCTACCAAGGATTGATAACCTATTTGACCAGTTGATAGGTGCCCATGTGTTCTCAAAGATCGACTTGAGGTTAGGTTACTACCAGTTGAAGGTAGTGGAAGAAGATGTTCAGAAAACCGCTTTCAGGATGTGGTATGGACATTATGAGTTTTTTGGTAATGCCTTTTGTGCTTACCACTGCACCTATGATTTTTATAGACCTAATAAATCGGATCCTTTAGCTCTACCTAGATCAACTTGGTGTGGTCTACATAGATGATATCTTGGTTTATTCGAGCTTAGAGGATGAGTACGACTATCATCTTCGTGTTGTTCTTCAGATCTTGAGGGAAAGACAGTTTTTTGTCAAGTTCAATAAATATGAGTTTTGGCTTTCTGATGTGGCACTTTTGGGCCACATTATTGTAACGGATAGGAATCGAGTCAATCCATAAAAAGATTCAAGCAATGGTAGAGTGGAAACCACCTAGGAATATCACAAATGTCTGTAGTTTCCTTAGACTTGTTGGATATTATCGCCGTTTCGTCAAGGGTGTTTCCATTATAGTATCACATTTGATCAAGTTGTTGCAGAAATGAGTTCCATTTGAGTGGAACGAGAGGAGATAAAAAAGTTTTAAACAGTTAAAAGTTATCTTAACGAGGCTCCGATTTTGACGCAACCCGAACTCAAAAAGGATTATATTGTGTTTAGTGATGCTTTATTGAATGGGTTTGTTTGTGTTCACATGCAAGAGGGTAAGGTGGTTGCTTATGCTTCAAGACAACTTAAGCCTCATGAACGGAACTACCCTATGCATGATTTGTAGCTTGCCGCGGTTATCTCAACATTGAAGATTTGGAGGCATTATCTGTATGGGGGAAAGTGTTACATCTACATCGATCATAAGAGTTTAAAGTACCTCCTCACCCAAAGGGAGTTAAATTTGAGGCAAAGATGGTGGATTGAGTTGTTAAAGGACTATAATTGCATCATAGAGTATCACACAGGTAAAGCTAACGTAGTGGCCAATACTTTAAGCTGAAATTCTATATCAGATTTGAGGGTGATGTTTGCCCGTTTAAAGATGACCGAGGATGGTAGATTGTTAGACGAGCTTCGTGTAGCCTACCTTAGTGCAAGAGATCAATAGGACACAAATTCTAGATGAAAAGTTGGTGACAAAGATTAAGATGGTTCAGAGAGGCGAGACGTCCAATGTTAAAATTCAAGATGGTAGGATCTTGTACTTCAAAGATCGGTTGTGTATCCTAGCTTTAAATGATTTGCGGGACTGTATACTGTGAAAGGTACATCGTAATCTGTTTGCTATGCATTCGGGGAGTAACAAGATGTATCAAGACCTTTGTTTTTTTATTGGTGGCCTAGTATGAAAAGAGATGTATCTAAATTTTTGACAAGATACTTAGCTTGTCAGCAAGTTAAGGCCGAGCACCAGGTTCCTTCGGGCTTGCTTTAGCCCATTTAGATTCCACAATAAAAATAAGATCATGTGATCATAGATTTTGTGATAGGTTTACCGTTGATGCAAAAGAAGCATGATGCCATATGAGTGATAGTAGATCGTTTGACCAAGTCTTCTCATTTTTTACCTGTGCGTATAAATTTTACGCTTGAGAGGTTAGCGCGGTTGTATATTAAAGGGATAGTGAGGTTGCATAGAGTGTTATCATCTATTATATCGGATAGAGATTCGTATTTCACGGTAAGGTTATAGAAAAATATACATGAGGCTTTGGATACCAAGTTGTATTTCAGTACAGCTTTTCACCCTCAGATTGATGGTTAGTCTGAGCGAGTTATCCAGATTTTAGAGGATGTGCTATGGTGTTGTATCATTGATTTTGAGAGAAGTTGGGAAGAACAGTTACAGTTTTTTGAGTTTGCCTACAACAACAGCTTCCAATCAAGCATCAAGATGGCTCATTTTGAGGCCTTATATGGACGTAAGTGTAGAACACCTTTGTATTAGATCGAGCTTAATGAGAGAAGGATTGTGGGGTCAGAGTTGATCAAACAAACTGATAAAAAGGTTTAGATTATTAAAGAAATGTTTCAAGTAGCTTTTGATCATTAAAAAGCTTATGCAGACTGAAAGTGTAAGCACATCGAGTATAAGGTTGGTGACAAAGTGTTCCTCAAGGTGTTATCGTGGAAGAAAGTGATCCGCTTTGGACGAAAGGGCAAGCTGAGCCCAAAGTTTATCAGGCCGTATGAGGTCTTAGAGAGAGTTAGACCTATGGCTTATCGGTTAGCCTTACCTCCGGAGATGACGCATCTACAATATGTTCCATATATCTATGTTGAGATGCTACTGTTATGATCCTTTCCATATTATCATGCTTGAGAGTATTGAGATCAATACTGACTTGACCTATGAGGAATAATCGATAAGGGTTTAGGAAAAAAGAGTCAAGGAGTTGCGCAACAAGTGTATACCTCTTGTAAAGATGATGTAGAAGAACCACGGAGTCGAGAATGCAATATAGAAAGTCGAGAAGGATATGAAATCGCTCTATCTGCATCTGTTTCCATAAGGTAAATTTCAAGGATGAAATTTTCTTTAAGAAGTGGAGAGCTGTAACGACCCAAATTTCAAAATTTAAGGGTCAGTTTAACCTAAAGTGTGGGCTTCGTGTTTGGGTCGAGATGTTTGGGCTTTGAAAACTTTTGTAGGATTTTATCTTGTGTTGGGCTTGGTTCTTTGGGTCACCATATAAGTTGAGAAGATGATGGGAGGGCAAATAGGTAAATTACCCCTTTTTGAAGTAGAAAAAATGGTGTATCCTTTATTGGTCTACAGATTGGAAAAGGGTGATATCATCTTTGTCCCCTTCATCTTCTCCATCACTTTCTCTTCTCTATTTCCTTGAGAGCCCAAGACAAAGGTGAAATCTTTGTCATTTCTAGTGAGAATCTCATATTTGTGGTTGAAGTACATCAAGTGATCTATCTTTTAAGATATGAATAGAGGGTTTTGGTAAGGTTGAAGAGGAAGAACGTGAATGGAGGATCTAACTTCATTTATTGTTGCAAAGTTCTTTCTTTTGAATCTTTTGACCTTCCAACAATGTTGTAAAACGTTTTACAACATCTCTTTGTAGTGAAAGAGGTTGGAGAAGTTTCCAAGGACTAAGAGAAGATGAGGGCTTGAGGTGTTGGCTTGGAGCCTCGTTTGCAGCTTATCATCAAGGTTAGTACACTACTAACTTTTTTCTGTTCTTGGAAATCATAAATTCGATTTCTTTGTTGCTTGGTTAACATTTTGGTTGTTTGAGTGTTTGAAACTTCTTTAATGGCTAATCCTAAGACTGATGTTAAAATGATGTAAAATTGGTAGAAAACCACTTAAACTACCTTTTATAACTTGTAGGTTCGATTAGGGTTCTTAACTTTGGGTTTTGGGGGCTTGAGAGGTGATTTACGAACTCTAAAAAATAAATTCTAAATTTTTTGTGGGTAACGACTATTTTGTATCCCAAACAGCTATGACTCATCCCCAACGGCCATAAACGGCTAGAAACTCATTGCACACTATATAAACACCACAAGGACACTTGAAGAAGATTAAAGAACATATCCAAGCTTCATGATCAAGAAAAATTGTCTTTAAGTCTTATTTCTTCATTTCTCTTGTATATAGTGTATATAGAGTGCTTAATTGTTTTTATCTTTTGTACTTTTGTGAGATTAAACATTTGTGTAAACACCCACCTTGTGAGGTATTTAGTTTACCAAACAAACCTTGTAAAAGGGAGAGGTTCTAGTTTAGCCTAAGGAAAAACTAGAGTGGTTCTATCTTAGCCATTGAAAAGATATGGTTGTAAAGGTTACCTCTTGAACCCGAAAAAAGGGAAAATTCATAGTAATGAATTGGAAAATCCTTAGTCGTGTGCTAAGGTAGTGGATGCAAACTCAGTTGAGTAGTCGAACCATTCTAAAATCATCGTGCAATATTGTCCACAATTTTTCAGTTTTAGCCAATTTATTCAAGCAAATTCAACCTTTTTGGCAGTTTTGGTTATAGTACATCAAGCCTATCAGATACCCTATGTTTTACTTAATGAACATATGCAATTTTTAAAGGGCGTAGCGGTACACCTAAGGAGGGTATCGATATACCATGTTCTACAAGAATTACAGTAGCAAAAACAGGTATCGGTACACTTGGGGGTGTATCGGTACTAAAAGGTGTATCGGTACACGACCCTATATATCGGTACAGGGTTGATGGTTAAACTCCTGTATGTGTAAAGCTTGGTATCAATACACATTGATGGGTATCATTACCTTGAAAGGTGTATCAATACACGAATGAGGGTATTGATACCCTATGGGCAATCTGCCCAAAAAATATATTTTGAGTTCGAAGGGCCTATATTTCGAGGACTAAGACCCAATGAGCTTCTAATGTAGTAAAATGAATGGTAAAACTGAGTAATCGAGAATTTAACCTCATAAACGAGCATAATGAGTAGTAACTTATAATAACCTTGAGTGACTTATTGTGTTACTTTAATGAGGATCCTTGGTGGATCGTATAATGGTTGCATGCCACGTAAGGGCATTAGTATGGTTGAGTCACCTTGTTTGATGGGATTTTGGATACCCAATGTGAGTAGAGTGTGCTGCAACACCATGATTAAAAATCCTCGAATGTATGAACCCGAGGCTTAGTGGGACCAAGACTCATTTGAAGATGCTCGACGAGAGATTTTGAGCATGAATGTATGTACCCGATGCTTAGTAGAACCAACCCTCACTCTAGGTTTGTTGTTATTATACGTATGATTGCTATGTGAGACTCTTACGTTCTTATTGATTGATATATGTGTTTAGGCGGCTAGAGCTAGCGCCATATTGATATAATGTTATTGTCGTGTTGTTATCTTTAGCTGTATGCTTTTATTTATGAGTTGCATGAAGCATGGTTAAGTGAAAGTGTATCCACTGTGCTTCTTTACTCAGCGTTCAAAATTATTGTTTTCGTTTGCAGGTTAGTAGGTTGGAGTGCATTATCGGAGCACCATCGGAGTAGGACATCAGCATCGACTTGTTGTATGAGTACAATACTTAGATTATTTGGTTTATGTATTCATATGACCCTATGTTGTATTGTAACTCATATTTTGGATTTTAATTTAAGTGTCGAATGCTTTTAACTATGTATTTTAAATGGAGCTCCTCATGTAACGTTTTAATTATTATTCAACTTTGAAATGTTTGAACTAAATGGATTTTTATGAAATGGATGTGGTGTCAGCTAAATCTAGTTGAAATTTTATGGTATGGTTTGGGCTTGAGGCCCAAATGTGACATCCGAGTCGAGGGTGTTACAAAAAGGATGAGACAAATTCAATCAAAATTAAGATGATGCTTTAAATTGTTGGATTTTGGACTAAATTGATAATATATATATATATATATGCGTGTGTGTGTGTGTTGGGCTGAAACTGTGATTATACCAAGCCACGTCATCATCTCCGTTAGTTTTTAACGGTTGGGGTACCAAAATAGAACAAAAACGTAATGTTAGGTACCATTTTGTAAAAAATAATAGTTGATGTACCAAAACAGTAACGTGGGCATAGTTAGGGTACTAAATATGTAATTTTTCCTAAAATGTACAAGTAATATGGATTGAATGTGTAATTATACAAATTTATTTAACTATCACTCCAGTATTTTTATTAACTTTTAACAATCAGTGACTTGATTGATATCTTCTAAATAGTTAAGTAGTTTGATTATAAAACTAAAAATCCAGTAATCAAAATACAACCTCCTATACTTAAGTGACTATAAAAGTATTGTACCCAAAGAAAAACACTTGTTACCAAGAAGAGTTACACATTTGTGTTTAAATAGATTTTAAAACATTAAATCCGTATTTAGAAACCTTGTAGTATTCTTGCCCATTTTTTCATTGTTTGCTGATTTTGTGATTATTGCATTAATTAAGACAGTAATTCGATTGGATTAACATTAATTGTGGGAATGTGATTAGAACACCAAGATGGACCGTAGTCCATTCAAAGGTGTAGGATTCAAATGAGTTGAATTTGAGGCAGGGGTTGTGCCACTTGCTACCAACATGACATAGTTACTTAACCAAGTATTAATGTGTGGTGCACAAGTCTTAATACTTTTGTACTTGTCTTTCTCGTGAGAGGTCCTGTCATTTGACTTTTCAAAAAATGTCTAATGATAAATTAGTCTTTCATTTCTATATTTTTTGTCAGTTTGATTATTATATGCAACGTGATTTTTTTTTTTGCAATTACATTATATATAATTTTTAAGAAAAAATATACTGTGTATTGGTGGTAAAAAAATTATTTTCTACAAATATTTAATTTTTAAGGTTTAGAGGTCATTGTTTTGGATTTAGTGGTTTAGTTTTTGTGGTTAAGCTTTAATATTTGAGAATATATTTTATGATTTAAAATTTAAAAATTACGGTTTAGAATTTATAGGTTATGATTTAGGACCCCTAAAAGAAACATGTGACATCTGTAAAAGTTCACTTGTGAAAAAAAAATTCTACGCGGTGCATCAAGTAATTATCTAATTTTTAATAGTACAATTAGGTACTTAATAATATTTTTTAAATTATATGTATTCATACTTCTTATTGTTTAAATTTTAAAATCTGTAACATATTATTCCTTTAATTAAATGGTGTTCAAATTATAAGTATGAATCATCAGAATAGAACATGTGTAATTAGCAAAAGTTAAGTATTTAATTGTACTAAAGAAAAAATAAATTTCTAATTACACCGAAGAAAAAAAAGTTAGATACTTGATTGCAAAAAAAAAAAAAATTTACCGCATTGCACATAAAAGATAAACTTACAGTTTTGTAACTAAAATATTAACTAAAACTTTAAGTTTTAATTGCACTTATATGGCAACACCCATATCATTATAGGGTTACATTATAGTTCTAATTACACATAATTTACGTAAAATTTCATCCTTATTCATCAACTTCGCCCAATGCTATTTTTATTGGAAACTTTCTTACCTGCCAACGATGAAAATTTGTCAACTTCATCATTATCTTCATTCAATTTATTTGACTTTTATTCTAAAGAATTTACTTGACTATTTGGTAGTAAATTCATTTTTTTGACTTTTTATTTTAATGTACTTCATAATATCAACATGTAAAATCAATATTTATTATAAAGTTTCAGATACACTAATTGGTTGAGTGATCAATAAAGCTCATGTTCATATTATCTCATCTTGTATAAGTTTAAATCTCGGTATTTACCTTAAGAATGTAAATATCTTTACTTAATAAAAAATATTTATTATTAAATTTAATCACAAAGCTTAAGTGAGATAGTAAGAGTCTCTCTTCTTAACCAATAATTGAGAGTTCGATCTTTACCCTAAACATAAAACAACTAAAGCTTGTGGCCAACGTCTACTTATCTCTTTATGGGCTAACAAAACGCGAAATGATTAGTCACTGAACTTGCTTAAGTGAATGCCTTAGAAAACCAAAAGATATTCATTATTAAATTTTAAAACAATGTAATAAATATGGTATACGATCAAATTTATATTTTATTTAATTTTTAATATATTTAATAATTTATTTATGTTATATTCAACGCACGTATATATGTCATCAAATGCAGTCAAGTCAAGTACACCAAGCTTAAATCCAATATTTTAGTCAACTGCTGGTTTAAATAGCTTTTCTCCAAACGACAAGTTCGTGTTTGTTGGCTTCATTGCAAAGAAATTCTATATAAGAAATTTTATAATACATATTAAAATCGAGTGTATAAAAGATATTTGACGTATTTTAAAATTTTCAAATTATTATTAAAACGTATAGCTATTTTATATATGTTAAAGTATAGTAGAAATTTTTATACTATACTTAAAAGTTCATTTTAGTCTCTCTACTATAGTAAAAATGTTTTAGTCCTTCTATTATATTTAGAAGTTCGTTTTAATCCCTCTACTATGTAAAGAAACATTTTAGTTCATGTACATTTGGGAAGTTAACACTTTGGCCCAAAACAATTAAGTTATTTATATTTTGTTTAAATGTTTTAGTTTAAATACTCTTTAGATCCCTCTCAGTTTTGAATTCGAGCAAATTAATCTCTCAAAATATTCTTATTTACTTACTTTCAAACACTTTATTATTAATAAATGTTAATAGTAATATATTTATAAATTATTCAATTTATTTAATACACTGTTTAATTCATTTTTATAAATTATTGAATTTATTTAATACATTATTAATTCATTGATTAATAAATTAATAGCCACATTAAATCATGTATTTAATTTGATGAAAAAGAAAAATTACACACTGTATTAATTTATTTAAATAAATTTGATGTAACTAAAACTTGTACATCGTATTATCATTTATTAATAAATTATTCACTTTTAAAAATATATAATAATTATTCTAATAATATACATTAAATAAATTACTCTTATTTTTCAAGAGGGATCAATATGCTCGATTTCAAATTTGATAAGGACTTAAAGTGTGTTTAAACCAAAATATTTAAGTCAACTATCAATAACTTTAGTGTTTTGGACTAAAATATTAACTTTTCAAAGGTACATGCCCTAAAATGTTCATTTTTATAGTGGAGGAAATGTTAACTTTTCAAACGAACAAGGACTAAAATATTTTTTTTATAGTAGAGGGACTAAAATGAATTTTTTAAGTACAATGCAAGTACTAAAATGAACTTTTAAGTATAGTACAAGTATTTCTACTACGCTTTAACCATTTAATGTATAAGAAAACTATCCATTTCATACATAATTTCTATTTTTCTCATTGGTTTTACTTACATTTTAAAAACTTCTTTAAAATGACCATCAATGAAGCTTTGACACAGTTGATAAATTGATACCTTGAGTCTTTGAGTACTTAATTATAACTTAATTTAACTATATAATTTAATGTTCTTACATGTAATGATTAATTCCGTTGCTCTGGTTAAAAGTTGCAATCTTTAATATTTTTTTTAAAATAACTACATTCTTTCTTCGAAAAAACTATTTTTAGTATAATTTAATTTCAAATATATTTTTTTTCATCCACTTTTGTGAATATACCATGATATAAGTATAACGAGTTATAATTTTATACATAATATATATATATATATAAAATTATACGACCCTTCCTATTTAAACCATACAATTTAAAATCTAAATTCTCAACTCTAAAACCTTAAATCTTAAGCTTTATTCCTAAATTCTAAAATATACAATTTAAAACCTAAATTTAATAAGCTTGTATAAACTATATTACTTGTGCTTCAAAATTTTTTCTCTGATATATTTATAAATAAAAGCAATCGTATAATTATATCGTAATCAACTATTACAGAACATAGTTGGAGTATTAGACTTAAATAGAATAAATTTGGACACAATATAAATTAGGCTTTGGCTAGGTTCGTTTAAGAATTTAGATTAAATACAAGATTCTTTAAAAAAAAAACTCTCATTTATTGTGCTACAAAAACTATTAGTTTTTTCGTTTCCTATTAATAACTCACGTCATCCAACATTTTTGGTGCCTAATATATTTATTTAGGGTTTTGGAAACTCTAAATCACAATTCGAGGCTCAAACTTTAAACCTCAAACCCTACATCACAATTTTCAATCTCAATCACAAACTATAAACACTAAACCCTAAACTCTAAAAATCTAAATCCTGACCCTAAACTCTAAATCATAAATATTAAACCATAAACTCTTAAACATAACTTCTAAACCATAAACCCTAAAAATCTAAACCTTAAACCTAAACACTAAACCCAAAATCATACACCCCAAACCCAAATCCTAAACTATAAATATGAAATCTTAAACTTTAAGCCCCACATATAAATCATAAACTATAAACCCCAAACCCTAATAAATATATTAGGTACAAAAAATGTTGAATGACGTGAGTTATTTAATAGAGGAACAAAAAATTAATAATTTTTATAGCACAATAAATGAGTGAATTTTTTCCAAAGGAATCTTGTATTTAATTTAAAATTTTAAATAAAATAAAGCCTATAAATTAAACTAAAATATTTTTAAAAAAGACTCCGCATATAATTTATGTTTGATGGAACTCAAACCGAAAATATAAAAATTATCAGTCTCATTAGCATTCGCGTCACTGTTTCTGGATCAAGATTCATTATGGGCCTAATTTGTATATTTAGGCATATCATAAGAGGTATAAGTGGATTCTACATTGACTCATTGGGCACTAGCCATATCAGTGGATTTTGACCCATTATTTGCCCCAAACCCATAATATATTTTTATTTAGGATTGCTATTTGATGTATTAATACCAATAAATTTTACCAACAAGCAAGGTTAGGAATTCGGGCGCTGGTATTGTAAATAAAGAAAATAGGGTTAGGAGTGTAGCCCCATAATGAGTCTCTTCAATACCCAATTCGTATTAGTCTGTCAATGAGTTGGATATCGATGGTTAAACCAAAAATAAAGTATCAATAAATTTTGGCTGCAATAAGACACATTATACTTTCAAAGAGATACTTAAATTTTGGAAGTAATATTATAGAAAGAGACGATTACAAATTCTAAAAATGAATTGTAAAACAGACATGAACCGTACCCACATAAGTAGTCATTGATTATGTACGCAAAGAGAGAAAAGTATTGTCATTTCTTTTGTAATATTATATATTTAGTTATATTCCTCCACCAGATTCTCCCATGTCCAAATATTCCTTATTATTTATAGTTAGATATACAGCTAGTTGAAGTTGAAACTGACTAATTTCTTCACCCTTTCCTCGTTATTTTTTTAACTTTTATTTAGTGGCTACTTATCACTCTTAGTTGAATCCATGCATATATAAGAAACCAAAAAATAAAAATCATTGATCTGCTTCGAATATCCTTCCAAATCGATTATAACAACATTAATCTGGTCATCAAATGCAATATATATATATATATATATATGATTAGACAAGAGATTAATTGCCCCCAAAGTTAATTATACTTCAATTAAACAACTTATTTGATCCCAAGTTGTACTGAAACTAAGGTTTTCAGTTTAGATTTTATTCTCATATGTTTTTTTTTTTGAAAAGGAAGTATGATTAAACTGGGAAGCATACAAAAGTTACGACTTTGATACGTGCCTCAATAAAAGAACCCCTAGACTTAAATGGAGTAAAAAGAGTACACATGTCAAAGCCTATAGAATTACAACACACAATGAGGCAAAGATGGTTCCATAGCAACACTCCACCAAAAATTCCCCAACTAGTACAGGCCCACACTAAGTCAATAATGAAAGTAGCAGTAAAACAACCCTAGAAGAAAAAGATAAGATGGACTTACACTAAGCGTTTTACCTAAATTTAATCATAATCTTACCTGGAGGGGAGGGAAAGGAGGATTCTAGGGAAGGAAGGGGAGTGCTCTTAGTGGATCTAGAAATCATAACCTAAAGGAATAAGGGAAACAAAAATGAGCAGCTTGGCCAACCGACCAAATGTAGTTGCTCAACATTCAAGTTATTAACTTGTGTATATGTAAATTATAACGATTGATTATCATTGCAATTATACAAATGCATCAATAACAATTGTAAATTGTAATTTCATTTGTACATTTCAATAATTGATTATGATTATAGACACATGAACATAATAATTGTAACTTAAAAAAAAACAGCTTGATTGTTCTGGTATTTGGTGGCAATAGGGAAACAAGACAGTGAAAACAATGGTGTGGGAAAAAAAAGGTAAGATATTTTAGTGATTCTTGTTTAAGTCGATATTGACGAAAATAGCTATCTGAGAACCGTTTATTTATTATCTATGTTCATCAGTTTGCTTTTAGACAGCTTTCTCACTTGTCGTTCTTAAGGGAAAAACAATACTGAAACTAAACTTGTTTTCATTACAGATTATAAACATAAACTTTCATTAGTAAAATTCAGTTGATTTGTGCTAACGCAATAATAAGATGCCAACAAAGTGGAGAATTTAGGTGCACATCCAAGTTGACAGTACATAAATGTTTTTTTTAATAATTTCTAATTTTTAATTCCGTACGAAGAACGGAGAATTGAAATTATTTATATGAGATTGGGAAGAGATAATTATAATCAAAACTAATCGTTGCAAAGTATGATTGAACTGATATTATGGCAAATTACACTTTGCTCCTCCAAACTAATATTCTTGACTCCGTTCACCACCTCATCCCATTTTCACCTCTGCAAGCTCAATTACAAGCATTCAATAGGGCAGAAATTGATATGTTGTGTCACTAGGAACAAGTTGATTAACAATAATAAAACAAAAAACTTGTAAGAAATGTTAATATATATACATTTTTTAAAGAAAAGCATTTATGCTACAAGCCAAATGCAAACTTCACTGGCATTACCAATCTCTTGCTAATTTATTGTAAAGATATTACAGTGAAGAGTTGGTCGAAGGAGAAAGCATGAGATATTTGAAGTATGTATCAAAAAGGGCTTTCTAGGCGCATTTTGCACTAGTCTTTTGCTCTCGGCATTTACTGCTTTTGTTCTTTTGTATTTGAGTTTTGGGTGCTTTATACTTTACTCTTCTCCAATTTTAAGTTAGTTGTTTACAAAATAGATAATAAACACACGAGAATTCCAATATTTAGTCCATTGGATGTGAATAATAAGAATAACATACTTGTGATTCTATAAGGAGTAAGAGTGAGTATTCGACCGAGTCGAGTTGATGAGTATTATTTTAAAAATTAAACTTTATTTGATTTTTTTTTCAATTTGAGCCAAATTTATGAAATTATGATTCGAATCAAGTCGAGTTGAGTTGAGTTTTGTTCGCCTAATAAGGAGTGAGCAAGTTGTGCCAAATAAATAAATGTCACAAGGTGATCAAAATAGCTAGTTGAGCGGACTAAGACGTTATTTAACAAAAATCCAAGTGCTTGTTACAACATTTGGGTGATGTGCCCGGTGTTAGGAAAAATTATTAGATGGGACTGGCTCACAAAGTCATCCATGGTCTCATCCAATAATAATTTTCCATCTCATTTTTTTCTAAGGTGAATCTTCACCTCTTTCCTACATGTCATTAAATGAATGAATCTTATTGAATTAGACCATAGATGACGTGGTGAGCCGGGACCATATAATAATTTCTCCGGTGTTAGGGTTTCATTTTGTCTGTCTCTACATTCCCAAACCCCATCTGTTAGAAACCAAAATATATATTCGATACGAATATAAACCCTAGATCGATATGTATGTCAAATCATTAAGAATAAATACTAGATTTGCGGAAGCGTACCTGAATCCATTGATGGAGATTTTTCAGAGGGTTTGATCTTCCAAGATGATAGATTACCTCTTAGCACACAACTCTCAGACGGGGAAAAGAGATATGCAAGTTAACCTAGATCTCGGGGACCATTACCCTTTATATAAACTGAATTAAAACAGTTTATTAATATTTACAACTCTGCCCCTCATTGAGTTATAAATCTAACTTATGGTATCTACACTTTTAATTCCATGACAATTCAGTACCTATAACACGTGTAACATAATTGGTCACTTAATTACGTGTTAAACTTTATAATAGCAACGTACATTATACATATGTGCCCACTATTATTGAATTTTAATCCAACAATCTCCCACTTGGGCAACATATGTTACCTGACAAATGTACGACCTTATGAGCTCAAAATTTGCTATCATGTAATAGGTATTCTATAACAATCTCGTCCATCAATTATATCCATATAGGATCAAAGCGGTCTTTGCCATATCAATCATGACTGGACCCATCAATGGTCACATATACAAACATAATCAAATGACATAGATCAATCATGGATGCGTAGCATGGAAATTACATGTAAATGTGAACCGAACATGCCTATTTCCAATCGGTCCTCTTTAAACATAAGTGAGGTCCTTATCCAAATAAGAAAAGAGTGAATTAATCAATACTTTATTTCTGATCGAAAAAATAACCAAATACATAAATGTCTGAAAAAAATAAACATAAACATAAAGTGAACAAATAACAAACTCCCACTCAAACAATAATATCCTTAAATGATGTAACACCCATATGAGCGGTGTGCTCATGAAAGACCTTGGTGGTAAACCTTTTGTGAGCGGATCCGCTATCATAGAGTTTGTCCCAATGTGTTCTATGGATATTTGTCCATTTTGCACTCTTTCTTTCACAACTAGGAACTTTATGTCAATGTGCTTTGACTTAGACGAGCTCTATTGTTGTTGGAATACAACACACTCTTGATTTATTGTCACAAAATAATTTAAGTGGTCTTTCTATATTCTCCAAAATACGCAGCCCGATGACAAAATTTTGCAGCCATATTCCATGATTAGATGCCTCGTAGCATGCTACAAACTCTGCTCTGCGCCATAGTGGAAGAAGCTACAAGTGTCTGTTTGGCACTTTTCGGATATAGCTCCACCAGCTAACAGATAAATATAGCCTGATGTAGATTTTCTGCTATCTTGGCACCCAGCAAAATCAGAATCCGTATACCCTACGACCTCCAAATGATCTGATTTCCTGTATGTGAGCATATAATCTTTTGTTCTCTGAAGATACCTCATAACCCTCTTGGCTGCTTTCCAATGGTCCATACCAGGGTTGCTTGAATATCTGCCTAACATTCCAACAATGTACGCAATATCCGTACGCGTACATACATGAGCATACATTAGACTCCCAATAGCTGATGTATAAGGAATCTTATGCATTTCTTGAATTTCAAGATTACTTTTAGGGCATTGAGCAAGACAAAACTTGTCTCCTTTAGTGGCAGGGGTGTCTATTGGTTTACTATTTTGCATGCCAAACCTTTTAAGTACTTTATCGATATAGTTCTTTTGTGACAATCCAAGAATACCCCGAGATCGATCTCGATGTATCTGAATTCCTAAAACAAAAGAAGCGTCCCCAAGATCTTTCATTTCAAAATGCTTAGATAGAAATCTCTTGGTTTCGTGCAGTAAGCCTATATCATTCGTGGCAAGCAAAATGTCATCGACATATAAAACCAAAAATATGTACTTACTCCCACTAAACTTGTGATACACGCAATCATCAACAATATTTATCTCAAAACCAAACGAGACAATTACTTGATGAAATTTGTGATACCATTGACGAGAAGCTTGTTTGAGTCCATAGATGGATTTTGTTAATTTGCAAACTATATTCTTTGGGTCTCCCGACTCAAAGTTTTCTGGTTGCACCATATAATTGTTTCTTCAATTTCTCCATTGAGAAACGCAGTCTTAACATCCATCTGATGTAACTCAAGATCAAAATGAGCTACAAGTGCCATGATTGTCCTAAATGAGTCTTTCGATGAAACTGGAGAGAAAGTCTCTGAAAAGTCAATGCCTTCTTTTTGTATAACCTTTAGCTACAAGACGTGCCTTATACCTCTCCACATTACCATTTGCATCCCTCTTGGTTTTAAAAATCCATTTACAACCAATTGGTTTTGCACCTTCGTGTAATGGGATAAGTTTCAAACTTTATTGTCTTGCATGGATTTATACTCTTCTTGCATGGCATCAATCCACTTTTGAGAGTTAATACTTTGCATGGCCTGATGAAAGTTGATCGGATCATCTTCCATCATTCCATTATCATCATCATTTTCTTGGAGAAATACAATATAATCATCCGAATAGCATTTCTCCTTTCTCTCGTGGATCTCCTTAATGACACTTGTTCTTGAGGTTGCTGAGTTTGCTCTTCGGAACAATTACCTCATCCTGAATAAGAGGGAGCTGTTCGACATTGTCTTGTTGAGGTTACGGATTCACTTCTTGATTGATGATCGGTATAGAAACTTGAACATCATCAAAAGTGATAGTAGGAACTGAGTTAAAACTCAATTCCTCCTCAAAGACAATGTCTCTTACCTTATTTCTCCCTCCAAACTCAACATCCTCAAAAAATATTGCAATTCTCGTCTCAAAAATATTCTTAATTATGGGATCATAAAATTTATAGCCCCTAGATCGCTCAGAATAACCAATAAAGTAGCTAACTTCTTTGTTTTGGAGTCCAATTTCTTTTCAAGTGGCCTATAAGGCCTTGCCTCAAATGGACATCCCCAAATGTGAAAATGCTTTAGAGTGGGCTTTCTACCCACCCAAAGCTCATAAGGTGTCTTTTTCAGTTGCTTTAGTGGGAACTCTATTCAGAATGTACGTTTTGTCTTTAATGCTTCTCCCCAGTGACTCGGGTAAGGTAGAATGAGCAATCATACTTCTTACCATATCTTTAAGAGTCCTATTACGTCTCTCAAAGAACACCATTCATACTAGGTGATCCTGCATGGTGTCTTGTGGGACAATACCACATTCCTCTAGGAACTTTGCAAATGGTCCTGAACGTTGTTCACCTGATCCATCATATCTACCGTAGTACTCACCACCACGATCATATCGAACCTTTTTAATCCTTTTGTTGAGTTGATTCTCAACTTCAGCTTTATAGGATTTGAACACGTCCAAAGACTGAGATTTTTCATGAATGAGATATAGGTACCCATAACGTGAGTAATCGTCTATGAATGTTATGAAATATTGTTGACCATTCCAAGATGCCGTAGGGAATGGCCCACAAATATCAGTATTAATTAATTCTAAGACGTTTGTAGAACGATTGGCACCTAGTCTCTTAGTTTTGGTCTGCTTTCCCTTGATGCAATCAACACAAACATTAAAGTCTGTGAAGTCAAGAGACTCTAAAATACCATTAGACACAAGACGCTCAATCCTACACTTTGATATATGACCTAAGCGTTTATGCCATAATGATGCTGAATTTTCTTTATTTAATTTTCGCTTAGTACCACGTGATTCCACATGCAAGGTTTCATTATAGGATGCAATTGTATCTAACAAATAAAGGTTGTCATAAGCATTTAAATAACCGGTTCAACAATACTTGAATTTAAAGACAAAGTAAACTGATTGTTTCCAAATGAACAATAATAACCAAATTTGTCCAACAAAGAAATCAAACTAAATTCCGCCTAAAAAGACGGAACAACAAAAGTGTCTTTCAAATCCAAATAAAAACCAGTTCTAATAACAACCTAAAATGCCCAATTGCTTCCACTTCCACCGATTTTCCATCGCCCCACAAAGATGTTTCTTTCACCATCACTTGGCTTTCTGGTAGCTCGGGCAACCCCTGCATAGAAACACTTATGTGAGTAGTAGCACCAGAATCTAACCACCAAGTGTTTCTAGGTACTGAAGCTAAATTAACCTCGAATGCACCAAAGTAAGATTCATACCTTTCTTTGCACGCCATGCGTGATATTTGGTACAATCTTTCTTCATGTGTCCAGCTTGTCACAAAAGAAACAATTATTTGGAACATTCTCTTGTTTCTTTTGAGCTGGACCCTTAGCAACTTCATTCGATATTTCCTTTTCTTGCCCTTGTCTTTAGAGGCACTAGACAAATGAGCACTTTCGGTTTTCTCACGCTTCAACCTTTCTTCCTCTTGAACACAATGAGAAATGAGCTCATTTAGAGTCCACTTCTCCCTTTGACAGATTATAACTAATTTTAAATTGGTTAAACTGTGCGAGAAGCGATACCAAAACCATAAGGGCGAGTAAATCATCGAAAAACTTCGATCTTAAGTGCCTTAAGTTTTGAAGCAATATGAGACATTTCCATAATGTACTCCCTTATATTTCCTTGACCCTTGTACTTCATAGACATCAAAGAATTGAAGTGATGTCATCTCAACCTTATCGTTTTTAACAAAACGTTGCTCAATATTGTCAAGAAATCCTTAGCCCAATAATTTCTTGATTCTGCACCCTAAAGGTTTCCTAATCTTGTGTTTCATGATCATCGGACTCATGCGATTAGAACGTTCCCACCTCTCAAAATCCCTTTTTGCATCGGGGGTGCTTACCGCGATGAGAGGTGCGGTTGTTCTTCCCTTAACGCAAGGTCTATGTCCATACAAACCAAGCACTATCAATAAGTGCCTTTTCCATTCCTTGAAATTCGTCCCATTAAGCATGGGTATAGAATTGACATTAGCAGAATATTGTGGCGTGAAGAACTAGCTGAATATAGAACAAAAGAATAATAAATAAATAAATATGCTCACACCAATAATTCATAAGTAAACAAATAAATTCAAAATAATGACTAATTCCCCAAAGATACCAAACACAACATTAATATCAAGTCTTTGGGCAAGTAATATTAATCAGTAAGCGGTACTCTTGTTGTAGCAATCAAACATTGACAATAAACTATGTTGAACAACAGTTTTAATCTTTGGACTAACGTATTGCACACATAAATTACCTTATAATTGTCACACATTTATCACCACAGCGTTATTTGAAATTCGGCCAAATATTAATTTTCCTTTGGGCCAATTAATAAACGCATGAATTACAAAAACACAAACATCTTAATATTTTAAATAAGTTAATCTACGCAGAAGGTCACTTTGGTGACATTGTGGTTCAATTAACCCACTAAAATATTAGACATAGCCGAACATGAATTTATATGTTTCTAAAGGTTTATCTTTATACCTAATGACCAAAACTAAAATTTTGATCCAATCATTAAATATATATTTTAAATAAAATATATATATGCGATACTTAAAAGCAAAAAGCAATGCAAAATATTAAGGGTATTGTCATATTAAAATAAATTACTATTCTCCAACCAAAGCATAATATATCGCATATATTTTTATAAGTATTAGAATCCTATGTTAATAAATTGTTTTTACTACCGTGAAGAATCTTTCAATTGAAACTTTAATATGCGAAGTACCAATCGCAAATTGGAAACCAGTTGCAAATTCAACAAAGACCAATAAGAATATTCCAATTGAAATCACCATTGTTAATTACGATTACTCACGCAACATAAGGGTTATCAAACAATTTGAAATATACGAAATATGAAACCCTAATATATGCGGATAAACAAAATTATGAGATCTTTATCGCACAAGAATAAACGACATAGAAATTAAAACCACACAAAATATATAATTTATTCTCAATGATTCGACATAACCTGTCTCTGATGCCACTTGTTAGAAACCAAAATATATATTCGATACGAATATAAACCCTAGATCGATATGTATGTCAAATCATTAAGAATAAATACTAGATTTGCGAGCGTACTGAATCCATTGATGGAGATTTTTCGAGGGTTTGATCTTCCAAGATGATAGATTACCTCTTAGCACACAACTCTCAGACGGGGAAAAGAGATATGCAAGTTAACCTAGATCTCGGGGACCATTACCCTTTATATAAACTGAATTAAAACAGTTTATTAATATTTACACCATCACCCATTTGCTCCCTATATGTACCACCAATATTTCATTCTCATATCTCCTTATCCCGCTTATCTTAAATACTTCTACAGCCATGGTTGCCGAGCTCAGCCTTCTCTCATTGACCCAACTTCAAAAGTTAGCCCAATCTCAACAAAACCAGAACAAACAACATCACCACCAGCCTGACACGAACCTAGCCACCGGTTCGTGGATGTGGTACCCTAAGGTGCAACCACAGGAACCGGACGATGATTCCTGGGAGGTTAGGGCCTTTGCCGAGGACACGGGTAATGTTATGGGGACTACTTGGCCGCCGAGGTCTTATACTTGCACTTTCTGCCAAAGAGAATTCCGTTCGGCTCAAGCCCTTGGTGGTCACATGAATGTTCATCGCCGTGACAGAGCTCGGTTCCACCAGGCCGTGCTTGGTGGCCCGAACTTGTCGTCTGCAGAACCTAATTCCCCGTCTACTCTCTTGATACCGACTCAAGAATTTGCTACGAATGGCGGCATGTGCGTCCTCTACCAATTACATAACCCGGGTGAGGTTTTCACTTCTTCTCCACCCATGAATGCATGGTCCATTTCACCATATCCCCCTCTCAACTTGATGGCGGCAGCGCCGACATCGATAAACATTCCAGTACCGCCTCCGTCGTTAAACAGCCATTCGCCTTCAACTACGACGTCGCCTAATCTAAACCAGGAGAAGAATTACATTAGCAGCAGCAACTGCAAGGAAACGCCCATTGAAGAGCTCGATCTAGAGCTTCGACTAGGGCATAGAAGTCCAACAACATCTTGAAAAATAAAAATCAGTGACTCAATGAGTGTGCAAATCTTGCTTTAACTGCCAAATGGAATGAAATGAATAAGAATTAAGAAATAGCCCAGCTTTGGCGTATGGGGTTTTTCTTTTTAAATTTTTGAATGCTTGAAAAATTTCCATTTACTGAATGTGTGAATTCAATGAGAGAGAGAGAGAGAGAGAGAGAGAGAGAGAGAGAGAGAGAGAGAGAAGGGTTTATTCTTATAATCTAAGATGAAGAAATGTAAAACAAGATTAGGGTTTGAGTGATATTGTGGTAAAGACTAAAGACAGCAGTGGCAGTGTAGTGTCATTTTCATGGGACAGGGTTTTTTGTGGCGAGTGAGTCAGTACTGAGTTTCTGATACGGATATGGGCATAGATTTCCGTGGGGATTATTTCTATTAAAGCTATAAATGATTTTCAAGCCTCTTGTTCGGCACAGAAAATGTCATTTCTGTTTCTGCAACATCAAGTGGCTTTGAAATGGAAAGTAATACAATTACACATGAATGGATCACACTATGGGAATACAGATACAGTAATATCACATTGTGCTGCAGGTTTTGTTTGTGTTGTATATGGCTTCTGCCATGGGTTGTATCCATCGTTTTAAACCGTTGGTGAATAAAATTTACGAGGAAATCTTTTCCTCCTTTCAACATTTGAATTTAAACTTTTTTTACGATTCAATATTAAAGGGATTTTTAACAAGACATCTTTCCTTTTTCAAAAAAAAAAATCACATATTTTTAAGCCATTCCACCCGAGGAAGGCCTCATCATGACATGATCATGTCCATCACTTTTTTTCTAAAACAAAAAGATGTTGTGATTAATATTTGCTCTTGGGGGAAGGGTGCCTTTTTCCCCTTCACTTTACGGGGCTCATGATATAACAGAATTGTTCTTAAACTATCAGATTCGTTTTAAATTAATCTTCAAACTTTAAATATTTTAATTTTATATTTAAACTACAATTTTTTGTAACTTTTATATTTTTAAACGTTCTAATTTCATCACTAAATTAGAACTTATATTTTAAATTGGCCCGCAAACTTTTTGAGCATTCTAATTTTATCTCCAAATTATCAGTATATGATAATCATATCTCATGTTAATAAAATTGTTATAAAAATCGTTAATTGTCATGAAAACCTTGATATGTACTATGTAATAATATTATGTGGCATACACGATAATTTGAGGTTGAAATTGGAGTGTTCAAAAGTTTGGGGACCAATTTGGAACGAAAGTAGTAGTTTAAGGATGAAATTAAAACGTTAAAGAGTTTAAGAATTAATTTAGAATGAGGATCATAGTTTGTGAACATGTGGTATAATTAACTAATATATATATATATATATATATTAGATTTTATATCCTTTTATAATCTATGTTTCAAATTTAAAATGATCTCTCATCATAATACCTTAATAGTATTTTTTGGTAACTCATATATATATATATATATTATCCTTTTATAATCTATGTTTCAAATTTAAAATGACCTCTCATCATAATACCTTAATAGTATTTTTTGGTACAGTAGATATCTATTTTTTTAAAAAAGTAAGATAGGGTCTCGTTAAAAACCTCATTCACAAACTATGTTCGGGATTCATGACTTTTACTCCCAACAATATCTTCTCCAAAGTTTGAATTCAGGTTTTTTTATTGGAGAAATCATGTGCCTTGTCATTGCACCCAACCCTTATTAATTTACCATAACGGTATATAATCCATAGCTGACCATACAATTTTAGTAAAAAAATTTATTGGATTCTGCAGAGATCAAATAAATTTCGAAATTAAAATTTTAAAGTTCACATCTTCTCTTTTATCATTAAACCACAAGACAAAAAGAATATCAATGTATATATATTAATAGTGTTTATTTTTTTTCAATTTTTAATAAACACATAAATCACTCATAATCTTCCGGACACCTAAATTAAAGATAACTACGCTTAAACATATTTAAATTCACGAACTAAGAAATGATGTTATATGTGAATTCCTTGTGTTGGTAAAATAGAAACTACAAAGGCAAATCGTTAGTACTGACCGAATAATTATGAAATAAAATAAACACAAAAACAGTAACCATGTCGTGTTAGAACCACTGTCTTAGAAACAAATTTACCTCGATATGTGTAATCGCTGCAGTAGGCGGTCATCCCCGATGTTAGCACGGTCTCTCTGAATATTTGTACACCCGAATATTAGAGTGGACAAGCAGTAGTACTGCTATTTTCTTAGCACCAAAAACAAAGAACTCGAAAGTAGAGAGGAAAAGGTGTTTTAAGAGTATGAAATATGAATTTCGGATAATTAGAAAAGCTGAAAAGATCATCTATTTATAGTGTAAAACTCGGGGTAAAATGGTCAAAAAACACAACAATAATGTCCCATAAATTTCAGAATAATTGGCTATCAAACAAATAGTTATAATCCGAACGAACTTAGCCTTAAAACAGTAGAAAATCAGCCAGCAATTACAGTTGTGATTTTAAACCTTCAATTTTGAAAAACAGTCTATAAAACCCGATAATAACATTTTTTGACATCCAAAAAGAATACGCGCGGACGTGTCGAAGACACATGTGACTACAACTACTATCGACCGACCGAACGGACGGTGGCGTGTGCGTGCGAGGGATTTGTCTTGCCACATTAAATGAAAGAGGGAAAGAAAGACTCTTTAAATACCTTTCCCAAGGGATATTTCCTCCCAATATGGGATAAGTGCTCTTTCACTCTTTGAGCATTACCAACACCTTGTAATGACACTGTTGCGTAGTAGTTTTTTTAATAATAAAGTAATTAACGCGGGTTGGTCCAATTGGTTATATCCCACATTGGGAGGGTAAATCCATTGGAAAGTGTATTTAAAGAGTCTTTCCTACCCTCCCTTATTGAATGTGGTTAAACAACTCTTTTGCACGCACGTGCCGCCGTCGCCGTTCGGCCAGCTCGACTCGCTTCGATTCGTGGTCGTGGAAATACATGTCAAATTCTATCTTTTGGGGGAAAATTCAGAATAATCTTTTTAGAATTGTTTTCTGAAATTTTAAATGAGAATTCTTGAACCAAATTTATAGGCAAATTATTAAAACCGAAACATTTTAATCAACTGTAAAGTAGTATTTAATTTGTCTATTCATCAGAATAAAATCAAGAATTAATCTGCTAATTAATTCTTGATTCTTATCAGATAAATTACGAGGCTTAATTTTAGCAGTTTGACCAGCCGTTAAATTTAGAAACCAATGTTTAAGACTGATTCAATTTGCCATTTCTAACCCCTGTGTAAAGCTTATAAATAGAGAGGGCTTTTCAGAATTCTAGAGTATCTCAAGTTTCTCTATTTTCAAAGTTCTATTTTATTCTTTCTGTGAGAAGAGCAATTCCACCATTGCCCACTCTGATATTTAGGTGTACGATTATTTGGAGCTACATTGTTAACATTGGGGGACGACTGCCTACAACAATGATTACACACATCGAGGCAAAATTGTTTCTAAGTTAGTGGTTTATACCACGACACGATTTATTTATCTATCTTTTATTTTGTTTATTATTATTCAGTCAGTGCTAACGGTTTGACTTTGCAGTTATCTTACCAACAATTTAGAAATAATTTATATACTGCAAAATGTCAAACCCAGTACCAAAGCTTGTTCCTGATCTGTAAAAGCTCGATGCACTCGATGGGACCAATTATCGAAGGTTGTCCCAACAAATAATCATATTCCTCGAGCAACATGATCTTGACTATATGTTCTCAAGCTGCCGCCTCAGTCACCGATGACTCTGATAAGTGTGTAAAAGTACTATTTTTCTTGCCCTTTTACTCATATTATTGTTAGACTTAGGCTCATTTTAGTTGCATTGATAGGCATTCATGCATAGTTTCCTAGATTTCTTGGTCATTGAGCTTGGTATTATATTTTGTTGGTTTTTGTGGAAAATTCGATGTTGGTTTGCTCTATTTTGTGCAGGACAGGGTTGCCGTGGCAAGTAGGAAGAATACTGAAGGAGTTGCCGAAGCTGAATGGCGCGACATATCTGGATAAATCTAGATAAATACAACATTATCCGCAGAATTATCCAGAACGCAGAGGATAAATGCCAGATTCAAATTTCAAACTTTCAATCAGATAAGGATAAGATCTCCACGAATTTCAAATGCATTCAAACCTTTCTCCTCATCTATTTAAGGGGATCAAATCAACAACAAAAAGAGGAGGAATTAGGAGAGATTGAGATCGCAAAGAATTCCTCACGCACTATTCTTCTTCATTTTTATTTTATGCGATCCATGTCGGGGAGTAAATCTTTTGTATTTTCTTTATACCCAGCCATGAATTAATTTAAATTGGCTGGGGTTATGGGGTTTTTGGTGTGATAAACAATTGGATGGTTTTAGGTTTTTGATTTCAATAAATTTCAAAGTTTGTTCATTCTTGGATTCTTAATTTTCATCTTGGGAGAATTGGGATAGGATCTCGAGTGTTACCCATTTATCTATGCTCGAAAGAGATAGATTCACGAAACAAGTGAATACGGTTCTCATTTGAACAAATCGTTGGTGGGAACTAATCCACTTTAGGAATAAGGATCGGATTTCAGCGGCTAAGAGAAGTGTAAGATCGGTGGATGCTCACCCAAGGTTAACGTAGGGATGTATCACCAGGGCATGCGCAATCTACCAGTTCTTTTGTTAGGGATAATAAGAAGACATTGAAGAACACTTCGCCGAACTTTGAAGGAGAAAACCCAGTTGCCAGGGCAATCTATCCGGACTTAGTTGCCACAACAATTGTATTGCCTTTGTAATCAATTGCCTCGACAATCCAATCAGAAATTGCACCACTACTCATAACCCGGCCTACTCTCTTAATCAATTAAACTTCCTATTTATTTTACTTGTTTAGCTTATTTTATTTGTTATTTATCACCACTTATCGCTTCCAACATTATTCTCTTTCAGTGCAAGAAGCTAAACATCGGAGTTTCACCAATCCATGTGGAGGTAATCTTTACTATACTATTACTTGCGACATGTATACTTGTACCGTTTGTGTTGCACTTAAAACACGCAACAAGTTTTTGGTGTCGTTGTCGGGGATTAGCAATAGCGATGTTATTTTTAATTTCTTGCATTTTTGTTTTATTTATTTATTTTATTTGTTTCAAGTGGCTAGAAATCTTGGTTTTACATTTGTGTATGACCAGGGCAAGACCGACAACACAAGAATACCCACTTGAACCTGAGATTGAACGAGTTCTCCATCGAAGAAGAAAAGATCTAAGAGCAGCTATGGTAGATCTTATTAATCCACTTGGTGATCCAATTTCCCTATGTAACAAGAGGCAACCCAGCTATAGCCGAGCAACCAGTTCGTGTGCGGAACAGACCCATTCGAGATCACTTATTACCAGACCTTGGTGATCTTAATCCAGGAATTGCTGCTCCAGAGATTCAAGCCGCATACCTCGGATTGAAGCCAGTGATGTTTAATATGCTCGATTTGAATTGGCAATTTGACGGCTCAGTAACTGAAGATGCCAGGAAACGTCTAAGATCTTTCTTAGAAGTTTGCGATTCTTTCTGACAACAGGGAGTCCATGAGGACATCTTGAGGCTCAAATTATTCCCCTATTCACTGAGGGATAGAGCCAGAACATGGTTCAACAGTATACCATCTAGATATCTCGAATCTTGGACAGACCTATGCTGGAGTTTTCTTGTCAGGTACAATTCTACTAGTATGACAGATAAATTGCGTAATGACATTACTTCTTTCTATCAAGTAGATGATGAACCCATGTACGAGGCTTGAGATCGCTACAAGGAGCTTTTACGTAAATGTCCCATACACGGATTTAGAAATTGGACACAGGTAGTGATGTTCTACAATAGAGTCAACACACCAACTAGGATGATGCTAGATGCCTCGGTAAATGGCACACTCTTAGACAAATCACCTGAAGAAGCCTTAGAGCTCTTGGACAGATTGGTCAATAACGATTACCAGTTCCCAACCACCAAGAGGGGACCGGCAAGGTGACATGTCACAACAATTGAGCTTGATCCATCAGAGGCCATTTCAGTACAATTGGCCACATTAACCAACATGGTTAAGAACTTACAGCGATCCAGTAATACGCAGGACGTCAAGGTAGTAGATTCATTTTGTGATTCATGTAATAATAACCATGATTCTTCTGTGTGTCCACAGAACCAGAGTCTAGTTTTTATGTTGGAAACTACAACCAGAGCAGCAATCCGTATTCTAATACATATAACCCAGGGTGGAAGCAGCATCCTAATTTCTCATGGAATAATTAGAACAACTCCAAGCAAACATCTTGCCAAAATATCAAAGCATCAAGATTTCGATAGAACATGCCACGGCAACAGAATCAATTATCGCAGCAACAATTGTCATCAGCTAGTTCTTTGGAAACTACTTTAAATGTTTTTATGATTAAAACTGAATCTTATTTGGCTAAGACTAGTAATTTCATGAAAGAGACTGACAGTTTTATGAACAGGGGCCGATATGACAATACAAAATCAAGGAGCAGCTTTGAAAGCCTTGGAGACGCAAGTTAGGCAATTTGCCCAAATTGTGAGTACAAGTCCGCAAGGTAGTCTGCCCAGTAACACTGAGGTCGTACGAGGATCTAGCCATGAACAATGTAAAGTGATCACTACCCGGAGTGAACAAAAGGCAAATGATGAACTTATCCAACCTGAGGATCATAATCAACTAGTAGAACTGTCTTTTATTCTGAAAGATATGCCCAGTAACATTGCCACAACAATCGTAGACGATGAGCCTTCAGCAGTTACCACGACGAGTCCACTTGCCTCGACAAGTTTATCTAACACTACGACGCCAGACAAGACGAGTAAAGGCAAGGAGATCATATTGCCACCACCATTTCCACAAAGGCTAAAGAGGTAGAAGCATGATTACCGGTTCAAGAAGTTTCTTGACATCTTGAAGTAAGTTCACATTAACTTGCCATTGGTCTAGGAAATAGAGCAAATGCCTAATTATGTTAAGTTCCTTAAAAACATCGTCTCTAAGTGATCTAGATTGAGCGAGTTTGAGACAGTTGCTGCGACAGAGGGATGCATGACAATGTTGAACAACCGATTGCCACCCAAATTAAGAGATCCAGGTAGTTTTACAATACCTTGTCCCATTGGCAATCACTATGTTGGTAAGGCACTGTGCGACCTTGGAGCGAGCATAACCCTTAGGCCTAAATATGTTTTTCAAAGATTAGGCATAGGGAAGACGAGACCTACGACAATCATGCTATAACTTACGGACAAATCTTATGTGCATCCAAAGGGAAAAATCGAAGACATTTTGGTAAGAGTTGATAAATTTATTTTTCCTGATAGTTTTATTGTTTTGGATTGTGAAGTAGATGAGTTTGCACCCATTATTCTTGGAAGACCGTTCTTAGCAACAAGGAAAACTTTGATCGATGTCGAGAGGGGAAAACTCACTATGAGGGTTAATGATCAGCAAGTAACGTTGAATGTATTCAAAGCCTTAAAGTGTGTTGATGATCAAGAAGAATGCCAGATTATTCAAGCCACCGCAGAATTTAATTTTGATATGGAGGAGTATTGCCACGACGATTTCATTACCGAACCCAAAGACTTGAGGAGCCGGGCGACACGAAATAGTATGAAGCAAATTGGATTGTAAGTTGACCGGGTAAAAATTTTGAATCTTTGGATCACTCAAGTAAGGAAGGTAAACTTGAAAAACCTTCTACTGAGCAACATCCTGTTTTGGATTTAAAACCATCTCCAGGGAAATTGAAATATGTTTATTTGGGAAGAGATAACACCTTGCCCGTAATCATTTCTCTAAGTTACAGCCTGAACAGGAAAAAATGTTGATTAACATGTTGGCGCTGCACAAAAAGGCAATAGGCTGGACAATCGTAGACCTAAAGGGAATCAGTCCAATAGTGTGTATGTACAAGATCCTGTAAGAAGATGACCATAAAAATTCCATTAGGCTCAAAGGAGACTTAACCTTGTCATGAAGGAAGTCGTGATGAAGAAAATCATCAAGTGGCTTGACGCTGGTATCATATATTATATCTCTGATAGCTCATGGGTAAGTCCGATACAATGTGTACCGAAAAAAGGAGGTATGACTGTGGTAAGCAATGAAAACAATGAACTAATTCCAACTAGAACTGTTACAGGTTGGAGAGTGCATATATTACCGTAAGTTGAATAAAGAAACTAAGAAAGATCATTTTATTTACCCTTTATTGACCAAATGCTTGACCGACTTGCAGGAAAATCCTTTTATTATTTTCTTGATGGATACTCAGGCTACAACCAAATTGCCATAACGCCAGAAGACCAAGAAAAGACCACCTTCATATACCTTTTCGGTACATATGCATTTAAAAGGATGTCGTTCGGATTGTGCAATACTCCGGCAACCTTCTAAAGGTGTATGATGGCAATCTTCTCCGATATGGTGGAAGATTTCCTTGAAATCTTTATAGACGACTTCTCAGTATTCAGAGTTGTTTTGATAACTACCTCGGTAATTTAGAGAAGGTGTTAGCATGCTGTGAAGAATACGACCTAGTTTTAAACTGGGAAAAGTGTCACTTTATAGTGGATGAAGGTATTGTGCTCGGTCACAAGATCTCGTCCAAGGGAATCAAAGTAGACAAGGCCAAGGTGGATGAGATTGAAAGTTTCCAGCATCAAATTCAGTCAAATGAATCTGAAGTTTTCTCGAACACGTAGGTTTTTATAGAAGGTTTATTCATAATTTTTTAAGATTTCTAAACCCTTGTATAATTTGCTTGAACAAGACAATGCCTTCAATTTTGATGATTCATGCGCCACGGCATTTGAAGCCCTGAAGAAGCAACTTGCCACGACACACATTGTTGATCCCCTAAATTGGTCCCTACCTTTCGAACTCATGTGCGATGCGAGCGATTTGCGGTAGGAGCTGCCTTAGGCCAGCAGAAAGGTAAAATTTTCCATGTGATATATTATGCTAGCAAAACCCTTAATGGTGCTCAATTAAATTACACCACGATTGAAAAAGAATTGCTAGCGATAGTATTCGCGTTCGACAAGTTCCGTCCTTACTTAATTGGTACAAGGGTAATTGTTCACACTGACCATTCAGCAATTAAGTATTTAATTGCTAAGAAAAATGCCAAACCTCATTTAATTTGTTGGATATTACTTTTACAAGAGTTTGACATTAAAATTAAGGACATGAAAGGTTTGGAGAACCAGGTTGCTGATCACTTGTCAAGGCTGGAAGTGGGCAGTATAGATGATGATCTTTTGAAGATCCATGACGTATTCCTGTACGAGCAATTGTTAGTTGCCATGGTAACTCACTGGTATGCAGATTTAGTCAATTTTCTTTTAAGCGGTATTATACCTCATCACCTTAATCATCAAGGAAATAAGCGACTCCTACATGATGCTAAGCATTATTATTGGGACAAGCCTCTTTTGTTTAAACAATGTGCAGATCAGGTCATACGATAATTCCCGAGGAGGATGAGCAAAACGTGCTTCTATAATGCCATTCATCACCTTATGGAGGCCATTTTGGAGGTACTCGAACAACGGCCAAATTTTTACAGTCAAGCTTATATTGGCCAACTCTCTATAAAGATGCCCATGAATTTTACAAGATGTGTGATCGATGTCAACGGACGAGGAATATTTCAAGGCGGCATGAGATGCCATTACAGAACATCCTCGAGGTAGAATTGTTCAATGTGTGGGGCATCGATTTTATGGGGCCCTTCCCATCATCATTCGAAATATATTCACACGATTCAAAGACCGTCCAGCGATTTATGCAAAAAAAATATATTCACACGATTCGAAATGCCACGGGAAATTATCAGTGATGAAGGCAAACACTTCGACAATAAGCTCATTGCCAAGATGTTGCTACGATTTGGAGTGACTCATAAAGTTTCCGCGACATAACACCCACAGACTAACGGGCAAGCAGAAATAACGAGCCATGGGTTGAAGATGATTCTCGAAAAGGTTGTTAATCCTTCAGGGAAGGACTGTTCTGTGAGAATTGATGAGGCATTTTGGGTTTACCGAACATCATTCAAGACTTGCCACCTGCCGGTGGATATTGAGCATAAGGCCTATTGGGCTATCAAGACTGTGAAAAATGAATTAGGAAAGTGCAGGGTAGAAGCGTCTACTAGACCTAAACGAGATAGAAGAGTTATGTGCCTTAGCTTATGACAATGCCAAGATCTATAAAGAGAAAACCAAGCGTTGACATGACAAGAAGCTATTGCCGCGACAATTCTTGCGGGGGCAACTGGTGCTTCTTTTCAATTCTCGACTTAAACTCTTCCTAGGAAAATTAAAGTCGAGATGGTCCAGGCCATTTGAGGTAGTAAAACCTTATTCCCATGGGGCTGTTGTGGTCAAGTCGACAGTGGATGGACATGAGCTTAAGGTTAATGGACAACGGTTGAAGCACTATGTTGGTGCTCATGTTACTCGTAATAAGGAGGCTATATCTTTAGAAGATGCATGAAAATGCTCTTTCTAAGAGTTTTTAATTTTTCAGACTTTTTATTTTTATTTTTATTATTTTATTTTTATTTATTTTCTATAACACTCTCAACCCGGTTTAGAAGAAAACCGAAATTGAGGATGTTATAGCAAGAGTTTTCATGAAACACATAAACAAGAACTTAAAATTTTTCTAAAACTTTAACCGTATAACTTAATTTATGTTACAACCCAGGTTATAGATCAACTAGAATGAAATTATTTTCATGTCTCGCCCATTCTAATATATCAAGCATAAATGGAAAACATAGATTTTAATCTATTTAAATCTTTGGAAGGTCAACCTTTAACTTTTCATTTTGTACAAGATATACATATAATAAGCAACATGCTACAACAATAGGACACGACCATTCAAACAAGTAATTAGACCTTTACATATATATTCATAATAAGCCTATTCACATATACATGATTATTCATTCAAAGCATATATAAATACATAGGTATTTGATCAAGTATATTTGTTCACTCAATTGGATATTCAAAAATCAATAAAAATTATATCTCTTGCTATACAAGACTTTCAATAATTCATTAATTAAACTATAAACCTTTTTGGCTTATCCTTATCGAAGATTAATAATATACAAAATACTTGACACACTAACATATGAACTGGATATATATATTATAACATGATTTACTTATTAAATAAGATATCAATTTCACATATTACAACATAGGTTACTTGTTAAATAAGGCATCAGTTATTTGAACTAACATGTACATGTATACATATATGTGTTTCGACTAAGCATGTATATTGCCAATCCAATGAACACATATATACTAAGGTATTAACAAGTACATAACTTCTACCAAAGGATTTTCAAGAAGTTTATTGGAACATCTTGTTTGTTTTATAATTTATAACAAATAACATACATAAGCATTCTATTTAGTTAGCGTAATCTTGTGTGGTAGCCTCATTCCATCCATTTAGCTTGAGCATTCATACAACTATGATGTTTAGTAATTAATCAATCAAAGTGATTAACCAACAATAATTATTTAAACAATCACGAGGAATAGATAACCCATTTACAGATTTTACAGTGTCTAATGCCATGCTACAACAATATTAGTGACATGCTTTTATGCACCACTATGCCACCATTTAGGGAGTTCAACCTATATCTACTTGGAATTCTAAGCAGTGACTTGCAACTTTCATTCACGATCAACCCAAGAAGAAATCTTATAACATGCATATGCATGAAAATGAATGCATTAGGCTGATATAGCCTAAGTGAGGTAGTGACATCAAAATTATCAAAACATAATATCAATGATATTGGAAAGAAATTCAAAGCATATAAACTTTGGTTAGCATTTGATTCTTATGTTTTAACCTTAACTTAAACAAAGCTTCACTGGGTTCATAATCTTCAAAACTTAACTGATTAACTTTAAGGCTTTTAACTGAGTTTCATATCAAAGCTTATTGTCTTTCATATTAGGCATATATTCGCCACATGTAAACTTGTTTTCCTTATGGATAAGTATTGCTCCATTTTCATTTTAACTTTTCCACCAAGGCATATTTTCAGTACATTATAAGTTTATCCCCTTGTTTCATTCAAATAAGAATGTATTTACATAGATCATTTCAAATCTTTGTATCCATGTTCAAATCTTTTAAATCATTTACCTTGGATCACATTTGGTCATAAGTACCATTGGTCTGAATTACACACAGCACAAAGCACTAAGCAATGGCTAGTGTCTGAACATAATAATCCTAACCTCTCACTATCCAACCAAACGTCACCCGAGCTGTAGCTCATGGACCGTAGTCCCAAAGTATACCATGTATCATGCCAATGTGTCCAAGGGCTTCCATTGAATAGGCAACTTAGATATCTTATGTCTTGATGTTAGGAGAGATTTCTTATGTTACAAGTAGACTTACTTATTTCTTCTTTCCAGTATCTTATAACACAAGTTGAGCTCTAGCTCTTTAAGGCTTTATAATTATGAACTTATAACTTTGATATTCAATTTCTTTATTGGAATCTTTATTGGTTAGTAGTTAGCTTCAAGCTTTACAGTAAAGTATACATAACCACATATTACAAACATAGCATAGCAAGCAACAAGGTGCATATGTGATGCAGTATTACCAAATAAATTATCAAAGATGCCATGCTATGAATGCAATTACACATCATGCTCTATGTGAGCCATATGCATATGCTCATGACTAAACATAACACTTAATAGAAACAAAGATCGAGATGACACTGTGTCACCCGAGACAAATACAACTACACTCACCTCTTATCCCGAAGTTACGGGATACCTGAATCCTTAATCACATCTAGCTTTCGTCTAACTCTTCCTTCAACTCATCCTTAACATGATATGTACCTCAAACATAAATAATAAGTCATTACAACCAACTCAATTCAATTACTAACACTCCAATTGCACACCCATATATTTATACATACAATTTAGTCAACATACTTTCTTATGTACTCAAACAATCCACATTTCATGTGTATCCATACTTGTGATCACAACAGTCCATACTATTTCTTATATGCCTAAAACAGCCCTAATCCACATAAATATTTATATGTACATGGTCAATCAACCCTTCATAGAATGTACATATTTATATACAGCCAAAACAGTTCTAACTTACACATATACTCACATATGCATGTTCAAATAATCCATATCACTTCTTATAGACAGAAAACAGCTCTAATTCATATATTTATATTTGTATACAAACTCAAACAATCTATTGTGTGTCATACATATACAAAACAAAGCATTTGCATTTATTTATATTTTTATACATTGAAAACAGTCCCATATGCTCATATATTCACAATTTAGGCCAATCTTCTTACATAATCATGTGTACACCAAAACAGTTTACGATGAAGCCCTAATAGCCATTTAAACTTCCAAAACGGCCCTTTAAATTAACTCATTTAGGCAAAGCAGTCCAGCATTTAAGTATACATATATTCTCACATCAAAACAATCGTCATCTTTTTCTCATTTAAGCAAAACAGTCCAATTCATGTATATATACTCTTACATGCACATCAAAATAGTCTATATACTTTCATATTTGTTCGAAGTTGTCCACTTATACATATATACATATAAACACATCAAAACAATCCACATGCCTTCATATATACACAAAACTGTCCAATTAAAACATGTATTCGTTTGTTTACTCAAAACTGTCCAATTACGTGCACATATATATCAAACAGGGCAGCTTACACATATACACATTTATTCAATAAAAATAGTCCTTAATCCATTGTAAATCAATCCTTAACTTATAGAACAATCTTTCCTTGTTTTTAACTCATCAATTTAGCCTTTAACACATTTACAAGAATGTAAAACAGTCCACACATTAGCATCCATGCATAATTACTTCAAAACAGTCTATTACCTATATATATACTTATATATATACATCAAACAGCATACTAAGGTTTATATTTATGCAAAAACAGTCCTTATACTTTGCAAAACAGCCCCTTTACTTCAAGTTTATAAAACAATCCCAATTATTCTTTTGAATCAGCCACTTAATTAGCCTAAACAATCCATTTCTTACAAATCAGCCTCTTATACTTTGCAAGACAGTTTTCTCTTGTTTCCAGCTTTATAAGCAGCCCATTAGATTTATCGAAGCAGTCCCTAATTACCATACTTTTGGATTCCAGCATACTTATTATTAGTCATCTATAACTTAATGTTATCTATACATTCTTAACAATACAAAGCCATGATATAACATTTTCAGCAACCAAATTCTTCAATCTAACATTCGATTTCATTGATAATCAATTTAACACCTTAACTCATTCTATCAATTCTCCAGATTTCAAAATAGCCTTTAATTCAAATTTCAGAGCCGTCCCTTATATTTGCATACATATTTTTATACTATGTAACAAGGTTTTATTCTACTTATCATTCAATTAAAAATTACATCTATTAATGCTTAGTATTATAAATCGAACAAAAAGAGCTTATTAATGCACTTTAGAAAACCAATCAGAAACTAATCTAATTGCTGCTGGTTGCACATTCTAATGGTTTATTATCAAAACTGAAAGTACACGTACATTAGACACGTTGATTTTCAGCTGTTGATTTGCTACCAATTTAGACTTTATTTTAATGAATAAACCAATTATGTGTCAAGCTAAAACTTAACAACTTATTCAATGGTTATTCCGAACAGCCATTGTTACTGTTTATTTTACATTGATTTAAGGCTGTCTAAAGCTTCCTCAAAACAGGGCACTAATCACGTCAACAATTATTTGTTCAATCGAACCAAAAATTCATAACAATCAAGTATTGCATGTCAACCAAATTTAATCTCCTACACAAATCTTCAATTTCTACAAAGACTCAATCGTTTGAATTCAAGAACAAGAATGAGATTAAAATCTAAACTTCCATCAGTTTTCAAGGAATGAAGGAACTTCTTACCCTCTTTACACAATCGATCATGGAAATCTTAAGCTTGCTTCAACCAAAATTTGAATTTCCCTCACCATGTAAAGCTCTCGTGTATCTCTCCTTATTTACTCATGTTTCCATTTTTCCCATGGAGAAGAAGAGATAACTGACCAAAAACACTCTCTTCTTCCTTACACATGCATTTTCAAAATGCACGACATGTGTGCATTACCTTCAAATTATTATTCTTTTACATGCAAGCATCATACTTCCTCAATAATTCAGTTTAGTTCTTAAAATTGGCTATCCACTTTTCTATGTTTCAAAAATGGTCCCAAACTATTTAATTAATCCTTCATGTAACACAATTTAATGATCAACTTAACAATCGAAGTATTAGAATACTTCTAAGCCAATATTTGGGTATTACATTTTTGTTATTTTTAATTTGGATTTTCGTTTTTATCTTTTCTTTTTATTTTATTTAGTTGTTATCTTTATTTTTTTTTATATTTATCTTTTTATTTTCCCTTTATCTTTTTATTTTTGATTATCTTTGTTTAATTTTTATCTTTTTGTTTTTGTTTAAATTTTAGGATAAGAGTTCAAAGAAGGAGTTGGGCTTAGGATAGAATTTCATTTGAATCTATCCTTTGGAAGATGATTGGTCGGCTAGTTTTTAGGGGATTTAATCACTCCTTTAAATTTTCGGCTATTTTTAGGGGATTTAATCACCCCTTCGAAATTTTTTCACCCAAATTTTTTCCTTCTTTTTCTAAACCTAGCCGCACACTCAACCCCTCACCATCATTATCTTTTCCCCCATTGATAACACATCCATCTATCACATCTACAAACTCTTTGATTCACCATTAAACCCATTATCACCTATCTACTTCATTTTCTTTCTTTACCGACTCTTTCCATCTGTTAAACTCTTTAGATTTTCTTTCTTGTTTTCTTTGTTTTTTTTTTCGATCAAGAACCCAAAAACCATGGCCAAGAACTTAAAGACCATGCCTAGAGCAAGTTCTTCACGAGCACTCGATCCCTTTTTTCATCAATTTTCCTCTCTACTGATCGAGAAGCGGTTCAACGCCAAATTTGCAAATCAAGGGTATGAGGGGAACAAGGGTTCGAGTGTGATGTTTCCCAAAAGAATTATGGTCTCGAGGACTCCGTCTATAAGATCATTGAGCACCACGAGTGGCAGATTTTCTGCGAACAACCAAAACCAGGAAACATCTCGTGGGTAAGGGAATTTTATTCGCATGTTTCCAATTCAGATAAGCCTTGTGTTTTTGTGCGTGGTAGGGCCATTCTTGTTGATTCAGTTGCGATCAACCCACACTTTGGGTTGTATGTTGAGAAAGACGAGCATACCGAGTTTGTTAAAAACATCACCGCCAAAGAAGTGGAGGAAGTTTTCTAAGATCTCACCGTCGAGGGAGCCGCATGGAATGAAGGAGCTTTGAAGGGAACGGTGAACCGCATCTTGTTAAAGCCCGCAACCAAACTATGGAATAACTTTCTAAACACTCGTTTGATGCCTACTACCCACAATACTAGTGTCTCTTATTCTCGTCTATTATTACTTCATTCTATTTTGCACAAGCGCTATATTGATATTGGAAAAATAATTGTTGATGAAATATAAACTTGTAGCAAGAAAGATGTGGGGGCATTATTTTTCCCCGATTTAATTTCCAGATTATGCGAACAGGAGCACGTGCCAGCCGGTGCTATATACGAGAAGTTGCCTGAGAGAAGTGGGTGAAAACGGAGTTAGTATATACGTATGATGCGGGAGGAGTCCCCAAAGAAACCAACAGTTGCAAAGAAGTCCTCTATTCCAGACACTGCCAATGCAACCAAACATGCCGCGGCAAGTGCACATGCCACGACAAGTATACATACCTCAGTAAGTATCCATGAGATTGCCGATATATTTCTTCCTTTAGCACATCAATTAGATAAAATGGAGGCACGTTAAATATTGTTTATGCGCTACATGAAAGACCGAGATACAGCCCTCACGAGAGTTATCTCGGAGAATTTTCCCAAAAGCATTATCTTTTTTTCTCATATTCCCTGTTGAATTACTTGCCCCGGTAACTGAAGCTGCGCCTATTCCCAGTAACATTGCCGGAGCAACCACTGTCCCACATAAAGGTAAGGATCCTATTATTGAACCAACCTGTACTGAATCTCTTTATGGTTTTAAAGATTTCGACGACACCACTTCTGCACCGATGAAGTCCCCTCCAACTGCACCATCAAAAGTGACATCAAAGCGTAAAGCTTTTAAACTCGAGGAGGTCGCTAAGGATGTTGTACCAATTGAAGAGGTTGAGAAAACTACGGTTCATGATCCACTACTAGCCTTGCGTCAACAACCACCACGAGCCAAAAAAAGAACCAAGTAAATGGATCGAAGGCAACTAGTCATTAAAGGTGATGACCTCTCCGACTAACTCATTTTTCATTTAGTTTTTCTCTTTATTTATTTCGTTTTGCACGCATTGAGGACAATGCTTCTCTTGAGTTTGAGGTTTTTTTTGTTTTGTTTCATAGTTAGTTGCATTCATTTTGTTAGCTCATGATAGGTTTCATATGCTACTTGCTATGTCTTTTACCTGATTAAACTGCATAAACCTACTGTGATATCCTATGATGAATTCTTACCACTGCACTTATATCATAAAACCTTAGATTGTAGGATTAGCATGGAGAGTACTCGGAATTCTGCTATGATTTTATTTATCTTCACACTATTGTGACTTGTTGATTGATGGAGACCTAGTGAACTTTAGGTTACTTAAAAATGGGTAAACTATGCTAGAGGTGCCTAACTGGCTCTATCCTTAAACTAAAATTTGCATTATATAATTTCTTACTAGAGGTGCCCATTTGGCTCTAGTTATCACGCATTAAGAATCACTAGAGGCGCCTATCTGGCTCTAGTTGATTAAATTTAAAAAGAAATTTCTTTGCTAGAGGTGCCTAAAATTGGCTCTAGCGAACTTAATTACCCTGCCTAATTAATTATTAAGACCTACTGTTCGCGTGGAATCCTATTGGTTGGCTTGTACACAACTCTACACACACATTTCCCTAGTATTATAGTTTGATTTTGAGTAATGCTCTGTGCTGCCTGAAGATTGAAAGGTAATCAACTTTTATGCCACGGTTATGAGGATTGAAGTAAGGTGAGAAACATGTTTTTGGTGGTAAAGGCCTTGGCAGGTAATTGTTAGTGTTTTGCATTGCTTGAGGACAAGCAATAGTTTGAGTTTGGGGGTGTGATAAGTGTGTAAAAGTACTATTTTCTTGCCTTTTTTACTCATATTATTGTTAGACTTAGGCTCATTTTAGTTGCATTGATAGACATTCATGCATAGTTTCCTAGTTTCCTTGGTCACTGAGCTTGGTATTACATTTTGTTGGTTTTTGTGGAAAATTTACGGCTGGTTTGCTCTATTTTGTGTAGGACAGGGTTGCCATGGCAAGTAGGGAGAATACTGAAGGAGTTGCCGAAGCTTATTGCTGCAGCATATCTGGATAAATTTGGATAAATACAACATTATCCGCAGAATTATCCAGAACGTAGAGGATAAATCACAAATTCAAATTTCAAACTTCCCATCAGATAAGGATTAAATCTCTACGAATTTCAAATGCATTCAAACCCTTCTCCTCATCTATTTAACGAGATCGAATCAAAAAGAAAAAGAGAAAGAGAAATTGAGAGAGATCGAGATCACAAAGAATTCCTCATGCACTATTCTTCTTTATTTTTATTTTATACGATCCATGTCAAGGAGTAAATCTTTTTTATTTTCTTTATACCTAGCCATGAACTGATTTAAATTGGCTGGGGTTATGGGGTTTTTGGTGTGATAAACGATTGGATGGCTTTTGGTTTTTTATTTCAATAAATTTCAAAGTTTGTTCATTCTTGGATTCTTAATTTTCATCTTGAGAGAATTGGGAGAGGATCTCGAGTGTTACCCATTTATCTATGCTCGAAAGAGATAGATTCACAAAACGAGTGAACACGGTTCTCATTTGAACAAATCATTGGTGGGAACTAATCCGCCTTAGGAATAAGGATCAAATTTTAGCGGCTAAGAGAAGTGTAAGATCGGTAGATACTCACCCAAGGTTAACGCAGGGATGTATCACCAGGGCATGCGCAATCTACCAGTTCTTCTGTTAGGGATAACACGAAGACATTGAAGAACACTCCGTCGAACTTTGAAAGAGGAAACCCAGTTGCCAGGGCAATCTATCCGGACTTAGTTGCCACAACAATTGTATTGCCTCATCAATTAATTGCCTCGACAATCCATTCAAAAATTGCACCACTACTCATAACTCGGCCTACTCTCTTAATCGATTACACTTTCTATTTATTTTACTTGTTTAGCTTATTTTATTTGTTATTTATCACCACTTATCACTTCCAATATTATTCTCTTTCAGTACAAGAAGCTAAACATCAGAGTTTTACCAATTCCTGTAGAGATGATCTTTACTATACTATTACTTGCGATGTGTATACTTGCACCGTTTGCGTTGCACTTAAAACATGCAACAGACTCCATTGTCCTTAGACACTGCTTTCCTCGCTGTTGGTGGTGATGCTACTACTACCCCTACAATTACAGTCCTACAGTCCGTAGATGTCCCTGCTCCTGCTCAAGTGTCCATCAAAAAGTACGAGAAGGACAACAAAACTGTTTATCGACTGACTAACGCTTGGCAAACAAGTGATGAATTAATTTAAATATGCCAGTAAATAATGCCAAGTTTAGGTCATTTTGCGTGCAAGTATACACGGTCGCAAGTAATACATCAGTAAGTTGAGTATCGTATCCACATGAACTATCTAGGAATTAAATGCCACGATATTTACTTGTGAATGGGAACAAATGAGCTTGAATTGGATTTTGGATTTTGATTAAGAAAAATGACTAAGGAAAATAAAATAAAAATTCAGGAGGATTGGCAAACAAATGTATGCAAACGGATGGTTGGCGTTGGCAAGAGATGCTTGGATTTACGCTTAGCAAAGACAACAAATAACAATTTCCATCATTGGTTTTATTGCCGAGCAAAGTTTAAAGTTAGTATGGCCTTTATCGATAGTAATACTCTAAGTTAATTACAAATAACTCATATATTTATATAGTGATATTTTTCAATAATTAACTTGGCAAAGTTTTAATCTTTACTCCTAAGGAGTAGATTCACTTCCGAAGTAAGCTCATCTACTTGAACATCTTTCGTCGAAGCTTCTCACCTTAGTATTGGCAATTAATCTTTATCTCCTAAGTCCGTTAAGATATTAAGGGGTAATAGGCATACAATGGCAACTATCGTATGGCAAGAATTTACGAAATAAAGCACTAGCAGAACAGACAAAATGCCAAGGCATTCAATTATTAAAAAATAAAAATAAATTAAGCGTTCATCATAGAAACATCCCCATCCAACTTAAAAGAATTAGTTTATGGCTGGGTAAACCATCAACAAAATATTGTTTTGAAACATCACCATCATAACAGAATTAAAAACTAAGAGAAATGGAAAAAAAAGAGATCTATCGATTGCAGCCCTTGAATGGATCCATAGCTTTCAATCTTAGCCTGGTCGAACCATGGTTTGCCCTTTACCCTCTTTTTTCACCACGGTGCAACCTCCTTGGCTCATCGATTAGCTTCCTTTATATAAGCACTCGTGGAAACCCTAGGTTGGGTTTTGAATTTGAAAGTTTAGTACGCACCAAGATAGGTGCGTTATCTTCTTATCCTCGTTTTTGAATTTTAGGGCTGACTTGGCTCTAACGACTATTGACCAGGCATCGACCATCCTTCTTTTGCCAACCGAGTCTGGCAATCTTCGTCTTGCTTTTTCTATCGGCACTCGGTATTTCTCTTCTGCTTCTCTTGCTTTCTGCCAACTGCTCTTGTCTTGCTCTGCCAAACTTCCCTTGTCTAGTCACAACAAGGAAAATACCCCTTCACTCTGCCAATAGAAGCATTCCTTAACTCCTAGATGCAAATGCATGAATCTACTAACTAAATTCACAAATATGTACTTAAAGTTAAGAAAAATGATGTCAATATATACATGAAAAATAGTACTTTTGAGGAATTAACACCCTTCCAAACCTAGCTTATTGATTGTCCTCAAGCAATGCAACTAAAAGCTATAAAACAGAAAAATAAGGAAAAGTACCTTGGCAAAATTTTCTTTATTTTGGTCCTAGTTTTGTTCTCAGATATCTCAGAGCAGTAATGCCAACAAATCAACAAATTCAAGTGCAACAATATAACTCTAGCCTAAGGTCATAAAGTGTGCATGATTTGCGGGTGGTTTGCATCAAGAATCCTTTAATCCCTTAGCAAAACTTTGCTGCCCAAACTCAGAAAAAAACTATTATTATTATTTTTAGATTATTTAACAAGGGTATCTTTCTCTGGTATTAATTTTAGGGTCGCTTCATGTCGTTGTTGGGCGTCAGAAATAAGATGGAGCATACCATGAATCCCTACGTTAATCTAGACTACATCACTAAGCTAACCCATTACACTCATACCCTAAAGTTTTGTTGGCTTGAGAACTAAGAGGGAGCAAACCACGAAGCCCAAGTTACTTATTGTCTCTAAGGAAGATGATCGTTCTAAAATTTTTCTTACCTTTAGCAAAACATTGTTGCCTTATTCTGTACTTTTACCCTGTCATTGTTGTTTTTTCCCTTTTTTATTTTTGAGTTCAGTTACAAGAATCCTAAGTTTGTTTTGGGAATTGGATGCATACTACGTGTTTAAATGAGACCAAATTTTCCTAAACTAGAGATCAATTGCCAAGGAACCTGGCATTACAAATCTACTGGCTCATGCTTACTAAAGATTCTAAATTCATCATCAGATAGGGCATACTAGTACAAATTTTGACTATGCTAGTTAAAAGTGTTGGCAAAATAATCAGGTTAGAAATAAGCCGAGGTCAAATTTTTTTATTGGTTTGGTATGCATGAGTCTACCTAATCTATATAACAATAACAAAATGCAAACAGAAACATAAAGATGAATGCATGACATGATAATAAATGTGAGGCAACACCCCCCCAAACCAAAGGTGTGCATTATATTCAATGCATGAGAACACATATATACAAAATGAAATGCATGAATAAAATGAAAATTATGACAAATACGGAATTAAGGGGTTAAGGGGAAGAGGACTCCCCTTTAGATTGCTCAAGACGAGAGACATGGATATTTTTGACAAAGCTCCCTCGATTAGGGGCCATGTGCTTCTTTCTTTTCTTTGAAACAGTAGTGAAGGTCTTCACATTATGAAGGACCTTCTTAATGATTTGCACTGACTCGGATGTAGCGGGGGATATGGGAGTGACAGAAAAAGTAGGTGCAGTAGGTGGCACATCAGTCTTTGCAGGTACTTTGTTATCAAATTCTTGTAAAGTCTCGGTCGTGGCAGATTCAACTTGGACAGATGATACAGAAAAAGTGGCATCAGATTGCTGGGTCGGAGTATGAACAGAATGGGGACTGGCTGGCATTTCTTTGGGCACGTAAAGCTCAGCAGGGAACTCTGGATATATTGGCAAAGGATTGGTGGCAATGCCCTCAAGAGTTATCTTTAGGGCTCGATCTCTGGCACCAGTATATTGCCAAAGCACCAAATTTTGCTCCTCAGCCTTCTCCAGTTTTTGTAGGATGAGTTCTTATCGCTGAAAAATTTGGGAAAGTAATGCCAAGGCGTCAGTTGGCATCTGCGTAATAGGTTCTACCTTAGGCGAGTTGGCAGGAAACACCGGCTCAATAGCCTTTCCTTTGCCCTTCTCCCTCGCTTCTCTGGCGATTAATTGTTGCCATAGAGCAGAAGTGATGGTCTTCTTACACTTCTGGACATTATTAGAGTCGAGCTATGGTACCTTATGCTATAAGCAAATTCGAGATATTAGTGAAGAAAAAATCAAACTATCAAAACCCTTATCGGCACATTTGTAGGTTTCGTCCACAATTAGACGACCCACGTTGATTTTTCTTCCCACTATGATTAAGTGAAGCAAAGCCATTTTTTCCTCTAAAACCATCTTGTTATGTGTGGTCGGCATAAGATTTGCTTTCAAAAAGTGGTTTTATCCACTCGGTTGTGGTTTTAATGCCACCCGTTTCATGGTTCTCTTTCTTTTGGAAGAGACGTTCCATTTTGTACTCATCTCGCACAAATCTTTCAGCAACAATTGTCTTTTAGTAGCATCCATGTATTTTACAAACGCTGAATGCTCTTCTCCTACACCATCTAAACTAAACATGCCATTAACATACCCTTCATCAAATCGAACACACGTACCTTGTACAAACAAAAAAGGTGGGGGTCATTGGTTGTGAGGTAGGCGTAGAATTTGCGAACAATGGTGGAGTGGACCTCTCCTGATTGTTGTCAAAATATCTCCCAATTATGTTTCTTGACTATCTTCTTCACTTTCGGCGATTAGCCCAAGTTGGGTTCATTCTTGAACTCAAAACCTTTCTCGTAACAAAAGGTGCGGGCATCATAATTTTCTCCATGCTTTTTCTTGATCTCTTCACTGAAAAAGATTTGAAAAGGTGTTGATGATGATGTCATTGCAAAAGATTAGGGAAAAAGAAGATGATGATAAAAAAGACTGGCTCTTGAATTGTTTGTCGTGCTAGAGAATGAAAAAAGAAAAGTGTATTGCTTATGAAAATTGAGGTTAATAAATGGATAAGGGAGACGGTTGGGATGGTTTTAATGGTGAGGTTAGTGGAGATAATGATGAGTGTGGCAGTTATACGTGTTTAGGGGAGTGAGATGATGATGGGTTTAAGAGTTATGGGAGTTGACAATGCGGGAAAAGAAAAGGTGAAAAAGAATAGGGTAAAATTTCAAAGTTTGAAAAGTTAACCTAGTCGGCTAGGATTTCCCACTTCAGTAAAAATAACTATCCCTTGGGCCTTATCTAAAATTAATCCATGTGTTACCACTCCTCTCGATGGTAGGCGTCCAAGTGCCGGTCTGTCCTAGCATACTACCTTGGCAAAATAAACTGCGCTAACACTCACAAAACCTTTCAAAATAGAAAAAAAGAAAAATTAAAATAAAGAAACCAAAATATTGAAAAGAAAATAACTAACCTAATTATTTACAATAATCATATTATGATGGAAAAATTACTGAATCTCTTCTAGGAGAATGGTCTTCTTGGTGCTATCCTGACTTCCTTCCTAATAGTGCTTCAACCTCTGGCCATTCACTTTGAACGTTGTCCCAATTTTCAAGTCCTTGATATCTACTGCTCCATGAGCATAAGGCTTGACAAATTCAAAGTGTCCTAACCATCCGGATTTGAGTTTACCTGGAAATAATTTAAGCCTTGAATTGAACAACAGAACTTTTTGCCCTACTTCAAACTGTCTTGGCAAAATTCTATTGTTGTGCCATCTCTTTGTTTTTTCTTTGTAAAGTCTGGCATTTTCATAGGCTTGTGCTCTAAATTCCTCCAACTCATTCAAGTCTAACAACATTTTTTACCTGCAGCCTTCCATTCCATGTTCAACTACTTCGTTGCCCAATAAGCTCGGTGTTCTAACTCTACTGGCAAATGGTATGACTTTCCAAATACAAGCTTGTATGGGGAAGTTCCTAATGGAGCTTTGAAACCTGTTCTGTATGCCCATAAGAAATCATTTAGCCTCAAAGATCAGTCATTCCGAGTCATATTCACAGTCTTTTCCAAAATATTCTTGATCTCATTGTTCAAAATTCCTGCCTGGCCATTTGTTTGAGGATGGCAGGCATTGGCAATTTTTTGCACAATTTTATACCTACACAGAGCTCTACTAATAATTGGCATTTAAAATGGGTACCTTCATCATGAATGATGGCTTTGGGGCACCGATTCTGGTAAAGATGTGCTTATGTAGGAATTTTGTTAACTGTCTTGGCATCATTTGTTGGGAGAGCAATAGCTTCAACCCACATTGAAACGTAGTCTATGGCCACAAGTATGCATAAGTTGCCAAATGATGGGGGAAAATGACCCATAAAGTCTATCCCCCAAACGTCAAATATTTCCACCGACATGATGTTATAAAGTTGCAATTGATGTCTGCTGGAAATGTTTCCAGTACGCTGGTATCTATCGCATGCCTTGGCAAAATAATAGGCATCTCTGAACAGTGTAGGCCAGAAAAATCCTAACTGCAGTACTTTGGCCGTTGTCTTTATTCTAGTAAAGTTTCCTCCATATGATGCTGCATGTGTAATACCCCCCACCCGATTTCGTAGTAAGCCGACTGAGGAGTGTTACGAGGAATGCTGGAAACACGAATAATTTAAAAATTTTCAAGAACGCATCCCTATTAGATGAGTTGAATGACTAACAAGGCATTTAAATGTTCATATATTATCAAACAGCAAGCATATGTATTTTATTCACCCTAGATTACCAACTTGGTTATACATTTGCAATTCTACATTTAAAAATGTCTACTATTTAAACAGGTGACCATGCATAGCATTCAGATATCTTAATTAGACAAGAACATATTCTTTTGTACCCAATCTCATTACGTTCAAGACATGTAGATGTTTCATGTAGGTTTAACTAGTCATGCTTTTATGTACATACATTCAATCCAATCTCAAACAAGCATAACATGTTTATCATTCGTGATAAGTTACCACATAGACCTCATATTTAATCATATAAGCAAAAGCAAGTTCCTTATTCATTATAGGTCTTTACTTTGATTGGTTACTTTCAAATTTTCATTCAAGGTTAACTGCTACCTACCCATGAACATGTGACATTCAAATAGCATACAATGGCTAGCAAGTGTTCACTTAATCTCCGAGTTCCTATATGCGCAGCTTACTATTCCATTCACAAGTAAATTAGGTCATTACATACTTCAAATTTAAGCAATCAAGCTTTCGCTCATTAAGGGCCAAAATCATAATCATATACAAGCTTTCAAAATATCAAATGCATGGCCTAGCTTAACTATATACAAATCTAGGTGCCACCAACCACTAGGAGCATTACAAACAAGTATGGATTCATACTTATGCTTTTGCTTGTGTCTTACTTCAAGCTCGGGAAATCTGACTTCTGGATCAAGTAATTCACCTTGAAGCACCTAAGTTATGGTTTGGGAAGAAAGGAAACGAGAGTGATAAGTACGATATGTACTTAGTGAGGTAGTACTAGTTCTAACCAATTATTATGTCATGTCTCCATTAATCAAGTAACCCTATTAAGGTTTATAGTATTCCAAGTCAAGCAAAAATCATGAACTCATGTATCATCATACTTATGGAAATCAAATATCAAGGTAAGAAAATGTTAAGTAACCAATTTGTCAAACAAACCAAGCAGCATGATAAGCTTATCGAGTAATTATCAGGTAAACATTTTCTAGCATTATTCGATTAGCAAGATAGCATGACAAGCAAAATCATAGATCACCATTCAATATTCAATCATTTCAAGTCAATCGATATCATGTTTAGGCAAATCATAACATTTCCAAGTCAAGTAACATAATCAAAATTTATTTCAAACTTATCACTCAAGATATGTTCGCAAGTTATACACATTGATTCAAGTGAGAGTATAATTCCATTTCGAGTAGCATTTCATGTGACAAGTTTATCAAGTGTACAAGTATACATTTTAAGTAGCATGTAAGCCTTAAGCCTTAATTATTGCTTGTTTACTTTCTTTAATTTAAGCCTTGTTACTTAGTTGTCCATTATACATGTTTATACATTCTTGTAATGCAAAACAGTCCATGATGACCCCTAATTTATTCAAATATGTCCATTTTACATGTTTATACATTTTAACATTTTAAGACAGCTCATAATTTGATCACACGTTGACAAAACTGTCCATATAGTATTCTTATACATTTTAACATTTCAAGACAGCTCATATTTTCATGTACAAGGTATATATGGCAGCAACACTCAAGTTTTACATGTTAATCACATAAAACAGTCCATATTTTCATGTACAAGGTGTACATGGCAGCAACACTCAAGCAATACATGTTAATCACATAAAACAATCCAAATTTTCATGTACAAGGTGTACATGACAGCAACACATAAAACAGTCCAAATTTTCAAGTACAAGGTGTACATGGCAGCAACACTCAAGCAATACATGTTAATCACATAAAACAGTCTAAATTTTCATGTACAAGGTGTATGTGACAGCAACACTCAAGCAATACATGTTAATCACATAAAACAGTCCAAATTTTCATGTACATCGCAGCAACGATCAAGTCATACACATTTTTATCAAGTCAAGTATAACCATAATGCATTTCAAGCTTTTCATTCAAGACAAGTTTACAATAGTACTCACGAATTCAAGTAAGATCAAGATCTATTTCAAGTAATAATCGTGTGACATGAAGTTCAAGTATACAAGTCAAGTAACCAATAGTTCAAGTTTACATGTCAAGTAATTCAAGTAAACCAATCAAGTAGACATTAGCTCCAGTGAGACCATAAGCCATTCCAAGTAGCAAATCATACAATAAAAGGTCCAAGCATAGGCAATTATCATTTCAATAGTTTCATGTCAAGAATCAAACATTACATGTCAAACAATTCGAGTATTTCAAGGATTCATGTCAAGTAATTCAAGTATTCAAGGTTATATTAGTTCATTTATTATCTTTTAACACAATCCTTGATTTATAGTTTGTCATTTAAAGAATACATGTCAAGTAGTCCAAGTAGCAAGTTTACACGTCAAGTAATTCAAGTAGCAAGTTTACATGTCAAGAAATTCAAGTAACAAATAGTTCAAGATAACTATTTAAACAATTCATACTTATTAGTTCATTTATATTCTTTTAAAACAATTCTTGGTTTATAGTTTGTAATTTCAATAATACATGTCAAGTAGTCCAAGTAGCAAGTTTACATGTCAAGTAATTCAAGTAGCAAGTTTACATGTCAAGAAATTCAAGTAGCAAATAGTTCAAGACAAGTATTTAAACAATTCATACTTATCAGTTCATTTATATTATTTTAAAACAATCCTTGGTTTATAGTTTGTCATTTCAAGAATACATGTCAAGTAGTCCAAGTAGATAGTTTACATGTCAAGTAATTCAAGTAGCGAGTTTACATGTCAAGAAATTCAAGTAACAAATAGTTCAAGACAAGTATTTAAACAATTCATACTTATTAGTTCCTTTATATTCTTTTAAAACAATCCTTGGTTTATAGTTTGTCTAGGTAATCGAGTCTCCAACCAACTGTCACCACAAGATGTACCGTAGTACTGGTCAACCCTCCTACTGTCGCCAAAGACCACATACGTAGCCTCCGTCTGTCACCAATTAGGGGCCTTAGCCCTGGACCGTAGTCCACCCTGACACAATGAGCTCTAGACTCTAAGGCATGCCCTTCTACCTATTCAACTAGCAACCAAGGTTGTTTGATTACACTTTATTTATTCAAAAATTATCAAGCTTTTCATGTTCAAGATAATGTTTCATTCAAGAATCAATTCGAGCAAGGTATACCAACATCATGCTTTAGCCCATAGGCCAATTGAACCTTAGCTCTTCAATTACATTTCACGTTTTCATGTGTTTCATGTTCAAGGCAAGACAACTCATGTTCAAGGATTAAATTCAAGCAAGTTATAACAAGGTCAAGCTTAGCCCTTAGGCCAATTGAGCCTTAGCTCATCATTTTGCAATTTAACTTGTTATTCAAGTAAAAATTTTACATATGCCATCTTAGGCATCTAGTTATATCTTTATATTCATGGCTTATATCACTTTTACAAGTATTTATATCATAAGAGCAATTCTAAACAAGAAATTCGAATGAATACATCCAAGACACGGAATCAAGCATTTCAATTAGATCACATTTCAAGTACAAGGATTCAAGCATTTCAATAGGCAAGCATTTCAAGCACTTCAAGTGACATGCTTTTCAAATAGTAAGCATTTCAAGTAGTAAGCATTCGAGTGAATTGCATTCATGATCCAAGGATCTAGCATCATATATCATTATAATACATACATGCCACTACTCGAAGAGGCACAATCAAGAACAAGAAATCAAGCATTTACATCCATAGTGTAACTCAAGCAAGCAATTTGAATGGAATCATTCAAGGCATGGAATCACACAATGTTTACACATTTCTTTCTAAATAATTTAACTTATCCATTTCCATGCTATTACTTAATCACAAATTTCAGCTTAGTCCAATCTTCCCTTTTAATTCATATTCAAGTTTAATTAATCTCATTGTCATGGCATATCAATAGCAAGAAAGTATTCATGCATATTAGGTTAGGACCTAAGTCTTAACCCTATTGTAAACTACACTCACAATACTCCAAGCTAGCTAGTCTCTCATGACTATCCCCTTTTTCTTGTCCCTTGAATGCTCGACTTTAGATCCTTCTCCAAAGTCCTCTCTTTGCTCTAATAAATCACATAGATAGGACAAGGTCAAAACATGTAATCACAAAATCATTCAACATAGCAACAAGGTTAATACATCACATATACAAGACCAATAACATCTAAACTGCTGCTACCAGGCAGCAGGTGCACTGCTTACTTAAACGTGCATAACTTTCATTCCGTACGTCAGAATTTCAATTGGTTTACACCGTTGGAAAGCTAACTTAATTGTCTTTCTAACCATATAGGCCTTGCATTTTATTTCTTTCCCAATTAATACATTTTTTATCTTAAAGACAAGGCAATTTACAACACTGTATAGTTTGCTCTGTCCCTAGATTTTCATTTCTAAAATCCATTTTACAAATCAGAATTCCATTTCGTTTGTTTCTAATGAAAATAGACATATTAAGGTTCCATTAATATAAATTTCAGCCCTTAATTCAATTCATACAATTTATAGTGAATTTTCAAAGTTTCTGCCCAGAACAGAGTTTTTTGGGCAAATTTCACTAGGCTTGATTTTAGCTTCACTAATCACTTAGATGGTAGTTCTAACATGTTAATTTAACTTATATTCAATCTCATAAATGTCTAAGATAGCTCCCAATTCACATATATCTTTGTTTATACATGTTCAAATAGTTTACCATATTTTATATATACACATACATTTCTCAATCAGTCTAACATGTTTTTTCATGTACTCGAAACAGCCCTTATACATATAGATATACATTTTTAGAGATTCTCAACAGTCCAGCATGTGAACATCTACCTACAAAGCAGGGAATTTTCACTTGAGCATGCATCCATACATACGAACAATTCTTCTTATGCTCTAGCATTCATGAAACAGCCCATTTAATTACTAGAATTAACAACATGTGATTCCATTACACAATCCAATTACCATAAAGACATCCTTTGCACATATCCTAAATTTAGCAACACGAATCAGTTTCCAATTAGTTCTATCAACAATGGTTTCAAGGGCAATATTTCAATTAAAATTTTAACAAGCAATGTCACCCAATTCAAGTTCAAACATCAATTTTACAACCAGCAAAAATCCCCTTCCAATACTTGGTTGTTGGAAACCATAAAAATTCACTATCTATCAACTTAGTCGATTTAACTATAGTATAAAATCACAAACATGATCATTTCATTGTATAAGTATATATCATCCCGTTAGTTAAGAATTTCCTATCATGCATTGGTTTCTAACAATTCTAGTGATCACATATTTTTCAAGAAGATATATATATATATATATATATATTACAAAAATTTCACAAATGAAACTTATATGAAAAGAAGGAATATAATACCTTCTTCTAGGCTACCCGAAACAAAGTTCAACAAGAACCATTTAAAGCTTTATCTTCCATAGCCATGGCAAAAATTTCTCCATCTTTTAATTCTTTTGTCATTTCGGCTAAGTGGGGAAGGAAGAGATCATAATTTAGCTATCCCCTAGCTAGCCGGTTCATTCACATGTGCCCTCCCTCAAGGAGAACATGTGTAAAAGCCCTTAAATTAATCTCCCTTTTTCATGCAAACCACAAAATTTATAATAACAATTGGTTTGGTCATTCCTTAATTAGCTAAGGTACTTTCCATGCTTCATTTTTGGTCCCTAATTCAATCAAGCATTAATACTAAGGCTATATTTTTATTCATTTATTATTTTAATCTAATTGAAACATAATCAAAGTTGTAACATACTTCTAAGCTATATTTTGGGATGTTACAATTCTCCTCCCCTTAAAAGAAATTCATCCTCGAATTTCCACGGAACTTGATTTAGAAGATTTCTTATTTACTCAACACAAGGTTTACTTAATCTGTGGCATTCAGAAGATTTTGATCATTCTCGGTTCATCCTTTCACTACCTCCTTCAACGGAGGAGACAACCGGGATCTCATTATCCCGGTACAAAAATGCTTCAGACATTCCTACTAACTATTAGCACATAAGAGGGCTCTCATCAGACACAGATCACAAGCACTTACCAAATTTGACTCCTAGGTGGCATACTAGACTTATGACAATGCAGAGAGTCCATGTTTAGCCCGAGAATCGACTAAACCATACTCTGATACCAAATAAATGTAACACCCCCACCCGGTTTAGTAGTAAGCTGACTGAGGAGTGTTAGTGGGAACGCTGGAAACATGAATAATTTAAGACTTTTCAAGAACTCATCCCTATTAGATGAGTTAAATGACTAACAAGGCATTTAAACGTTCATATATTATCATACATCAAGCATATGTATTTTATTCACCATAGATTACCAACTTGGTTAAACATTTGCAATTCTACATTTAAAAATGTCTACTATTTAAACATGTGACCATGCATAGCATTCAGATATCTTACTTAGACAAGAACATATTCTTTTGTACCCAATCTCATTACGTTCAAGACATGAAGATGTTTCATGTAGGTTTAACTAGTCATGCTTTTATGTACATACATTCAATCCAATCTCAAACAAGCATAACATGTTTATCATTCGTGATAAGTTACCACCTAGACCTCATATTTAATCATATAAGCATAATCAAGTTCCTTATTCATTATAGGTCTTTACTTTGATTGGTTACTTTCAAATTTTCATTCAAGGTTAACTGCTACCTACCCATTGAACATGTGACATTCGAATAGAATACAATGGCTAGCATGTTTTCACTTAATCTCTGAGTTCCTATGTGCGCAGCTTACTATTCCATTCACAAGAAAATTAGGTCATTACATACTTCAAATTTAAGCAATCAAGCCTTCGCTCATTAGGGGCCAAAATCATAATCATATACAAGCTTTCAAAATATCAAATGCATGACCTAGCTTAACTATATACAAATCTAGGTGCCACCAACCACTAGGAGCATTACAAACAAGTATGGATTCATACTTATGCTTTTGCTTGTGTCTTACTTCAAGCTCGGGAAATCTGAATTCTAGATCAAGTAATTCACCTTGAAGCACCTAACCTATGGTTTGGGAAGAGAGGAAACGAGAGTGATATGTACGATATGTACTTAGTGAGGTAGTACTAGTTCTAACCAATTATTATGTCATGTCTCCATTAATCAAGTAACCCTATTAAGGTTTATAGCATTCCAAGTCAAGCAAAAATCATGAACTCATGTATCATCATACTTATGGAAATCAAATATCAAGGAAAGAAAATGTTAAGTAACCAATTTGTCAAACAAACCAAGCAGCATGATAAGCTTATCAAGTAATTATCAAGTAAACATTTTCTAGCATCATTCGATTAGCAAGATAGCATGGCAAGCAAAATCATAGATCACCATTCAAGATTCAATCATTTCAAGTCAATCGATATCATGTTTAGGCAAATCACAACATTTCCAAGTCAAGTAACATAATCACAATTTATTTCAAACTTATCACTCAAGATATGTTCACAAGTTATACACATTGATTCAAGTGAGAGTATAATTCCATTTCGAGTAGCATTTCATGTGACAAGTTTATCAAGTGTACAAGTATACATTTTAAGTAGCATGTAAGCCTTAAGCCTTAATTATTGCTTGTTTACTTTCTTTCATTTAAGCCTTGTTACTTAGCTGTCCATTATACATGTTTATACATTCTTGTAATGCAAAATAGTCCATGATGACCTCTAATTTATTCAAATCTGTCCATTTTACATGTTTATACATTTTAACATTTCAAGACAGCTCCTAATTTGATCACACATGGACAAAACTGTCCATATAGTATTCTTATACATTTTAACATTTCTAGACAGCTCATATTTTCATGTACAAGGTATATATGGCAGCAACACTCAAGTTTTACATGTTAATCACATAAAACAGTCCATATTTTCATGTACACGGTGTACATAGCTGCAAAACACAAGCAATACATGTTAATCACATGAAACAGTCCAAATTTTCATGTACAAGGTGTACATTGCAGCAACACTCAAGCAATACATGTTAATCGCATAAAACAGTCCAAATTTTCATGTACAAGGTGTACATGACAGCAACACTCAAGCAATACATGTTAATCACATAAAACAGTCCAAATTTTCATGTACAAGGTGTACATGGCAGCAACGCTCAAGTCATACACATTTTTATCAAGTCAAGTATAACCATAATGCATTTCAAGCTTTTCATTCAAGACAAGTTTACAATAGTACTCACGAATTCAAGTAAGATCAAGATCTATTTCAAGTAATAATCATGTGGCAAGAAGTTCAAGTATACAAGTCAAGTAACCAATAGTTCAAGTTTACATGTCAAGTAATTCAAGTAAATCAATCAAGTAGACATTAGCTCCAGTGAGACCATAAGTCATTCCAAGTAGCAAATCATACAATACAAGGTCCAAGCATAGGCAATTATCATTTCAAGAGTTTCATGTCAAGAATCAAGCATTACATGTCAAACAATTCGAGTATTTCAAGGATTCATGTCAAGTAATTCAAGTATTCAAGGTTATATTAGTTCATTTATTATCTTTTAACACAATCCTTGGTTTATAGTTTGTCATTTCAAGAATACATGTCAAGTAGTCCAAGTAGCAAGTTTACACGTCAAGTAATTCAAGTAGCGAGTTTACATGTCAAGAAATTCAAGTAACAAATAGTTCAAGACAACTATTTAAACAATTCATACTTATTAGTTCATTTATATTCTTTTAAAACAATCCTTGGTTTATAGTTTGTCATTTCAAGAATACATGTCAAGTAGTCCAAGTAGCAAGTTTACATGTCAAGTAATTCGAGTAGCGAGTTTACATGTCAAGAAATTCAAGTAACAAATAGTTCAAGACAAGTATTTAAACAATTCATACTTATTAGTTCATTTATATTCTTTTAAAACAATCATTGGTTTATAGTTTGTCATTTCAAGAATACATGTCAAGTAGTCCAAGTAGCAAGTTTACATGTCAAGTAATTCAAGTAGCGAGTTTACAAGTCAAGAAATTCTAGTAACAAATAGTTCAAGACAAGTATTTAAACAATTCATACTTATTAATTCCTTTATATTCTTTTAAAACAATCCTTGGTTTATAGTTTGTATAGGTAATCAAGTCTCCGACCAACTGTCGCCACAAGATGTACCGTAGTACTGGTCAACCCTCCTACTGTCGCCAAAGACCACATACGTACCCTCCGTCTGTCGCCAATTAGGGGCCTTAGCCCTGGACCGTAGTCCACCCTGACACAATGAGCTATAGACTCTAAGGCATGCCCTTCTACCTATTCAACTAGCAACCAAGGTTGTTTGATTACACTTTATTTATTAAAAAATTATCAAGATTTTCATGTTCAAGATAATGTTTCATTCAAGAATCAATTCAAGCAAGGTATAGCAACATCATGCTTTAGCCCTTAGGCCAATTGAACCTTAGCTCTTCAATTACATTTAACGTTTCCATGTATTTCATGTTCAAGGCAAGACAATTCATGTTCAAGGATTAAATTCAAGCAAGTTATATCAAGGTCAAGCTTAGCCCTTAGGCCAATTGAACCTTAGCTCATCATTTTGCAATTTAACTTGTTATTCAAGTAAACATTTTACATATTCCATCTTAGGCATCTAGTTATATCTTTATATTCATGCCTTATATCACTTTTACAAGTATTTATATCATAAGAGCAATTCTAAACAAGAAATTCGAATGAATACATCCAAGACACGGAATCAAGCATTTCAATTAGATCACATTTCAAGTACAAGGATTCAAGCATTTCAATTGTTAAGCATTTCAAGCACTTCAAGCGACATGCTTTTCAAATAGCAAGCATTTCAAGTAGTAAGCATTCGAGTGAATTGCATTCATGATACAAGGATCTAGCATCATATATCATTATAATACATACATGCCACTGCTCGAAGAGGCACAATCAATAATAAGAAATCAAGCATTTACATCCATAGTGTAACTCAAGCAAGCAATTCGAATGGAATCATTCAAGGCATGGAATCACACAATGTTTACACATTTCTTTCTAAATAATTTAACTTATCCATTTCCATGCTATTACTTGATCACAAATTTCAGCTTAGTCCAATCTTCCCTTTTAATTCATATTCAAGATTAATTAAGCTCATTATCATGGCATATCAATAGCAAGAAAGTATTCATGCATATTTGATTAGGACCTAAGTCTTAACCCTATTGTAAACTACACTCACAATACTCCAAGCTAGCTAGTCTCGCAAGACTATCCCCTTTTTCTTGTCCCTTGAATGCTCGACTTTAGATCCTTCTCCAAAGTCCTCTCTTTGCTCTAATAAATCACATAGATAGGACAAGTTCAAAACACGTAATCACAAAATCATTCAACATAACAACAAGGTTAATACATCACATATACAAGACCAATAACATCTAAACTACTGCTACCAGGCAACAGGTGCATTGCTTTCTTAAACGTGCGTAACTTTCATTCTGTACATCGGAATTTCAATTGGTTTACACCTTTGGAAAGCTAACTTAATTTTGTTTCTAGCCATATAGGCCTTGCATTTTAGTTCTTTCCCAATTAATACTTTTTTAGCTTAAAGATAGGGCAATTTACAACACTGGACAGTTTGCTCTGTCCCTAGATTTTCATTTCTAAAATCCGTTTTAAAAATCAGAATTCCATATAGTTTGTTTCTAATGAAAATAGACATATTAAGGTTCAATTCATATAAATTTCAAACCTTAATTCAATTCATACAATTTATAGTAAATTTTCAAAGTTTACCATATTATATATATATACATACACATATATCTTTGTTTATACATGTTCAAACAGTTTACCATATTATATATATATATATATATATCTACATACACATAGATTTCTCAATCAGTCTAACATGTTTTTCCATGTACTCGAAACAGCCCTTATACATATAGATATACATTTTTGGAGATTCTCAACAGTCCAGCATGTGAACATCTCCCTACAAAGCAGGGCATTTTCACTTGAGCATGCATCCATACATACGAACAATTCTTCTTATGCTCTAGCATTCATGAAACAGCCCATTTAATTGCTAGAATTAACAACATGTGATTCCATTACACAATCCAATTACCATAAAGACATCCTTTGTACATATCCTAAATTTAGCAACACGAATCAGTTTCCAATTAATTCTATCAACAATGGTTTCAAGGGCAATATTTCAATTAAAATTTTAACAAGCAATGTCACCCAATTCAAGTTCAAACATCAATTTTACAACCAGCAAAAATCCCCTTTCAATACTTGGTTGTTGGAAACCATAAAAATTCACTATCTATCAACTTAGTCGATTTAACTATAGTATAAAATCACAAACATGATCATTTCATTGTATAAGTATATACCATCCCGTTAGTTAAGAATTTCCTATCATGCATTGGTTTCTAACAATTCTAGTGATCACATATTTTTCAAGAAGATATATATATATATATATATATATATATATATTACAAAAATTTCACAAATGAAACTTATATGAAAAGAAGGAATATAATACCTTCTTCTAGGCTACCCGAAACAAAGTTCAACAAGAACCATTTTAAGCTTTATATTCCATAGCCATGGCAAAAATCTCTCCCTCTTTTAATTCTTTTATCATTTCGGCTAAGTGGGGAAGAAAGAGATGATAATTTAGCTATCCCCTAGCTAGTCGGTTCATTCACATGTGCCCTCCCTCAAGGAGAACATGTGTAAAAGCCCTTAAATTAAACTCCCTTTTTCATGCAAACCACAAAATTTATAATAACAACCGGTTTGGTCATTCCTTAATTAGCTAAGGTACTTTCCATGCTTCATTTTTTGTCCCTAATTCAGTCAAGCATTAATAATAAGGCTATATTTTTATTCATTTATTATTTTAATCTAATTGAAACATAATCAAAGTTGTAACATACTTCTAAGCTATATTTTGGGATGTTACAACATGGCAAAGCTGAAGAATGTTTTGTTGCTCATCCTCTGGCACACAACGAAGAATGATTTGATCAGCACAATGTTTGAATAAGAATGGGTCATCCCAGTAATATTGCCGGATATCCCTCAGAAATCGCTTCTTGGCATTACTTGCCAAATCTGATGGCAAAATTCTGCCGACCAAGTAGTTGACTATGTTAGCATACCATGGCATGATATTGGTTGCAAGCAAATACTCATAAGGGAATTCATCTCTGATGGTAGCAACATTACCATCTTCGTGGTAGTGCTCTAAACGAGACAAATGATCAGCTACCAAGTTTTTACTCTCATTCTTATCTCGTATCTCAAGATCAAATTCTTGTAACAAAAGTGTCTATCGAATTAGTATGGCTTGGCATCTTTCTTTGCCAAAAGGTATTTGAGTGTCGAGTGGTATATGTATACCGCACCTTTACTACCCACTAGGTAAGATCTAAATTTTTCAAATGCGAAGACAACTGCAAGAAACTCCTTCTCAGTTGTTGTGTGGTTAAGCTGAGCATCATTCAATGTATAGCTAGCATAATAAATAGTATGGAAAATTTTACCACGCCTCTATTCTAACACAGCTCCGACGGTATAGTCGTTGGCATCGTACATGAGCTCAAATGACTCATTCCAATTTAGTACCATGACTATAGGGGCATTAATTAACTTTTTGTTCAATTCCTGAAAAGCTTTCCTACAAGAATTGTCAAACGCAAAAGTGTTATTCTGTTATAAAAGTAAGCATAAAGGTTTAGAAATTTTTGAGAAATCTTTGATAAAACGACAATAAAATCCTACATGTCCCAAGAAACTTCTAATACCTTTAACACTTGTGGGTGATGGAAATTGTTTGATTACCTCTACCTTTGCTTTGTCAACTTCTAGTCCATTTTGGGTCATTTTATGTCCGAGAACTATGCCCTCCCTCACCATGAAGTGGCATTTTTCCCAGTTCATGATCAGGTTAGTTTCAATACATATCCGTAGAACAAGTTCCAAACTCTGAAGGCATTCCTCAAAACTTTTTCCAAAGATTGAGAAGTCATCCATGAAAATTTCTAAGTTGTTCTCAATCATATCCGAGAAAATAGACATCATGCAATGCTGAAACGTTGCTGGAGCGTTACACAATTTAAAGGGCATTCTTCTAAAGGCGAATATCCCATATAGACAGGTGAACGTATTTTTCTCATAATCTTCTAGAGCAATGGCAATCTGATTATAGCTTGAGTAGCCATCCATAAAGCAATAAAATGCATTCCCTACCAATCTATCCAACATCTGATCGACGAAGGGTAGTGGGAAGTGATCTTTCAGGGTTGTATTATTTAGCTTTTTGTAGTCCATGCACACTCTCCAGCCCATCACGGTCCTCTAGGGGATCAGTTTATTTTTGTTGTTCTGAACTACAGTCATTTTACCATTCTTTGGCATACACTGTACCGGGCTGACCCATGAACTATCAAAGATTAGATAAATTATCCTGACATCTAACCACTTTATAACTTCTTTCTTGACTACCTCCTTCATGCTGGGATTTAATCTCTTATGGGCCTCGATTTTTTTGACATTGTAATCCTTCAGAATAATTTTGTGCATGCAAATTATTGGGCTTATCCCTTGGATATCAGCTAAGGTCCATCCCAAGGCTTGTTTGTGGTTGCCCAATGTCTCTAGCAATCTTTCCTCCTGCTCATCAGTCAAATTGGTAGCAATGATCACTGGAAAAGTTGACTCATCACCCAAGTAAGCATATTTGAGGTAGCTTGGTAAAGGTTTCAGTTTCAGTTTTGGTGGTTCCTCAACAGATGGTTTAGGTGCCTTGATTTCTGCCAGCCAACTTAAGTGGCTCAACTTAGGTCTACGTTAAACGTAACATGTTGTTCATTCATATGCATAGTAAGCTCACCTTTATGAACATCAATTAAGGCCTACCCATGGTAAGAAATGGTCTCCCCAAAATTATTGGGACATTAACATCAACCTCATATTCTAAAATAATAAAATCAGCCGGAATATAAATTTATCTACCTTTACCAGCACATCTTCATTCTTACCCTTGGGATGTGCATAAGATCGATCTGCCAGCTAGAGTGTTACAGTGGTATGTGTTACTTCAATACCATGCTTTTTGAAAACTGACATTGGCATCAGATTGATGCTGGGTCCCAAGTCGCATAGTGTTTTACCCATGAATCTATTGCCATTCGTGCAGAGAATTGTGAAACTTCCCAAATCTTCTAGTTTTGGTGGTAATCTATTGGTTATCATTGCACTATATCCTTCAGTAAGAGCTACTGTCTTGAAATCACCCAGCTTCCTCTTTTTGGACAAGATGTCTTTCATGAATTTGACATAGTTGGGCATTTATTCGAGAGCTTCCACTAATGGTATGTTAATATGCAGTTGTTTAAGGACTTCCAATAAGCGCTTAAGCTACTGGTCATGCTTGTGTTTCTAAAGCCTTTCGGGAAAAGGTGGTGGCGGATAGCCAAATGTTGGATCTATCGAATTTGCCAAAGTGTTGTTGGCATCATATTGAGATATGGCATTGCCAGTGCTTGCTTTCTTTTTCTCAACTTCCTTGGGTTCATCTGCTGGTACAAACTTTTTGTCCTGGCAATTAGTAGACTGTTTGACAGGTGCTTCATTCTCGTATTGTTTTTCACTCAGAAGAGTGACTGTTTTGCATTGTTCTCATTATTTTTGTTGAGCATCTTCCATATCACTTGGCAAATTTCCCTAGGGTCTGTTACTGAGTGCATTGGCAACCTGTCCGAACTGGACCTTTAAATTTCACATAGATGCTACTAAACTCTGGACAATTGCATCATTTCTCTCTATGTATTTTGTTAGAGCATTCTTCTGGGTATATCTCTGCCCTTGATGGAAGCTGTTTTGTGCTTTCTATGGCATCACATTCTGGTTAAAACCTGGCGGTATATCGTTATTCTAACGTTGGGCATTAAATTGGTTACTGCCTTGATTCACCCAATAAAAGTTTGGATGCTACTTCCAACTTGCATTATAGGTATTGGCATGTAGGTTAAAATTACGAATGAAACTGCAAACAAAATTTACCGATTCAGGGTTTGACAGATTTTCATCCACGTTATGATCATCTCCACAAATTGTGCATAATGGTTCAAGTACTTTCACTTTTTGGACTTCAATAGGGTTTTGAATTATCTTCCATATATTAGTAAGGATGGAATTTTGAGCATTGATAGATGATAATGCATCAAGTTCCAATTTTCTAGTGACTTTTGTCCCGATTCTCAATCTAGCAGTAGGGTATTAGAAATTATTTATGGCAATCCTTTTAAGGATGTCAAATTCTTCCACAATTCTTCTCTAGGAACAATCCGTTTACCGAAGCATCAACCACAGTCCTGGCATAAGCATTAAGTCTGTTATAAAAGGTCTCTATCTGGGTCCAAGTAAGAAATCTATGTATAGGGCATCTTCTTAACAGGTCTTTAAAACGCTCTCAGGCATCATACAAGGTCTCATCGTCAGCTTGCCTAAAAGTAATGATTTTACTTTGCAGCTTGGCATTAAGTTTAGGTGGCTGGAATCCCAGTAGAAACTTCTGGCATAATTCTACCAATGCTTTAACTGAACTAGGTGGCAAAGAACTTAGTCACGTTTTTGCCCTGTCTCTCAAAGAAAATAAGAATAGTCTCAACTTCACTATCTCTTCAGCAACACCAGGTTGCTGAAATAGTTAGAAAACCTCCATGAATTGCTTCAAGTGTTGCCTTGGGTCTCCAATAGGTGATCCATCAAATTGACCTACATTTAGTAGCGTCTGAATCATTATCGGTTTAAGTTCAAAACTAACTGTATTTACCTCTGGAACAATTAGTCCTAGCATCAATTTGTCCATGTTTGGTGCCAAGTGTTCTCTAATAGGCCCTTCTTCAAGGTTCTTTGCAGCAACAACAGGAGGGGGTGGTATCCCATCATGTATTGGTGGATTCTCCTCATTATTCAGGACACCATCTACTCTACCATTTCCTTATCGAGCCATCTATCGAAGCTTTCTTTTTAACCTATGTAGGGTTCTTTCAATCTCTAGATCGTATAACAAATCTTCCTTCGCAGTACGGCTCCTAGTCATACACCAAACAAAACAATGTCAAGTTTAGGTCTTTTTGCGTGCAAGTATACACGGTCAGCAAGTGATACATCAGTAAGCTGAGTATCGTATCCACAGGTCCATGAATTAAGTGCCACGATATTTACTTGTGAATAGGAACAAATGAGTTTAAATTGGATTTTGGATTTTGATTAAGAAAAATAACTAAGGAAAACAAAATGAAAATTCAGGTGGATTGGAAAACAAATGTATGCAGATGGATGGTTGGCGTTGGCAAGAGATGCTTGGATTTGCGTTTAGGAAAGACAACAAATAATAATGTTCAGCCTTCATTTTATTGTAGAGCAGATTTTAAAGTTAGTATTGCCTCTATCGATAGTAATACTCTAAGTTAATTACGAATAACTTTTATATTTCTATAGTGACGTTTTTCAATAATTAACCTGGCAAAGTTTTAATCTTTACTCCTAAGGAGTAGATTCACTTTCAAAGTAAGCTCATCTACTTGAACATCTTCCGTCGAAGCTTTTCACCTTAGTATCTGACAATTAGTCTTTATCTCCTAAGTCTATTAAGATATTAAGGGATAATAGGCATGCAATGCCAACTTTCGTATGGCAAAGAATTTACAAAAATAAAGCACTAGCAGAATAGACAAAAAGGCCAAGGCATTCAATTATTAAAAAATAAAAATAAACTAAGCGTTCATCGTAGAAACATCCTCATCCAACTTAAAAGAATTAGTTTATAGCTGGGTAAACCATCAACAAAATATTGTTTTAAAACATCACCATCATAATATAACTAAAAACTAAGAGAAATGGACAAAAAAAGGAGATCCATCGATGCAGCCCTTCAATGGATCCATAGCTCTCGATCTTAGCCTGGTCGAAACATAGTTTGCCCTCTACCCCTTTTTTCACCACGGTGCAACCTCCTTGGCTCAACGACTAGCTTTCTTTATATAAGCACTTGTGGAAACCCTAGGTTGGATTTTGAATTTGAAAGTTTGTTATGCACCAAGATAGGCGCGTTATCTTCTTATTCTCGTTTTTGAATTTTAGGGCTGACTTGGCTCTAATGGTTATTGACCAGGCATCGGACATCATTCTTTTGCCAACCGAGTCTAGCAATCTTTGACCTACTTTTGCCATCGGCACTTGGCATTTCTCTTCTACTTCTCTTACTTTCTGCCAACTGATCTGGTCCTGCTCTGCCAAACCTGCTTTTGTCCTACCACAACAAGGAAAATACCCTTTCACTCTGGCAATAGAAGCATTCCTTAACTTCTAGATGCAAATGCATGAATCTACTAACTAAATGCACAACTATGTACTCAAAGTCAAGCAAAAGCATGACAATATATACATGAAAAATAATATTTTTGAGGAGTTAACATTGTTCATGGCTTTCTCTTAAGTCATATGTTGATCAAACTATTTGACATGTTTCTTAAGGAAAAATATGCAAAGACTATATAGGACATGCTGGAGAAGAAGTATGGAGTCGATGATGCTAGAATAAAGAAGTATGTGGTCAGCGAATGGCTCAAATTCCAAATGTCTGACGACAAGCTGATTATGGATTAGGTCCATGATTACGAGAAGCTGGTTTCCAACATCCTAGCTGAGGGCATGAAGATGTGCGAAGTCCTACAAGCAAATGTCCTTATTGAAAAGTTGCCCAAGTCGTGGTCTGACTGCTACAACTCTTTAAAACACAAGAAGAGGGTGTTCACAATTGAGGAACTAGTGAGCCACTTGAAGATAGAAGAAGCCAACCGACTTAAGGATAAGTTAATTTCTTCTAATAAACTTTCTTTTAAGGCTAATCTAGTTGAATCTGGGTTTGTCTCAAGGTCTAAGACTTATAAGTCCACAAGATGAGGTGGACAAAAGCAGAAGGTCAAAACCCAGAAGATTATCAACCTCAAGAAGCCTGCGAATGATAAGGCTCCACAATAGCCTTTCAGTTCTTATATGTGCGGACAGGCTGGACACCAAGTTTACTAGTGCCAACAATGGTCAGCCACCAAAATGAGAACAAACCACAACTAAACATTGCTGAGAATGCTGATAATATCATATCAATTGTGGTTTCTGAAGTCAACCTGGTGGAAAACAATGCTGAGTGTGTTGTAGACACTGGCGCTTCTAAACATTTCTATGCCAAACAGGAGCTGTTCACCAAGTTCTAAGATGTGAAGAATGGTGAACAAGTGTACATGGGGAACTCTAGCAGCTCTAAAGTGCTAGGCAGAGAATTTTTTTTGCTCAAACTGACTTTCGGGTAAAACTTTAGAGTTGCATAATGTTTTGTATATACCTGCCCTGCGTAGAAATTGGATTAGTGCTGGATTACTCAATAAGACGGGCATGACCGGTCCTAAGATTTTGGAGGCCCGGGGTGAACTGGAAAATTATGCCCCTAACAATAAGTCTTGAAAAAAATGAATTTTAAGAGTAGGCTCCTAATAAAAATATTTAAAAATGAATTTTAAGAGTAGGCCATAAACAAAATTGAAAATTTTAATTTTAAGAGTATGCCCCTAATAAAAATGTTGAGAAAAATGAGTCTCTAATAACAAGCATCGAAAAAAATTAGATCCTAAATAACAAATATTGAAAAAGATTGGAGCACAAATAACAAGTATTTAAAAAATTGAATTTTAAGAGTAGGTCTCTAAGAACAAATATCAGGAAAAATTGGGCATCAAATAACATGTATTGTAAAAAAATTGGACCCTTAATAACAAATATTGAAAAAATTAAATTTTAATAGTGGCCCAAAATAACAAAATATTGGGAAAAATGAGCCTCTAATAACAAGTATTGAAAAAATTAGACCCCAAATAACAAACATTAAAAATAAATTTGAAGTATATCCCTAATAACAAATATCAAGAAAAATTGGGCCTCAAATAACAAATATTGAAAAAATTGGACCCCTAATAACAAATATTGAAAAAAGAATTTTAAGAGTAAGCTCATAATAATAACAAATACTGGGAAAAATCAAGCCTCTAATAACAAGTATTGAAAAATTTTAGGCCCCAAATAACAAGTATTGAAAAAATTTAGACCCCTAATAATAACTATTAGAAAAAATTAAACTATAACTAAGTAGTAAAAATTGAAGAAGAAAAAAAGCAGCCTCTATCTAATTTTTTAACCAAATTATTATTTCATTTACTTGTTATTTATGGCCCAAAGTATATGCCTCTATCTAATATTATAACCAATTTTTTGGGCCATTTTCAATTATAATTATTTAATTAGTAAAAATTAAGAAAATGGGGCCCTGGGCGATCGACCGGTTCGACCTGCCCTAGGGCCGGCCCTGAAGATGGGCATTAAACTAGTTTTTGAAACAGATAAACTTGTACTTTCTCAAAATGGGGTTTTTATTGGGAAAGGCTTTTTAAACAGAGGTTTATTTGTAATCAAAACCCAGTTTAATGAAAGTAATAAAACCACCACTTATGTTTATATTGTTGAGACTTTGGATATGTGGCATGCTAGATTTGGACACGTAAATTTTCATTCTTTAAAGAAACTCATAAAAATGAATCTACTTCCTAATCTAGATGAGAAAAGCTTTAACAAATGCGAGATTTGTGAAGAAGCCAAGCATGCTAAACCTTTCTTGTCCACTAAATTTGATGACAGATTTAGAAGAGGTTTATGTGATCTTAGGAATTAAAGTTACCAGAACTGAAAAGGGATTTTCTTTAGATCAAACACACTATATTGAGAAGGTGTTAAAGAAATTTTACAGTTTTGATGTCATCACTGTTAGAACTCCTTATGATTTTAGTGTACGATTCCTTAAAAATAAAGGAAGTAGTGTTTCCCAAATAAAGTATGCCAAAATTATCAGGAGCCTTATGTTCTTAATAAACTATACTCGGCCTGATATTACCTACGCTGTGAGTAAATTGAGTAGATATACTCATAATCCTAGGCGGTGAGCACTAGATTGCTCTGAGATTATTACTTAATTATCTTAAAGGTAATATGGATTGAAAACTCAAGTTTGTTGGCTATCCTTGGTCTTAGAAGGATATTGAGTCTCCAACTAGGTTATTGATAATGATAAAGTAAGCTCTACGAGTGGGTATATCTTTACCTTAGGTGGTGCAGCAATCTCATGGAAGTCTGCTAAGCAGACTTGTATCTCTCGTTCTACCATGGAGTCAGAGTTTATTGATCTTAACTTAGGAGGGCAAGAAGCTGTGTGACTCAAAAATTTGTTGGCAGAAATACCTTTGTGGGGAAAACTGACTCCTTCGATATCCTTATTGTGTGATTCACAAGCTGCGATATGTGTGGATAAAAACCAAGCTTACAACGGTAAGAAGAGACATGTTCGCATAAGACATGAATCAGTAAGACATTTAATAAGGAACGGAGTACTCTCTTTAGAGTATATGAAGTCGAAGAGGAACCTTGTTGATTCGCTTAAAAAAGGGTTAAGTCAGATCTGGATTCGTCGATGGGGATGGGTCTAAAGCCCATTGGTTGAGGAATTCATGGTAGATACCCAACTTAGTTATCTAAGTTCAATATGGTCAAACGAAGCCATAGAAAGACTCATAGTGTACATTTCACTTACCTATCCCTATGACGAATAATGTACATACATAGGATGAGCTTAATTGCTCTTAATAAATTCATAGCCCAGGCTTTGGGTAGTCTTAGTGAGAAAGGCGATGAATTTACCGATTTTGGTTGAATATTTACTCTTAATAAGTTCATAACCTAGTGTTGAGTGGGTAACCCTATCGCGAATGACTAATATAAACTTACCGCTAGAGAGGATGAGTTTTCTTAAACTCCTAATGAATTCAATCCTAAGAGTTGGGTGATCCTATTGAGAAGGATATTGAATTCACTGATTAATGAGGTTGAGTATTTATTCATAATGATTTCTTATCCTAGAGTATGCGTGGTTCATTTAAGATGAACTTGAAGAAATTCATCTTATTTATTGTGAGGTTGAGTTGTTGGATAAAGCTCTTAATTATTTCATAGCCTGACTTCGGGTGGTTTATGTTGAGCTACACTTGATGAAATAACCTACGTAAGTGAGAATGATTAGCCACCTTATATGAAAAACTTTGGGTCGTTTTTCTAGTATACTTACTAGAATCTTGAGAAAAGAGGGTTATACATATATACACATCTGTATATACTCTTTGCAGACACATCGAGGACTTCAGTGGGTGAAGAGGTTAGTTGTGTGTTATGAGTTCACTCTAATCTTAGAAAGTTCAAGATTCATTCACTTAACTAATAGAAGAATTACTCATCATCACTATGTACTAGTTCCAGATACGTTCACTAGTGCTTAAGCAACTAATCTCGCAATTGCTATTCTCTCAATTTTAATTAATATTTTCTCTTTTAAAGGATTTTTTTGAATTTGTGGGGGAATGTTGGTTATATCCCACATTGAGAGGGTAAATCCCTTGGGAAGGGTATTTAAAGAGTCTTTCCTACCCTCCCTTGTTGAATGTGGTTAAACAACTCTCTCGCACGCGCGTGCTGCCACCGCTGTCCGGCCGATTGTGATCGTGAAAATACGTGTCTTCGACACGTCCGCACGCGTTTTATCTTTTTGAGAAAAATTCGAAATAATCTCTTTAGAATTGTTTTCTAAAAAGTTTAGAGTTAAGACTTAAAATTTATTTTTTTTAGCGTTGGGGCATAGAAAGAGGCACCGAAAATAGGTTTTGAATCATTTGTCTCTTTTCGGTGTCCTTTTCTATACCCTAGCACTAAAAAATTAAATTATAAGTCTTAACTCAAAATTCTAAGTCCTAAACCCTAAAAATATACCATAACCCCAATTTTCTAACTGTAATCTTAATCTTTTTTAACCCCAAACTCTAAACTTATTTTTTTAACATGGGACATAAATAAAATAAAAAAAGACAAAAAGATTTCCATTCTTCTCTATGCGAACAAAACTCAATTGATAAGTTTTTCACGTTAAATATTCTTGGGTGTTTCTTTTTTATTTGTTTCTCCGCGGGGAAAGTAACGTAGAAAGAAAGAAAAAAAAACTACGAATTCTAACGTGGGAAAATGATAAAAGCAGATGATATTTTATGAATATAAATTTTCTCTTTTTTTAATATCCTTATTTATGTCTTATTTTAAAAATTTAAGTTTAAAGTTTAAGTTTAAAATTTATAGCTTAAAATTTAATTTTATAGTGTTGGAGCATAAAATTAAACACCAAAAATAGAAAGAAATTGTTTGTCCATATTTTATGCATATATAAGGACAGAGATAGTTAATTTTATAGTTAAGTGCGGTATAAAAAACGTATACATATACATAATATCAATTTAGTACGCATAAAATATATTTGAGCAGAGACAAGAGACAGTAGTGTAGTGTAGTGTAGTGTAGTGTAGTGTAGTGTAGTGTAGTGTAGTGTAGTGTAGTGTAGTGTAGTGTAGTGTAGTGTAGTGTAGTGTAGTGTCGGACCACTTTCACCCGTATCGATGTTCCAGCCCAGGACTAGTCAGTACTTTCTTCTTCATGCTTCATACAAATACAATTATAAGATTCCCATTCCACCATGCTAATCTATATCCTTTTTATACCGCACTTAACTTTAGAGTTGAAACGAATCGAATTTTAATTTTGATGACAAATTCTTCTTACATTAATCCGATATTTTGTTTTAAAAACATCAAACTCTCTCATATATTTTATATTTAATGCATGAAATTGTTCTTACATATTGACTCAAATTTTAATTGTTAATTAAGTTAGATTTTTTTGTTATTATAGTGATTGAAGAATACATGGTAATTAGATTTATTTAAAGATTTATATTTAATACACATACAGTAAAAATAAAAAGTTTTTACAAGTACCTTAGTTTTAGGGTTAGAATTTAAGGTTTAGAAGTTAGGAATTTAGGTTTGGGTTTTAGAATTGATGGGTTGTGGTTAGAATGTAAGGTTTATTGTTAGAATTTAAGGTTTAGAGGTTAGGGTTTAGGGTAATATGATTAGGGATTTAGATTTTAATCTATAAACCCTAAATTCTAACCTAAACCCTAAATTCTAACCACAACCCATTAATTTTAAACCACTAAACATAAACCCATAACTTCTAAACCCTAAAACTAAGGAGCTTGTGGAAAATTTTTGTTTTCATTGTCTGTGTATTGAATAATTGAACATAAATCTTCTACCCCTTTTGGCTCCCCTATTTATGCCCCCATACTAAAAATTGGGTTTAGAGTTTAAGGTTAGAGTTTAAAGAATTTGGGTAGGGTGTATTTTTTAGGGTTTAGGATTTAGAATGTAGGGTTAGAACTTAGGATTTAATTTTTAGTGTCGGGCATAGAAAGAGACAGAGGATTTTTATCCTGAATAACTACCCTTTATTTAATTCCTAAATATTTATATTAGGTACGGATTCTTGTATATGGAATAAGTTTTTTGTGACCAAGTATTTTTGTGACCAAGTATTTGAATCTATAAATATAGTGTAGGTTTTAACCTTTAGAATTGAATAAAAATCCTCTACAAGTTGGGAGAGTGTTTTGGATACACCAAGTTTTTGGGATACATGTGATATATCATGTATTTGTATTCTTCGTAATCACTACTTTTATAATGGGTTATTGTTTCTCTCCTCCGTAAAGACATACAAGATCGAACCACGTTAAATTTTATCTCTCCTACGTGTCTTGTATAAAGGGATCTTGTATCGATTACCGCACATAAATTCCTAACCATTGTTAATGATGTGTAATGTAGTTGGTTTTAGTTCATATGCTTAGAAATCTCTATATCCGTAGGCAATTGGCCGTGGGAGCTGGCATGTCTGACGACAAAGAGTACCTTGTGAGACCTTTATTTCTTCGACCCAACTAATATCCGTATCCAGCTAAGATAGGAACACATCGCATTTATAGACCTCATATGACTTCTTTACTTTAACTTGTAAGTACCTCACTTAACCACCCTTTTGCAGGGTCCCCTCCCCCAATGGCCCCACTTTTCCCTTTACATTCATCATTCAATATTCATACAAACATAAACCACCATAGAGAAAATCCATCCACCATGAATTCAGTGTCCCACTCCCCTACCACACCTATTATTGTAATGGTAAATTTTAAAAGTTACTGATGCTTGTAGTATCAAATGACAAAAAGTTTTTGATATTATATGTAAGTTTTGTAGACGAAGTAAACAATATTGAGAAAATTTACGATATATTTAAAAGATGGATTTGATTTAATTTTGATTTAGTTGAGAACAATGAGACTATCAAATACTAGTGTCTCTTCAAAAAAAATAAGAATGTTGTTGATTGCCAAAGTGAATAGGAGTTGGAGATGGTGATCCGGCGGTGGTCTGGACGGTCATTCTGAGTCGGAGTTCGTATATTGCTATTGTTTTGTGGACGATGATATCTCTGGTTGTTGTTCTCTCATTTTTCCTGCTGCATGTCTCCTTTTATACTACTTGGACAGGTGTCATGATCGGGTTGTCGTGACATTTTGGTTGGACTAGCTATGACTTGACGTCTTGAGTTCGTTCTTTCGTCCGTGGCGATCACGTGCGTAGTCACGTGATCGTCGGATATGAAGGGCATCACATGGTTAGCAGGCGATCCCATACATGATGGTCCGCGGTGACCACATATGTGTAGTCACATGACGGTGGATATTCGGAGGTACTAACAATTGCCCCCAGGTGAGAAAAGGCTATAAAGTGACCTTGTCGAACCTGTGAAATTTAGAAGAGAATCCCCTAAGTGTGAGTTTTTATGGTGATTCGAATCTGAAATTTAGAGGGTTTTGTGATGAACCGGCTGGTTTTCTTTTGAGGGTAAACCACTTATATATGAAATGTCACATAATAAACCTCTTTATTAGCGAGGCGTGTTAAAGACGACACGGTTCTTGGCTATAAATAGGGTTTATGGTTGTTTTTTCAATATTTTTATTTTGGTTATCTCGTCGGCCGCTCTTTATTGGTTTTTTGAAGAATAAAAAAGAAAATGATATATTTGCTTTTTACTCTGATGGCTAGTTCATCTACTGTGATGAGTGATGAAGTCCTTTGTACTGCGGATGGGGATGAGATATTGAAAACGTTGAAGTGTCGAGGCTTCGTTGCTGTTAACAACTTTTGTTATCAGTTTAGTTTACCATGAGGGTCATACTGCCTGAGTGATTGCTCTAATAAAGGGAGGTCGTGGTGCTTAATTCCCCTTTATGCTTTTGAGGATCAGTTTCATCTACCGCTACATTCTTTTTTTGTGGATTGGTTGAACTGGTATGATGTGGTGCTTGGCCAACTAGGTGGGCCTAGTTGGTGGGTTCCGATGACCTACTTTTTGAATTGCAAAATCCGCAAGGATGAGCCCTCTATTAATATTTTCCGCTATTGCTATAACGTAATGGCTGGTCATAATAAGAATGCAAATGGTTTCATAAGTATTGGTCATCGTACAGGGAGACCATTGGTGATGTGTAATTATGTTGTGAATCTTTGCCTGGATAGGGCAAAGGAAATTAAATTAGAGTGTACTTTTGGGGGTTTTCCATTCTTGGTTGTTTGGTTTCGACCATCGTAAAATAGGGTTGCCCCTCCTGATGTACAGGAAATGTCTCTCGGTGAGTTGAAACTTCTCAGGAGGTTAGAAAGTGACCCGTCTTTGCACTGTGCAGATATATGTACTCTTAGGAATATCTGGGTGCATTGTCTAGAAGAAAAGAGTCCCAATGGTTGGGATAAAGTGGATTTAAATGTTTTTCCTAAGGGTTTCTTGGTGGGTATGCCCATTTGCGTAGAAGTTTGGCCGTTTGGTGAAGGGGTGACGAACGAGTGGCAATGATACTTTTGGGTATTGAGAATGAGTCGATAAATTTCTTTTCTGAGAACGTTGGCGTTCGAACTTACCCTTGGAAGTATCGCGACGAAGATGCTCCTTCAAATGAGGTTAGTGGGGAAAACGCTCATGCTGCTCCGAGAGGTTATGCTAGAGCTAGCCCATCTTGCTCTGGTCGCAACAAAGGGGGAAGAAAATGGTTAGTCACGAGCTCGCCTGGGGAGCTGTGTCCGTTTGGAACGCATGACAAAGAGGCGTATAGATAGAGGCATTGGTTCGTGGTAGCTTTTATTTTTTGTTGTTTTGTTTGTTTGTATATGTCGATGCTGATATGTGTTCATTCTGTAGAGGTAGTTGGCCTGCCTTTACAAGCTGTTGATGACGAACTAGGGGATTTGGTTGTGGTTGTAGGTGCGTTAATTTTTGTGTCTAGTGACGAACAATTGGGGTTACAATGCTTGGAGGATATGATGTCCTCGGGGGTTTTAAGTAGTAGAAAGATTGGTTCGCCCTATGCGTCAGCTTTAACGCCTATAGCGGCATCCTCTATAGGTGTAATTTTTGTTATTCCTTCTATAGGGGCTTTCTTATTTTGCAAAGCGGGCCTACAAGAGGCTTGATGGATATTATGGAAATGGCACGGGAGAGTGTAGCAAAACGGATGAGAACTTATGGCTCCAAGAAGTGCTTTTCGGCTGTTGAGGGCAAGACATTAGGAAAAAAGGCCGTATCAAATGTTGGGATTATTATGGATTCGTTAAGGTCTAATCTCAATGCTCTCTTTGTTGTGAGCGAGCTTCACAGTTCTCCTCTTCTTATTACAACTGGTGCTATTGGGGACATTATTTCTACTAGTTTGGCTACTATTTTACCAATTTTTTGGTGATTTCTATGTGCATTTGGTTAGCGTATTGGTGAATTTGGTTTAATTTTTTGTTGTTTAATTTTTTTAATAAATTATACTTGTTAATACCCTCGCAGGAGTATCTGTCACAAATTCTATTATTGTTCACTATTTCGTGAGGAGTGCTTCCCTCGTGGTCACACCTGTTAATATGGCAGATTTATCGGAGGCTGTGGCGACTTCTGTTGTGTCATCGCCTGTAGTTGTTTCTTCTAGTGGGATTGGCGAGCCTTTGGATTCTTGGGAGGCATTTTTCCTTGGAGGGTTTTTTCAAAAATGAAGGGTTGGTTTCATCTCGAGTCTACCTCTAGAAGGTTATCTGAATTGTATGCCAATAGTTTTGGTGCCTCGAGGTCGTGTAACAATATCTGAAGGACTGTTGAAGGGGGTCGGCTTCTTATTCAAGAGTTGGGTTGTGCTCAATATAACATGGATAAGAACACGAAGGATTTTATTAAAGAAAATGATCAACTGCGTTTGAAGGTGGAGGGTTATGTTGCTGCTCTTCTTGAAAAAAATAAGAAATTGCGGTCGAAGGTGGATGGTTATGCAGTCTATTTGAAAGAGTTGTGAAAGAAACATGAGGCCGACGTTTGATTGTATATAGAGAAGTTACACAGACAGCATGCGGAAGAGATTTCTAAAAAGGAAATTGAGTTCAATCGTGATATTAGGATTAAGAAAAAGCTACTCGAAGTTACTGAGCAAAGTTTAAAGACTGAAATTCAGGGCTTGAGAGAAGAGCTAGCGTAGTCAAAGAATGCAGCAGATGAGAGCTTTGTGAAGTCTACGAAGAGGTTGATTGAGTTAGAAGAGACTCATCAAAATGAGATTATAGTGCTGAAAGCTACCTAGGATGTTAACATGGTTAATAAAGTTAAAGCAGTTGCATATGCGATTTCTGCCTTCATGATCGAAGGAATGAGCAAAGCTCGCGATGCCGCCATTCCTAGCTTCCAGCTAGCGCGTGTCCTATTGGATGTCAGTGTTGTAGACTTTGATGCCCTTTGCGAAGTGGATGATGACTTCAATGTGAGGAATCTCTCTAGGACCTCATGGGAAAACTTTGCTACACAGTATAAGGATATTGTGGTTGCTCTTATTTCTGCTCTAAACGCCTCTTTCTTATTGGTGATCACAATGGTGTTGCGGGTGTGATAGATGGTAGCGGTGTGTCAAGTGGTTGTAGTAAAAGTATTTGATTGTTGGTGTCGCCTATATTTATATGCTTTTGTAAGAAGGTTGCCCTCCTTTGAGGGCTAAAGAATTATTTTAGTACTTTCTTTTGACCTTGATCAGGAAGTTTTTTATTTTAGTTGTGACACTCTTGGATATCATGCTCATGTTGCAAAAGGTATTATAATTATCTGCATAAGGTTATGCCATTGTCTAGTTCACAATGCTTTATTTTGTATTTTCTTGGTTATCGCGTACTGGCGTCGAAGAAGAGTTTCGCTTTATTTTGAAAATAGATTTTGCAAAAGTAACTTTGTTGTTTGGCATATGATGTACCTATAGGGTTTTTGCCCTCCTAGGGTATGATATTTTTATTGTCGTTGCCCATGTTTGACATCCTCATTGTCTGTAGTTTTTAGTTGTACTAACAATTGCCATCCGAGTTTGGGGGGATCGCATAGTGAAGACTTTCTGACTTGTTATACGGAATTCATACTATTAATATAACTTGCCCTGCCATATTTAATTGGATGTGTTTTTGCGGCTATGATTGCACTTTTTGATATTCGTGTACTGCACTTGATGCGTGTTAGCTCTTTTTATGATGATTGGACAATTTAGGGTAGACCATGATGATGAAAACATAAATGTTTTGATTGGCTTTGGTAGGTGTATGAGACTGTTCATGCGTTTATTGACTAGAAGTTCGATAGCTGCATGATCTTGGTTGTCTGCTCGAGATTTTAGGATATGTACATTAAATATCTAGCTCAGTAGTTTTTTTGTATCTGAATCCAAAACGTCTTAATTTGGTATTTTTCACTCCCACTATAAATAAGACTCTTTTGGGTTTATATTTTTGTGCAAACTTTCTTTTGTTTTCTTTTTTGTTCTTTGTTTTTAGTCGTTCTAGCCTAAGGAGAGGGGAAGAAAACATATTTGTAGTCAGGGGCGGATCTAGGAATTTAAACTTGGTAGATCACTTACCGACAATAAATACAATCAACATAGAATCCAAATATAATTGAATAAGTCATCAAAAGCTACATTCCAAAGTTATAAGGAATTCATATTACAAAGTACTAGCACATAAATATGACTACAATTGTTCACGACGAGTTCTCATATTTTGGTATCGTCGTTGTTGCGTGTGATAAGTGCTACGCAAATGTGCAAGTATACACGTCGCAAGTAATAAAGTGATATGAGTATCGAGTATCGTCTCCACAGGGATTGGTTTGGGCCACTTTGCTTAAGTTACTACACTGTGAAAATAAAAACACAATTGATAATAGAGGTTTTAATTAACGAGAAAAGTAAAAGCAATAAACTAAAAGGATAGATGAAAGAAAAAGAGAGAATAGGCCAGGTTATCGTGAGTTGAGGTGTGATAGCCGATTGGATCGTCTTGGTAAAAGAGTGCAAGGGCAACTCAGTTGCCGTGGCAACTTGCACAGCGGGGTTGCCTTGGCAACTAATCCATGGTTGCCTGGGCAATTAGTTGGGCAACTACTTGGGCGTCTGGGCAGCAACTTCAAGGTTCGGCAGAGCGTTCTTCAATGGTTTCTTCTTATCCCTAAGTCGAAACTCTAGCTACTTGTGCATGCCTTGATAATACATCCCTGCGTGAATCAAGGGTGAACAACAACCAATCTTGCGCTCCTCTTAGCCGTTGAAATCCTTAACTTATTCCTAAGCCGAATTAATCTTCACCATCAATAGATTGAATAAAGACCATACTCATTCGTTTCTTGAATCTAACTCTCCCGATATTAGATAAATAGATGAAGTTACGAGATCCTCTCCCAATTCACTCGCAAACAAGAATACAAATCAAGAATGAGTAAACCTTGAATTGAAAGTGCAAACTCTTATTACCTAAACAGAATCCAATTGTTTCTCACAACAACAAAACACAATAACCCCAACCAATCAAGTTAGTTCATGGTTGGGTTCAAAAGATATACAAAGAATAATCCTCAAACCATGAATCTAATGGAAGCAAAGAAGAAGAAGAAGTTGAAATTTCCCCTAATGCTCTCTATCGAAATTTCTCTATTTTTTCTCTATCTGGATTGTCGAAATCTCCTTGCTATTTATAGGGCTAGGCCAAAGTCCTTCTTTGAGGAGGAGTTTAAGTTGGAATTAAATTATCTTTAAAGAATATAATTCTTTATTATAATTGTATTCCTACTAGAACTTCTCCTATCTTCTTGGAATTTAATTCTTCTTTAATCTCTGCATGGAAATCAAATTCCTTTGGGTTTGGGCTTTGCTCCACGTCATCTTGGGCTTGTATAGTCATTAATTTCTACATCCCTATTACATTTTCTCTTTGTCGACAGTTTGCCATGGCAACTGCTCTGCGTCTCCTTCATGCATTGCCACGGCAACTAGCTCGGCATATCATTCATGCATTGCCACGGCAACTAGCTTCGGCATTGCTTTGGCAAGTGATCCTGCACATACACACAAAAAACACACCAAAGCAGCATCCTTTTCCACAAAAATCACCAAGTTATGTAATCAAGCTCAACAGTGGAAAGAAACATGAATTAATGCATGAATAACTAATTATGCAACTAATATGAGCTTAAGTCTAACAATAATATGAGTAAAAAGGGTAATAAAAATAGTACTTTTGAACACTTATCACGTCCTCAAACTCGAACTATTGCTTGTCCTCAAGCAATGCAAACTAACAATTACCTGCCAAGACTTTAATCATCAAAGACATGCTTCATACTTGAATTCAAACCTCGGAACCGTGGCACAAAGTATGATCACCTTTTAATTTTTCGGATAACACAAAAATTACCCGGAACCAAACTATAGTGCTCGTGACAATGTGTGTGCGTAGTTGTGAACAAGTTGATTTTCAAGATTCTATGTGAACTACAAGCTTTTATTAATTTAATTATTAGGGTATTTATTTTTATTTTCACTAGAGCCAATTTCGGGCACCTCTAGCAAAGTAAGCAATTCCTCATTTTATTTTAGTCGACTAGAGCCAATTTTGGGCACCTCTAGCGATTCTTTAATGTGCATTAACTACTAGAGCCAGTTTCGGGCACCTCTAGCAAGAAAGTGCATTTACTACTAGAGCCAGTTTTTGGGCACCTCTAGCAAGAAATTAATTTTTAATTTTCAATTTTAAATTTACCCAAATTTTAAGCAACCTAAGTTCACTAAGTTTCTTTCAATCAACAAGCCACAACCGTGTAAAAAAAATTCAGCATCATAGTAAAATTCTAAGTTCTTTTCTCCCAATCCTAAAATTAAAGGTTCTTTCAATTAAGTGCAGTGGCAAAAATTCATCATTGGATATTCAACAAGTCTTAAGCAATTAAATCAAATTAAAGGCATGGCAAGTAACATATGCAACCTATATGTGATTGCTAAAGATGAATGCAACTAAACATGAAACTAACTAGAAACCAACACCCCCCCAAACTCGAGAGAAGCATTGTCCTCAATGCATGTAAGAGTGAAACAAAATTTAAAAGAAACTAAATGAAATGAGTTAGTCGAAAAGGTCGTCACCTCGAGTGATAAGTTTCCTTCGTGCCGTTTGCTTGATTCATTTTTCAGTCGGTGGTTGAATGCTAGTGCCGCGTGAATAGCATTGCTTTGATTTGATCCATGTTTGCCGATGCAGGTTCACTTGCATGGGCATCAGTAGTTGCCGAAGCCATTGTTGTTTCCTGGGCATCACCAGTTTCTGTTGTGGTTGCTGTGGCAAGTAGTCGGCAGTGAATTTCCTTAGCATAGTAGTTGTGAGTCTTATTGTGAAAAAGAAAACAAAGAAAACCTGAAAACTAAAGATAATGAAGAAAAATAAAATATATCCTAAAAAATAAAGAGAAAAAATAACCAAAAATAATAGAACAAAATAGTTCAAAAAATAAAAATAAAAATAAATGTATCAGTAGTTGTCGTGGCGTCGAGGGTTGTTGAGGCATGCACATCCATGGGTGCCGAGGCGTCAGGGGTTGCCGAGGCATGCGCGTCCATGGTTGCCGAGGCGTGCGTATCAGGAGTTGCTGCGGTGTTGAAGATTGTTGTTTTCGATACTTATTATAGTCCATCCGCACCCTCCATCGGGTGATAATATTGCCCAAAAAGAGTTTGGCCAATGTGCTTGCCACTACTCCCTTTTGCGTTACCATGGTGGATGTGTCTTTCTTCTTTGTTCGCTTGTAGTCCATGTATACTCTCCACCTTTCTACTATTCCTGGAGGCACAAATATATTAATAGGAAAAATTATATCCATTCTCAACCATTCAATTACCTCATTCTTGTCGACTTCTATCATGGTTGGATGTAGCCTTTGTTGCCGTGGCAATTGCTGCTCAAGCCAATTGTCGTGGCAATCAGTTGTCAAATTTTGCTTTAACTCAAGGGAAGAATCAATTTTCTGAAGAGCTTTATGAATCCAAACACCGTTTTCTTTTGGCCTCTCAAACATCTCCATCAGTAGAGATTTCGATGGCTTCAAATCTACCAACCTCGGTTCCTCAAGACATACCTGCAATGGACGAGGTGAGTTTTTAAAGAATTCGAAAGGTTCAACCATTACCTACTCATATTCCATTGGCAAAGTATTATCATCTCGTTGATCTTGCACGTGGTCGTGTAATTGCCGTTGCAATTGTAGATGAGAGCAATCTACAGATTCCTGCTTCAACATCAATGTTGTAACCTTATGGGCACCAGGTTCCTCAGAATTTGTTGTAGTATTGTTGTTCTCAGCTTCACCGAGTGTTGTCGCGGCATTGCTCTGTTTAGGCTCCTCAATCATTGCCGAGGCAATTTGTTGTTCAAGCTCATCATGTGTTGGGCAGTCTCTCTCATTGGCATCCTCTTGACTTTGAGGTTCTAGTTGTTCCTCACACATCGGAGAGATTTCTTTGTATTGCTCCTTATCCTCTTGCCTTGGGACATCAGTATCCCTAGGAATGAATTGTTGGTGCATGTTATCCATGACATATGTGGATCTCCCCAATTGATCTTCTGAATCCCCTAAGGTTTCATCCCACTGAGCTATCCTCGTATCCATAGATTTTGATAGTTCTTGAATCTCTTCAATTGATCCGTCAAGTCTAGCCAAGGAAGCTAGTAACGTTTCCTCCAAGGAATTGGAATGCTCTTGAAAAGGACTACATTGCCATGGCGTATCTGTTGCTGTGGCAAAATTGTTATGGTAAAAAAAATTTGAGCTTTTTGACCATACCATGAAGAATTTTGCTGCTGGTTCCCTCTATGGTCCTCCATGTAGTTATATACACCGAAAATGTGAGGGCAATTTTCAAACACATGATGTTCTCCACACATAGCACAAGATTTTTCCATTGTATAAGTTCTTTGGGCTTTTCTCGGTTGGTATAGGTAATCATCAAAGGGTGCAAGAAACTCTTGATTGGATTGATTCATATCTTCCAACATCATCTCTCGAATAGATTGGCTTTTATTTCCCGATATGTTGGCCTCCCTTAACTTGTAGTGCACCTAATTTTTTTTTGATAAAACAAACAAAAAGAAAAGTTAGTAAAACTAATAGAAAAAAATGCAATAACAAAAACAACTAACACCAATTGCCAATCCCCGGCAACGGCACCAAAAACTTGTTGCGTGTGATAAGTGCTACGCAAATGTGCAAGTATACACGTCGCAAGTAATAAAGTGATATGAGTATCGAGTATCGTCTCCACAGGGATTGGTTTGGGCCACTTTGCTTAAGTTATCTTTGACTTTGTGAAAATAAAAACACAATTGATAATAGAGGTTTTAATTAACGAGAAAAGTAAAAGCAATAAACTAAAAGGATAGATGAAAGAAAAAGAGAGAATAGGCCAGGTTATCGTGAGTTGAGGTGTGATAGCCGATTGGATCGTCTTGGTAAAAGAGTGTAAGGGCAACTCAGTTGCCGTGGCAACTTGCACAGCAGGGTTGCCTTGGCAACTAATCGATGGTTGCCTAGGCAACTAGTTGGGCAACTACTTGGGCGTCTGGGCAGCAACTTCAAGGTTCGGCAGAGCGTTCTTCAATGGTTTCTTCTTATCCCTAAGTCGAAACTCTGGCTACTTGTGCATGCCTTGATAATACATCCCTGCGTGAATCAAGGGTGAACAACAACCAATCTTGCGCTCCTCTTAGCCGTTGAAATCCTTAACTTATTCCTAAGCCGAATTAATCTTCACCATCAATAGATTGAATAAAGACCATACTCATTCGTTTCTTGAATCTAACTCTCCCGATATTAGATAAATAGATGAAGTTACGAGATCCTCTCCCAATTCACTCGCAAACAAGAATAAAAACCAAGAATGAGTAAACCTTGAATTGAAAGTGCAAACTCTTATTACCTAAACAGAATCCAATTGTTTCTCACAACAACAAAACACAATAACCCCAACCAATCAAGTTAGTTCATGGTTGGGTTCAAAAGATATACAAAGAATAATCCCCAAACAATGAATCTAATGGAAGCAAAGAAGAAGAAGAAGTCGAAATTTCCCCTAATGCTCTCTATCGAAATTTCTCTATTTTTTCTCTATCTGGATTGTCGAAATCTCCTTGCTATTTATAGGGCTAGGCCAAAGTCCTTCTTTGAGGAGGAGTTTAAGTTGGAATTAAATTATCTTTAAAGAATATAATTCTTTATTATAATTGTATTCCTACTAGAACTTCTCCTATCTTCTTGGAATTTAATTCTTCTTTAATCTCTGCATGGAAATCAAATTCCTTTGGGTTTGGGCTTTGCTCCACGTCATCTTGGGCTTGTATAGTCATTAATTTCGACATCCCTATTGCATTTTCTCTTTGTCGACAATTGCCATGGCAACTGGCTCGGCGTCTCCTTCATGCATTGCCCTGGCAACTAGCTCGGCATATCCTTCATGCATTGCCCTGGCAACTAGCTCGGCATTGCTTTGGCAAGTGATCCTGCACATACACACACAAAAACACACCAAAGCAGCATCTTTTTCCACAAAAATCACCAAGTTATGTAATCAAGCTCAACAGTGGAAAGAAACATGAATTAATGCATGAATAACTAATTATGCAACTAATATGAGCTTAAGTCTAACAATAATATGAGTAAAAAGGGTAATAAAAATAGTACTTTTGAACACTTATCAGTCGTATAATAGCATCCTAAAATATTCTAAATTCGTCAAATTAATTATTTCTATGCTTTCATGTAAATTTAAGTGTAATGGAGGAAAGATCAGAGAAATTTTCCTCATTTTTTGAATTTTCTATTAGATACCTCAAGGCCTTTCCTCTTCCTCAATGTTTGTTTTTAGAATAGATTTGTCTCTGAGTTTAACTGCTTACTTTATCAACATCTTCAGCATTAACACATCACTCAAAGGGTTTAGACAACAAGCTAGATCAGACAGCTTTGATCATTTCTTGCAACTTTGTTTCAGTCTATCCTAGTCAATTTCACATAAATGTCTATGTCCAGATGAATGAAACAGTGTAGAAACTGCGTCCTAAAGCAGTAAAACTAACTAAATGAAATCCACAAATTCAAGTGAATCATGAAAATATCTTCAAGCTTCAAAGCACTTTTAATGTTCTTTCAAGTTAATTTCTCTACTGTGTAGAGAATTTGCAAGCAAAAAACAGTTCAGTACTTCGGCAATTGATCACTTCACAAATGATCAAAACCAGAAATGGTTTTGAAAATTTGTATTTTTTAAGGAAATGGAGAAACAACCTGAAGGCAGTAAACCTTGGTGAAGAAATTTGGCGATGTTGAATTCAGCGTTCTATAGCAAAATTATAGGGAAAAAAGACCTAATTTAAATTAAAACTTGATGTAAACCTAAATCTAACCAAAGTAAAATTTAAATATTAGGGGAAAAGAAAATAGATATAAGATAAAGATATGTACCTAATTAGTAATCACAAAGCCATATAAAATCATGAAGAAATTGGTGAAGAAATTAGGTGAAGGAAAAAAATAAAAGCAGGGAGAAGTGAAGCTTAAACGGGTGTTGGGAAAGTAAGAGAGATGGAGGGTTTCTGTTAACACAGTGTTATTAAGGAATTTTTTTTTAAATCTATGGTAGGTCACGTGACCTACCTTGCCCAATTACAGATCCGCCCCTGTTTGTAGTGGTGAGAGTTATGCAAAAACTTTTTGTTTTACAGATCATGGGGAAATGTTAACTGGTGTCTAGGTTATTTTTATTGGCTAGAAATATTATTCAGAAGGCTATCTACAGCCATTTATGGTGAGAAATGCCAACAGACGACGTATTCAGAATGTCTTGAGAGCCGGGCTCTTCGAATACTATTGTATGTTGGCATTTGGAACTTCATTAGGATGTGGCGTATGTCGGTTGGTTTATACATGTGAATGTGATAGAACTTTACCGAGTCCCTCATATGTACATGTAGGATCAAGGTTTCTGTTTGTTCGTCGACTATGATGCTTGTGGCGTTGAAAACTGTGTTACTGAACCGCTTGCACCCAATAGTTATTACGGCAGAGCTAAAGCGGCATTAGGAGAGATATCTATCATCTTCATGCGTTCTGTCGTTCTACCAAGAAGACTCATTTTCTTTCCCAACAGAAGGAGTTGCTGTCAATTTATGGGATTTTTCAGATTAAGCTTACTAGAGATATTGTTAAGTGTTCTCCGTTTGTCCCTTACATGGCCTCATGATTTTAATATCTTGTTTTGTTCTTGTTTTACAAGGGCATTTGTTTTTATCAGCCTAGGGGGTGTTATGGTCGCTCAATTTTGTTGATTAATTTGTGTGTGAATTGATTTTTTTAATGGACAGATTTTTGCATTTTTCGCACAGGGTATTTGTTGGTTGCAATATTCCTGCTTGCATATTTCTATTTGCGAACAAGATTATTTTCTTTGGACGGGTCCTACGAGTATTATTTCTTATAAATCGCATATTTTTATCAATTGTATGGCTTTAATGACATTGGAGATGAGATAGAGGTTTGTGGTTCATGGAGAATTTTATACTTTTACAGTTTTGCATCATCGTGGTGCCTTTTTCTTAGGGTGAATTCTTACCCCCTAATGGCGAAAGAATGCATAGGGAGTGGGTGATAAGTTGGAAATTATACTTGTGCTCTAATGCTCGTATCGCGCCTTCCTCTCTTTGTGATAGTAAGACGCGAGTAAAAATCTCTTGTAGGCTGTTGCTCCTTTTTGTGACCAGTTCCTTGGTGGGTTACGCACTGGTGTTATTGTCTAGGGCTGGGAGGGCTCTTGCCCCCTGGTGAGATAACTTCAGTTATTACATATTCTCTTAACTTTTGAGCGACTTCGTTAATCTTAGCGTCAGTATATATATTTTTGGAAGAAACGATCTGTTAGCTGAATCCTTTATGCTCACTTCTTGAAAGTGGCGAACCATCATACGACCCTTTGTTTATTTTTACTCACCTGCTCTAGAAGCTGCGATTGTTGAGCTAATTCTTTTATGCACACTTCTTAAAAGTGGCGGACATTCATACGACCCTTTATTTATCTTTTCTTGCTTGCTCTAAAAATGACGATCGTTGAGTTGATTTCTTTATGAACACTTCTTAAAAGTGGCGGACTCTCATACGAAACTTTGTTTATTTTTACTCGGTTGATCTGGAAGTGGCGATTGTTAGGCTAATTCCTTTATGTGTACTTCTTAAAAGTGGCGGACACTCATACGACTCTTTGTTCATTTTTGCTTGCTTTCTTTGGAAGCTGCGATCGTTGAGTTGATTCCTTTATGCACACTTCTTAAAAATGGAAGACGCTCATACGACCCTTTATTTATTTTTGCTCGCTTACTCTTAAAGCGGCGATCGTTGAGCTGATTCCTTTATGCACACTTCTTAAAAGTGGCAGACGCTCAAACGACCCTTTGTTTATTTTTTCTCGCTTGCTCTAGAAGCAGCGATCATTGAGCTAATTCCTTTATGCACACTTCTTAAAAGTGGCGGACGCTCATACGACCCTTTGTTTATTTTTGCTCGCTTGCTCTGGAAGCGACGATTGTTGAGCTGATTCCTTTATGTACACTTTTTAAAAGTGGCAGACACTCATACGACCCTTTGTTTATTAGAACATTAGACACCAGATGTAACCAATATATTCTGCGCATATTACTTGCATTGAATAATTTGCAAAGTTTTAAAGATAAAACTTTTTGAGGTGACTGTCATTCCATGCTCTTGGAACCTCCTTTTCATTGAAGTCTGTGAGTTTATATGCACCGAATCCAATCACCTTGCGGACTTGGTACGATCCTTCCTACTTAGGGGCCATTTTTCCCCTCTCGTTTAGTGGTTTATTGGCCTCTGTATTCCTTAGCACTAAATTACCCGGCCAGAATTGGTTGCTATTTGCGTGCGAGTTATAGTAGTTCACGACAACTTGGTTCCTTACTTCTACCATTATCTCTAGTTTGGTTCTTACTTCTTCGAGCATATTGAGTTGCACTCGAAGGGCTTTGTTGTCCGTGTCAGTGTCGCATTGCATGGTTGTATATGTTGGAATCTTTATCTCTGGTGGTATAACAGCCTTTGTACCGTATGTGAAATTGAATGGTGTCTCGCTTACTTTTGGTTAGTTAATAATTTAATATAGGTATCTTTACATCTATGAGAAGAAAAAGATATAATATAATAATGGCATTGTGGGCATGTATTTAAAGTATTTGTTACTTGTACCAGTGTGAAAAGTTGTTCAGAGTGCCCATAATATTTCTAGAAATTTGTCTATCCATGCTTCTTTTACGTTGCCCACCTTCTTTTTTAGCGCATACATTATTTTCTTGTTAACTGCTTCAACCTGACCATTCGTCTGTAGAGATTTAACTGAAATTTGGGTTAGTGTGATATGGAAGCCTGTACAAAATTCTTTGAATCTTTTCTAGAATTGAGTCTCATTATCTGTGATTATCATATGGGGATACCAAATTTACAAATTATGGATTTCCAAGAAAAGCTCTCCATTTGTCTTTCTGTTATCGTCGCTGACGGCTCTGCCTCTATCCACTTGGTGAAATAGTCTACCGCAACTGCCAGACATTTTTGTTGACCTGCTGCTGGCGGGAATAGGTCCAAGATGTTAATACCCTAATTCACGAATGGCTAGGGACTTGTGATGGATTTAAGTACTATTCTTGGTTGCCTCAGGATTAGGGTGAACTCTTGGCAAGGTATGCATTTGCTTACCAGCTCTTTAGCGTATCTTCGCATTATGGGCCAGTTGTAAACCTGCCTGATTACTTTTTAGGCTAAGGAATGCGGATATGGATGATGTTCGCTAACTCTTTCATGAATTTTTATAATACCGACTTGGCCTCCTCAGGTCCTAAGCATCGCAAAAGTGGCTGTGTAAATTTTCTCTTATATAGAATATCATTGATAACGATGTACTGGGCGGCTCGTCGCATTAATTTAAGTCTTTAGGTCCTATCATAGAGCAATATTCCCGTTTTGATGTACGCCATAATTGGAGTCATCCAAGTATCTCTTATATCAAGTTGACATAATTGGTCTTCTTCTGCGAAAGATGGGTGCTCTCAATATTCCATCAAGAACCTGCATCTCCTTTGGATTTTAAGTGCTGCTGCAAATCTTACTAAAGCGTTTGCTCTGGCGCTGTCTCCTCTAGGTATTTATGTTATGGCGTACTGACTAAACTGTTCTAATAGTCATGTATTGTTGAGGGTTATCCAAAAAATTTATCGGGTGTGAAATAAAGTGAGAAAATTATAGATAATATTATGTGTAAATTTTAATGAGCTTGTTGTGACCTATCACCCTCTGATGGTATTTGAGGAGTGTTTCATCGTGAACTTTATATTTTCCAGACAATTGTTTAGCTGCTAGCTGTGAATCGGTGAATATATGTAGCGATTTTACCTTAAGTCTTGCCACAAGCTCTAAACTTGCTATCAAAGCTTCATACTCTATTACGTTATTGGATAAGGCGAACGCGAAGCTATGCACATATTGTTATTCCTCTTTTGCATTGGGTGCGCACAACAGTACACTTGCTCCTACTCCATTGATAGCTACCGACCTGTCAACATGCAAGGTCCAGGGTTAGGTACCTGCACCTGCTAACTCTTCTCGCCAGTGCCAGCATTTTTAGGGAGTGAAGTTATTTGAGTTGTGAACGTGCACTCCGCAACAAAGTCGGCTAGAACCTGAGCCTTGATCGCCTTCTGCGATCGATACTCTATTATGAATTCACTAAGCTCTACCCCTCATTTTAACATCCGACCTTGAATATCTATCTTTCCTAACATATCCTTGAAAGGTTGGTCTATAAGGACGGCTATCTGATGTACTTGAAAGTAGTGGTGAAGCCTTCTGGCTGCTATTACCAAGGTGAAGAATAATTTTTCCACACTCATATACCTTTTCTCCATTGTCTGTAAGACCCTACTGGCGTAATAGACTGACCTTTAGACACTTTCCTCCTGTCGAACCAATATCGTTGCTACAGTTTTGTCAGTGGCTGTTAAGTACATAAGTAAGGTTTCCCCCTCTCTAGGCACTACTAGCATGGAGAGACTAGCTAAGTATCTTTTCAAGTGGTCAAATGCTTCCTAACAATCCTGTGTCCACTGGAAAGGACCTTTCAAGGCTTTAAAGAATGGGAGGCACTTATCTGCTAACCTGGATAAAAATCTGTTTAGGGCGACCACCTTGCCATTAAATTTCTAGATATCCTTTGTATTTGTTGGTGGTGTCATATCTAGAATTGCTTTTATCTTTTTGGGTTTACCTTAATACCCCTCTCCGAGATTAGGAAACCTAGAAATTTTTCTGTCCTTACTGCGAAGACGTACTTTTCAGGATTGAGACGCATTTTGTACAAGCGTAAAATATCGAAGACTTTCTATAGGTCGACCAAATGTTTCTCAAAAGAAGTACTCTTGGTTAGCATGTCATCCACGAAAACTTCTATATTTTTTTCTATTTGATGACGAAAAATCTTATTGGCCAACCTTTGATACGTTGCCCCTGTATTCTTTAATCTAATGAAGGTCGCTTTTTCTTTGTCCTCACTTGCCATTGCTATATGGTTGTATCCAGAAAATACGTCCATGAAACTCATAAATCTGTGACCTACTGAGGCATCTACTAACCTATCGATGGACAGTAACAGAAAACTATCCTTAGGGCATGCCTTCTTTAGATCTGTGAAGTCTACACACATCCGCCACTTGCCACTGGGCTTCTTCACCATGACTATATTCGCTAGCCGCTACAGGTACCTAGCTTCTTCGACAAAATCTGCCATGATCAGCTTTTTTATTTCCTGCCAAATGGCCTGCACCTTTTCCTCTAAAAATTTTTTTCTTTTCTGTCGAACAGGTTTTACAGCTAGATCAACATGCAGAGAATGCTCAATAATAGCTAGGTCTAAACGGGTATGTCCGCTATCGACCACGCAAAAACATATGCATTATTTTGCAATAATCTTGTCAACCTTCTTTTACTTTGCTTGTCTAACCCCGCTACGATCCTAGTGGTCTTCTCGGGCTCATCTGGGTAAATTTCCACCATTTTCATTACTTCTACTGCCTATAGTTTTTTGAGTTTTTCACCTTCCCTAAGGTTTAGGCTCTCGAGGGTCATCATAGTTTTATTCAAAATACTGACCTCGGGTCCTCTTTGCTGTGGTGGAGCTTCTCCACTAATGTGGTCATAGCCCCTCCATTTCTGGGCTAGACGAAGTGAAAAAACATTGCACTGCCTTGCTGTCTTTCGATCGGACTGCATGAAGCCTTCTCCTAAGAGTGTGGGAAATTTAACCTATAAGTAAAATGGGGCGACGATCATTTTGGCTCTTTTGATTAAGGGTCTGTCGAAGAGGGCGTTGAAAGTAGAGGGACTATTGATGACTAGAAAAATAGTCGTTTGCGTGGTTTTATTATCATTATCTCCCATGGTTACGGGGAGTTGGATAGAACCCTCAACCTTAATGGGTTGACCGTCAAACCCGTACAATGGACCTGTTGGTTTTAACTCTAAAATGGGAATTCCCATTTGCTTAAATGTGTTCCAAACCAACACTTCCACAACATTACCCATATCAGCCAAAATCTTTTTGACGATAAACCTAGCTATGACAGCCGTGACGATGATCGGGTCATTACTTTCTTCACTCAAGATGTTGGCTTTCTCTCTTTCTGAGAACAAGACCTGCCATGAGCTTTCGGGCTTTGGCAACCTCGTTGTTTATGCAGAGAATAATATCGTTCCCAGCATGTGTGTCTTACGCTTGGAGCTTGGCTGATTCCACTCCTCGTCCGTACCTATTAACATATGCATAGTGCCTTTGCTATATGGGCTGCTTCTTCTGTTGCCTGGCCCCCAAAGTTGTTTCCCTCGGTTTCTTTACCTCTATTTTTCCTGGGTAGCCATCTAATTAGTCTTTCGTTCTTCAATTCTACGGCTTGTCGTCGTTCATCCTGGCCTTGCATAGATTTTTGTCGTGTTGCATGGTCTCCGGGGCCGGCCAATTCACCGAGTCACTACCCTCTACTGGTTTTTTGACCGAGTTGGCTTGGGTACCGGTGCCCATCCTCAAAGTCCTTAAACTGCCAAAAAGTTTTAAAAGTCGCGTGTTCGATCCACGCTCGCCGCACCAATTGTTGATTGCCAAAGTGAATATGAGTCAGACATGGTGATCTGGCGGTGGTCTGGATGGTCGTTTTGAGTCAGAGTTCGTATATTGCTACTATTTTGTGGACGATGATATCTCTGGTTGTTTTTCTCTTGTTTCTCCTGATACATGTCTCCTTTTATACTACTTGGACAGGTGTCATGATCGGGTTGTCATGGCGTTTTGGTTGGACTAGCTATGACTTGACGTCTTGAGTTCGCTCTTTCGTCCGTGGCAGTCACGTGCGTAGTCACGTGATCGTCGGATGCGAAGGGCATCATATGGTTCGCAGGCGATCCCACACGTGATGGTCCACGACAACCACATATGCAATATCCTCTGTGTTAGGCTGTTCATAGTTTTACTCATTCGTCGGGGGCCTTTTGATCCTGACACGTGGCGATTGATATTCGGAGGTACTGAGAAATGTGTTTGGTTAAAAAAAATATCATTATCGGGGATAATGTAGTATTCCAAAAAAGGATTTTCATGTTTAGTTTGTAGGTAATTTCTCTATATAGTAATGTTGTATTACCAACAATATCAACTACTCCATAATCTAACATCCTACTAAATAAATAAAATAAAACACAGTAATATTTGTAATAATATTACAGTTCAATGATCCTATCTTCATTATGTGAATGAAACATGACCTAAAAATTAACATTGCATGAATGGTGGGGTAGTTTAGTTAAAGAGTAAAAAGAAAAGTAGTGAAGAATGGTCATGGTCAGTGTGCACGCGGCTCATATTCCCATGTCATCCCCTCCAATCCAAGGAAAAAGCCAGTAATCATTGCCTTTCTCTTATCTTTAAGCTACACCGGTTATTTTTTCAATTCAATTTACTTTATTTATAATATTATATTTGAATTTTTGATTTTGTATAAAAAATTAATATTTTATTTTATTAAACTAACTGATTTTTAGTACATAATTGTTTCTTAATCCCACTTACATAATTTAAAAACTCCACTGATGCATATATATATAGATATATATAGCTAGCTTGTATTTTCTTCGGAATGAATTCATCCTAGTAAGTTCAAGGCTTGGAATAGCACCAAACAGAAGCACAAATGCAGTTCCGACAAAAGGATTCTTTATATTGAATGGAAAGCTGATGCTGCTATGTCTGTTAACTTTTTTCTATATGTCAGGAAACCAATTATGATGTTGTCTCATTTCTTCAGCACCAGACTCGTAAATACACAAAACATATGTATGCATGCAAAATACTATTGCTATTTGTTACTTATATCTCATAATATCATCATCCAATGGCATTGCAACAGCGTATGATAAAAGTGAATGAACTATCGCCACAGATTCAGAGTGTGCTTTGTTATATATGCCCGCTATTTGTTTGAAATTTGTACCAAAAAGAAAGCTGTCACCAGGATGCAGGTGATGCTTCTTGGAAAGTCTGGGAGTCCGAGCACGGTACGTACCAGAGCTGGTGAGAGACAAATTAACTGGTTGTCTTCTTTTTAGTCTTAACTTTAAAATAAATGCTCAAATTATATTTCTTTTTGTAATAGATATTTAAAATATTTTTTTATTGAAATAGATGTCAAAAGATTCATTTTTTGCTGAAATAGGTGCTTAAGTTTTTTTTTTTGAAATAAGTGCCTAAAGTTTCATTTTTGGCTTGTTTCAACTAAAAATGAAACTTTAGGCACTTATTTCAGTCAAAATTAAATCTTTAGGCACCAATTTCAGCCAAAAATTATTTTAGGCACCTATTGCGAAAAAAGACATATTTTAAATACTTATTTTGTAGTTAAGCCTTCTTTTTAAACATGTTTTTAGGGACCGGACACGAACATGTCTGGTTCTTAGAGTCTGGATAAGTTGCCAAATGAATTGTGATATTTCGTTCTGTGTTTAGTGGATTGCATAATTGCCCGATGAATTGTGATGTTTTGAATTTCATGGAGTAGACTGAATAAGTGAAGCAAAAGAGTTTGGAGTTGAGGAGTTAGCACGATTTTACATTTGCGATCTCTGGAGTTGCGACAGGTGGTGCTGTAATATTTAAGATTGAGTAAAATACATTTGTATTCACCACCAAAATCGAAAATTATATTTTTCTAATTCAGACAACAGAAATAAAAAGAAGCATTTTTAATTTTTCCGTACATCTCTTTTGTTTAATTATAAATATTCAGTTTTATTGAATATAAAAAAATACTTTAATATATAAGTTTGTGTAAATTAAATATTTTAATTTTAGAGTTTAAAGTTTATGATTTAAAGCGTTAGAGTTAGAGATTTATATTTTTGATTTTATAGCTTAAACATAAAATGTTGTGTAATTTTTTGACAAGCCTTGTATGTCAAAATGTAACTCAAATATAAACCTATATTTGATAGTGTAATCACTCATTTTTGACCGGTTTTTAGTGTTATTAGTGTTATTATAATAGTAAAATTATATATATATAAAAGGCAAAAAAATCAAAAAAAAAATAATAATAATTAATATAAAAAGATCAAAAAAAAAGAGAAATTTACGTGGAGCAGGGTGCTCCACGTCACCCATTTTCCATCCCATTTGCCTATAAATAGGCACCCCATTTGGAGAGCAATTGGACGAATGGAAGAGAAAAATTGAGGCCAAATTGCCAAATAAATTGGCACCCCAAATCGTGGGGCATGGTCGGCCGCAAGGCTGGCCGGGGTTGGGGGCAGTGCCCTCGACCCCAGTTGGTTCGATCCAACATTCGATCGGGGTCTTATTTTAGGTCCGATCTAGTTAATATTTTTGGAGGGGTCGCGGTAGATCTCGGTGGGGTGCAGTCAGGGTTCATTATTCGAGCTCCTAGTTAGGTATATTTTCTTCCCTTTTTATTAGTGTTGTAATTTTTATAAATTAATGAAGTATTAGTTATTTTAAAATTGTAGTTTTATTTTTTATGTTTATGTTTTAGATTAATATTTAATATGTTTTAAATTTGTGTTTTATATTAATATTTTATTTATGTTAGATATGTTTTTATTTATGAGTCAGATTAATATTTATGTATGTATGTTTTAGAATAGTATTTTATGAATTTGTTTTTATGTTAGATTAATATTTATGAATATTAGTATTTTGTTTATGCTAGATATGTTTTTATTTATGAGTTAGATTAATATGTTTATATGCATGTTTTAGTCTAGTATATCATTTATGTTAGATTAGTATTCTGTTATGTCAATATTTATTGCATTTAAATATTTTGCCATGTTTTATATTTTTACCACTAAGATTGCATATGATATATAAATTGTTAATGCGGTGTCCTTTTATCCGAGCGTAAACGGGGCCAGTATCAGGCGTAGTGATAGTGGTTGGGCGTTTACTCTCGGATAACGGGACCCTTAAAATTAATTCGCAATTATGACTGAATTTTAAAATAATCGTCACTCTAATCCGGAAAATCCAATATTAATAAAGCGGTAATTATTAAAGTACCAATTTTGGGCGGTGTGGGGGTGCTAATCCTTCCCCATCCGTAACCGACTCCCGAACCCCTGTCTTTTTGAATCTCTGGTTTTATGGTGTCCGGCCTACCTAAGTGTCCGGTGGCGACTCCATTTTTATAAGGTTTTTTATAAAGCCCACGGAATAAATATTTTTAAATATCACAAACACCTTTCAAAAATCCTTCGAAAACACAATCGTTTTTATTTTAGCGATGAAAATTAAAAAGGGACATCGCTACAGATAGCTTAAAGTATATCTTTATCCCTTACTATGTTCTAAATCTTTATTTTTTTTATAATACTAAAGCAACAAAAGCAGATTAAGCTAAACCGCTCAGGTCTTTCAACAACACTGCAGCAACCTCAGCTGGGGGCGCCTGGAAAGTCATGCCACCGACTGGTGCACCTCAGCATAAACGGGCCAGTCCATCGGCAACGTTGTTGGCCATACGACCAACATGTTTGGTCACTATCTCCCACTCTTGTGCTAAAAGTTGGCGGATCGATGATACAAGGGCGTGATTGAATAAGGCATTGGAACTCCCAAGAATAATACATAAAACCTCGAGACTGTCAGATTCCACTATAGCTCTTCGGTACCCAAGAGACCAAAGGTGTTGTAGTGTATCATGAATTGCCCACAACTCGGCAAACAAAATCGAGCAAACTCAAATGCTCCTAGAGAACCCAAGGATCCACTTGCCATGCTTGTCTCTTAAAACACCACCAATAGTAGCTGAGCCATCGCTAAGGTGAACGGTGCCATCAGCGTTAGCTTTAATCAAGCCCGGTTCGGAACTCTGTCATCCTAGACCACCAACATTAGGCGGCAACCGCCTTAGGACCTCACTGTCAAGGCAAACAACATACTCCTCAGTTAAGCGGCCATAATGCGATAGAAAGTCTTATTAGAAACAATTGAATGTTCAACAAATACAATGCAATTAAACATAACTATAGATTTGTGGATTATGCCCATCAAAAAACTCATATAGATAAAACAAAAAACATAAAACCAAAAGGCACAAAGAAAACCAAAACCTTCCCTTGAGACCATAGAAACCCAGCAACCATTATAAAATCTCATTGTCTCTGTACGTGGTGAGCGAAAAAAGCAATCTTGCAGGCTGTTCTGCTATCCAGTTTTAATTACATCGACAAACGACTACAAAAGAGGATCAAGTTATCCGTGACCACCGATAATCCTAAATCAGAAACTAACGTCGTGAGTACCAAACGATCACAAAGGTAGACATAGAATGTGCCATAAAGATAGAGAAAATGTGGCAGAAAAAAGCACAACAAGATGCAGGAAGAATAAAAAAAACAAAACAAAAAAATTTTTATTAAAACTTGAAAAATAACAATGTGATATAAGAAAACAAAGAAGAATATGTGTCATCGGCAACCGGCGACCAGTATTAAGGTTGGTGCTTATGAAAATAATATTAATCATAGTAAGGAAAAATAACATTGCATTATTGATATCAATGTGACTAATGTACCACTTTTTCATAACAACATTAGCTAGAGTAGTATTAATAGTGTCAGATTTGACCACAGAGCTGAAGGCAAAATCACTACCAACCAGTTGTGAATATCTCTTGACCACTAATCTAGCTTTTATACCTATCCAATGAATGTTGCGCCGACTAGGTAAAGAAAAAACAAGGACAAACAACTTGGTAAAGAGGAAGGAGGTAAATCTATAATTGTTTAAACATGGCAAACATCAAGTTAGTTTATATTGATTTTTATTATCAAAGTATGTAACAAGCAAAAAAAGTTTTTTTTTTTTTTAAATCATTCTTCTTTTAATTAACAACTCCAACCCTAGTTTGTGATTAATGACGGCCAATTGTTGCTGTCAATGATGGATAACCTCTCATTCTGTGTTATTTTTGTTACTTTTCTTCTCTTCCTCCTTTCTCTCTCCTTCTCTGCTTTTTGCTATCATTTTCTTCTTCGTTTTTGCGGTGCTCTGATACATCTCTTGGCATGCTCGATGAGACTTTTTTTCGACCACCAATTCTGACCCTCTTTTACGAGGTGGAAGCGTGGGTGCGGGCGTGAAGGAGAAATTTGTCTATTTTTTCCTTCGTTTTTCTTTTTCTAGATTTTGTTTTTGCTGGATTTTTGTTGTTTGGTCTCTATGGTTGAAGGTTAATCGATTCCTTTTGTTGAAAGGTCAGGAGACCGGTGGAAGGCCGATGTTCTAACTTTTCGACGTTACCTCCTTTGCGTCTTTCTCGATGGTTCCTTGCTGTTCCAGTGATGGTTACTTCGAGATGAAGCTCTCTTTTGTTTTCATTGACCTTTGTTTGTTTGTTTTTGTCGTCAAAATCTTCTGACCGCCGAAACCTCCCCGTTTAGTGGACTCTTTGATTGGTTCGGACGTTCGACTCCTTCCTTCATCACTGTTGGTCGTTGCCTTCTCTCACTGTTTTCAAACTAGGGTTTCAGGATCCCTTGGGTCCATTGGCTATTGTCTTTATGCTTTGAACCTTTGGTGCCCACTCTTGTCTCGGGTCTTTGTTAATCCCGCCCTTTATGGGTTTGTTGTACGCTGGTTTGAACGAATGAAAATCATGCCTTTTCAAAAAAAAATATCATAATATTCTCTCTATGAGCCCAAAAATGGATTTATTAATAAGACCCAAAGGGGTATTAAAACAAAAGCAGGCAGAGTACTACTGTAATAGCACCAAAGCCTAGTGAAAAAAACTAACACAATGAGATAATACAAATTTAAATGGAATCAAAACAGGTCTTAAAAGGAGGATTCTGAACAATCATTGTTTAATTTCAATAATTTCAAAAAGGTTTAATAATTGTTTTAAACCTACTACTATGTCGTTCAAATTTGAGGTTTAATCTCTCTACTTTAACTTGACATTGTTTGATCATTTGTTCTTTTTTGTTTTATCTACTTTTATGATTATCATTAATCAATCCAAACAAATAGTACGTGTAATCACTCATTTTTGACCGGGTTTTAGTGTTATTAGTGTTATTATAATACTAAAATTATATATATATAAAAGGCAAAAAAAAGCAAAAAAAAAAATATAATATAATAATAAAAAAAGGGGGAGGGGAGTGGAGCACAAAGCTCCACGTCACCCTCCTCACCCCTATAAAGAGAAGCAATTGGCAGCAAGAATGGGGAGGAAAATTGAATTGCAATCACGCCAATTGAAGAGAAAAAATGGCAATTGCAACAATTGGAATCGGCAAGGGCAGGCCAATTCGGCTAGCCCAGGACCGGGGTAATATCCTCGGTCCTAACCGGTTCGATCGGGGTCCTATTTTAGGTCCGATCTAGTTAATATTTTTGGAGGGGTCGCGGTAGATCTCGGTGGGGTTCAGTCGGGATTCGCCGTTCGAGCTCCTAGTTAGGTATATTTTCTTTCCTTTTTTATTAGTGTTGTAATTTTTATAATTTAATGAAGTATTAGTTATCTTAAAATTTTAGTCTTATTTTTTATTTTGTATGTTTATGTTTTAGATTAATATTTAATATGTTTTAAATTTGTGTTTTATATTAATATTTTATTTATGTTAGATATGTTTTTATTTATGAGTCAGATTAATATTTATGTATGTATGTTTTAGAATAGTATTTTATGTTGAATTTGTTTTTATGTTAGATTAATATTTATGAATATTAGTATTTTGTTTATGCTAGATATGTTTTTATTTATGAGTTAGATTAATATGTATATATGCATGTTTTAGTCTAGTATATCATTTATGTTAGATTAGTATTCTGTTATGTCAATATTTATTGCATTTAAATATTTTGCCATGTTTTATATTTTTGCCACTAAGATTGCATATGATATATAAATTGTTAATGCGGTGTCCTTTTATCCGAGCTTAAACGGGGCCAGTATCAGGCGTAGTGATAGTGGTTGGGCGTTTACTCTCGGATAACGGGACCCTTAAAATTAATTTGCAATTATGACCGAATTTTAAAATAATCGTCACTCTAATCCGGAAAATCCAATATTAATAAAGCGGTAATTATTAAAGTACCAATTTTTGGGCGGTGTGGGGTGCTAATCCTTCCCATCCGTAAACCGACTCCCGAACCCAATCTTTTTGAATCTCTGGTTTTATGGTGTCCGGCCTACCTAAGTGGCCGGTGGCGACTCCATTTTTTAATACGGTTTCTTTTAAAAACCCCACGGAATAAATATTTTATATCCAAAAGAGTCACAAACACCTTTCAAAAACATTTCAAAAACCATCGTTTTTTTATTTAGCGTGCCTTCGCTACAGATGGCGACTCCGCTGGGGACATTTTTGTTTTTCAAAAACAAATGAGAGTCAAGCTTTTAAAATAATTACCGCTTTACTAATATTGGAAATTCCGGATTAAAGTAACTATTAAATTAACATTCGGTCATAATTGCGCGTTTATTTTAACGCATTTAAAATATGGCATATAAACCCGTCTTTTTTTAGTGGGGGAAACGCTAATGCTTTCGTGGAGATATCGTTCTCCGTATGGGCCTAGCAAGTACCTTTCGGGGCTCGAGTACCTTATGCTTTCGTAAGATATCGTTCCTTCAGACGGGCATAAGCGAATGGGTCCCCGAATTGAACCCGGTTGAAAGGAGCCTATAATGGGTGATGATCGGGGCCTTGCTACTCTTAGTAGAGGACAGCAAGGACAATTCGGTACCTCCTAGCACCAACACTGCATGTAGAGAACATAGAAACCCACCTGTTTAGAGCCATGCGGATAACCTTAAGTGTTTTAGACGGGATAAATAGGGTTGTTTTGTGTGTTTATTATGTTTAATTTTGTCCTTTTATTTATGTATTTATTATTTTTATCCGGTACTAACTCATTTTTTTGTGTTTTATTTTATTTTTACACATATTTTTGTTGCATTATCATTGCATCCACATTACATAGAGGCGTTGATTCAAGTGGTTTGCCCGATTAGAAAATCTTTCATCATGGAAAAAGGTGTCTTAGGAAGGACAAAGATCGATCCATCGATCGCGTGACATCGGTTAGAGATTACTCAATGTATCCGACGTAACAATTTGCCGAACGAGCGTGTAGTGCCAAAGTATACACATGAGACCCGATGGTGGACATACGACGAGTTGCAAAGCGTGTGAATGACTTAACTACCGAAGTCGCGGCTCTCCGACCTTTCGTAACCCGGACATAGAAGAAGCACCAAGGTTTATCAAGTTGCTCGTGAGTCATCGAGGAGCTAGGAGGTAGAGCTAGGGATTATGTGTAGAACTTTATTTTGTAATTAAGACTTTGTAATAGACTCTTTTTGTAATAGGGACTCATTTTGTAATATGGATCTTTTTGTAATCTGGACCCTTTAATTCCCATGAAAGTCGTTCGAAAGGGTGATTACCAGTGAATTAACGCCTTTATTTGCATTCATGTTGCATATCATGACATGGTGTTGATTCAAGAACAGTTCATTAAAAGGCTTTCAAAATAAAAAAAGTCCATTTTGCCGGAACGATAATATTACAATATCAAGTTAGGCCGAGCAAAGACCAATCGCGAAAAGAAGACGGTGCGACAATAAGGCAAGTCGACGTGACGAAGATTCATCGAGACGCGAGAACCCCAATTTTAAATCTTCACATTTGACCATTTTTAAAATTCTCAGATTTTAATTTAACTCAAAAAAAAAAAAAATTAAAAATATTATTATTTTGCTTTGAAATTTCTTCTCTCATAAAACTTTCAGAATAATAATAATAACAAAAAGAAGCCTAAAAGTTTCATTTTTAAGTAAGTTAAAATTTTTGATAATAAAAATAGGGAAATTTTTAAACCAAATGATCTTTGAGAATTTTAATTTAAACCCTAAAATTTTTTAAAGTACTCCCTTAGGACCGATAGAATCCATCCCTGTTTAGACGTATTATTCGTTTGCACCCAGAAAAGATCTTATATGCATTATGCCTGCACTTGTTGATGTTATTTTTAGAAGCCATAAAAATAAAGATCATGACGTCACGAGGTCCATAGAATAAGAAGAGAAGACGAAGTCATCCATCATCCTGAAGATGACGTCGAGACGTGGAGCACAGGTTTTGCTTCCCGGTTAAGATCTCCGAAAGGAAACTAATCATCACCTGTAATTCATTATTAGTTTCTTGCAACCAGACATTTTTCTACTGATTGAAAGCCTTTTAAGGACTGTTCGAGAATCAACACCGCATTTGCATTCATGCATTGCATTGCATTACATTACATTGCATTGCATTGCATTACATTGTACAATCATGACATATTTTACACCTTGCATAAAATTTTTGAGGGGTAATCCAAAGAACAATTAGAGTTTTATCGTGAATAAAAGAATTGAACACACTCAAAAATCAAGATTCGAGCAGTTAAAAGATGGACTCGAGAGAAAAAGAAGTTTGATGCCTTTAATACAAGAAAACTCTGTTTGAGCCTCGATTTGGTCGTTCCTCTGGATTCCAAAGATTTCCAAGATGCCCCAAGATTCGTGTGACCATATTCTCGTAAAAAAGATAGGGGCTACATTGAAAATTACCGATCCACTACTTACCCGACAGTCTAGCAGACCTACCGTGATATGATATACTTTGGACCCAAAGCAGAAGTCGTCGGTATCTCCAGTGGTGCGAAAGATGAAACCTGATTAAAGCTTCAAGGAATGTGCTTTGAGGTGTATGTGTTTAGCGACCCAAGTGCAGCCTCCCGTAGATGAAGAGGAAAGTGAATTCCATGTCATCTTTATTATTTCTTCTTTAATAAGATGCTCGGGAAAATGAAAGCCAGCTTTGAGGACTTCATGACAATCGAGAGAAATCGAACATGCACTCGGGACCTAAGTTTAAAGACCAGACCTGCCTAGGAGCAAGAAAAAACAGAGAGATAAATGGGTACCACTTTCAAAACATTGAGGCGCTGGGGCATGACACTAAGAAATTTGGGGTCGTTAATAGAAAAATTAAGAAGGTGGTTTGTGAGGAGTCATGACGAGAGAGTCGATCCAGCGATGGAAAAACAAGAGAAGAGGCAAGCCTACACTACCTTGGAAGGGCAGAATGAGTTAGCACCACGGAGATAATCCAAAGGTCCCTATGGTTTTCTCATCATTTCACAAAGAAATTCTCAACAAAAAATCATTGTTTATTAGAATTAAAAATCACATTTCCATTTAGAAAAGCATTTTTACATTCTTGATTCTTTAAACATTTCATTTTTATGGGGTAGTTTTCCCATATGCATATACACACATTTTTGAATGGACATATGTATATATCATTTCTATACCAGGTCCTCGAATTTTGAATGCAACAAAGACATTTGCTTCAAACCCAAAGATCAACTCTAAGTTGCATATATTTAGAAGAGATTGAATGTTGTGGTGATACTGTAAATGTGAGTATCTGCTAGTTTACTTAGGCCAACAGAGGAACAAAGGCGAGTGTTTAGACAATGGGCAATTCCCATTTTAAGAATTTATCTTCTCAGGCACTTGTCGTTTTAGATCCTTGAAACGAAAGTTGACCCTAAACCTCTACCCCCTGAAGGCATTCTCAGGACATTTGTGAATATGACAACGAATAGTGTTCTTTTACTTTACCGTAAGACACGGATGAGTCCGCATGTTGGATACGAAGATCAGAAAATCACCAGAAAAACGCGTGGTTGAAAACATGGATATGTCCAAACGAAAAACCAAAAAAAAAAAGATCAGAAGGCCGAAGCAATCCAGATCGAGTAAATATCAAAAGAACTGCAGAGAGGCAATTAACTCCGAGCGGAAGATCGCATCAATACCCAGTATAGATCCGTGTTGATTCGAGGATACATTCATAGACTCGAATAAGAAGAAAGAGATTCAATGCTAAAAACCCAGAGTGAACAGTCTAAAAAAAGAAGAAAAAGAAAGAAAAAAGAATACGATCTATGCTTCACACACAAATCAAACAATACAAGAACGAGACTTCAACTATGAGCAAGAGACAGAAGAATCCACATTTCAAGTAAACACAGTTTTGAAAATTAGTATAGAAGCTCGAATTGAAGCCAAGTCAAGACAAGTCGGCTGAAGATTGCCAATTTTGAAAAGGAAATGACCTCTAGGGTGAAAACCCAAAAATGGGCAATCTAGAGTGATCCTAAAAATGAGGAAAAGGAGTAGTCTGCTGAGCATGCCGGGCATCAATATCCAGCCAAAATACATTGATCCAAAGGTACAAAAGAAGGAAGTGACCTCTAGGGTGAAAACCCGAAAAATGGGCAATCTAGAGTGATCCAAGAGAGAAAGGAAAAAGAAAAGAAAAAAAAAAAAAAAAGAAAAAAAAAAGAATAACATTTCATCTTGGCGTGCCAATCACAAGAATTCGAAAATGTAATCGTAGTCCTTCAAGAAATCTCGATTCCGAGAGTTTTTTGAAGGATCAAACATTCTTGAACAGAAAATGAACATCAAGATATAGCCGTAATGCAAGGCAAAAGATATAATAAAAAGAAAAGAAATGAACTCTAGGGTGAAAACCCAAAAACGGGCGATCTAGAGTGATCCAAAAAGAGAAGGAATAATGGGCATATCCAAGTTACACAAGTACGAAATATTGTTTCACTTAACCATAAACCAAAGGCCTACATTACAATCCCCAAAGACCATTACGGTCATCCATAAATATCCAAGTTGAATGAGAATGTCTTGATTTCATTCCGCCTATAAGGGTTAACTTTTCTTCAAGGAACGTCAAACTTGAAGTGCTTGATCGACACCCAAATGAGGGAAGGATGGGGCATGGTGAGATAGTGAGATTAAGAGAGCCACCTTAAACGGGGTAGAAACTAGGTAGGGTTGTTCCTCTCAAAAGCCTATTAGACCGTAAGAAACTATACATTGGCATATATCTCCACAATGGTTAAGATCTTCTAAATATGCGCTTCATTAGAGTTGGTCTCGGCAACTTGAAACAGATGCGCTATGGTGTTTGATATTTCGGGGCAAACATGTTTTAAAAAGGTTTGACATTTTCTCCCAAAGTTATGATGTTTACCATTTGTTCCAAACAATGTTTTCAAAATGTCCAAGTTGTGATTTTCAAATGATCATTATCTTTTTCAAACAATCATTATTTTTTTTTTTGAAATATACAGGTAAATTGCCTTTTACTTTACTTTAAAAATGAATGATGATGAGATTTAAAGCATAGGGACCGAAAGTTAGTTCCCATCGAAATGTTTGCGAAAAATCAAGGAAGAGTTCAAGGGATGGAAGCACCTTGGCTCACCCCGTGACTAGAAATAGATCAAGGCTCTATAGGATGGGCGAGAAAATTCAAAGCAAAGGAGCCCGTGGTTGAATGGGGCAACGCCAAGCCAAGAAGATGACAAAGGTTCTTATAAGAATGATATAAGAACCAGAAGATCATTTATGAAGACGGGTGATAACCCTAAAGACAAGAAAGCCTTCCGCACAAAAAAAAGGATTTAAGAGCATACTGAGAAGCGAGTAGAGATGAAGAAATGAGGAGCGACCTTTGTGTGTAAGACTTTAGAACAAAAAAAAAAAAAAAAAAAAAAGAAACCATTACATTGCATGCATCATATAGATAGGGGCATGCCAATTTCTGCTTATTTTGGACAGGTACCTGAAGAATTATCAAAGAACATTAAGAAGTGGAAAAGTTTTGGCAGCCATTTTCGGCGTGAGTCCCTAAAGATTGAAGAAAGTTTCGGCGGCCATTTTCGGCATTAGTCCCTAAAATTTGAAGAAAGATCGGCGGCCATTTTCGGCGTGAGTCCCTAAATTTGAAGAAGTTTCGGCAGCCACCTTCGGCGTGAGTCCCTAAAATCTGAAGAAGTTCCGGCGGCCATTTTCGGCGTGAGTCCCTAAATTTGAAAAAGTTTTGGCAGCCATTTTCGGCGTGAGTCCCTAAAGATTGAAGAAAGTTTTGGCGGCCATTTTCGGTGTGAGTCCCTAAATTTGAAGAAGTTTCGGCAGTCACCTTCGGCGTAAGTCCCTAAAATTGGAAGATTGATAGCCATTTTCAGTGTGAATCCCCGAATCTGAAGAGACATTGATGGCCATCGTGGTGTGAATCCCAAATGAGAAGACAATGTTTTTACATACAAAAGGCACATGTTTTCAAGCTCCAGAGAGAGGTTCTATATAGGAAGAATCCTCCGCTCAGAGGCTTGAAGCTGAAAGTTCTATATAGGAAGGACCGATAGCTCGGGTGAAGAAGACTCATGATTCTATATAGGAAGAACTCCCAGTCGAAGGAATTCACCCATGACACACAAGATTATATAGGAAATCATGTTGTGTCGAAAGCGAAGAGTTCTATATAGGAAGGGCTACGAGCTTCAATGTCTTAGGGTGAAAGGTTCTATATAGGAAGAACACAGTAGCTCAGAGATTTCGAGCGCCAAAAGTTCTATATAGGAAGGATCAAGCGGCTCCGGGGTTTGAAGACTAGCAGTTCTATATAGGAGGAACTCCCGGTCGGAAGAATCCATCAGCGACGAAAGGTTTTATATAGGAAACCAGCGTTGAAGGCGAAGAGTTCTATATAGGAAGGACTCTAAGTCGCACTGTCTCAAAATGGAAAGTTCTATATAGGAAGGACCGACAACTTCAGGTTTTGAAGACTAGCAGTTCTATATAGGAGGAACTCCCAGTCGGAAGAATCCATCAGTGACGCAGAAGGTTTTATATAGGAGAAACCAGCGTTGAAGGCGAAGAGTTCTATATAGGAAGGACTCCAAGTTGCACCGTCTCAAAATGAAAAGTTCTATATAGGAAGGATCGAGCTCAAGGTGAAGACTAGCAGTTCTATATAGGAAGAACTCACATCAAAAGCAATTCACCTGACACGGGGTTATATAGGAAACTGTTGTTGTGTCGAAAGCAAAGAGTCTTATATAGGAAAGGCTCAACTTCATTGTCTTAGAGTGAAAGGTTCTATATAGGAAGAACCTGCAGCTACGAGAGACTTCGAGACATAAAAGTTCTATATAGGAAGGACTGACGGCTCTCGAGATTTGAAGACTAGCGATTCTATATAGGAGGAACTCCCAGTCAGAAGAATCCATCAGTGGCGCGAAAGGTTTTATATAGGAGAAACCAGCGTTGAAAGCAAAGAGTTCTATATAGGAAGGACTCCAAGCTTTATTGTCTCAAAGTGAAAGAAATGACTCATAATTCGGGATGTCAGAGCGAAGGGTTCTATGTCGAAAGAGCCTGTAGCTCCAAGATCGGAAGGTGACGAAGCTCTATATAGGAAAAACTTACGAGCCTGAAGATTCAGCCAAGGAAGAGCGGAGATGTCCAAAAGAATTCATTCTTCCAAAGCTACAAACAGGGAAGTCTGATAAAAATGAGAGCGAAGGGTTCTATGTCAAAAGAGCCTGTAGCTCCAAGATCGGAAGGTGACGAAGCTCTATATAGGAAGAACTTACGAGCCTGAAGATTCAGCCAAGGAAGAGCGGAGATGTCCAAAAGAATTCGTTCTTCCAAAGCTACAAACAGGGAAGTCTGATAAAAATGAGAGCGAAGGGTTCTATGTCGAAAGAGCCTGTAGCTCCAAGATCGGAAGGTGACGAAGCTCTATATAGGAAGAACTTACGAGCCCGAAGATTCAGTCAAGGAAGAGCGGAAATGTCCAAAAAAATTTGTTTTTCCAAGGCTACAAACAGAGAAGTCTGATAAAAATGAGTGCTTTTGATCTTTGCTTTGTCCTCGTTTCACAAGAACAAGCAAAGAGGGGCAACTGTAATCACTCATTTTTGACCGGGTTTTAGTGTTATTAGTGTTATTATAATACTAAAATTATATATATAAAAAAGGCAAAAAAAAAGCAAAAAAAAATATAATATAATAATAATAAAAAAGGGGGAGGGGAGTGGAGCACAAAGCTCCACGTCACCCTCCTCACCCCTATAAATAGAAGCAATTGGCAGCAAGAATGGGGAGGAAAATTGAATTGCAATCACGCCAATTGAAGAGAAAAAATGGCAATTGCAACAATTGGAATCGGCAAGGGCAGGCCAATTCGGCTAGCCCAGGACCGGGGTAATATCCTCGGTCCTAACCGGTTCGATCGAGGTCCTATTTTAGGTCCGATCTAGTTAATATTTTTGGAGGGGTCGCCGTAGATCTCGGTGGGGTTCAGTCGGGATTCGCCGTTCGAGCTCCTAGTTAGGTATATTTTCTTTCCCTTTTTATTAGTGTTGCAATTTTTATAATTTAATGAAGTATTAGTTATCTTAAAATTTTAGTCTTATTTTTTATTTTGTATGTTTATGTTTTAGATTAATATTTAATATGTTTTAAATTTGTGTTTTATATTAATATTTTATTTATGTTAGATATGTTTTTATTTATGAGTCAGATTAATATTTATGTATGTATGTTTTAGAATAGTATTTTATGTTGAATTTGTTTTTATGTTAGATTAATATTTATGAATATTAGTATTTTGTTTATGCTAGATATGTTTTTATTTATGAGTTAGATTAATATGTATATATGCATGTTTTAGTCTAGTATATCATTTATGTTAGATTAGTATTACATTATGTCAATATTTATTGCATTTAAATATTTTGCCATGTTTTATATTTTTGCCACTAAGATTGCATATGATATATAAATTGTTAATGCGGTGTCCTTTTATCCGAGCGTAAACGGGGCGATGTCGGCGTAGTGATAGTGGTTGGCGTTTACTCTCGGATAACGGGACCCTAAAAATTAATTCGCAATTATGACCGAATTTTAAAATAATCGTCACTCTAATCCGGAAAATCAATATTAATAAAGCGGTAATTATTAAAGTACCAATTTTTGGGCGGTGTGGGGTGCTAATCCTTCCCCATCCGTAATCCGACCCGAACCCAATCTTTTTGAATCTCTGGTTTTATGGTGTCCGGCCTACCTAAGTGGCCGGTGGCGACTCCATTTTTTAATACGGTTTCTTTTAAAAACCCCACGGAATAAATATTTTATATCCAAAAGAGTCACAAACACCTTTCAAAAACATTTCAAAAACCATTGTTTTTTTATTTAGCGTGCCTTCGCTACAGTACGTTAGCTTTTACCGTTAAGTAACGACATAAAAAATTCTTACCATTAGTCACCCACATGTGAATCTGATTAATATTGTGCAACCAATAATAAGTTTACACTCAGTTGAATGTTTAAAATTGTTCCAAGGTTTAGGTTTCGATATTAGGAGTAAAGTATCGAAACCTAACATTCCAATAGCCTTTTAGGTTTCGATACCTAGTCCTAGGTATCGAAACTTGGACTAGAATTTTGATACTCTAGGTGATGGATTGCCTAATTTGGGCCATTTGGACTTTCTTGACCCAATAAGACCTTTAAACCAACCCCTTAACTCGTTTCGAAAGACTCGATAACTTTTTAACTTTTTAAACCAAATTTCAGAGAATTTTACTTTCTAACGTCAAATGAATAAAATACTATTATTTATGAAATGATCAAAATACTCCTAATGTGTCAAAATTACCTACATAACGTCACATGATCCCTTTAACAGCGACAAGTAGGGAGAGCATAAATCGTTTTTGGTTAACTCAGTTTTTACAATTAAATCAGTTATGCTCTCAATTAACTGGTCTCACTCGATTATCTGTATTTAAAATTCATAACCTACTCTATTGACTCAATCAATTTAATATATATTATTTTATAATTATTTTGAACAATATAATATTTAATATATTTTTATTTACAAAAAACTTGTTAATTAATCGAACTGATCGTCAACAATCTTTAGAGCAGGTGGTTAAAGCTCTCAATTGACACCTTCAAAACTCATTCGGGGTAAATACCCATTTCTCCTTCCCTTGTTAGAAATTGTTCAAAAAATAAAACTAATTGAACAATTCAAAGTTAAACTGGTTCAGTTAGTGCATAAAATGATTGGCCAAATTCAAACAAATTGATCGAACCAATAGACTTAACCGTTCACTAACCCTTACCAATAAATGTTAATTAATTTGTACCTAGATATAATATTATAAAAATAAAATGATTAAATCCCAAATTTTTAACATAGTTAAAGGATTAAACCATAATTAGACCATAGAAGAACTATGAATTTTCAAATGTTTGTTTTCATTAACATATATCACTATCACCTAGTCGTTTCCTAAATTCTTCATTTGTGTGTTTTGGATTAATCCATAAATGTATGCTTTTCATGCACATGGTCGATGGTCCACACTCACCCGTTCTCTGTTTCACCATTTTAAGGATTTTGTTCTTTCAATGTCGGATTCAGTGAGTTGGCGACACGAATTAAGATTTTCCCAGTTTGTTGGTTGTTTCGCCATAAATGTAAATCTGTTGGTTTTCCAGAATTGCTAAAGGCAAAAAAGTAACTGATTGAAATCTAAAATGTCTCACCTATTCAAACATAGTTTTTCCTTCTAAATGTTTACTAATTTCAGCAAAATTTTAGGTACTCCAACTGGTCAAACACCATGGCCTCATGGCAGTCTCAAACCCACAAGTTCGAATTCTCAAAAACGCACTTGTTTGAAGATCTTTGCTTCCAATGCTCTCGGAACATAAGTAATTAGTCTCGGGACGGGCTCGAACATGCAAGAGTCGAAGAGACCGGAAAACATATGCAAGAAATAAGAAGAGTTCTGTTAACTGATAGGATGAACAATGCTCTTGGTTAGACGGTGGAAGAAGGTTACTCGGATGGTGGGGATTAAGAGTCTTAGGTTGCTCTAAAGGTTTTCGGTTTTGGTTAAAGGTTTTCGGTTTTGGTCAAGTGGAAGGAGAATGAATATGTCCCTTACTCTATGGTCAAGTGGAAGGAGAATGAACGTGTCCCTTACTCTATGTTGCATGGCTCCTTTTAAGTGTTTGGACATGTATCTATAGAGAGTTGTCATGGCATGAATATTGATTAGACGTCTTACAATGTGATGGTCTAGGTCAATTTGTTATTAAGGAGGACCACGTGAATTGCCACGTACAACTCACGTGGTCCGAGATAACCGTCCGCATGCTATATTCTTACGACTGACAAGGTTTCGCCAATGACCTCCGCATGTTATGTTCGCGGGAAGTCGTAGATGGTTGTCCGCACGTTTGAAGGTCTGCACCCTAATAGGTTTGCATGATGAAAATTCGCAAGGGGCTAACAAGTTTTAGTTCGTGTTCATCCAAGTTGTTTTCTGAAATCAATGTAATGACAGGTACAAAATTGAATGCTAAATTTATCGTATTGGCTTTGCCTGAATGACAGGGGAAATGGTCATATTAGTGATTACACATTGATTTTGGGGGGACATGAATTAGTTGTTTGTGGACTCAATGTTTTCTTATTACCAAACATAGAATCGGTGTACCTGTGTTTGCGGGAACATGAAGATAAATCCAAAACCAGAAGCTTCTTTATCAGCAAATACCAATCTGCTAACCATCTTCTTCCCATTTTCTTTCAATCTCCTCAAAAACTCCATTGAAACATCAATGGAAAACATGTCTTTTCAACCCCTCAATCCTTTTTAACATGCTTATTTTGAAGTGAAAAAAAAAAACAATAATAATAAACAATAAGAACAAAAGGCCATGAGTCTCAACTGCTGGACTTGCCCTGTATTGCAAAGAACAAATTCGAAGAACGATGTCAAATTCGGTTAGGAAAAGGGTATCGGTCGGTTTTTTTGTGTTAAGATAAGTAGGAGATGGTCGGGGAATACGAGTCCCCAACCTTATAAGCAAATAGGAAAGGAGCCGAGCAACTCCGGGAGTCCTCGCCGGTTTAATACGTTCGATAATACATCTTATGGTACAATGGGGATCGAAGCTAACATTGGTCACGAGCCGAGGTTGGTGAGGAGCTCAGGGATGAGGAGGGATTGGAGCTTTGAGGATTTGAGGGGGCAAAAGGGTTGAAAAGAAGGGGAAAGTTATGTAACATACAATTTTTGGTACAATGTTTATACTATCTAGATTCCTCTCACTCATAAATAGAAGGATAATAAAGTACGTTCGATTTTACATCTCTTGTATAATATGTCGTCGACATTATCAATCGAGTTAAGTTCAATCGACAAAAGATAGACTATTTAAGTTCATGTCTACGTTATTGATCATTGGAATTATTTATTGTTAGATAAGATATTAAATTTCTTAAATAAGATTAAATGTTCGAATCATTATGTTGTTAACAAAAAAAATTGAGTTATAAAGATCATTCAATGTTGAAATTTATAACAAACCCTATACATTGACAGAGTGAAGGCATACAACTACAAGATTCAACACCAAAAATGATGAAATTAATGGGAAATCAACCCACCTGCTAACCAGTTGAACTCAACCTTAAGTCAAATCGTCTCTTACAAACTAATTTAACTACACTAAACACTACTAAGAGCGGAATGGAACAATATTTTACAGAGGTCGTGCTACCGGGAGCCTTACCGAAAGCCGATGCTGCCGATTTAAACAAAGAAGCTATGGTTCTATCTTGCATCTCCAACTTTGGATGATAGAGCTTTTCTGAGCTGTTCCTGTGTGTAAAACCGGCTTCCCATCGTCACCGTGGCTTGCTGGATCATCAAGTCATTTACAACGGACACACTGGCATGATGCACGTCGAGGTCTAACTCCTTCAAGGCGGTCATTAGCCTTGCTGCGGGATGGTTCTTTTTACTGCATTGGGTTCGAATCATTGCATCCAATCCGATGATCTTTACATCGATATCCAATTCAATCGATTTGTTCGATGTGCTGAGGTCTGGATCAGGCAGGGGGGGTGGTGCTGTAGGACGAGGCTCTTTACTAGCCAATTCTTTCTTCGTTTCGTCTAATTGTTTCTGCAACGCTTCTTTCTCCGAATCTGCATTCTGTAGCTTCGTCCTAAGCTCGTTAATATATGAAATAGCATCACCAAGGAGTGATGCTTTATCCATCTTCGATACATTAGGAACCACAGCACGCAACGCGTAAAACTTCTGGTTAAGTTTCTCTCGTCGTTGCCGCTCCGCTTCTACGTGATTCAGAGGCTCTTCTCTTCCATTAGCAGGCTTTCTCCCTCGTTTCCGAGATCTCTTTTCAGGCTCCAAAACTCTGCAGCTATCAGCTTCCTTAACAACCGAAGCTTCGATATCGGAATTATCCGCTTCCCTAGCACAACCACTCAATTTCCCCGCACCCGAAGAAGGCAGAACTACACCGGGAGTAATCGAAAGCATCCCATCTTCATTAATCCCTCTCGAATTCGGAGACCTTTTCTTCTTATTCTCCTCCGCCAATAACTGAGAATTGGCTGAAAACAAATTCCCATTCTCATTCCCACTCCTCTCACCAAAGTTCAACATCTCACCGGATTCCGGTTTCATCGAACGAGCCGAAGAATTCCCATTCCTCACACTGCTATTCCCATCAAAGCCATAATCAGAGAATTTCAAGGAGAAACTCTGTCCCTGGGGATGATGATGGTTTCCGACATGAATCGAACTCGGATTCTCAGTTAAACTACTCGAACTCGGATTCTGAATAGGCTGATTTTGATTGCTAGTATTATTGTTGTTGAAATTGGTATTCTTTTCCTTGGGTTCTTCTCCATTATTAGGCTCACAAATCCAAAGAGAATATGGATCGTCTTCGCCTTGATCAGCTGTATTATTACTCACAGACCAAGAACCGGCTTCGATCCCATTGTTGAAATTAAACAAAATCCGAACCTTATTCATCAGATCTGAGCTTTGGGTGATGAGTTCCGTCGAGCCCAATTCGACGACCCCATTCGCCGACTGTATACAAACCATCGTCTGCAGACCGAAAACCTGCCCTTGCCTCGCTCTCTCGCACATCGAATCGGCCAGCCGGTCTGCACCGGCGACCCAAACCGGGCTCGAATTGAGAAGGGCTTGTCCCGGGAGGCCGCTACCGTTGATGAAGGATTGCGTCATGGAAACCAGGAAGAACCACTCGGTGTCGGTGACTTCCTCGTCGACGACGTCGTCGACGGTGACCGCGGAGCCGGAAATCAACGAGTTAAGCTCCCGGAGCACCTTCTTACGGTGCTCTTGCTCCGCAGCTGAAGAGGAAGAAACCTTCGACTTCCCTTTCCCTTTATCTTCCTCCCCTTTGTAATACCCATCGCCCCAGCCGAGTACGGCAGTGGTGCCCGGGTAACCGTGTCCGTATGACGACTGCCAAAAAATCGCATAGGTCCAGCACTCGCGAGCGCCTTCGATGAGCGCTTGGAGACGCTGTTGGAGAGTTTCTTGATTGAAGAGCGAAACGGAGGGCTGAGATGGGGCGAGGAACGACATGGAGAGGTCGTTCCCACCACCGCCACCGCCAGCAGAAGAAGCAGCTGGAGTGGAAGTAGATGTAGGCGATTGCGGCGGAGGCCACAAAGCCATGAGATCGGAGCTCATAAAAGCTTCCATAACCGGCGCGTTATCATCCGTCCAAAGATTCATCGTCGGTGTTAGCCTATAATCCTTCATTTCATACGATTTTTGCATATATTTGAGAATGAAGAAGAAAATGGAGAAGGTGGCAATGGAGGATTTTGAATAATTGTTTGAGATTCTATTTTAGCTGGTTATTTTTTACTGTGGAAAGGGACGATGGATCAAATTCTTCTACTATTACTTTTTATTTTATATTTTTTTAAATTCTGTTTTTGTAGTTTAATTTTATAAAATTATATAAGATACTATAAAATTTGTTTTTATAGACGTGTGATTATGTTAATTTATTTTAAGTTGTTTTTTTGTTAGTTGACTGATAATTTTTATTTATGAATAGATTATTTTAATTCAAAATGAAATGCTAAGAATGAAAGTACTTTAGAAAAGAATAGGGGTTAAAGTAACTATCTAATCAAAAGTTAAGGGTATTTTTTGAATTTAAATATATTAGATATAGTTATATTTTTGTTTTTAAATTAAATAATTTTAAATATTCATAATTTACTTATATGGTCTTTAATGATTTGAATTAACATTGAATTTTTAAAATGGTCATATTAAAATATAAGAATTCTATTAAAAATATAAGAATTAAATTTTATAATTTTTGTATAATACAACAGCTAATCAGAATTTTCCCGAAATTATAAAATAGATTAAAATATTTAATTATAAAAAAAGAAAAAAAAAACGATTTTCTACATAAGGGTGAGAGGGCACGAGAAAGCCGAGTAATAACTGAGTAGCAAGGGCAAAAGCTTCAGCGAGAGCATTAGATATTATTTTATACGGTTAATTGCAATATGCGTCATCAAACTATGAATTGAATTTTAAATTGACCCTCAATTTTGTCAAAACATTCAAGCTAGCTATTCAAAATATCCGGTATACCAACGAGTGTGTTGGAAATTTGATGAGACCAACACACCCATTACAAAGCACCTAAGACTTACAACGAATGTTACACCTACTTCTTATAGTCGATGGTTAACCTTTTTTTTAATTGCTTAGTACATTTTAATATTTAGACGGTATAATCGACCATAGATCATTTAAGCGACAAATTCAATCATATATCATTCGAAAGGCAAAGTCAACTATATATTAAAATATAATTCAAGTGCACTAAGTACTTAAGAATATAAGGCTTAACTGGAAAACTCAACAATTAAAAGAGAAAATAATATTTTTATTAATATACAACACAATTACAAAATAAAACAAGAGAACTTCTTTACTCTCCTCTACTTCTCATATTACCATATGTTTCTCTACTTCTTCAATCTAGTGATCATTGGATTGTTGACACATCTTATCTTAGATTCTTCCATTGATAATCTGGACATAATACAAATATTTATTTTATGTATATTTCTAGACATATACTTTTAGAATTATTTTGATAAGAAATATATAGATAATTCTTAAGAATTCTTTGGAAAGAGAGAAGGTGGTGAATATTTAACAGAGTGTGATGTGGAATGTCATGACATATTATAGTAGAAATCAAGTCCGAACCATGAAGATAACATTGTTGGAAGAGACAATCAGGAACTTCAACATAAACAGTAAAATGAATATGCATCGATTGCGTATATAGGTTAAATATGACGTATTCAAAATAAAAGAAATTTTAATGCTTAAATTGACAACTGAGTTCAAAACATTGATCTGAATAATACGATATTGATACTTTGATGACTTGACTATAACATTTAGGAAACTTAAGGACCAAATCAAAATCTATACTACAATTTGGAGATGTCAAATCTGAATTAATCCTATACAATACTGATATTATATTACCTTTTTGAAAATTGCAAAGTGAGTCAGTGGATTAAGTTGTTATTTTCCGAGTTTGTTGGCTATGGCAATGGAAGTGAAACAGATTTACGCATTCATTGAATTTTATGGGAAGAAATAGAAATAGTCAAACATATACATATATGATATACCCCTTCTTTATCTGGATCAAATTTATTAATATTCAATTACATTAATTCAGGGTGGCGGCACCTATTAAATATCCATAGGTAGATTAGAGTCAGTGGGGAAAATGGGCCCAAAAATAAAGAATTTAAGTTAAATAGTTATAAAAAAATTATAAATTTGTATATATAATTATGCGTATATATATATATATATAACAATTATCTAAAACTTTAAATATGCAAAAAGAATTATACTTTTAAGTGAAAATGTTTGATTTTTAAATGTTTATAAGTTAATTTTTTATTGCTCAAGAAGATAATATAATAATATTTTTTATTAAGGTAATTTTTTGAAAGAAAAAAATTTATATCTTTTACCGATTATAAATTAAGAGCCGCATTTTAAAAATTACACAGGACCTCTAAAATCTTTGAACCGCCCTTGACTAGAGTATTGTACCAAAATTTTTTATATCATGTACATGAATCGAGTTTCAACGAATTTTTGATCATGTTTGTTTATATTCTTTTAGTGAACTTATAAACAAATTAATAAACGGGTTTATTTGTTATCTTAAACGAGCAGAATATACATATATTTAAATCCGTCCGTTTAATACATGAACAAAATTATTTTCTTACTCGAAACTATTTTATTTAACTTAGGAAATGAACATGAACAAATGATGTAGGAACCATCAACACGTAGTTTGTCAAACATTCTATTCGCTTATAACTATAATCTTTTTATTTGCGTTAAACTCTTTATAGAATGTCATAAATTAATTAAGTATCCAGAGATAGAGTCATGATTTGAGAGTAGAGCGCAAAACATAAAATTTTAAAGGTGGGGTACAAGTTTATAATTATTCTTAATTTTTCAAAAAAAATAAAGAATCAAAGATAAAAAAAATTCCTATCGGGGACAACAGCCTCTCTCATTCATGTTGTAGATCCGTCATCGTTTTAAATTATAAATATATTTAGGTTTAGTCGTTTATCCTAATTTTTTTCTCTATTTAACCTTTTTCTTTTTTGCTTGGCCGTGGCGGTACTAATTTTAGTGTTAGTCGCCGATATTCGATATTCCTTATTTATTTTTCCTTTGCATGCTTATCTCTCATCTTTGCTTTTTTTATTTTTTTTATTTTTATAAAAATAATTATGCTTTTATGGCGTTTTTTCCCTGCCTTTATGACATGTTTTCCTCTGTTTTTTTAACACGTTTACATGTTTTTTTTCTCTGCTTTTATTGCACGTTTTAGTTATCCTTTGTCGGTTGTTTAGTCGTCCTTTTTGATTTTTTTTCAGGATTGGATTTGACGTTGCCTCAACTTAACAAGATGACTGATTTGTTATCATGTTGATTTTCCCTGCTTTAGACTCTCAGATTGAATTTGGATAAGCGGCTCGCGTTTGTGGATAGCTTTCTTGCGACGCTCGACTCTAATTTGCGATTGTCGGTGGTCTATCAGTAGTTTAATCCCCTTTTGTGCTTCGTTTGCCTATTGATGAGTCCTTAATATAGTCTCATTTTAGTATCTATAGTACGAACATTTATAGTGTTTATTAAGTGTTTTATTGACATTTGTAGGTTTTTAGTTATTTCATATTTTGTGGTTTGTATATTAAATATGTTGCGATTTTAGTACTTTTATTATGTTTTCAGTTATTTTTAATAAAGTGTATTTTGTGTTAATTGCAAGTTTAGATATGTTGGTTTTGGTGATTGCATTTATGAAACAAATGAAGTTGAATCCAAAGATGATCTAAGGTGAAAAGAGTTGGGCAAATGCTTAAATTGAGAAAATAGACTCAATAAACTCGTACTAAATTTCTGCATTCAATATTTTGCACGGTCTTGACTATAACTTGAGCTACAGAACTCGAAAATTGGCATATGAGATACCGTTCTAAAGCTTATTGAGTCTATTACATTTTTAAAGCGATGGGAAAGCCAAAAAAATATGGAAATGCCCAGAAAAATGTTGAAACCGAAATCTTACAAGTGGTGACAACATGACAACTTTTTACATTTTAAGGACATCTTCATATATAGAAAGAATTTTTAAGTGGAGAAAAGTGGCTGAAAATTCACTCTCCATTGCCATCTAGCGTCACAAATTTCTTATAAATGAGCTTTAGTTTTGCCTTGTAAATCATCTTGGTAGCTTTGTTGTAGCTTTATATTTAAAATCAATATCAAGTTTCTTTCTTTCATCTTTTAATTTTTTTTTCATCTTTATATTTTCTTTCTTATGTTTGATTTTTGTAAACTAAATTTTATTTTCTTTACGGTTATGATGTTTTTCTAAGTCAAGTTGCTGAGGTGAAAGGATGAAGCTATTGGTATATACTAAAGGTTAGTTTGAAATTCTCAACGTATAATTAAATCGTGTTAAATTAGTATATGATGTTAAATTCACTTGGCTAATATTCATATCGGTAAATTAAGAACCTTGATTCATTATAGACAAATAATTTGGCACAATAAATGCTTGGTTTAATTAACTTGACTTATTGTAGACAAAACAAATTGGCATAGTGAATACTTGGACTTGTTTATTAATTTTGATTGCATCAATCCATATAACACCATATGTTATACCTTTGCGCTTTTGGACATTGTTTATTGCACTTTGGACTTTGATTATGGACATTAGACATTGGACAATGGACTTTTGACTTTCATTGCAGGACCTTCCGATTGGATTTCCCTTCATCATGTGGACTTCAATTGAGTATTAAAATGAATAAAAAATATTCTTAATCAATTATCCTCTTTGTAGAAATTTTTATTTGAACTTATAATTTGTAATTTCTAAACAAACTTCCCTGTGGATTCGACCTCGGACTCCTGATAATTTTTACTTGACAACAACCTGCACTTGGGTATACAACTAAAAAGAGTCGGTCTTGGCGCCGTTTTCAGGGAAGGTTTAGGGTATATATATATATATATATATTCTTTAATGGACGGTTTTACCACATATTTATGTGTATATTAGTTTTTTATGTTTGTTTGGCAGCGTGATTTTAATTCTCATCGTTTGGTTAGAAATAATTTTGAAACCCTTTTTGGAAATGTGTTTGACACACCTCCAAATTCACCTACCATGGTTGAAAATCAAATTGTTCTCAGTGAAAATTAGGATCTACAAGTGTGCTCGATGCGTGACTACTTGCAACCCCTCAAACTTCTTTACCTTCATGTTTAATCTTCCCTCCAAATGCAAACAATTTTATATTTAAACCGAGTATGATATCTTTATTTACTACTTTTCATGGCATGGAATCTGAAAGTGCTTATGCTTTCCTTAAAGATTTTGAAGATGTATGTGTCACTTTTAAAGACCAACAATGTTCAAATGGAATTATTGAGTTAAAATTATTTCCTTTTTCTTTAAAAGATAAGGCAAAAATTTGGCTTAATAAGTTGAAACCTAGGTCAATTGATACTTGGCTAGAAAATGCAAACTCAATTTTTAAAAAAGTTTTTTCCAACTCTCAAAACTAATGCTTTAAAGTAACAAATTTAAAATTTCATTCAAAAGCCAAATAAAATATTTTTTCAATGTTGGGAACATTTTAAAGATTTATTAAATTCTTTCCCACATCATGGTTTTGAAGAATGACGTATAATAAGCTTTTTCTATGATGGTTTGACTCATGAAACTAAACAATTTGTTGAAACAATGTGTAATGATGATTTCATGAGTAAACAACCTGAAGAAGCTTTTGATTACTTAGATCATTTAGCTGAAAATTCTCAATCTTGGCACACAGATAATTCTACATAAGGACTTGTTAAATCTAATCTTGTGCATAATAAAGGAAAATATCACCTTAACCAAGATGATGATTTAAATGCTAAGTTAGCTATTTTGTCTTGGAGACTCGAAGCCGTGAGAACTAGAAAAATAAAAAAGTCAATTTAGTGTAAAGTCAAGAGAGTTGTGATATTTGTGAGATCATGAGACACCTTCCTCTTGAATGTCCTGACATTCCAGCTTTTAAAGAAATATTTCATGGTAAAAAGTCTCCATACAGTTTATCTAATTCATATTCTGAAACTTATAACCCTCAATAGAAAAATCATCCAAACTTTAGTTGACAAAATAATAACCATCCTCATGTACCCCAAAATCAAAAGCCTCCATACAGTTTATCTAATTTATATTCACAGGTAAAAAGTCTTGAGGGGACATTGCAAGTTTTCATGTAGGAACAGAAAAATTTTAATATTCAAACGTCACAAGCTATCAATGAAATCAAGACAACACTTTCAACATTGGCAGTTGCGTTGCGCACTCAAGAAAAAGGTAAGTTTCTTACTCAACCTCTTCCAAATCCTTCTAATTAATGTCTTGTTTCTTGTTCTAGTTGAACTCAATAAGAAGATGTTAATTCTATCACAACCCTTCGAAGTGGTAAAAATGTTGATAAAACTATTTCATCCAAAATTCAAGAATTTTCATCTCCTTCGAAAGGTAAATGTGAGAATAATGGTAAGTCCGAAAACATTGACATAGAAAAAGATAAATTTGTAATTCTTGCCCCTTATCCTCAGATATTATAACCAACAAAGAATTTGAACAAAAATGCTAAAATCTTAGAACTTTTCAAACAAGTTAAGATCAATATTCCTTTGCTTGATGCAATCAAACAAGTTCCTTCATATGCCAAGTTTTTGAAAGATATGTGTACTGACAAAAGAAAACATGATGTGCAAAAGAAAACATTTTTAACAAAAATTGTGTAACACCCAGATTGATACGGGTTGCCCGATCCAATCTACGGTGTCACATTTGGGCCACCGGAGCGACCCACATTAAAATGTCAGATAAAACAAATTGCCAAACCATTTAAAATCATAAAACAAATTTTGAATAAAAAATATAAGTTCAAAAATTATTCATTTAACATAACAGTGTTCATAAATACACATTACAAAAATGAGTTTCAGACTCAGATATAAAACAAGACGTGACAAAAATTCAAAGATTTATAAAGAAATAAACAAAGCCTTTCACGATAAAAGAATTTCAGAAAAACATTTGATGTTGGGCAAAATGTTCTCTTTTATAATTCTAAACTTCACTTGCTTCCTGGAAAATTGGGATCAAGATGGAGTGCACCTTTTGTTGCAAACCATATTTATCCTTATGTAGTAGTTGACATTAAAAATTCTAAGACTGAGAATGTGTTTAAAGTAAATAGACAAAGACTTAAACCTTTCATTGAAAATCAAGCCACTCAAGGTAAGGTTATTTATCTCTTAGACCCTTGTTACAAAAACTTGATGTAATTATATATAATTAAATCTTTAATATTAATATTATTAGTATATATTATTATTAGAATATTTATTATTATATTAAATATTTATTATTATTATTATTATTCCCGGTTAGATAGTGGATAACGGTACTTCGTGAAGTCTTTCGGTTCATCAGCTACCAGTGAAATTGACATTGTATATTCATTTCTCACTTTCGCTTTTAAATTCACTCTTTTAGTTTCTCTTTCATTTTCCTTTTCTTTCAAAATAGATGTTATTCTCTCAACACTGCAGAAACTTCTTTCCTCTATTCCACCAAATATGATTCTAAAACTTTACAAAGTTAGGCTTGAAAGATTGAGAATGTTCATGCAAAAAGGCATGCCTACTGACGTTTGTAGGATAACCGAAGCAAAAGTAAGATATCAAGAATATCTTTCTTTTTTGTATTTACTTGGTAGTGAAAAAAGTACATATGCAATAAAAAAGATCCAAACTTCTAGGATCGAATTGCCGAAAACATATAAGATAGAGTTGTTCGAGAAGATGTTGTTCTATTGGGATGCCTTCCATAAATTGAGGTGATAAAATCAGATTTGTTAAGGATGGACTGAGTAAGAAGAATTTGGAGAATATTCAAAGTTCTCTTGAGACGCATCCTAGTGGAGATGTGCAGAGAAAAATTCTTGATTTATGGGTGATATTTAAAATTAATGGCAACATCTTGGGAATCTGACGATAAAAGACCATGTTTGCCAGTTTTTAAGAAAACTAGATGTACAGCCTATCCTCGACTCATAGAAGGCATTTAAGCCGTTTTTGGACGTAAAACCAAAGGAAGCTGTGAGCCACAATCGCAATTACTATAAATATTTCTCAAGCTTTGATTTTCAAAAAAATATTTTTCTTCTTCATGTTTAATTATCGTTTGGATTTGAGTGATTCTGAATAACTGTGTGTTGCAGGAACCATTACAGCAATATGTAAATGTTGTTCATTTTTTATTGCATCATATCTTTTTACTGTGATTTTTTCATTAATTGTAATCATTTTTTACTGTTGACTTTTTGAATTTTTCGTTACAGGTTTCATTAATGACAACCTTTTTTACTATTTACCTTTTGAATTTTTGTTTCTACTTTTTCAAATTTTAATTTTTCAGTTTAACGTTTTCTACCGACAGCTTACCTACCACTTATTATATATTAGTATTGTTCTTCTTTTTGTTTCAAAGAAAAAAAAAACGAAAATAGAAAGTATTTCAATCAAACGTCTTCAAAAGTTCTGTGTTTTTTGTGGATCATACACAAAAAAGATGAATGTTTAGCAGATCCAGCTAAGAAATTGGGAGAAGTTATGACCAGAAAAAATATGAAGTAATTTATGGAGGTGGATGTATGGGTTTAATGGGAGCAGTTGCTACAACAACATATGTGTGAGGAAGCTCGGTTCTGGAAATAGTTCCAAAAACATTAAACTATATGTGTGGATCTACAATAGGAAGAGAAGTATGAGTCAGTAGTATACCAAAATGAATAGCAATCATGATTCATTCTTCTAATGCATTCATTGCTTTGTCGGGAGGTAGCGGTACATTGGAAGAAATTGCATGCGCAATTTCCTGGTCATCTTTGACTAGTAATAAAAAACTCATCGATTTGCTTAATATTAATAGTTATTTTAATAGTTTACTTTCTTTTCTTGATAATGCTGTGGAAAATAAATTCATGTTTTTAAAGGTAAGAAGAATCTTAATTTTTGCTACAACTATTGAAGAACTACTCAAAAAGCTTCAAGCTTTTAAGTGTCTTCTTGACATAATGTAGAGTATACTTGAGAAAAAGAAAAGAGACGAAGACAAGCGAGATTTGGATTGTTCTTTATCACTGTGATATTATCTATTTTTTAACTAACAGTTTTATGTGCTTTATTTTAATCATGTGTCAGTTCTAGCAATCATTAGCAACATAACAGGTGAAATCCTCTAAATTCTACTTTTAATTTTGACATTGAGGACAATGTCCTAATTAAGTAGGGTAGGGGATGTTATAAAAAAATTATTAGGTTAAGTCAAACTGAAAAAAGGTGACAGATTATAGTTAATCATTCGTTAATTTTAAAACGTACTTTGATCTTTTTGACATATCTAGAAAAAAGGTGGTTGAGTAAGTATTTATACTGAGACACACCTTGTATATTATGATTTTTTTATCTTGTTATAAAGTAGTATTTATAATGTGGTTCATAAGATGTCTAAACTTTTAAGAGAAGTTGAAAAAGTGGCTGAGTAAAGTAAATCTTGAGACACACTTTGACAATTTTAAATATATTTTTAAAAAATTATTTGGTCCAATGCTTGAGTGTTTGTGTTTTAGTTTGTTTTATATTGCATATAATTTTGCATGTATTTAGTTGATTTTTATGAGTTGAAAACAATTTTGTGATAACAGAGTAAATACCATGTGAGCTTAAAAGTTTAAATACGTGTCAAAAGTATGCTATGATTTGTCTATAGAAAGAGTATTTGATGTTTCACTGTTAGAATGAATAAGGACACTAGATGCTTAACTTTGAACTTTCCTTGATATATCCAGAATTTGTGATTTCTTTGTTACACATCATCTTTCGCATGAGACGTACATAGAATTGTAACCGATCGTAAGTGAATGATGAACCCAATCATAGAAAAAATTTATAATTTCACTCTTTTTTAAAATAATAATAATAATAATAGTTTCAAATGCATGATAGGGGACGAGCCAAGTCTTTTATTTTATTTGGATCGATTGAGCCTTTTAAGCCAACCATACAATATTTCCCTTGAATTTATGATTTTGAGCCTTAGCCTTTTTTCTTGATTCGCCAAATATTTCTTTGTTTATCTTTACCGACAGAACTTAAAACAACCTTACCTTTGTTTGCTTTAGATGCTCAGTACTTACTGGACATATCTTTATGAGCATAAGTATTAATGGGGTAGGTAGGTACATTTTAATGGGTGTAGCGACCTCTTTTTTTAATTCAATAATTTCAATTTTTCGCTAAAAAAGATTAGTAGGTTTCCTTTTGTTTCCGAGAAAAATATTTGGAAAATGGGAGAGTACTTAAAAATTATATTTTTGAAAACGATAAAACTTGGAGTCGCCACCAACCACTGAGGTTGGCCGGACACCATAAAAACCAGAGATTCGATCGAAAGCAGGTTCGAGAGTCGGTTACAGATGGGAAAGGTTTTGGCACCCCCACACCGCCCAAAAAATTGGTACCAAAAGAAAAATATAATTACCGTTTTTTTAATATTAGACTTTCCAAATTAAAGTGACGATTAAATTAAAATTTATTTATACATGAGAGTAAATTTTAAGGGCCCGTTATTCGAGAATAAATCGAAAAGCTACCACCACTGCGTTTGGTACTAGCCGCGTTTACTCCCAAATAACAAGGTGCCTCATTAATAGTTTATAGATCCGGATGCAATATATATATATATATGACATATTGTGCATTATTAGAATATTACATAAGAAAACAAAAACTATATATAATATATATCATATATTTAAATAAGGTAATATACACGTATAGTAGTTTAGTATATAACAAAGTAAACACTTTTATAGGTATATATATGACATATAATATTTATTATAAAATAACACTACATACAATATACGTATATATAACATGGAAACATATAAATAACATATGATAAAAGGAAAGCTAACACGGACTAATTCGAACATAAAGGCACAAAACGAAAAACAACAGTCAAGCATGAAATAAAGGGCCTGAAATACAGAAGAAAAGGAACAAAGGGGGCAGAAATTAAATATGCAGTGCAACAAGGATCAAAATAAAAACAAGACAAAAAGGAAACTTTGACACTGGATTCTGAATTAAATTAAAACCGGAAATAAAGTTTCAAGGACTGACAGGGGTATTAAACCACCAAAAAAAGAGCTAAACTAAAAGAAATTGAAAAATGTTAGGGACCCGAAAAGGTATTATCCCATTAAACAACAGAAAATAGTCAAAAGAACCAAATTAAAAGAGTTTAAAAAACAGGGATGCTGGACGGAAATAAACCATTTAAAATAAGAATTAAATTCCTGAAAAGGGTTAAATTAAAAGTGGAGATTAAGTTTGGGAGACTAGAAAAAAAATTTACCACGGTTTCGGAATGAATCGGAACAAAAGCAAAACTAAAAAAACCTGAAATAATGAAAAGCAGTGGCCAAATTGAAAAGTTGCTTAAAAGAGGGAGGATGACAGAGATAATTATGGGGAGGCGGAAGGGTTTAATGAAAGTAATTATCCCATTTTGTTATGGGCGAGTATATAAACCAAAAAACAGAACAAACTTCATTATGCTCTAAACATCCAAACAGATCAAAAATCGTTTCAAAAAACCTCTAAATTGTTCTTGAGTTCTTCGTGAACTCAAGTATGAACCTAGATTTCAACCTCTCCTCCGCCGTACTGAACACCGCCTAACCTCGCCGGTGGCCCTCGCCGCTGGTCGGTGATCTCCAAAATTGGCTCTAAAAGTTCTACCTCCCCGTCCTAAAACCAAAACCGGCCATCACTTTTCAAAACAAGATCCCCTTTTTCTTTAAAACTCAAAAAACAGAAATGAAAACCCTATCCGTCCCTTTACTCAACACAAATCACCAGCCTCCGAACCTCTATGTGGTTCACCATGGAAGCCCCTTAGAGGCTTCATGCAGCTCGGCAGAGGAGGGACCACTGGAGAGGAGCTGAAGAATTACGCGTGGGCTTCACACGCTCGTAGAGGACTTGAATGTTCAGGGCGTGCATCGCACGCGCGCAGGGCTCGATCTTGGCCGTCCGATGCGCTCATGATCTGACGGCTACAACAAAAGCAGCGCAAGGGAACGAATCTATTATGGTTTCCATTTGATGGGGGCAATATGGACCGTTGGATCTAATCCTGATCTAACGGTCAAGACTCAGCTGCGCACAAGAACAAAAAAGTATTAGAGTTTTCTGACTTCGCATAATTAGGGTTTTTAGATATCAGGCCCTATTGGGTTAACTATGTATGTATTTTTTGGGTTTTAAATGGACTGTTAATAATTAAATCAAATATTGGGTTTTCATTATTTAATTATCTAATTTATATTTTCTGTTTCTATTTAATAATAATTATGTAATAATAATAATGAATATAATAATAATGATAGCCATAACCAAAAATAATAAGTAATAAATATACAATAATAACAAAAATAATAAATAATAAAAATAACTTATAACTGAAAATAGTAAAATATAATAAATAATAAATAATAATAGTAGTAATATTTTGGGGTTTTTAAACATAGTGACACATAATAGTAATATTAATGACAAGTATAGTATATTAATAATAATAGTATTTATTTTATTTTGTTTTTTTTTGCATTAATAAATAATAGATATAATATTAATTAATAATAAAAAATGTAATAATAATCAAAGCCCATTATTCAAATGCTAACAAAAATGAAAAAAGTGGGTTAACACCCCAGATAAAATTAGTGATTACAATGGGAGAAAGATACATAAAAAGAAATAAAGCATATACTTTTATTTCTTCGTTTCTATAAAAATATTATCTTTAGTGATAAAAAATTGAAAAGAACTGAAAAGAAAACAAATACTAGTGATTAAAAAATTAATAATAAAAAAAGTTGTATGTACTTATGTTTTATCCTTTTTGTAATGAAGAAATAAGAAATATCTTGAAAAATGATGGAGTTGGATGTTCACTAGGGGAAGATGAGAATTAATACGTCTTGCTCATTTTGATCCATAAGTAAATTGAGTTTAAGATAAGCCATTTGTTGTTAATCACATTAAAATATCTTGCCTTGACCTAAGCCCTGTTATATGCCAATTAAAAAGACTTGATGACTTTATTATATTGGAACTAGTTTCTTTTCTCTAATTATATATAAAGGTGAATAATGAATTAATTCATGACAGCCATTTATTTATTGTTTATTATTTTTTCAATGTGTTGATGAGATAGCACACATATGATTTGCACATATATGAGCACAGAAGTTTCAGTGTCCTAATAGTTTTTAACTATGAAAATTTTCTAGAGACCACCTATGTCATGAATAGCATTCTATTTGGCCATATTTAAACGCTTAAGTTCTTGATAATGATATTCTACTTTGCATTCACAATTTTGTGTTCTCTTCATTAGTTGATGCTAAGTATATTAGGTTGCATTTACATTTGCATTGGTGTTTTGTTTGCTTGAGGACAAGCAAAAATTTAAGTGTAAGGGTGTGATGAGTCCTTAATATGGTCTCATCTTAGCATCTATAATACGAACATTTACAATGTTTATTAAGTGTTTTATTGTCATTTGTAGGTTTTAGCTATTTCATCTTTCTAGTTTGTATTTTAAATATGTTGCGATTTAGTACTTTTATCATGTTTTCAGTTATTTTTAATAAAGTGTATTTTGTGTTAATTGCAGGTTTAAATATGTTGATTTTGGTGATTGCATTTATGAAATAAATGAAGTTGAATCCAAAGATGATCTAAGGTGAAAGGAGTTGGAAAGTGCTTAAATTGAGAAAATAGACCCAATAAACTTGTACTAAATTTTTGCACTCAATATGTTGCACGGTTTTTAGACTATAACTTGAGCTGCAGAACTCGAAAATTGGCACATGAGATACCGTTGTAAAGCTTATTGAGTCTAATACATTTTCAAAATGATGGGGAAGCCAAAACAAATGTGGAAATCCCAGAAAAATGCTGAAACCGAAATCTTATAAGTGGTGACAACATGATGACAACTTTTGACATTTAAGGATGTCATCATATATAGAAAGATTTTTTAAGTGAAGAAAAGTGACTGAAAATTCACTCTCCATTGTCATCTAGCATCATAAATTTCTTATAAATGGGCTTTAATTTTACCTTGTAAATCATCTTGGTAGCTTTGTATTTGAAATCAATATCACTCTTCTTTCTTTCATCTTTTAATTTTTTTCATCTTTATATTTTCTTCCTGTTTAGTTTTTGTAAACCAAATTTTATTTTCTTTATGGTTATTATGTCTAAGTCAAGTTAATGAGGTGAAATGATGAAGCTCTTGGCATATACTAAAGGTTAGTTTGAAATTCTCAACATATAACTAAATCATGTTAAATTAGTATATGATGTTAAATTCACTTGACTAATATTCATATTCGTAAATTAAGAACCTTGATTCATTATAGACAAATAATTTGGCACAATAAATGCTTGGTTTAATTAACTTAATTTATTGTAAACAAAACAAATTTGCATAGTGAATACTTGGACTTGTTTATTAATTTTGATTGAACCAATCCATACAACACCATATGCTATACCTTTGCGTTTTTGGACATTGTTTATTACAGTTTAGACTTTGATTATAGACATTGGACAATGGACTTTGGACTTTCATTGTAGGACCTTCCGATTGGATTTCCCTTCATCGTGTGGACTTCAATTGAGTAATAAAATAAATAAAATATAATCTTAGTATAATCAATTATCCTCTTTGTAGAAATTTTTATTTGAACTTATAATCTTATAATTTCTAAATAAACTTCCCTGTGGATTCGACCTCGGACTCCCGATAGTTATTACTTGACAACAACTTGCACTTGGGTATATGAGTAAAAAGAGCCAGTCACTGATGCAAGCATATTTGTTTCTATCTTTTGTTCGAGTCTTTTGGTTATTTTTTTAACATTTCCATTATATGATCCTTGTATGATCTCAAGTGACTATTTCTTTTGGGTTACAAGAAAATGTCCAATTATATATAGGTTATATTTTGAAACACAAGTTGTGTAAACAAAATTTACACGACCCTTGTATAAAATTTAAAACCCAAATCTCAAACCTTGGCACCCTAAAACCTAAACCTTAAACTTTAAATTCTAACCATATACCTTAAATTTTACACCCTACACACTAAACCCATAAACCCTAACCTAAAACCATAAACCCTCAAATTGAAAAGCTTTACACAAGCTTGTGTATCAAAGTATTTTCCGTTATATATTTAGTTTACAAAACTATAGTTATAAACTCTCATTGTAATCTTAAATACGTTCTTTTTTTAATACAATTAGGGTCTTCTATAATAAAAAAAGAATTAAGTGTTAAATATGATTTTTTTTATTGTAACTGTCTATTATGATTCGAACACATGATTTGTGAAAATTTATGTAATTGTTTTATAATTCTTCTTATATTCTTATATTCTTTCATTAAAAATGTTTTGATATCATAAAATATTTACTTTTATTTCTGTCATATATGTAACATAATTATATATAAACTTTATAAAATTTTCTATATTATTTTTTGGGTGAAACTTTTGTAAATTATTTTAGAGAGTAAATAACATTGACTTTCAATTTATCTAGAATTTGAGTCGTTCTCAATTAGAAATATATATATATATATATTCGTAAATTTAGTTTGAACTTTACTATTAATTAAACATTATATCATAAATAAGTGTCTACAATATTATTTTTTATTTAAGAATTTAATTTTTTTTGTCAATGTAAGTATCTAAAGTTATTATTTTTTCATTTAGATACTTAAAAGTGTTTTTTATTAAAATAAAACTCAAAGTATGACATATTTTCATATAGGTTTCTTAAAGTTGATAAGCGGCATTGATTTAAAATACTTTAGGTGTCTCGATGAAAAAGATTGTATACTTTAAGTATTTATTTTGTCAAAAAATATTTAATGTACTAAAATGAAAAAGATGATAAAAGCAGTGGCGTTGTACACTATATCAAACATGTCTTTTAGCAAGTGGTATCGAAGTGACCCTTTAGTTGTCCGATTTCACGTCGAGCGCCTCAGGGGTAGGGTAGGTAGTAGGGTGTTCATTGTCGGATATCGGATCAGATCAGATCCATTTTTTTCGAATATCTGGTTTTTTCGGATCGATAATATAGTGATCCGTTTCCGATCCGAAAAAAATCGGATGTCCGAATATTCAAATATTTAGATCAGATATTCAGATATCCGATTATCAGAAAATATAATTTGATTTATCTATTTTTTCGAATTTGAAGGTCATATTTATGAAAATTTTGGAATTTCGAATATAACAAACACCAAATTGCTAAATATAACAAGATTCGCATATATGAAAATTTTGATTTTTTAATATTTTTGGATATAACAAGCATCAAATTGTTCAATATAACAAGATTAATATTCATGAAATTTTGGATTTTCGAATAATCCGAAACTTGAAATATTGTGATCCGTATCCGATCCGCAAAATTTAAAATTGGATTGGATATTCAATCCGAAAATAAAAATCGGATCAAAGATTCAAATTTTTAGATCGGATCAACGGATAATCAGATTAGATATTTTTGAACACCCCTAGTAGATAGGGTGAACAATTGTGACATTGGTCCATCACGAAGGCGGATGACTCATATAAGGGCGTCACGAGGTTGAATGGGGAGAAGGAAAATTAATTTCACATTGGAAAAGAAAAGAGAGGAACATTAATTTTTTACTTTTTTAGTTAATTTCAGCATATGACACCAAACTATGACCTAATTCTAATCGGGTCCTTTAACTTTTGACATTCTAGTTTAATCCCCAAACAGCGACTCTCGTTCAAAATTTATCCTCAAAATTATAACCCACGTTCTAAATTGGTCCTTAAACTTTTGAATGTTCCAATTTTATCATCAACTTATAGTTTATGCCGCATCATATTATTACACAATACACATCAATGTTTACATGACCTCGAAACAACCACCACGATGGAGCATACCTCGAGAAGGCACGATGAAGGTTAATGTCAATGGTACCTTCTTCCCTGCATCATGAATGGCACGAGGGGGTTTGATGACCGATCGAATAGGACACTATCAGCACTGTCAAGTCGTCAACAGACCAGCAAACTCGAGTATGGACATCTCGACGGGCTTTCAGCTGAATGAGGTACGACAAAACCTAAGACAATTTAGTAGTTTAAATGTCCATTATGTTAATAGGTTAGCTAACACTGTCGCGCACACATTGGCGCTTTAGACCTTTAATTTAGATGCACCTATCCAATTTAATATGGATCTTCTGGATTGTATCATGACTGATATATTGAGCAATGTTGTTAATGGTTAATAAATTCGTCTTTGGCGAACCAACAAATTTGGCGCCCACAAATTTTTTATTTTTCCCAACTTCCAAAGTGGAATGAAGCCTACAAATTTGGCGAACCAACACTCGGAAACGAAACAAGAAACATGAAAATAAAATTTCAAAAAGGAAAATACATTAAAGGGGAGAGAAAAAGCTTAATTGTATAACTAGTCCACAATGTTTCATTGATTTTTTTTTTTAATTTTCACCCTTAAAACATTTATTTTACCAAACTCTATTTAATCTTCAAAATTTTCAAATATTCCCTTTTTATGGTTAACCGACAATCAACTAACAATCAAATGGCAAGGTGTGCGTGAGTAAAAAGGGAATGTCAAGAGTTTTTTATGATATATAGCATAAACATAAAAAATATTTTAATAAAAGGGAATGTTAATCTTTTTATGAGACTCGATTTCGAGCAGCTTTGTCTGCAAGATATATGTGTGTTTATCATGGGCTAAAGGCAGAACAAATACCACCATAAAACGACATTAAGAATGCTCAAAAAAATATTTATACATTCAAGGATGATTTCACTATTTTAGTAAATTTAAAAATCATAATACAATAAATAAATTAAACAAAAATTGAACAAAATAGAAGTGATAAAATAAAAGGAAAAATGAGACAATAAGGCAAAAAGAAACAAGAAGGAAAAAAGAGAATGTCAAAATTTTATTCTTATTATTAATGTTATTAAGGACAAAGCACCCATTAGTTCTTAAACTTGACATTCTTCTAAATTTTGGTCCCTAATATTTTTTTCAAAGTAGTCAGTGAAATTGGATATCTGGTCATTTATGACATAGCACACTAATATTATAACATATGTCACAATCTCATAGTGTCAAATCGTCAAAATGACTAAAAATGGAAAAAATTTGTTAAGCTCAAGACTAATATGGACTAAAAATAATTAGGGACTAAGTTGTAAAAAGTTATAAAGTTCATGAACTAAAAGTTGTTGCCTTTGAGTATTATAAGGAATAAAAAAGAGTAGATATATATATATATATATATATATATATATATATATATTGGTACATGGACTTAATTTTTTATTCAAATTAATACGTACGATTTTTAGTCAGTTTGAATCAAGAAATGAAGTAACAATTTGAATCAAAAAACTATGTTTATATACCTAATTGGAAAAAAAATAGGTATAAAATTGAACTTTTAAATCAAGTTCAAATATCTAATTAGAATATAAAATTTAAATATTAAATTAAACTTTTAATCTAAATTTAAATACCAAGATGCATATTAATCCAAAACAATAATAATAATAAGTGTGCTTAAATGAAAAATAAGTGTCTAAACTATACATTTTTTGAATTTTAGGTGCCTAAAGTATTTTTTGGTAAAAATAAGTGCCTAAAGTATCAACCGTTATAATTTTAAGTATTCGACCGTTTAAAAAAATTGATACCCAATAAGAACATGACACGTGGAATGTTTTTTAGTATTATTATTTAAAAATTGAAAATATGTATAATTTTAAAAAATCTCAAAATTCCCAAAAAAGCTCCAAATCTCTAGCACCTAAAACTACAAATTCTCCAAATTGCCGCCGTCGGACACCACCACTGCCTACCATCGTCGAAGGTAGGGGTGATAATGAGCCGACTCGCTCGCAAGCTACTCGGACTCGGTTCGATCAAAGCTCGGCTTGAGACCTTAACAAGTCGAGTCGAGTCGACCCAAGCTCAGCTCGAAAAGCTTGTGAACAGGATCGAAATAATTATATGTATACTCCATATACATTTGTACGTTTCAATATTGTTAAGTTGTTATCATGGTTAAATACTTTAAATCCCCTTCTTCTTGTAGACTTATATAATTTAGAAAATGTACTATGGTTACTTACGGACTTCAAAAATAAATATTATTTTTTCCCAAACATGTCTTCACATGTTATTTTTCAAAACGTCAAAAAATATATTTAAAAACAATTTAAGGAAATCAATAAGCCGAGCTCGAGCCAGGCCCGAGCCTCGAGCCAAGCCAAGCTCAAACTATCCAATTTGAGCTCAAGCTCGAGCCTAAAATTTCGAGCTTGACGAGCCTCGAGCCCGAGCCCAGCCCAGTAATACTATTTCTGAACCGAGCCGAGCCTGGGCGGGCTCGGCTTGGCTCGTTATCACCCCTAGTCAGGCTCGGCTTGGCTCCTTATCACCCCTAGTCAGAGGACACCGCCCATTTTTCCCAACCACCCATCACTAGTAACCTTATATAAGTGTGCCAATCGAACGTCGTTTGACTAGAACCATTCAGGTTTGTCGTTCACCATCTGATTGGCTCGCCTCCCGTTGTTAACCGGCGATGGGTGATTGAGGGAAATGGGCGGCGACCTTCGATGACAAAAGTGGTAGTGTTCGGCGGTGGCCAAGGCGGCAACAATTTAGAGAATTTATGGTTTGGGTATTAGGGATTTGAGATTTTTTAGGAATTTTGGAAATTTTGATTTTTTACATATGTTCTTTTTTCAATTTTTAAATAATAATAATAAAAATATATTATGTGTCACGTTCTTATTAGGTCATGATTTTTTTTAAACGGCCGAACACTTAAAATTGTAAAGTTTGAAACTTTATATACCCAGGGTCGTTTCTAAGATTTTAGCGGTTATATACCCCTATTTAAATACATGTATATGATCTCTGTTGCGGTTACATACCCATATTTAAATACATGTATATAATATCAAGTATTGAAAAAAATAAATTTTAACAGTACATCTATAATAACAAGTATTGAAAAAATTAAATTTTAAGAGTATGCTCATAATAATACATAGTGGGAAAAATAGGTCTCCTAATAACAAGTATTAAAAAATTTAATTTCAATATTTACTATTACTAGCATACTCTTAAAAATTGAATTATTTTTAATATTTATTATTAGGGGCCGATTTTCTCCCAATATTTATTAACATGAGCATACTCTTACGATTTTTTTAATACTTATTATTTGAGCCCTCGAAATTTATTCATATATATATATATTCATCACTGAATTCATTTTTTATTCACTTATAAAAACTAAAAATTACACATTTAATTTTTTTTTTTACGTGAGCTTTAGGCAAGATAGGGGCCTTGGGTGGGCGCCCTATTGCGCTGGCCGAGGAACTGCCAGTATATTCCTAAAGTTCAAAAAAAAAAAGTTTGGCCCTTATTTTTGTATTAAGCGTAATAAGTGTGGACTGTGGATGGCAGCAGCGGCACGTGATGGATAGTGTAAACAACCGTGTCCACGCTTCGCAGGTGACGTGTCTAAGTAGGATTAGTGAACAGCCGCCATTTCTGTTTTTATTTTTTTGTATCGTTACTGCTAAATAGATTCCTACCATTAACCATTCGCTCCAAAATTAATTTTAACACGTGTTCCTTTGGTGCTGAACGTAGGGATGGACACCGGTCGGATTGGTCGATTCAAATTTTTAATTTACTCAAATTTGACTTAAAAATAAATAATTAAATTCGAACTTGTTCTGATCCGAGCATGTTTTTTAAAAAATTTAACCCGATCCTAATCGAAAATAAATGTTCTAAATTCGACCCCGACCCGACCTACATAAAAAATTAATTTTAGGGACTTAATTTTAAAAAAAATAGGGGACTTAATTGTAAAAAATAATAATGACAAGGACTAAATTATAAATAAAAATTAAATTTTAAGGAACAAATTATAAAAATATATATATAAAGATGGGGTATTATTATAAATATCCCTAAAAAATTTAAAGAAAAATTACGCAATTAACCTCGGGTCGGGTCGTATATTTTCTACCCTAAACCTGAACCCGACTTTTTTATTAAAAATCTGACCTAATCGGGCTAGGTCGGATAAAATGTCCATCCCTAACTGGACCCAAGGTTTTCAAAGTTATAGATTTCTTGTTGTTTGTTTTGGTATTATTATACAGGTTTAAATGTATTTTTAAAGCAATTGGCCTAGTGGTTAAGGATGTTCATCTTTCCGCATCTTGTATGGGTTCGAACCCCAACATAGAAATGTAATACATTTCTATTCAATAAAAAAAAGTAAAATAAGTTTTTAATTCATATAATTGAAAAAAAATTATTGTTCAATTGATGATATTTTTAAAGATTAGAGTTAAATTGATTAAAACAATTATAAACATATGAGTTAAATTGATATTTTTATTGGTATAATAGTTGCTCATCTTTGTTCTCTCATTTTCCTTAGGTCATGGGTTCTAGACTCACAAGGAGCGTCCCTTCCTTTCCCTAGAGTCTCCCTCTTCCACTTTCCCTCCCCTCTACGTAGGATTATGATTAGAATTAGGCTTTGTCAACAAAAAAAAAGTTATTTTATCCTATTTATAGTTGTTATGTTTGTAGCTAATGGCAAAATTGAATCAAAGTTAAGTGTGATCAAAATTTTTAAATAAAAATAGTACATTGACTCAATGTCGAAAAATTAAGTATTGTGACTGAATTTTAAAATAGTAAACGAGTACATGGATTTATAACATATTTATCCTATTATGTATATAATTATCGATTAGTTTTGGTATATTAATTGAGTATCTAGTGCAGCTTAAAAGTTTCCATTAAATTGATGTTTTGATTGACGTTAAATTTTAGGTTTAATTAAAAAAAACTTTCGGAACCGACCGAAACAAACACAAATAATGAAACATATTAAGATGGGTTTAAATTTGATACACAGGCTTGTGTAAATTTTACACAAATTTGCCTATTTTTATTATAAATCAAAATTAAACTTAAACCCTAAAAAACTAAACCTCAAACTCTAAACCTTAAACCCTAAATTCTAAACACTAACCTTAAATTTTAAACCCTACAACACAAACTCCTAAACTCTAAACCCTAAACTAAACAAATAACCCCTAAAATAAAAGGTCTGTGTAAACTCTGTGTATTGAAGTTTTTCGATTAACTAAAATAAAATTTAAACTATTTAGGGTAAACTACATGAATGATCACCTTATTATAAGGAAGATTCTAATTTAGTCATCAGTCTATCAATTATGTCAATCATGTCACTTAACTGTTTAAATGATATTAGTTAAATCATCTGATGTTAACAGCTAATGAAAATAATGACGTGACAATTAACAAAAATTTGAATAATTACACATTTGATATCTAGCACTTACATATTCTATCAACTTAGTCTTAGTTGTAATTTAATCATCCAATCAAATAGTAACGTGTCATGATACATGTTAGATGGTGACACGTAGTTAAGGATGCTCATATTGTCTCATCTTGTGTGTATTTAAATCTTAACATTTGCCCTTAAAACGTAAAAGCTCTCTTTTTAATAAAAATGAAGCTAAATGAAGTGTACAATGTCATTTTTAACAAGGTGTCACCATCTTATTTACTGCAGGTGTATACAATTATATATGATCAATACACCAAATATTAATTCATAAATTCATATTTTAAAACGAAAAAAAAATCTTTCCTTGTTTGTGGCCCTGGCTTCATTTCCATATGCTTGATTCAGATCGATAATTTCAAAGTTCTATTTTAGAAATTCTAGTATAAATGAGAAACAAAGGTATCATTCTCAATTCCCCCACATGAGATTTGGAAGTATATAAATCCAACTTGCCCATTCAGATTTTATGTAATGTCACGATTTAATATACCTGGGTGGGTGGGTCCAATCTTTTGGAGGAGAAATGTGGTACATGAGACCAAACTAAAATCCTGCCACAAAATGTCCCACCTTTTATTTTATCAAATAATTAATCATTTGAAAGGAAAATAAAGTTGTGGAGCAAGGAAAATGTGGCTATCTCCCAAATGGACAAGATTTGGAATTACGATATTATTGTTTTTATTTCAATATCCCACCATGTGTAAACATATGGTTCTCTCACAAATCAATGAAATGAAAGATAGATATTAGTCTTTCGTGTTTTTTGTATGATTATATAAGAATATATGTTAGTCACGAGTTTTAAAATTGCTCTATGTACAGGTCAAGGATTAAATCTTCAATCATTTATTAAGATAGGAGAGACCCTTTTTATCTCATCTAATCTAAGCCCCCATGGTAATTAAAATGCCTTTTATTTTGGGTTATTGCATATTTTGTCTTCTAAATTTAGTCCAGGTTGTCTAGTTGGTCACTGAATTTAACTTCAGATATTATAGATGCATGAATTTAACTTTATGTACTTAATTAACCTTTGATTTCTTTAACTTATTTGACACGCGAACTTGATTTTAGATATACCTAATTAGTTTGTGAAGTTGAAAAATTTTACAATGATTGACTCAACGAATACATAATAATTACGATCAAATTTCGAAAATCCTGATAAAATATGCCTCTAAAAAATCCATTATTTAGGTCACAAGAAGATGTGTGACTTTGACGTCTTCATATTTTAAGTTGTGTAGTTTACACGCTAGGTTGTATTTTAAGGGGGGAAATTAGGAAAAGATTAAATAATCATTGGGGAAGCTAATACTTTTTTATCCCATCATAATATAATATAAGGTTGTAAAAATATTGTGGTTGAGCTTGAATGATGAAGAATGATTAGACCTGGCAAACTTAACCTGATACTCAAGACCCTAATTAATTTATCTGATTCGAGACTCGATATAGACTCGAACATGATTGTCTAAATTTGACTTGAATCCGAACCAAAACAGAACTGAACCAAAATTGACCCTAGTTAAACTGAAAATCAACCTGAGTCAAAATTAACCCAAACCGAAAACAGCCAGAACTGAAAATCAACCCAAAGCGAAAGAAACCCGAATCGAAAAGCAACCCTAACCGAAAGTAACCCGAATTTAATGTTCTCAAATATGTATGTTTTATTCTCATTTTGTACTATATTACTAATTAACAACTACCTTTAGTAATGGTTTAATGGTATAATATTATTTTTTTCTCCTTTAAAAGACCAGCTTCATATATTGACTCAAATTGAAAGTCGGCCTATCCGATATTGACATGACCCAAAAAGCAACCGATCTGGTATTGACCCGACCAAAAAAGTCAACCAATCCGATATAGACTCGAACATAAAAGTCAACCAATCCGATATTGATCCGACCCAAAAAGCAACTGATCCGATATTAACCCAGCTTAATACCCGGTCTGATCTGAAATAATATAGACCCGAACTAAATTCAAACCAAACTCGATCTGACCCGAATCGAATCTAAACCGAAAATAATCTGACTCGAAGTGACCCGACCCGAACGACCCGGCTGCCACATCTAAGAATGATTGAATGGAAGACAACCTTTTGACCTTTGGTAGTTGTTGAAAAAAGGCTTTATTTATTTAATTGATACACCTAACGTAAACAGCATGGATCATATCAAAGAGAGGCAAAGTGCCCCCAGTTAATGCCATATATAGCACGTGGATAACTTGTTTCATGTACGTCAAACCCTACCCAATATATTATATATAAAATAGACATTCACTATGTGGGTGGATATAAAAAGATACAAAAAAATAAAATTTATTATATGATATCATAACGAAAACACCTATGCTATACTGATAATTAATTACTGTCGATTGATTCAATAAAATGAGATATTTTTTTTAGAATAAAGGATGAGGCCGAAATTAATATATTAAGCTCCCCTCAATCGAACATAGGGGGTCAGAGACATCTCTAAGAAGATCTTAAAGGCCATCAGGGGACGGCATAGACGGAAAGAGTACCATTAGGTGCTGCATTAATCTTGGCCATGAAATCGGCAACCATGTTAGCTTCTCGTCACACAAAGAAGAATTCAACCCACCATGCTCGTTCAACTACAGCCACAATTGCTCTTACTAAAGCGTAGGGCTGGAGGGTGCAAAAGTCGAAAGAAGATGATGGACATCGGCATTGTCGATTTGAACCGAGGCTTTCAAAATCATAATCCCAAGCAAGCTTTAGGCCTTCAATAACGCTCCAAAGTTCAGCCTGCAAGACATTAGTTATACCATTTTGCTTGGAGAAAGATCCAAAAAAGTTACCAACATTATTGCAAAACACCCCTTCAATCGAACTGTGACCAATGACAGTGGAGACGACAGCGTCGGTGTTGAGGGAGATTCAGACTGAAAGAAGTGGCTGCCATTTTATGAAATCCACTGAAGGAGCAGCAGTCAAGGTTGAAGAGCAGTGGGAGGCATAAAGATTAGCCCAATGAGTGCTGACATGCAGCAGAGAATAATATTTAGAGTTTAAATTTTGATGTTAAAAATTGAGTGAATTAAGTTTTAAAGACTGCATTGATAATAAATCTTGCCTCTCCTCATAGTAATCGACAAATTGTCGGATCCCTCTTTTGGCCAAATTATCCGCAACTGAGTTACACTCTCTGGGCACAAACGAAATTTGCCATTCAATATCTTTACATCTCTCCAAACACAACGTGATTAGCTGTTTGAAGACAATGGGACATGTATGGGGGTTCATAAGCCATTCCACCGACAATTTACTATCTGTTTCAAGCAGCAGTTTATAATTATTGACCCACCTGGATTTTCTGAAGATCGACACTGCTTCTATGATGGCCATGATCTCGGCAGTGGTTGGATCAACACACCCAACAGATTTCGAGAAAGTTACGAAGCATCTCGAGTTTTCGTTACTAAAGCATCCACCTATTCCGTCTTCACCAAAGCTTTCATTGACCGCTCCGTCGATGTTAAATTTTAATTCTCCAGACTTGGGGTGTTTCATATTGTCTTCAAAATCTTCGCCTGAGTACAATTAATGAACCTGAAATTAAGCGGGCAGCTAACTAAATCATTTACCTTCATTCCTGAATCGGGCCAATTCCCCTTGCACCACCATGCCAGTCGACTGGAGCAAAGATCGAATAGCTGGGTAACGTCCACTTTACTCTCATTGAACACTATGTTGTTTCTGAATAGCCAGCAAGACCAATCAAATAGTAACGTGTCATGATACATGTTAGATGGTGACACGTAGTCAAGAATACTCATGTAGTCTCATCTTGTGTATGTTTGAATCTTAACATTTGTTCTTAGAACGTAAAAATTCTCTATTTAATAAAATTGAAGCTAAACGAATTGTACAATGTCATTTTTAACAAGGTGTCGCGGTATTATTTACTGCTGGTGTATACAATTATACATGATCAATACATCAAATATTAATTCATAAATTCATATTTTAAAACGAAAAAAAAAAATCTTTCTTTGTTTGTGACCCTGACTTCATTTCCATACGGTTGATTCAGATAGATAATTTCAAAGTTCTTTTTTAGAAATTCTAGTACAAATGAGAAACAAAGGTATCATTCTCAATTCCCCCACATGAGATTTGGAAGTTTATAAATCCAACTTGCCCATTAAGATTTTATGTAATGTCACGATTTAATAGTACCTGGGTGGGTGGGTCCAATCTTTTAGAGGAGAAATGTGGTACATGAGGCCAAACTAAAATCCTATCACAAAATGTCCCAACTTTTATTTTATCAAATAATTAACCATTTGAAAGGAAAATAAAGTTGTGGAGCAAGGAAGATGTGATTATCTCCCAAATGGACAAAATTTGGAATTACGATATTATTGTTTTTATTTCAATATCCCACCATGTGTGAACATATGGTTCTCTCACAAATCAATGAAATGAAGGGTAGATGTTAGCCTTTCGTGTTTTGTATGATTATATAAGGGTAGATATTAGTCACGAGTTTTAAAATTATTCCATGTATAGGTCAAAGATCGAATCTTCAACTATTTGTTAAGATAGGAGAGACTCTTGTTATCTCATCTAATCTAAGTCCCCATGGTAATTAAAATGCCTTTTATTTTGGGTTATTGCATATTTTGTCTTCTAAATTTAGTTCAGGTTGTCTAGTTGGTCACTGAATTTAACTTCAGATATCTGATAGATGCATGAATTTAACTTTATGTACTTAATTAACCTTTGATTTCTTTAACTTATTTGACACGTGAACTTGATTTTAGATACCTAATTAGTTTCTGAAATTAAAAAATCTTACAATTATTACGTGACAAACACATAATTGAACAAGCATTTACTTAAGAACAATGATTGGCTTAACGAATACATAATAATTACGATCAAATTTCGAAAAATCCTGATAAAATATGCCTCTAAAAAATCCATTGTTTAGGTCACAAGAAGATATGTGACTTTGACGTCTTCATATTTTAAGTTGTGTAGTTTACACGCTAGGTTGTATTTTAAGGGGGGAAATTAGGAAAAGATTAAATAATCATTGGGAAAGCTAAAACCTTTTTATCCCATCATAATATAATATAAGGTTGTAAAAATATTGTGGTTGAGCTTGAATTATGAAGAATGATTAGACCGAGCAAACTTAACCCTAAATCGAGACCCAAACCGATTTACCCGACACGAGATCCGATATAGATCCAAACATGATGATATAAATTTGATCCGAATTCGAACTAAAACCGACCCGAAATTAATTAAATCGAAAATCAACCCGAATCGAAATTAACTGAAAACAACCAGAACCGAAAACAACTAGAACCGAAAATCAACCCAAACCGAAAGCAACCCGAATTTAATTTTCTCAAATATGTATGTTTTATTCTCATTTTGTATTATATTACTAGCAACTACCTTTAGTAATAGTTTAATGGTATAATATCATTTTTTTTCTCCTTTAAAAGATCAGCTTCATATATGGACTCAAATTGAAAGTCGGCCGATCCGATATTGACCTGACCCGAAAGCAACCGATCCAATATTGACCCGCCCGAAAATTCAGCCAATTCGATATAGACCCGAACCAAAAAGCAACCGATCCGACATTGACCCGACTTGAAAATCAACTGATCCGATATTAACCGGACTCGATACTCGGTCTGATCCGAAATAACATAGACCCGAACTAAATCCGAATCAGACCCGATTTGACCCGAATTGAACCTAAATCGAAAACAATCCGACTCGAAGTGACCCGACCAAAATCCGATCCAAACAATCCGATTGCCACCTCTAAGAATGATTGAATGCAAGACAACCTTTTGACCTTTGGTAGTTGATGAAAAAAAGGCTTTATTTATTTAATTGATACACCTAATGTAAACAACATGGATCATATCAAAGAGAGACAAAGTGCTCCCAGTTAATGCCATATATAGCACGTGGATAACTTGTTTCATGTACGTCAAACCCTACCCAAAATATTATAGATAAAATAGACATTTACTATGTGGGTGGATATAAAAAGATACAATAAAATAAAATTTATGATATGATATCATAACGAAAATTCCTATGCTATGCCGATAATTAATGACTGTCGATTAGAATAAAAGATGAGGTTGAAACCAATACGTTAAGCTCCCCTCAATCGAACATAGGGGGTCAGAGACATCTCTAAGATAAAGATCTTAGAGGCCATCAGGGGACGGCATAGACAGAAAGAGTACTATTAGGCGCTGCATTAATTTTGGCCATGAAATCGACAACCATGTTAGCTTCTCGTCACACAAGGGAAAATTCAACCCACCATGCTTGTTCAACTAGAGCCACAATTGCTCTTACTAAAGCATAGGGCTGGAGAGTGCAAAAGTCGAAAGAAGATGATGGACATCGGCATTGTCGATTTGAACCAAGGCTTTCAAAATCATAATCCCAAGCAAGCTTTAGGCCTTCAACAACGCTGCAAAGTTCAGCCTGCAAGACATTAGTTATACCATTTTGCTTGGAGAAAGATCCAAAAAAGTCACCAACATTATTGCAAACACCCCTTCATTCGAACTGTGACCAATGACAGTGGAGACGACAGCGTCGGTGTTGAGGGAGATCCAGACTGAAAAAAGTGGCTGCCATTTTATGAAATCCACTGAAGGAGCAGCAGTCAAGGTTGAAGAGCAGTGGGAGGCATAAAGATTAGCCCAATGAGTGCTGACTGTAGCGGAGAATAATATTTAGAGTTTAAATTTTAATATTGTAAATTGAGTGAATTAAGTTTTAAAGACTGCATTGATAATAAACCTTTACAATATTCAATAAAACAAACCAAAGACGAAAGGAGCTAGCAGAACCACTCCTTTTAAATGAATTCTTTTTACCTTTAGTCGCTCGAAAGTTTCAAAGTTTAAAATTAAAATAATGATAAAATTATTCTTCACCCCGAAAATGATAGATTTTATTCTAGTCATATTAAAATTTTATGTTATTTTACAATTAGATGGTCTAGCAGATGAGACGCTAGGTCTCTTAAATAATATTTAATTAGATTAGTCGATTAATAAGATAGATATTGATGGTTATACATACACAAAAATTGGCTCAAGGTTGCATGAAACTTTCATACTTTTAAAAAAAATAATTAAATCACTGAACTTTTTTTGCACTAAAACCCTCAAATCAATAAATTAAATCAATTAAGAAATTAAATCAATTAAGTATTTTAATCAATTTTAACTATTAAATTCTAGTAGTTGTTTTAAAATAGTATTATCATATGACACATTAATATTCAACCTTGTTAAAATTACATATTTTAAAGAAAGATACTAAGAAAAGTTATTAAAATTCTGAAATAATTCTAAAAATTCTTTAAATTTATTAAAATAATAAATTTCTGAAAAATTCGCTGGGTAATACAGCGGTATTACAAATGAAGCCAACTAATTAAAAATTATTAAATTTAACGGTCAATATTAATCAAATGATGAAATAATAAAATTTCAAAGTAATAAAATTATTTTCTTTGTTTATTGTTTAATTTCTATTTTATTTTATTTCACAAAAACTTGCTGGACAGTGACCGATGGAATGCGCCCTCAGATTGATCAACATTAATTGGTTGTCGCATTATAAAAACGTGCCGGCTGTTTCATTATCAGCAGTAAGTTGTAACCCTACAATTCGTTTTCCCATTCGTTATATTTATGTGGTTACGGTCACATTGTCAGATTGTCAATGTAGAGGATTTATATTATTGGTAATTCATAATATTTATAATTAGAGTATATATAAGATTGTAATTAAATATATAAAGATAAAAAATTTAAATATTAAATATAGAATAAAAATTAGATAAAGATAAGATGAAATAAAATTTGAATGAGATTAATTAAGATTTATCTCATCTTATCTTTATCTTTAATAGTCAAGTTTCAAATATCGATAGCCCATTTCGCGAGGCCACATTCCTCACACAAAAATGGAAGAAAAAAAATTATCAGTGGAGCATATCATTTAATTACCCAAAATCTGAATTTAGTTGCAACTAGAGGTGATAATTGGATCTATTTGAACGAGCTTAGGTTGGATTTTTTGATTTCGAGTTTTTAAAGTTTTAGATTTTTTAGGTTCAGTCTTGGGGTTGGCATTGTGTTCGGTTTAAAGTTAGTTTTAGGGGTGCTCATGATAAGTTAATCGTACCGCTTAGCTCAAACGCTCGATTAACCATTATAGCGATTATTAAATCTTAACATAACCGTTAATAAAGTCAACAATCTCTAAAGCAAGTGGTTAAAGCTTTCAGCTGACACTCTCCCCTCTCCCCTAGGTTGTTGGTTTGAAACCCATTAGGAGCAAATTCTCCATATTCCTCCTCCTAAGTAAAAATTGTTAAAAAAACATAACCATTAATAAACAGTTAATCATTTTAACCGCTATTAATAGTTAATCGTCATTAGCGGTCAATCGTCATTAACGTTTCGGACTTTCGATTACTTGTTAACTTGTAACCTATTACAATTTGTTTTCGCATGTTCGTTGCTTCTTCTGAGAATAATGAAATTATCTATCTGATAAATATTATATCATAAGAGAGCTTTGAGATTGACGTAGTCAATCTTGTGAACAAAATATATGTATAAATAATTTAATAATAACAGTTAACCTAAGGTTAACCATGAACATTTTTAGCGGTTTGATTAATCGAAATCGTTAAATTTTAACAGTTCGATTATATAACTTGTAAAATATAAAGGTTATATCGGTTACGGTTTAATATGCATACCACTAATTAGTTTTGCAATACATGTAATTATACTTGCATGATATAGATGTTTATAATTATATCTCAATATTAATTATTAATTTATTAATTTTTAAACTAAACTTTTGTTTGTTAGTTAGGTATTAGTTCGATTGGTACTATTACAACCTCTAGATGTTTATAATTATATCTCAATATTAATTATTTATTTATTATTTTTTAAATTAAATTTTTATTTTTGAACAAATTTATAATGGGAGGGGAAAGGGGGAATTGCTCCTACTAAGACTAGAACTCAGGACCTAGGGGAAGGAATTGGATGTCAACATGAATCTTTAACCATTTGCTCCAAGTTGTATTGAACAAATTTTTGTTTGTTAGTTAGGTATTAGCTCGATTGGTATTGTTGCTATTGTAACATCTAGCAAGTAGTAAAGTAGAGTGCATTTAAGTGTAATTGTCTTTAATTTAAGGGTTTGAATTTTATGTCGACTTTAGACATTATAATTTATACATTAGAAAATAGTATTGAATAAAATTTTATTTAAACTTTCTATTTATATATTAACCAAAATACATTGTTTTCATTAGTTATCTAATATCTAAGGATGTTTTTACTTTTTAGATTATATGATTTAATTTTTCTATTAAAAACATGTTTATTGTAGTTTTATAATTCTATAATTTTTTTAACAGTTTTGGTCAAATATATTGGTTGATAATATATAAATATTTATTATATCCGAATTATCTAAACTAATAATTAAATTATCTATTGTAAACTAATGTTTCAAGAATTTAAAGGCAAAATAATGTGAATGAAATTACAATGGAAAAAATGAGGAAGAACTAAAAACTTAGATATCAAATTCACTCTAGGATTTAGATTTTTTATGTGCTTGGACTCTTTTATTTCATGAGCCATTTTAGTTTAAATTTGGAGTTTATTTTATCAAATTAAATTTAAACAAGTTCGAACTTCATTTTTCTAAATTGAATTCGTTTTACCACCTCTAGGTGTAACTACGAAGCCAAAATTTTAGATTGAGGAGGTAAAATATAAATTATAAAAATGAACAAATTTATAATTAATCTAATATATATATATATATATATGGGAGAGGATCCTCTTACACTATGTAAAACTTGAAAGTTTTACACATTTTTTGACCCTTGGATGAAGGTAAATGAATGTATGAGATTAACTGTAAAAAATATGAAGATTATCACTTAGAGAGAAAAAAGATAAAGAAATAATCTTAGCTATTTATTACCATCATTCAACGGTCCAAAAAAGTGTAAAAGTAATTGAGTTTTATATAGTGTAAGTGGATCTTAACCCTATATATATAGGAAAATACTTTGATACAGAAGCTTGTGTAAACTTTACTTTAGACAAGCCTTTCAATTTTAGGGTTTAGAGATTTAGGTTGTGGTTTAGGTTTTGGGGATTTAGGTTGTAGGGTGTAGAATTTAAGGTTTATGGTTAGAATTTAGAGTTTAAGGTTTAGGGTTTAATGTTTAGGTTTTTGGGTGTTAGGGCTAGATATTTAGGTTTTAGATTTTAGATTTTATAGCCTAAATATGAAGGGTTGTGTAATTTTTTTTACACAGCTTGTGTATCAAATATATTAGGGTGTTCAAAAATACACAAGCCGACTAATCCGACCCGACTACCCAAACATAAATAATCGGGTATTTATCCAGAAACTTGTTTACCCGGGTTGGGTACACAAAATTAAGAACTTTCGAGTTCCCGGTTACAACCGGGTACCCGAATATATTTGAAATTAATATTTTTTATATTCAATATACTTATTTTTATATTAAACTAATAAAAAATATTAAATTTTTTATATTTTATATTTAATAAATACATATTTTTATATTAAACTAATAAATATATATATTATATTAAACTAATAAAATATTTTTATATTTAAAAAATATACTCCCTCTGTCCCAAAAATAATGTCTCTTGTTAACTTTTTACGTAGTTTTAGGAAGAAAAAATTTGTGTAAGAGGTGTATTGTAAAGTAATTAAAATGACAATTTTATCCTTAAAAAGTTAAAGTTTGCTTTATTGGAAAACTAAAAAGAGGGTAGAAAAGGAAATGTTTTTAATAAAAGTTGTTGAGTTTTTCAAGAGGACAATTTAAGTGAGACAATTTTAAAACACAAAAGGGACATTATTTTTGGGACAGAGGGAGTATATTTTTATATCTGGATACCAAAATACCCGAATTTTCGAGTACCCGTAACCGACCAACTGGTACCCGCAAAACCCGAGTCGGGACACAGGCTGCACTTTGAACTATCCAACGATCCGAATACCCAGTACTTTGGGTACCCGAATTTGAATACCCCTACAAAATATAACCCCATATATATATATATATATATATATATATTTATTTATTTATTTATTTAGGACCCTGAGGAGCCTTCTTTGGTAACCAATTTGAGCCCCCGTGTTTTTTTAATTCAATCCTAATGTCAGCCCAAAGTGTATAAATCTTTCTTTGAATTTCAAGAACTACCCTTGGGTTTTGATTTTTAAATATGGGCTTAGCAATCAAGCCTGATTGAGATTATATAAATTGGCAGCATTTGTTTTCTTTTAAGGTTTAATTCCTTTTCCTAGGGTGCTTATCGATCGAGTCAATTGTAGTTGAGTAGTGCTCAATTCGTGCTCGTTAAAAAAAAATGTGTTCGACTCGACTCGTTGCTCGTTAATCTCGATAAATTTTTGCTTCACTCGTGTTCGTTAAAAAATCTCGTTGCTCGACACAACTCGTTGCTCGTAATGCTCGCTAAAATTTTTACCTTTTTTAATATAAGTAAAATTTAGTGATACTATTAGAGCTCAATATAAACATAAAAATTAAAAAAAAAACGTGAGAGCTGAGGAGATAAATAAATGAACCTTCCATGACCAAGTTAGAAATGAAGTTGATATTCAACTTTGAGACTCTTTTTAATTTCCTAACAATCTTCCATGAACAACAAAAGAGAGAATGACTTATGAATTTCGAGATTTTAACTTTCAATCGTATTTTTTTATATGGAAAATAGAAATTGAAGACTTGTTCCCCTTTCTATTTTTATACATAAAGTAATAATAAAAAATGAAAACTTTAATAAAAAAGAGAAAAACTCATTATTATAATTTAATTTCATATTAATACAAATTAAATTTTTTAATTCTCGAAAAATCCAGAACATTTTGGAAATTTGAAATCAAAATTTTATGGGTAAATTATCTAGCAATTCTGAATTTTTTTAGTGTTTTTAACTAGTATTAAACTTCTTGGAACATAATTTTTTACGTGGCCACCAAAAAATTATAAAAAATGGCTTAAGTGGCAAATAAGTGCCCAAACTATACCTTTTTTTAAATAGGTGCCCAAAGTATTTTTCGGGCTAAATAGGTGCCTAACGTTTTCAAAGTTTTCATTTAGGTGCATTGCCATTAGCAGCTGTTAAAAAAATTCGTTAGCTAATAAAAATATGACATGTGGCAGTATTAAACATTTTCTAAATTTTACTTTTTTAAAAAAATAAAATAGAATTTTTAAAATATATTGAAATCTCAAAATAGTCCCCAAATTCCTAAACCCCCCCAAATCCAGCCACTCCCACCAGCGTTGGTCGCCTTTTCGATGACGAAATGAAGCGTCATCCCTTCGCCAAACGACCCACACACCATTCATCGTCCGTTATACCGTTGTTCATTGTGAATCATTCGAATGAAACATTCGACGATTTTGGCATTTCGCATGGCGTCGGTCAATTTTCGAAAACGAGGTGGTGGGGTAAATGGTCGTGATGGTCCAGCGATGGATGTGTTGGGTGGCGGTGTGGCAATCGGCAGCAAAATTGAGGTGTTAGGGATTTTAAAATTTGGGGCTATTTTGTGAATTTTGGGGTTATTTTGTTTTATTAATTTTTATTTATTTTTAAATATATTTTCAAAATTTTAAGAAGATGACACGTGTCAGATAACAAAAGTTAACGGTAAAAAATTAGCAGACAATAACGACGGGGTACCTATTTGAGTAACGTTGAAAACGTTAGGCACCTATTTGGCCCAAAATAAAGTTTAGGCACCTACCTGTAAATTAGGGTATAGTTTTGGCACTTATTTGCCACTTAAGCCTAAAATAATTTATAAAAAAATAACGAGTTATTCACGAACTTATCGAATCGAGTTGGACATTGCTCGACTCAACTTATTAAGATCGCACGTTAACCGAGTTTTGACCGAGTCGAGCTCAAGTTGTTTGTGAGCTGCTCAACTCAATAAGCACCTCTACCTTTTCCAATTCTTGCATTTTTTGTATGTTTGAAATTTAGTTTAGGATTATTATCCCATATACAAACGATAGAAACTTTTTTGTTCCCACAAGCGTTTTAATTTTAAGGTTTAGTTCAGGGTTTAGAGTTCAGGGGTTTTAGTGTATGGGTTTAGAATTTAGGGTTTATGGTTATAATTTAGGTTTTAGGATAATATGGTTAGGGATTTAGATTTTAGCCTACAAACCCTAAATTTTAACTCTAAACCAAAAATTGTATCAACAGCCCCAAAATTCAAAACTACTACACTTGAATCTCTAAACTCTAAACCTTAAACGGAGTCCCTAAACCCTATAACTAAGACGCTTGTGTAAACAAAATTCCCACAAGTACTTGTGCATGGAATAATTACTCTTTATTTAATGGCAGGTGATAGTATTGGCCTGCCATTTAAGGATGTGTTTGTTTCATGTATTTGATTTTTCGGAGTTTATTTTCCCCTTTTTATTGTGTTTGGTGGGGAAAATGAGCTCAGTCAATGTAGTTTCAATTACGGTCAAAGAAAAAATTAAGGCTTTTGTAATATCCCAATTTTTGGCTAGTGACCAAAATGTAAATTTTGATAGTTTTGTGGCTAAAGTGTAAACTTTGGAAAAGTTTAGGGACTAAAGTGTAATTTTCAAAAGTTATATATTTTAACCCCGTAAATGAATAGTTTACCCCCAAGAATGATGTTTCCTGTTATTCGGATTTTTCGTATAGATGCAATAAAGTTCAAAAAAAATATTTGAATAATCAGATCGAATAGAAAATTTTAGAGACTGATCCAAAAGCCATGAAAATTTCATAAAATATTATTTTATGAATATTTTATTATAGTTGGTTGGATTCTAACTAGATTTAGTTAGAATTTTTACAGAATGGCAAACTAGATGAATTTGTGAATAGTTGAGGGCAAATTGGTCATTTTCCTTCAATGACAGTTTTGAAATATTTTGGAAGTGACATGGGCATTTTAGTAATTTCTCAATTCAAGATTAAATCCTATCCCTTAAATCATGATAAGATGAATTATCGCCATTGGATTAAAAATTTAGATTTAATAAAATAAATGAAAAAATCCATATTTGAAACAAAGTGGCAAGTTTATTCATAAAGCAAAATTAAAAGTAAAAATTGAAGGAAAAATTTGTTCATCTTTCCTTGTGCAACCGTGAGCTTCCAAGAGAAAGAAGAAAAGGAAACCAAAATTTTTTCAAGGCATTTTTGGAAGGTTTAAAGTAAGATTCAAGGTATGGTTATTTAAGAAAAATTGATCTATGATCAATTCTCTATATTTTGATAGTAATTTAACATATAGTTATAAATAAGTGTTTATGTTCTTGAAGGGAGAGAAAATAGGGTTTGAAGAATTAAGTTAGGATTAAGTTTGATTTTGATGAATTGCATGCTATTAAGTCGTAAATTAGCTTGAATTAAGCTTGAATCCTACTCTAATCTCAAAACCCCAAATTGGTCACCAAGATAGGGTTAGGGCTTAGGGAATTAAGGATGTTTATGAAAGATTAATGCTTGTACATGCTGATTTAGTGACTAGATGGAAGAGTTATGTTGAATTTCATTAAGTGACCAAAACAAAAATTAAGTAAAGTTGGGGGGTGATCTATTATGATTGGAAATGATATGTACTTGGATTGAATTGATGAATAGCATGCTTAAATTGCTTAAATTTAAGAGTTGGAAGCTTGTATCCTTAAGTGACCATTTCGACCACTTTAGGAAATCTAAGGATTTGATGTTCAAATTTCAATATGATATTGGTGATGATGATTAAGTGAGTATGGATTTTGGAATTTGATATTGGAATAACAAAATTGAAGGTTAATTTGAGGTGTTGGAATGGTTAAAGAATGCTAAAGATATGAATTTTTAAAATCTGCCCATAATTTCAGTCATTGACAGTGAGTTCGAAAATTCACCATAAATTCTACAAAAATGATTAGAATGCGATCCTCATATCATTGTATTCGTGGTTCAATCTAGTTTCATTTGGAATAAACAGTGACTGATTTCGATTTGTATATCAAAAGATATAAATTTTTAAGTGATGAAAGGTCAAAAAATAAAGTAGCAATCTGCTCCGAAATTCAGCACTAGAATTTAACTTTGAAAATTCATCATAAATCGTACGAGTTGAATTTGGGCTATTAGTTTATATGGTTGAAAAGATTATCGAATCTAGTTCCTATAACAACAAACGGAATTGAATTCTGATTTGTAGATTATTTTACATAAATATTTCTTTGAAGGTAGCGCAAGCTGACAGATTATAAATGAGTGTCTTATTGGTATTATTAATTGTGCATGCTAGGGATGAGTGTGAAGCACTCAAGTAAACGCGAGAAATCAAAAATTTAGTAGATAAGGCAAAGGATCAAGCTTGAAGTTCTTTATGTTATTCAATTTAGTTTGGGATAAAAAGTGTCAAGGTGAGTGCAATTGCATACATATCATAATACATTGATATTTTATACATTATTGGGATGTTTATTGTCATTATATTTATGTCATTGATCATATGATTGACATAATATAAATATGTCAAGATTTGGAATATAGGATGCATTGATCATTTGATTACTTACATAGGTAAGTTTGAATTGTTATTTCGGGTATGAACTGCCCAATGTTGATATATATTGATATACGTTGCCATGGATGAAATATTTGATGATATAAATCCCAAGTATGATATAGAGATTCAAAGGTACTGTTGGCTAGCCATAAAGTCATAAACAGTTGTATAAATATTCTAAGCACTACGATGCAACATTTATGTATACTCAAGGAAGGTTGGGTATACAGGAGTACTTTGGTACATATTAAAGCACTCCAGTGCAAATTTCATATATACTTAAGAAAGGTTGGGTATGTGTATACTCAAGGAAGGTTGGGTATACGGGGACAACTCGTGTACTTAGATTATCTTATTTCAATACTTTGGGCTAAATAAATTGAAAAACAAGATGGTAAGCTTGAGAGCTTGTTAATATAAATGGCATTGGTATTGGTAAGGATTAAACTAACTACTTTGATATATGTTAGTACATGTGATGTTACTTATGTTAACATGCATGAAAATGGTAAGTAAGTTAAGCTTGAAAGCTTAACATTAACGGTAAGTATTGTTATGGTGTTAAAGGAATTGAACAAGCATATTCATTAGCTTGTATCATGGTATATATATATATTCATGCATTGATGCATAGATGACATATTATGACAAATAGACGAACATGAAAGTCTTATGACATTAGCACGTAGTAAATCATTGCTAATGCAATGTAAAAGTTGATGCATTGGCATATATCAAGTTATATAAATGTAGCCATAAAGTTTAATAAGTTTAAATTATTGTTATTATCTTTGTTTATGGCCTCACTAAGTTATACTTAGCGTGTGCTTGATTGTGCACACGTATGTAAATCAAGATGAGAGTGAGAAGAGCATTGCATCAATATTGGAAAGCTCAACAGGTAATCACAGTAATGACATCCTAATTGAGGTTTGATTATTACAGTGGCATGTATACTTGCTAAACCTATTTGAGTTGTGATTGGCCTTTAAAGTTCGTTATGGTTTCATGATAATTGACGTTTCTGTAAAGATTCAAAGTTAAGAGTAATTTCAGGTGATGAGTTGCATGCTAAGATAATTGAGAGCATGTATGTTTTATGATAGTCAATTGTTACTTATAAGCATACATAACATTTGAAGACATTTAGTAATTGAATTAGGATGAATTAGAAATATAAAAATGCAAGAATGTGCTTTTTGGGACAGGGTGTACCAGTACTCAAGATTTGAGTTCAAAATTATCAAAAAATGAATTTTGTTTCAAATATTTAATTATAGTAAAATTGTGACATTCCTGACTCGTGTTCGTCGTACGGATAAGAAAATGGAATGTTACAGGTTTTTTATGTAGTTTGTTTTACCGACTTTAACTCCGTAGTACACTTTACGAGTCTTTCTTCTTCGATATTTTGACACCCAAAAATAAACTTTCTCTCTTCAACGCAAAACCAGACTTTTTCTCTTTGGCACACCTCCATCGTCGACGCTGACGCCGGTACCAGTATTTCTCTTTCAACGGTGACGATAACTCAGTGACTTTATATTTTTCGTTCATCTTAACTGTATATGTTTTAGTTTTTTTCTTTCCCCATTTTTCTTGCCCTAACAATCAATTAGATTCAAATCTCTTGCTTTGAACTTGCTGATTTCTTTAGATATTAATGATTTTACATTTTCTTAGGGATATAATCAATTGCCAAGTTTGTTTATTTTTTCTAGCCACTTATGATAATGACATAAACTTCTTGGTTGTGTTGGTTTTATTTATTTTGTTTCAATTTGTTGTGATGATTGATTGCAGCAAGCGTATTTCAAGTGTGCATATGAATGCTTTGATAGAACAAGGAAACAAGAAGAGATAAGCAATTGTGTAGAACGTTGCAGTGTCCCTGTTGTTAATGCTCAACAACATTTCGAGAACGACATGGTCAAGTTTCAAGTAAGTTTCATATGTTTTCTAATCTTTGTTGCAAGGAAGCTACTTAGGCTTTGGTGTTCTCTTCATTGAACAGCTTTAACTTTTCTATGGTTAAAATTTTCTTCAATTTTCACTTCACTTTCTTACTTCCGCTCTACCATTTCTCTTGCTTACTCTTTCCTAACAAATTTAGGGACATTTCCTTTCCATGATCGTATTAAGATCGAGGCTTCTCTTTGTCTATGTTTTTATGCTTTTTCAGGAGTTCTGTTTTATAAGGGTGGTTTCCTAAAAGTTAACAAATCGAACCCATTGTCTCTTGCGTTTGTTCTTTCACTTCATGCATTTTCTGAAAAAGTAAGTTAATCTATGTAGTAGATGTGATCGAATGGCAATACACTGTCCCTCTCCTCTAATCATCCTGTAGGCTACCCATGATTCTTAATAATGTTCAACAAATGTTCACATTGAGCATCATTGGACTGATGTCCCACCCTTTTTGTGAAGTTAATATAGGAATTTATGATAATCTAATGCATTTCATGCTCATTAGAAAATGCTCAAATAGTTATCAGTGGAAAGTGATTCATAGTTTATACCTTATTGAATGTGATTAATGATTCCAATGTATCTGGAACTTAATGTCTACCTTAGCATCATAGATTTGGAGGTTGCAACAGGAAACAAGATGGTATGATAAAAGGGTAACAAAATGGGAATATCTGACATAGAAGTGGGAAATGTGTTATTTAAACAAAAGTTCAATTTCATCATTGTTTCCTTGTTGCTTTGCTAGTCACTTTGTTGGTATGATGCTATCTTCGAATGTTTAATTGGGACATTATTTTAATCATCTGATAAAATTATTTGACCATAGAGTCAGTGGTTGTGCCCGATGTTAGAGAAATCTCGATGTATGCTTCTTCAACTTTTATTATGGAGAAAACAACGTTAATTCTTCTCTATGTAGTAGTCTAAGGATTCTCAATGTTTAGATTCTGGTGTTCTATTAACCTTTCATCCAGATATTACACCATAATAATACATTGATGTATAATTGTTGTAATTACGTTGAGAAGGATTCTTAGGGTTGACGATAGTAGCTTGAAGTATAATGGCATTGAGATTTATTTTACTGCCATTTAACAAATATGATGGAAAATTAATCATTTGCTACATTTTCTTTTTGTTGTTTCAGGTAAAGGATAGCTTGAGGGATGGTCCTAGGTATAAATGTGTTAAGCAAGAGGATCAAGATGGTTTGAAAGAAAAGACATAGAAACACTAAAGCTAGTATTGATGTATTCCATTGATAATCTTTTGTAATTGTAGTTGCAGGTTTTCTTGTGCTTGTAACCAATGACTGATTGTGAAAAATATAGCTCTTGGTTACAAGTGTCATTAAGGTATATACATTATAACGTAAATTGAATGTTTTTGCTTTACTATAATATTCGATCAAGTTCTTTACATATTTGCACATGGTTGTAGTTATTATCAAACAACTTTCATAAACAGTTTAAAAAAAATTATCAAACAGTGAAAAATGAATTACACAACATCATCCAAACACCAGAAAATACTTTCTCTAGTCTGTTTTCTAGAAAATGTAGTTCATTTTTCGGAAACAGTTTTCAGTGAAACAAACGGACCCTAAGTTCATTCCATATTAATTTTTCTTTTCTTTAATCTTAACAATTGAAATCCAATTGATAGCGATATTAAAGTACTTAAATTCAATTATGTGACAAATTTTCAAAACAGTTACCAGTTCAAATTGGGGTAAAACTTTTTAAGGGTAGCTTAGCCAGAGTCAAAATTTCAAAATGATAAAATAAGAGTAAAGCTTTTTAGAAGATGTTCAAATAAGGGCTTTTTACACTTCATCCTAGTTTGTAATACAGAATTAGATGAATGTTCTCGTGTGTAAAATAAAACACACAATATTTGAATAATGTATTACTTGAAAAAGGAAAGAAACATAATTTGAAACTTGATACGACTTTTTAAAGGAAAAAATTTTAATACACAAAGTTTATACGAGTCTTTTATTTTAGGGGTTAGGGTTTAAAGTTTAGGTTATAGGTTTTAGAGTTTAAGGTTAATGTTTAGAATTTACAGTTTAGAATTTAATGTATAAAGTTCAAGATTTAGGGTTTAGTTTTTTAGAGTTAAGATTAGAAATGTAAGATTTTAGTTTTATAGTGTAAATATACAGACTTGTGTAAAATTAGTTTTACACAACATGTATACCAAAATTTTACCCCTTTTTAAAACCCTTTGTTTGAAACTTTCGAAATCTTTGAGCATTGTTTTGTTTATTTTAAGTTGGGTTGAAGAATGATTTTAAAAATGGTAAAACTTTAATACACATGCTTGTGTAAAAATTTTACACAAGCATGTATATTTACCCTATAAAAACTCAAATCCTAAATTTCTAACCCTAACCCTAAAAGACTAACCCTAAACCTTAAACCCTATACACTAAATTCTAAACACTAACCTTAAATTCTAAACCCTACAACCTAAATCCCTAAACCTTAAACCCTAAACTAAAACCTTAACACTGTGTATCAAAGTTTTTTCCTTTTAAAAATGCTTTTTAAAAGTGAAATTTTTAAATTTTGATTTTTTGAGCAAAATTACTCGTTTGTTTTCATCCATATTATACTATTTTTTACTTTTTCAGAAAATGTCTAAAATATACCTTTTGGTAACAAATGTTTTCTTTCTATTTTTTTGAATGGTGAAATGGCTGGAGATGCAGGGGATCGAACCATGTACCTATTTTTTTAACAAGATAAATATACTGGATTATATTTAAAGTGAAAATGATTACAAAAGAACGGTACCGTAAACATTGAAAATTCTAGCGAAAAATAAATACTATAAAATCCAAAGGTGTGAAAGACATAAAAAAACATCACTTTCAGAAAAACTTGAACAATCTTATGAATGAAATTCCACAATTAACTACTTTGACTAGAGTGCTCTATGAAGAAAGTAAATTCTTTTGTTGCTTGCTCTTGGCATATCAGATAAACCACAAAAGGGAATCATAATCATAAATAGACCGTCGTCCTTCGCTAACAAAAATACTCGTTGAGGCTAGTCACTCAAACGCTAAACTGTCAAAAAAACAACTGTCACAAATACAAACTAAGACTGATATAAAAGCAAACGAAGAAACTGCCATAAAAGCAGACGAAAGACAACTATAGCGACTAATTTTTGAAATTCAAAATCGCTAAAAATGAGTAATAGGTTTCCTTTTCGTCTTTCTGGGAAAATGTTTGAAAATGTGAGGAAGTCCCTTAAAATCGTGTTTTTGAAAATAAAAAACTTGGAGTCACCACCGGCCACTAAGGTAGGTCGGACACCATAAAACCAGATATTCATTTAAAAAGCGGGTTCGGGAGTTGGTTACGTGTGGGGAAGGATTAGCACCCCCATCACGCCCGAAAATCAGTACCAAAATATATGTTACTTTTAATTTATGGAAATTATCAAAATATAAATTTAATTTAATTAAATTGTTCGCGGTTGAATTTAGACTTTAATTAAACGGGCTTGGTCAAATTGATGGATTCACATTAATTAAACATTTAATTAATAAGGGTGACGATACATCGGACCATAGATTAAACTGACATCGAATAAACCCGACTGCCGTGTTAATTTATGGTTCGAACTCCGTTCATCACCTTTATGCATGATGCAAGCAGTTATAAATGATATTATGACTTGTCAAGATTTTATTCTCGAATTACGTTTACCTTCAGACGGTAAGAATTAATTCGAACATTTGGTCAACATCCAGTGAGCCAAGACTGTTACGACACAAATATTGGAATTAATAACTACCTCCTTTTTATAATTTAAGTTAATTAACCATATGCATGTCTATAAAAATATTAAGGCCATATGAATGACATTTAAAATGCATGAAATTAAAGCCTAGGCCCACTAAGGTCATAACCTAAAAAGACCCAAATTATTGAACATTCAATTAGTGGTCTAATTATTAACTAAGTTAGACTAAATATTAACCCTAAATTAATTTAGACCTAAAAACTAGAAAACCTTAATAATTTATAGATTATCTTGAACCATGATAATTAATTCGATTAATTTTAAACTAGTGTCCCAATGAGACTATTTAAAATGAATCGAATTAATTAGTTATGATTCGAATTAAGTGAGCTATATTAAATGGCAATTTTATCCTATAAAATAATGAAGCATTGTTCAACCAATTTATATATCTAACATTTACCCTAATGAGTCAATGGCAAATTTAAATGGATTAAATTGATTCGAACCTATGATCTAGCTAAATCTCTAACATGAGCTTAATTTAATTAATTTAAAGCTTCTGCCCCAATAAAACGAGCGCATAATTTAAATTAATTAAATTAAATTTTAAACCCTTAACTATTCTTAAAAGTCCTTAACTATCAAAACAGTAAAAGGGCAACAAAGTGAAACAAATAACTAAATAAATAAAAAACATTACCTACGAACATACTATACACACATGTGCTCACGCAACATAACATACCAGAAGATAAATGCATATATACATCAAAATATCATACCACATATTGTACACTATGTACATATATTACGTAAGGAGAAGAAAACGATGTAATATAATATGTAGCATCAAAACATAACCACATGTACTATAGCATACGACTACATATTCATACATATTAAAACATGGCAAAAAAAGAATATAACAAAACGCACCATGATCCAAATACATATATATGCGAAATATGAAACCAACATGAATAAACAGGAAACTATGGGTAAATAAATAAATGGACAAGATATTGTAAAAACAAGAGCACTCGAAATAGAAAAGAATAAAACCTAAGGGGCTTAAAGGGAGAAACCTCAACACTGGAAATGACTAAATTGGAAAGAAATTAAAAAGACAAGGACTCAAAAGGATATTTGACCACTAAACATATTTAAAGAGGGAGGGGGCGAAATTGAAAACTTTGTTAAATATTGAGGGACTACAGACGGAATTTAAAGAAACGGAATGGCCGGGAAGTTTATTTGAAAATGTGAAGGGACTTTATCAGAATAAAACCATTTTTGAAGCTGAGGCTGGTTTTGATTTTGGGGTGAAATCAGAGTTTTTGAAAATGTTTAATGGGCCTGGATTGTAATAAAAAGAGGCGGAAACCCCTCTCACGCGTAATTAAACGACGCGGAGGAGTTTATGTAGTAAAAAACCCTTTTAAAACATGAAAGGGGGTATATATCAGCTATATAAGGTAAAATTTTGGCCCTTGATTTTTTTTAAAAAGCAAAACACTCATTTTTTGGAAAGGTTCTCTGAACCGAGGGGATAAATGCCGCCCTTGAGCCCAGATCCCGGCGGCGTTCTGTTGTGCTAGTAGTCACAAACCACCGTCGGCCGCCGCTCACCGGCGTCAACATACCCCCCAAACGACACCAAAACACTCATCTCTACGACCTAAACCTGATATCGGCTTCAGATTCACCAAATAACCTCTTCCCCGACCTAGATCTAGGAAAGTCGATTTGAAAAAAAAAACTAAAAAAGCCAACCCTTCCATTCCGGCTCACCCCTTTTAGCCCGAGGGCCGAAGGCTTGTCGCCGGAAGAACTCTCAGATGGTGAACCGACCTCGAACTCTAGGTAAAAAGCTAAAACCCTAGTAGTTTCTCTCTTTTTATTTATGCATGCATGCGGAAAAATAAAGGGGAGATACCTCAAAGGGCTCTGTGTTGTATTGATTTTTTCAAAGTTCCCAGAATGGGTTTACAATCCTCTTTTTGCTTGGTTATATAACAAAAATACATGATAAAGAAAACAAAAGCCCTATTGGTTGCTCTGAATTTCTATTATGCCAGTTCTGAACTTGTCATCTGGCTTACTATTTTTTGTCTTCTGCTAATCTCTGTTTTTGTTGCTGCATGTTTGTTGTTGTGCCCGAATGGGAAAACTGGGACTGAAAGGGCGGCTATGGCAGATGAGAAGTCAGGTGCATCAGGGAAAAATCCATGGGAGATTGAAGAGTTGCGCGTGGTTCCACGCACTTGTAAGACTTGAACGGTCAAGGCCTGCGATGTACGCGCACGTGAGGGCAGATGAGTGGGCACGCGTGCAGTGCGTGGAATTCTAAAGGCTTCTTTCGCTTTTAATCTAGGTCGTTAGATCGAGATTAGATTTAACGGTCCCCATCTGGCTGCGCAAGAGAAATGGGAAGATTAGAGTTTTGTAATTTAGTTTTTTATTTTATTTTGGGCCCAAACGGGCTAATGTGTGTAATATTTTTTGGTTTTAATGTACATGGACTTTATTTAAAATATTTGGGCTTTAATTTATTAAGTTATTTAATTATTTAATCCTTTTTGTTTTGTTTTTTTTATATTTGTTTAATAATAAATATAATAAAATAATAAGATAATAATAATAATAGTAGTAACATATAAGGTAATATAATAATATGATAGCATAAGATATAACAAATAATAACTTATAAGTGAAAACAAAGATAATAGTAATAATCATATAGTAATATAATAATAACCTAATAATAAAAATGGTAACACACCAAAATAATAGTGATAGAAAATAATATATACTAATTAGAGACAAATGACCATAATAATATGTTTATTTTTTTCTTCTTATTTTTTTAAATCGGAACGATATACAAGCATAAAGTATACTTATAACAAACCAATGCTAGTAATATTTTGGTTTTTAATTATAGATAAATAGTAATAATAAAGAAATAGTACTTATAATATTTTTGGGGGTTTTATACAAATATAGTATGTTAATAATAATAATATATTTTCATACATTAACAGATAATGGATTCAATATAGTAAAATAATAATAAATAAATCTCATTATTCAAATATTTATAAAAATAAAAACGGGTTAATACCTCGGATAAAATTCGTGATTATAGCTGCCCCTCTTTGTTTATCCTTGTAGAACAATAATAAAGCAAAGACCATAATCACTAATTTTATCTGACTTTCCTGTTAGATGATTTTCTCTTCCAAAGCGGCAGCGAACAAACCGAAATAACTTGTTTTCCCGAAGTGGCGAAAACAAATTGGGTAGCGCTGGACAAATCCTCCCAAAGTGGCAATGGATAGACTAGAACTTCAAACGACTCGTTCCTCTGAAGCGGCAACGAACAAATCCAAATAACTTGCTTTCCCGAAGTGGCGAAAACAGACTGGCATATCCTTCTGAAGTGGAGACGGACAGACCAGATAACTTACTTTCCCGAAGTGGCGAAAACACAATAGCATATCCTTCCGAAGTGGCAAATGACATACTAAAAAACTTGCTTTCTCAGAGTGGCGAAGACACAATGGCATATTCTTTCAAAGTGGCAAAGGACTGGCCAAATAACTTGCTTTCCCGGAGTGGCGAAAACACAATGGCATATCCTTCCGAAGTGGCAAAGGACAGACCAAATAACTTACTTTCCCGAAGTGGCAAAAACACAATGGCATATCCTTATGAAGTGGCAAAGAATAGACCAAATAACTTGTTTTCTCAGAATGGCGAAAACAAAATGGCATATTCTTCAAAAGTGTCAAAGGACGGACCAAATAACTTGCTTTCCTGAAGTGGCGAAAACACAATGGCATATCATTCCAAAGTGGCAAAGGACATACCAAATAACTTGCTTTCCCGGAGTGGCAAAAACACAATGGCATATCCTTCTGAAGTGGCAATGGACAGACCAAAAACTTTTTTTCCAAATAAAGGTGTTCATTTCCTATGAGCCTGGACGAATAGGCTTTTTGACTTTTCTATCTAAAAATTCTTGAGCTATGGGTATTTGCCTTATTTGTTTCTAGAATCCTGATATTGCGAGCCTGAAATTCCTTGCTCGCAGTCTCTTTCATATCTTCACTTTGTTGTCTACTCCTTTTCTAAGAAAGTACCCAATCTAACAATTAAATATCTGTAACATATGAAATGCTATGATGGAATGAGTTAGCATGCTCCTAGCTTAGGGAAGTCTAACTAAGGATAATGCATGAGTGGATTCATTTTTAGAATTGTTGGAAGAACCCTTGCTTCCGGTCGGTCACCCTTAGCTTTCTCCGGCGCTTTTTTCTTTGGCAGATTCTTCATCGTTTGTCCCTTCTTGGAAAGGTGCTGCTAATTTGCATTGGTCAGAATAAAATCTATCATTTCTTGGAGTTCAACTTTGGAACACTTCCCCCCACTTCACTTGGGATTAACGTTGTCTCTTCAATGATTCTTCATAACGAGTCTTCCTTATCTTCAGCATTATGACGAACACATGCCCCCACGTCTCAAATTTTTTCCTACTTCTGTAAGGTCCAATCTTCACTTTTCTGAACCAAACAAGGCATTATCTTTATCTCTACTGGATCTTTCTCCCTTGTTTTTCTCTTAAAAGGATTGTTGACTTGTCTTGGTCAAAATCGAATTTATCATTTGTTGAAGTCCAAATTCATAACATCGCCCTCACTCGTGCCTCATTCTACCTCAGCATAGGACACATGCCCCACAAGCTTCCAAGCTTTTCGTACTTCGATAGGGTATAATATTTAATTTTTTGAACCAAACAAAGTATTTCTTCTTTCTTCAACTTTTGCCTCATTTTGAAAGGTCATTGTTGCCTCACACGGGTCATACAGAACCTATCGTTTTTAATCCTATAACACTTCTCCCACTCAACTTGGGTTCAACTGCTACCCTTTCTAAGACTCTCCACAACGAGCATTCTTCTATGTTAACAATAGTGTGAACATCATGCCCACAAGTTCCCTAAATTTTCCTTCTTTCCGATAAGGTCCTAAATCTTCATTATTCTGAGTCATACAAAATGTTACGGCAGAAAGTTACTTCGAATATCTAAACTGTCTGGCATATTGAATCTTAGGATTATTCATTCCAACCACTAATAAATTACTCTTAGATCTTTGACCTAGCAATCCAATCACAGGGCCATGCAATGGGTCATTCTTCTCCTTTTGGTAGTACCTCATTTTGCCTCTGGGTTTAACTGTTTATCTTGCTCCCGATCTTTCTTCTGTCTCGACATTGGGCTGGAAACAATGCCCTCTAAATCTGCAAACTTCTTTTTCTCAACCAGGCTCAATCCTTAATCAAGACACTATGGCAAATACTCATCTCGAGACCTTGCTATTATTCTCTTCAGACTCACTGACAGGCTTTATATTAGGTCGACCATGTACATCCTTAACCTAAAACTCTATCTAGAAGCCATGCAGAAGAACATTTTCCTTCTTTCTGGATCTTGGTAACAACTTATGTTGCATATAGGTTCGGCTATTATTTTTCTTGCTTTTGATCCAACGGGATGATCATTTTTTTACCTTAACATTAGGCTAGAAAACATGCCCTTGTAAGTCTCAAAATTTCATTTCTTCAATAAGGTTCAATCTTCATTCCTTTGAATCAATCAAGGCATTACGACAGACACTCACCTTGATTTCTTGAATCATGTAGCATACCAAGGCTCGCTACGTCTCCAACCCCAAATTTTAAATTTCATTCTTGAAACAACACAAAGAAACCCAATTCTTCCTATTTTTCTCTCTCTTTTCTTTTATTTTCTTTTATTTCCTTTTTTATCTATGTTATTTTACGGATTAACATTTCAACAGATGATGCTTTTTGGATTAGTATACAAAATCAAAACCAACATAAAAAGAATAGAATGCCCCAGATATCAAATGCAATAGCGTCTTAGATTCAATCCGCCGGTGATCAATAGCATGCCTTTGAATGTTGTGGCAATATTTAAAGTTGTGAAATTCCTTCCAGATTGCTCGGTTCACCCACATGATTATGATGTTTGCTTGATCTGTTCGAAAACTACTCCTTCTAGTTCTCATTATTTTCTCCAAAATGTGTTATGGTTTTCGTATTATTTTAACACATAAAGCGTAAAAAATTAGTCTAAAACTTTTAGTACAAGTTTATTCTTTCAATTACAATTAATATCGTGTTAGTGCCCTCAAAGAGTCATCTCTGACTCTAGGGTTTTGAACAGGTAAAGCATAGCTCCTTATTAGATTTGTTCTCCCCCACAGCTCCATCAAGATGCTCCGAGTATTTGATTGTTCATTCATTTCTTTAATTTTTTTTAAAAATATTCTCTTTCTTCTCAAGAATTCAACTCATCACAATCATTTATCTCGAGAATAATGATGGAGCATACAACAATACCCCGAGTTACTCAGCATAGTCATGATTTGAAAACTTATTCATACAGCCAAGGATTTTAACTCAAATGGAGCAAAGCATCCTTATTTAGCCTTTTTGCTATAATGGAGTACCATTTTAATTTAATTTACCTCGTTTAAAAATATACTTTTTATTTTCTCTTTTTTATATTAAAAGAATTTTTACATCCTAGCAACTTTATTGGGCTTTTTAGGAGATTTTCCTATTATCGAACATTATCAAAGAAGTAGTAGTCTTACATCTTGCGCTTTACCGACCAGAGCGGGCTGAGCAGGAAATCATACTTCATCGTGATCACAACATTCAATTGATCTTTTATTAAAATCAATGCCACATCATGCACGTGATATATGGGGATCTACGAGGGTAAGAAAGAGTATACACATATATTCTTGATTAAAAAGATGCATCATTTCATTAAAATGAAAAACAAAAGCAAACATGACATAAGCCCTAAACAAAATCCTTGCTACTTTCGGGCAAATAGTAGCAAAGTTGGTTTGATGCATAACTACAAAAGAAACGAGCACAAAGAGCCATTTAAAGGGATATCAGCACCTTCCCACAACTCATCCCTATCATACTCTCTCTTACCACCTCAGCAGACTGGCTTCAATTAAACCCTGGACCTTGTTCCTTAATGCACCACAATTTTCTGTCGTATGGCCTGTACTCCCCATGTGGTAGTCACACACTGCTTTGATATCATAATTCCTGGGATAGTGAGGACCCTTTTTTCCTGGATGGGACAGAGGTTAACAATTTCTTTTCAACGAGCATGGGAAGCAACTCGGTGTAGGAAATTGGTAGAGGGATAACATACACTTTCTTCTTCTCCCTCCTTACATCTACCCCTTGAAAGCGCTTCCACCTTGACCTCTATGGCTTGGTAATGGCTTATTTTCAACGTTAAGCCTTTCACACTTTAGAACTTTGGCATTTAACATGTTTTGCACCACCTTCTTGAATGCCATGCAATTCTATATCGAGTGTCCCCTTACTCTGGCGTGGTACTCACAATATGCGCTAGCATCATACCACGAGGGATATGGTGTTTGAAAAGAAGTGACAAAACATGGTCGAACCAGATCGCCTTGTATAGCTGCGAGTACAGCTCCATGTATGAAACTGGTAGAGAAATGAATGCATTTTTCTGTATCTCCTCTTTGGGACCCTTAGTCTCCTTTCTACTCAGATATTGCACGTTCTCGGAGAAGGCCTGAGGTAAAGAGATCGTCAGCTTTTTAGGGGCTTTATAGGTGTTCATGTTGCCTATCCTAAGATCTATTTTCTTAAATTGTTCCTGGGTCGGCTCTCTATTAGTTGGTAAATACCAGATTATCAGGAAAAAATCTTCAATCTTATCCAAAGCCAACTTGATGGGACATCCATCCACAGTACGGACTACCTCATACTGATTGACGATGGCTTGATCTTCATAAGACAAAGTTTTTTCCTCCATAGAGCTGCAATTCCAACTCTCATTTATCTTTCCAATTTTTGAGTCTTTAGCCAGACCATTTTCTTTGATCATCATAGCCATCATTCCTTTTAACTCGTTGATTCTCCCCGTAGCTTTCTCTTGGAACTTTTTCACATATACCATTATCTCTCGTTGGTTTCCAACCAAAAGTTCTTGGATCTCCTCGAGCTTATCCATCCTAGCTGCTAGGTCATTCGTACTTCCGAAGTTGTGCTGACTAGAAGGTATTCCTTTGTTTTTTCCATTTCTCGAGGTTAGGGTTCCTCTTAAATTGGATTCCATCTTAGCAAAACTTCTTTCCATTTTTTCGGTAGGATCTTCAATCACTGGTACGGGATCCCCAACAATTAAATTTTACTGTTTTGTGAACTAATGCATGCAATACAACATGTGCAACATAAATGGTTAAGTATACACTTAAAAGGTATGAATGAATGCAATCACGGAGCACCAAAACTTTTCATAAAACCTCTTAATCAATTTCAACTTAGCAATTTTTGCACACGAATGCGACATAATGTAAATATGCATGAATGCAAAGTGAAACACTGATTCCGGCAAATATCATCATTAAACGACTGTCATCGATGAAAATGTTGTTCCATTACATCAATTCAAAGAACATCCGATACACACATGGTTCTAAGCTAGCGCTTAATTCAATAATCTCTCTCAAGATCCAAACAATCTTCTCTCTTTCCTCGGATTCGTCGTCCATACATTTCTGGAGCTCGGTGACATCTTCTGCTAGAAACTACACCCTTCAGGTGATTTCTTGCATCTGGGTCATGAAGCGTGCCAAATCTTGCTCTTGCCTCTAAATGGTATAGGTGGCAAACTGAAGTTGTTCCATTGTAGGCATCCGATGTACTTGAATTGCTCCTCTAAAGCTTACTATTTAATTTTTGAGTTGCTGGACCTCGGTCTCTAGATCTTCAATCTGATCTTTTAAAGCCCGATTTTCTGAACTACTAGCTTCTAGCTCTTGGGTAGAACCTTTATGTTTGAGAAGAGATTTCTCTAACTGCTTTATCTGATTCTCTAACGCCTCGTTCCGATATTGTTCATTCTCAATCTTCTTTGAATGAGAGGTCTTCAAGCTCTCTATCTTTTGGGTCATGGCAAGTACTTGGTCTTTGTGCTCATAGTACTTCTTCGTGTAAGCCACAGTTCTTGCCTTTTCCTCCTTGAGTCTGAGCTCTAATCCTTTGTTCGGCTCGTCACTTGCAATTTTCTTGCTCTTGTTTAACCTTTGCAATTTTTGAATTTCTTCCTTTTCTGACTTGAGCTCGGATTCCAACACACGATTCTTCCTTTGTAGACTTTTAATCTTTCCCTCAAGCTTTGTCTTGTCTAAATCGAAGTTGAATCTATCTTGATCAGCCTTTACCTCTAGCTGAATAAACCTCTTTTGATCCTCTTCAAGTTGTTTTCTCATCAAGTCGACTTTAGTGGGAAGCGTAGCCAACCTTTCTTGAATTGTCCTCACACCATCAGGATTTAACTAGGGAATATTATTGTTGACGTGATTGAGCCACCACACTTTATATTCAGGAGTCGTGATGTATGGAACGCTCAAAATCATGACCCGTCTTGTATTGTTCCATGTAGAATAAGCTTCGTATATCTTCCCTTTGTAGCCTTTCTCGGTTACGTAGTCCATGTTGAATTCATTGAGTCCACTCGTGGCCGGTATAAACTTCTTAGAGCCATATTGTCTCAAAACCAACAGGGTGCGTAAGTCGTATGCCCCTAAAGGCCAAGCAATGGTACCCAAGGATGCTCCCTACATCGGTATAGAATATTCCTCGTGCGTAGCCACGGAGCCTTCCAAACTATATCTTCATCTTTCAAATTCCGTAGGATGTCTAGCCATACCTCTTCGGATCTTCTCGTTGGCCAATCTTCCTTTTGTAAGAACTCTTCTAATAAGGAGAACTTACCATCAAAGAGAAGCCCGAAAAGTGAACGTCAAACCACAAATGACTTTGAAACCAAACTTTCAGAAGCTGAAGGCATCCTAAGAAGCGACCCCCACCATGCTTCCTACAAAACCTGAGGGACTGGAAAGTTTCAGATAAAATAACAGGCACCATATTGGATTTCCCTTCTAAGCAATCAAACAGATCTAGCACCGATGGATGAATGGGCCCAATACTTTCGGGAACAGAACTAACCCATAAATCAATAATGCAAACAAGTTTTGCTGAACTCGGCCCACCGGATGTACTGAAGCCAAAGCCAATATCCATTCCCATTTGAGATACTCCTTTTTGTTCCAAGTGGTGACTTGAACTTCAACCCATGACGACAAAGTTCTTGAAAATCTACCTAGCTTGGCCCGGAATGACTTGTTCTTGGGTGGTTTTATGTTCTCATCAATCTTTTTGCAATTGACGATGGACAGATACTCCTCAATCTTCGGTGTCAAATCGATATTGCCAATTGTAAAACAACTGTAAGCCGGGTTCTAAAATCTCACCAAGGCTTGGAGTAGTGACTGATCAACCGGGATATCTATGTCATCGTACTTGCTCTTGAAAACATCCCTCGCTTCATAGTCCCAACTGTGCCATACTGATCTCAACCCTGACACATCATTGTATTCGGTGTTCATGAATGTTTCGGCTGACATCAATGACTTGTACCCAGTAGAAATAATGTATACGTCATGAAGTTGCTCACCTTTGGACCATACTTGTACCTCGGAGTTCTTTTCATCAGTGCTATGAACTAAGTCTCCCATTGATCAAGTCTTTAACAAAATGCACCATGATCCAAATACATATATATGCGAAATATGAAACCAACATGAATAAACAGGAAACTATGGGTAAACAAATAAATGGACAAGATATTGTAAAAAAAGAAAGAAAAGAGCACTCGAAATAGAAAATAATAAAACCTAAGGGGCTTAAAGGGAGAAACCTCAACACTGGAAATGACTGAATTGGAAAGAAATTAAAAACACATGGACTCAAAAGGATATTTGACCACTAAAAATATTTAAATAGGGAGGGGGACGAAATTGAAAAGTTTGTTAAATATTGAGGGACTCAAAAGGATATTTGACCACTAAACATATTTAAAGGGGGACGAAATTTAAAGAAACAGAATGGCCGGGAAGTTTATTTGAAAATGCGGAGGGACTTTATCAGAATAAAACCATTTTGAAGTCGAGGCTGGTTTTGATTTTGGGGTGAAAGTAGATTTTTTGAAAATGTTTAAGGGGCCTGGATTGTAATAAAAAGAGGTGGAAACCCCTCTCACACATAATTAAACGACGCGGAGGGGTTTATGTAGTAAAAAACCTTTTTAAAACATGAAAGGGGTATATATCGGTTATATCATGTAAAATTTTGGCCCATAATTTTTTTTAAAAAGCAAAACACTCCCTTTTGTGGAAAGATTCTCTGAACCGAAGGGATAACTGCCGCCCTTGAGCCCAGATCTCAGTGGCATTCTGCAGTGCCGATAGTCGTAAACCACCGCCGGCCACCGCTCACCAGCGGCAACATACCCCCAAACGACACCAAAACACTCATATCTACGACCTAAACCTGATATCGGCTTTAGATTCACCAAATAACCTCTTTTCCGACCTAGATCTAAGAAACTCAATTTGAAAAAAAAACTAAAAAAAAAAACAACTCTTCACTTTTGGCTCATCCCTTTTAGCCCGGGGGCCGAAGGCTTGTAACCGGCGGAACTCTCAGACGGCAAACCGACCTCGAACTCTAGGTAAAAAGCTAAAACCCTAGTAGCTTCTCTCTTTTTATTTATGCATGCATGTGGAAAAATGAAGGTGAGATACCTCAAAGGGCTCTGTGTTGTATTGGTTTTTTCAAAGTTCCCAGAATGGGTTTACAATCCTCTTTTTGCTTGGTTATATAACCGAAATGCATGATAAAGAAAACAAAAACCCTACTAGTTGCTCTGAATTTCTATTATGCCGGTTCTGAACTTGTCTTTTGGCTTACTGTTTTTTACCTTCTGTTAATCTCTGTTTTTGTTGCTGCATGTTTGTTGTTGTGCCCGAACGGGAAAACTAGGACTAGATGGGCGGCTGTGGCAGATGAGGAGTCAGGTGCAACAGGGGAAAAGCCATGGGAGATTGAAGAGTTGCGCGTGGTTCCACGCGCGTGTAAGACTTGAACGGTCAAAGCGTGCGGTGTACGCGCGCGTAAGGGTATATGAGTGGGCACGCGTGCAGAGGCTTCTTCCGCTTTTAATTTAGGCCATTAGATCGAGATTAGATCTAACGGTCCTCATCTGGCTGCGCAAGAGAAATGGTAAGATTTGGGTTCTGTAATTTAGGTTTTTTTTATTTTGGGCCCAAACGGGCTAATGTGTGTAATATTTTTTGGTTTTAATGTACATGGACTTTATTTAAAACATTTGGGCTTTAATTTATTTATGTTATTTAATTATTTAATCCTTTTTTGTTTTGTTTTTGTTTTTATATTTGTTTAATAATAAATATAATGAAATAATTCGATAATAATAATAATAGTAGTAGTAACATATAAGCTAATATAATAATATGATAGCATAAGATATAACAAATAATAACTTATAAGTGAAAACAAAGATAATAGTAATAATCATATAGTAATATAATAATAATGTAATAATAAAAATGGTAACACGCCAAAATAATAGTGATAGAAAATAATATAAACTAATTAGAGACAAATGACCATAATAATATTTTTTTTATTTTTCTTCTTCTTTTTAATTAGAACGATATACAAGCATAAAGTATACTTATAACAAACTAATGCTAGTAATATTTTGGTTTTTAATTATAGATAAATAGTAACAATAAAGAAATAGTACTTATAATATTTTTGGGTTTTTATACAAATATAGTGTGTTAATAATAATAATAATAATAATAATAATAATAATAATAATAATAATAATAATAATATATTTTCATACATTAACATATGATGGATTCAATGTAATAAAATAATAATAATTAAAGCCCATTATTCAAATATTTATAAAAATAAAAAAACGGGTTAATAGCCCGGATAAAATTAGTGATTACAACAACCATAAAAACAGATGTGATGAATCTGTTAAAGCAAAACAAAGAACAAGAAAAACTAGTCATATATAAAGATAAATTTTATTTATATACAAAACTAGCAAAACGATCAAAGATTGTCTTAGACGATGAGAAGATGCAACAGAGAAGAACAACTTTGAAACTAAAAAAACTTCTTTTAACCGCATAGCAATACTATTTTGGTAACAAATGTTAAATAATTAAAATTTAAACCAAACAATAAAAATAACTCTAAAAAATCACCAAACTTTTCAAAAAACAACATCAAATTAACCTTTAGTTCTAATTTGAATATTTATCATTTTAGAAAGAATATTAAATAAAGAGACTAAACTCCACAAGCTAAAAAGTAAAGAAATCGGATATTAAATATACAGAAGTACAGGCAAGGTCGTCTCGGATATTTTTAGGTCCTAAATGAAAATTCAAAAATAGGCCCATGTAAAACGAAAACATATTACGTCTATTTGAACTATTAATTTAAAATTTTATTAATTAATAATAGAAAACCCAAAAATAGACCCCTATAAAACGTAAATATATTCATGTTTGATGAATCATCACCAAAGGCATTTTTCTCATTTACAAGCGCATCTTCATCTTCATTTTATCATCTAAACGCACATTCTCATAAATATTAACACCATTATCAGTGACATTATTAGTATTAGAATCACCAATACATTCATTTTCAGACACTTGTGTTTCTTTGATAAAAAAATATCAAGTGGCCCTCTTTGGTATTGGGTTAATTCATCTGTTTTTTTTTTATATATATTTTTCACATCCAGAGTCGTATTTTTCTTTTATGAAATATAGTTAGATAATTAAAAATCGTAGGTAAAAAAATTCAAGAAAAAATTAAAAATGTAAGAGTATGAGCAACACAACCTGATTTTTTAGCCAAATAATTTTCGAAATTAAAGGAGACTGATATGGTTGAGAATTTGAGGTGTTGGTTCGCAGCAAGTGCATCAAAAGCAACGACAATTCAAGCTAGAAAAGAAAACCTTTTTCCTTTTCTTGAATAATTTTAGTGTGGATATACAATTTTTTAAGACAACCACTCTTAATATTTTTTTGAATATTCACTTAATAGGATAAATTATATCATGGGTCTTTCTCACCAAGTCATCCATAGGACCAATAAATAAAATGCATCTAATTCATTAGATTTTTATCTCATTTTTTACCAAGTGAATATTCATTCATATTTACTGTAAGTTAAATTTTAAAACAAATTTTACCAAGTGAAGATTCACTTGGTAAAAATATGACATAAAAAATTAATAAAATGAATGCATTTTACTGGTTAGTTTCATGGATACATGGTAGGAAGGACCAGTGAATAATTTCTCACTTAATAGAGATTAAATAGAAATGGAATGTTTTAGAATCTAAAATATTTTTAAGATCAATCTTCAATTATATTACAATTTTTTTATTTTTTTTAGGCAACTTGAATTATTATTTTCTGTTTTTAATATAGTACCGTTTGTTTAATCAATTGTTTCTTGTTTATTTTAAGCGTTAACTACTGCAATGATCACTTATATTTTAGCCTAATATAATTTTAGTCATCAATTTTTAAATTCGACCAATAAGGTCACTTACGTTTTTTATCTATAAATTTTCGATCACTCAAAGTTAAGTGTCCTTAAATGAGCGACGTGGCTGTTAAAGGAAAATTTATATAATTACACATTTGGTCCCTATTAATTACCTATTATATCAATTTGATTCTAATTTTAATTTAATTAAATAAATTAATCATTCAACTAAAGTTGAAAACATTTTATATATTTATATATATAACTATATTAAAAATAAAAATTATATTCGAGTGAACTTTAATTTTTTTGTTAATCTTATTTATTTCTTATTTCATGGTATTAACTTTAATTTAATTATTATATTTTTATTTTTAACAAAAAATAATTTAATTAGATAAAAAATTAAATTTTATTAAAAATTTATTTAACGAAACCAAACTTATCTTATTATTAGAGTCATATTAATGAGTTTGAATTCGTTAAATGAATTTTTAATATAATTTCAAATTTTTTATTTTAAATCATGAATTAAATTTTTTAAATATTATATTTCTACAGTGGTTTAAATATTTTTATGCGTCTCAAGTATATCATGTTTGAGTCCCCTTAATCCATATTATTTTCTTTTCCTTGCATTAACAACAAACTAAAATACATATTGTATTTGTTACTTTATATCATCAATGATCATTTGGTTTGGTGGCAAACTCATGCCACTTACAACCAAAGAACTTGGGTTCAATTCCCAATGAAGGCAAATAATTAAATTTATTAAATAAAAATAAATAATTAAATTCTTTTGATAAAATGATAACACGTGCACTTAATTAAGTGGTTAATTTATTTAATTAAATTAAAAGTATAATCAAATTATACCAAATATATAATTATATAAAATTTTCTTTTAAAAGCCCTGTCACTATTTAACCTGACTTAAATTTAAAATACCGTTTGCATCACCACAAAATGCTAAAAGCAATGGATGATGATAAGGTGGGTCCCATATTGTGGGAAAATGGCAAACAAATGCCTATTCATTTATTTTAAGCTGTTTGAATTGCGTTAAAAATTTAGGGTTAAAAGAAAAATAAGTGTATAAAGTATGTTTTTTTTTAATTTTAGATGTTTAAAATATATTTTTTTAAAAGGTGTCGAAAGTTTTAAAAGTTATAATTTTAGATGTTTAAAGTATTTTTTTTGTAAAAAAAGGTGTCGAAAGTTTCAAAAGTTATAATTTTAGGTACCCCAAATATATCACGTGTTAAGTATTGATTGTTAATTTTTTTTAACACTCATTAATGCTCAAGCACCTAAAATTATACTCTCTCCGTCCCATTTATTTTGTCCATTGTTGAATTTTTACACAGTTTTAGGGAAAAAAGTTTGTGTAAGAAAGATAATGTAAAATAATTGAAACGACAATTTTATCCTTAAAAAGTTAAATTTTGTTTTGTTAGGAAACTAAAAAAGGGTATAAAGGGAAATGTGCCTTATAAAAGTTGTTGATTTTTTTCAATGGGACATTTTAAGTGGGAAATTTCAAAACACAGAAGGGACATATTGAGTGAGACAAAGGGAGTAACTTTTAAATCTTTTGACAGTTATTTTTACAACAAAAAATACTTTAAACACATAAAGTTAAAAAAAAAACATAACTTATTTTTCATTTAAGTCAACAATTTACAATTGAAAAATAAAGACTTTTGCTGGTATTATGAGGCCCCGTAACAGTGGCCCTGAACAAGCGCGTAGGGTGCTCCTACTGTTAGATTGCTTTGAGTTCAAGGACTATAAACGAAACTAGACCTTTCTATGATTTGAAAATGTTGAGATAAAAGCCTAGATTTGTTTATTTTTTCATCTTAACATTGTGTTCATTTTCGGACATCGAATTTTAAAAATTTTAGATCAGTAAAATAATAATGTGTATTTGATCTGAAAAAAATAGATATTCAGATATTTAGATATTGAATATTTGAATATCCAAACATATAATTTAATTTAAGTATTTTTTTAATTTAACGGTCGTATTTATAAAAATTTCAAAAATTTGAATATAACAAGATTTGCATCTATAAAAATTTTGATTTTTCAAATTTTTGATTATAGCAAGTATCAAATTGTTAGATATAATAAGATTCGTATTTATAAAATTTTAACTTTTTAGATAATCTAAAATTTAAAATATTACTATCTATATTTGATCTAAAAAAATAAAAATCGAACCAGCGATCTAAAAATAAAAAATAAATCATATACGAATCAAAGAGATAATTGGATTGGATGTTTTTTCGCACCCTAGAGGTGTCCACGCCTCTTCGGAATTTACCTTTTTGGCCTTTTTTTTGTTCCCCAATATATATATAATTGAATACAAATTTTCCTTCTAAAACTCAAAAAACGAAAAAGGAAAACATCATGTCGTTGTCGTCCGATAGCGTGACCGATAAGAACGTCGTCTTCAGAAAGCTGAAAGCTAAATCAGATAACAAGGTCTGTTTATTTTTCTGTTCTTTTAATTTTACAAATAATCATTGAATTTGATTTTGTTTTTATATCTTGAATTTCTTTTATCTGATTTTCGATTTTTATTTTTTTTCTTTGGATTTTAAAATTTGTAGATGTGTTTCGATTGTAATGCAAAGAATCCGACATGGGCGTCGGTTACACATGGGATTTTTCTCTGCATCGATTGCTCGGCCGTTCATCGGAGTCTCGGTGTCCATGTCAGCTTTGTCAGGTATCCTTTACTTTTTAGGTTTCTGAATTTTTTATGTATTTTTTTTTTTTTTAGATTAGTCGATTCGTTTTGATTTTGAGTGTGTATCCAACTTCTCAAATATGCGTGAAAAGAGTATGAAATTTTTCGTTATATTATATGGTAGAAGCAAAACGATTTATTTGCAGTTCTGGTAGGGAAACTTATTGACAAAACTGAAATATGTGGAGTGGAAATTTGATGAATTCTATTGTGGAAAAGTTTTGATCGAGTGCATTATGCTCTATGGTTTGCAATATTCTGAAATTCAAACGAAGAAATTTATAGTAATGACAAATTTTGGTTCCATATATCCTTTTTACGAGTGCCTGAATTATGGATTTTTTTTATCCTCTTTCTAAGAGGTCTAGGTTTTGTTTAGAAAGATGCCTCCCTGTACTTTGTTTCTAGTGTTTCAGAGAATCTCTTCATATTTATATCAATGGCCTGCAAGGAACTCGGACCCTAATATGGAATATTAGTCTTTTTTGTTTTTCTTTTGACACAAATGAAGATATATCTGTTGTCTAACTTTAGCAAGCGAATGAGATTCGCTGCTCCCATCTTAGTGTTTACTTTTCCTTTGATATAATTTAAAAATATATATACTTAGAATTTAGAAAGGTTCCTTTCTTTTCTTTTTCTTTTTTTTTGTTGAAGAAACACTTTTTGTAGATATTATTATGTTATCATACTTACCATGTTTTACGGTAAACAATGTCAATGTTGTATGCATATTATTTTCATATCCTTTATTTTCTGGCCAAAAAGCGAAGATCTTTTAGATATTTTGTGCTTAACATGAAACACGCTCATCGGTGTGGAATTGAGTCATGTGATGTCAATGCCATCATACAATAGCCCAGCTGCTGCTTATATCTATCAAGTCTCGGCATTTCTCTCTTCTTGTTCTGAAAAGATTTATAAAATTTTATGTAGGTCTACAAATTTAGATTCATGGTCTCCTGAACAATTGAGAATGATGATATGTGGAGGAAACAATCGTGCACATGTTTTCTTTAAGCAGCATGGATGGACTGATGAAGGCAAGATTGAGGCCAAATATACCTCAAGAGCTGCTGATTTATACAGGCAAATACTGTCTAAAGAAGTTGCTAAGAGTATGGCAGAAGAGGCAGGCTCGCCTTCATCACCGATTGCTTCTCGGTCATCTTCAGCATCTGATGAACTTTTTGATAGCAAGACTGCTGAAGCTCCTAAAGAAAGTTCTTTAGACAGGGTAGAGAAACCAGAAGTTTCTGTTGTGCAAAAATCTTCCCATACAGTTCTTACTAGTACCGTTAAGAAGACTCTTGGTGCAAAGAAAACTGGGAAAACGGGTCTTGGTGCCCGAAAGCTTACTACTAAGGTATTAATAAGGATATCTCGATTAGGATAGTTACTTATTTTGGGAGTTATTTTACTTTCCTTTCCTCTTGACAATATAATTTTCTTTGATTGCAGCCAAGTGGAGATCTTTATGACCAGAAGCCTGAAGAACCAGTTGTCCCTGTTGCTTCCTCAAGTATTAATACTGCACCCATTGGCTCATCTTTTCCATCTCGTTTTGAGTATGTGGAAAATGCTCAATCTACTGAGTTGAATTCTGATGGCCCACAGGTGCTCAGCCATGTTGCTCCACCCAAGTCATCAAGCTTCTTTGACGAATTTGGAATGGGCGGTGGTTTTCAGAAGAAATCAATCTCAAATTCCTCAAAAGTGCAAGTAAGTTTTATGGCTTCTTTTTGTTTATTAAGACTGATTAGTTTGATGGTATTCTCTCATTTTTGGTTTTAGAACATCTTGCTCAATTTTATTACTCTTAATGTTCAAAACCCATATCGCCAGCAGACATTTTCAACTGCATAGTCTTTTACTAAAGTAAAGTTACATCCTTGGAAATTTAATGTCAACACAGCTTTTAAACTTGCAATCTGTGTTTGTGGACATTTTTACTTTATTCTGATGTAACATTAGGAGACACATGTGATTCTGCTTGAATGCATCACTTCCATGGTTGTGCCATCCAAATTGATAGATTTTTAAGAAGAAAACAACTCCCATAGTCGGACATGTTTATGTAAAGTATGACAATTTGATTCGAGGGAAGTTTTGTTTGATTTAGTTATAAATTTATGCTTGTATCCACACCTGCTCTTCTGATTTCGTTACTTATTGCTTCTTCTTGATCTCTGATTAAGGAAACCGATGAAGCTAGGAGAAAGTTCTCGAATGCAAAATCTATTTCCTCATCCCAATACTTTGGTGATCAGAGCAGAGAAGATAATGATGCTCAAGTTACTTTACAGAAATTCTCAGTATGTGTCCTTTTTTTGGAAAGCTATCATCATTTCTATGCCTCGAAACACACTTATCTTTTATAGATGAACAACTTATTTTATTTTATTTTCCCGGCAGGGTTCAACAGCCATATCCAGCGCGGATCTATTTGGTCACAGTGCAGATAAATCTCTGGACCGCACGGCTAGTGACCTCATCGACCGTCTCTCTTTTCAGGTCCGCTTTATAAACATCATCTTGTATGCATCTCATGAATTTGTGTGCCTATGAAATTTGGAAAATGATCTTATATCCCTTGTCTTGTTAAGTTGATATGTTTTTTTTTTCCTATTTCATTTGTCTTCCGATTAAAACCTCACTTTCAGGCACATCAGGATATCTCGAACCTCAAGAACATCGCGGGGGAGACTGGGAAGAAACTAAGCTCCTTGGCGTCCACCCTTATCACGGATCTCCAGGACAGAATCCTCTAATGCAGTGTCGTAGCCTTGTATATATTACCATTAACAGAATCCTCTTGCGCTTGTCTTTTTTTTATTTTTGTAGAGGTTTTGGGATTTGACGTAGCATCGTTTGTGTTTGGTCGTTAGTAAATGGTTATCACAAAGACGTGAAAACCGAGCTTAGGTTTCATGTTGTTGTGCATTATTTAATTAAAAAATGAATGTTTTTTTACAATTGGTATCCGACTCTTTGGCAACTAATCTTAATCAAATTTTGCAGATGTCCAATATGGAACAATCTTTCCATCTCGGTTTTTTTACTCACACTGTCATAATTTGAACTTCTGACTTTACTTAAGGGACTTGATGACTTATCTTATTAAGCCAACTAGTTATCGGTAACAAATAAATGTTTTGATGTATGAAGAGGGCATCATTGCTATTTATGCCAACTTTGGACAGTTTTATTACCGTTTTATTTCGATTAATGAATTAGATACCGACGATTATATAAAATGTAGGCTTAAATAAAAATTAACCCTCAAACTATACCTTAAGTTGGCTTTTAGCCCTTCAACCATTTTTTTGGTTAAAATAAGTTCTTAAATTATCATTTCTAGATACTTTAAGTCTGGTAGTTATTTAAGTTAAAAAAATTATTTTGATCATTAAGATGTTGACACATCACAAATATTTTTGACCAATAGATAGTTTAGGGACTAAAAGAAAAAAATGACATAATTTAAGTACTTATTTTGACCAAAAATATTTTAGGGACTTAAAGTGACTAAAAATAATAGTTTAAGGACTTATTTTAATTAAAAATAGTTTAAAAGTTAAAAACAAACAAAAGACATTAGTCTAAGGGCTGATTTTCCATTTAAGCCTAAAAAAAAAGTATATAATTTTGAAAAGATATTATATTGAAAAAAAACGTGTCTCGACTTGATTAAAAAAATCTTTAAACGGAGGTTTAGTTTTGATTTTATTAAATATCACAATCCACCTCTATGGTTTATAATATTTTACATATTATAAAATAATTTTAAAATATGATATAAATTTATTATATTTTATAATAAGATTTAAATAAACATATTTTTTGTTTTTTGTTTTATTTTTTTAGAAATTACAAGTTGCTTTATCCCACACCTCCCACCAATTGTCAAAGAAATAGAATGTTCGATTTAGAACATCCAATGAAAAGAGAATCATATGAAAAGCATATAATATATATTTCTTAGTGCCACCAAATACCAAAACGACAGACTTCCACGTTCAAAGTAGGGCTCCTCCCCCACATGACTTGTCGTTTAACTCCCTCAAAAAGAGAGAAATTAAGATGATGTATTCTTCTCCCTTCTCTCAACTTTACACTCAAACTTTACTTTGAATTTCATGAATATGTATTATATAGAATATTAATGTTATTATATTCCACTACAAAATCAACTATACTTGACACAATATCGTATCAAGAGCCGTCTGTGATTAGTTTTACGAAATAATTTTTCTCTTTCGTTAACTCAACTTCATAATGATACGTGTGATTTTTGTTGATTTAAATATCAAACAATATTTATTTTAAAACACAAGATTTTAATGTTTCTCAAGCTCATGTCCGTGTTGCATGGATCAACGAGCATCCTCACAAAGCATCTCTCGGCTCGATCCATCCCCAATATATAAATAAGAAAGAGTGTATCCTCTTGAATAATTGAAAACAAAAAAGATGAAGAGAACAAAGGGTACAAACATGAAGTCGCAAAGCCATATAGTTCCATAGATATTACTTTTAGTATTAAGATAAACAAGAAAACAATTGATATTAGGAATCACATTTTTTTTTCCAATCGGGTCCGCGTCGGTTTTTTTTTAATCGGGGGTCAAACGGTTGGGTGGATTATTTGTTAAAATTTTTGGGATCGGATTGAGATGAATTTTACCCCGCCCTTATTTTATATTATTTTTATATAAAATTTTAATTTTTTATTTTTTAAAATAGGATCGCATTTAAGTAGTTTTTTTAATTAAAATTTTGAGGTCAAATTATGTTTCTATTGTGTCGGGTTAAAATCGGGTCGGCTTATGTTCTATTTAAATTGGAATCAGGTTAAAGTCGAGTTAAGATTCTTATGTTTGGAGTCGACAATGACGACCAAAAATCCTCATCCCATCCCGTTACCATCCCTAATTGATAGGCTTGTTTCCGGCTCTTTTATTGACAAAACACAACAATAATAAAGAACAAAGCAAAAAGCACAACTCTTGATCCAGCTGCAATGGCAAAAGCAGAAAGGGATATATGCATGCATATATACAAGCTTGCTTTTGGCCTCTAACATTACCAATTTGAGTTATGTATAGTTTATGTTCATTTTAATTAAGTGATCTTTTGTTATTCACATTGTATGTGACCTGTACAAAGAAGTTATATTAGATCAGTTGCTAGTTTTGTTTTTGGAGTTAAAACTATGGGTTAAATCAGTGTAAGTGAATTTTAACTAATACGTATATATTTTAAAATATTTGCTCATATAACTTAATTGGTTTTGATTAAAACCTAAAATTGGCATGATTCTCTTTTAATAAATAACTTTTTTTATTAAGTAGAGATGTTATATTTTCAAGGTAAATATTGAGATTCGAACTCATAAAAGATGGGACAACATAAACATCATTAACTACTCGATCAATTAGTGGATCTCGATAGGTACCTTTTTAGTACATATCAATATTTAATTAATTAAATTTTATAATTATGAGGAATATAACAGTTAAAAACTAAAATTGGTTCTTAAACTTTTAAATATTTCAATGTCATTTCTAAACTATTGCTTTTATTTTAAAATTTTCCATAAACTTCGAATGTTCAAATTTCATCCAGAAATTATGACTCATTTTAAATTGGTCCATAAACTTTTGAACATTTCAATTTCATCTTAAAAGTATCGCTTATGTCAAATCATGTTATTACACTATACACATAAATATTTACATGACAATTAACAAATTTTATAATAATTTTATTAATATGTGATATAATTAGTGTATAATGATAATTAGGAGGTGAAATTAGAACTTTCAAAATTTTGAGATCAATTTAAAATAATGTCATAATTTGAGGCTAAAATTTAAAAATATTCAAAAAAATTAAGAATCAATTTAGAATGAAAATTTTGTAATGCAATTAACTCATAATCACAAGATAACATGTTTTGTCAAGATACAATAGCAAGGGGGTTAATTTTGCCCCATTAAAATAAAAGTGGGTAATTAGTAATTACGAAAAGAGTACGATGAACAGTAACAATTATGATAAAAATAATTTAAAAAATTATAATGAAAATTAATTAATAATAATTTACGGTATATCTAAATCTGAATCAAAATAAATCTTTTTAGACTCAAACCAAAACATGGTATTTTCTTTCGTTCGTATTGTTAATCAACTTATTTTACTCTACAAATATAAAGAACAAAAATAATAGTAATAAAACACTCACGGTAATCAACCTCCATACAAAGGAGAATGTTGCTGGAAAAACAGTTTGGAAACCCTACTTTGCCTCAAAACCTTCATCGGACTCGTGAAATACCATCCCTTCCCTTTCGTCGACGTCGAGGATTTCGGATCTCCGGTACCAGAATGTGACGTCATCGCCACCGTTACGCTATCTTTCTTGATTTCTCTTCGATGATCTTCGCTGCCGAATCGCTTGCTCGTGTTAGTACTACTACCTTTAATCATCGACCAAAACGACGGTGTCTTGCTCTTATCATGACTCGCCGATAAATCGTTCTTCTCAGTCAAACTCTCCGGTTTGAAACGGAGGAAAGGGATCGCCACCAGGGATCTGGATCGCCGCAACGCAGGCTCGGTTTCGATGAGATTCGAGACTCGGCCGACGGTTCCGACATCACCGACGATTGAGAAGCAGGAGTACGAGGATGATGAAGAAGAAGAAGAACAGGAGGTTGCGCTGCACGCGCAAGGACGGGTGTTGGCGCAGTCGGGGCAAAGAGATGCCAGTTTATTTTGGAGACAAACCGGACAGATTCCAGTGCGACGCCGTTTCGAAGGATGCTTTGCGCATCTCCAGACCTTTTCTTCGTCAACGTAGAAAGCCATCTTGTTTTTTGCAGTACGCAGTTTGTTTGTGGTGTTCGTTTATAAAAACTGAAGCTTTCTGATAGGGGCAGTTGAATTAACCATGGTTAATTCCGTAACACATATGATTTTAACCATGGTTAGTTTCTAACTTGTTGTCAAATTCTGCCATCAGTCCTTATACTCTCCACACGTTTGAAATTTAGGGCATAATATAGAGACTAGCAATCGAATTAGAATTAACATATTTCACGGTTTTTGTTTGAATTGTGATTGAAATTTCAAAACTTGCAAAAGTACAGGACTGGAAATAATCAAGATTGAGTATGGGAACTAAATCTATAATTTAGGTATAGTAGAGGGAGTAATAGAAGAGTTTAACCTTAATATTGATTTTATGGAGTGGACGGAGTTGTAGGCGGGGAGCAATGTGATTTGTCCACACGTAGAAAACATAGTAGAGTTGAGGTGAGGCATTAAATGATCCATACAAAATTAAATGTAGGTTTGTGACACCGACACGTTTCACACCTGCTTGGTTGGCCATCTAAGTAGTTAGCCCCACTCCATCCCCCCCCCCCTCCCCCAAATGTAACTAACTAATCAACCCTTTCACAATTGTCTCAGATGCTGCAATTCTGTTCAAGGACACTGAATCACTCCCCTCTTTCCAAAATTTATGTATAATAGGATATACAATGTCACTATTTGTATAGTTTATAATATTTCATTTTCTTTTCAACGTGGAATTAAGGTTTTTTTTTATTTTTTTTAAGTGTGATATAGAAATGAAACTAAAAAAAATAGGTCTGTGCCTTCAAATTCTTTTGTTTAATACTAATTTAAGTCTTTATAAATTAAATATTAGACAAATTAAGTTAGACCTCAAATTTTAAGTTTAAATACTTATCATATCTTTATATTTCTTTTCTTTTTTAAATTCAATAATTTAACTTTCTCAATATTTAATCACGACTCTATCCCTTATAACGAATCTCTATAAAATCCATAAAAACGGTTGATATCTACCAAAGTTCTTTCAAATAAAAATATATGTCATCAAATGTAGGATGCTTAATTTTATGCAATTTAAGATGCACCTACATTTCCCGAAAGTTGAAGTGGTGATGGGAGAGGAAGATGGAACTACACAATCTAGAAAGTGTTTTTCAGTGTAAGTGAAGGCCGATGGGTTGGGTCCCCTCTCTCGGTAATGAGACAGCTGTACCGTCCGACAAAATTGTAAATTACGAAAATGAAAATTATATATTAAAATTTTTAATACATTGTGATACGCCGCTACTGATAGAAAGCATATGTATTAGCTCATAGTTGTTGGGTGTATAGTGGAAGTGGGGCTCATCTCGAATTATTAATGTCATATTTGGTGGAAGGAGAGCTAGTTTAGTTGCCAACCCAAAAGCTAAGGGGCATAGCTTTTAGGTTTTCAGTTTGACTAACCCTACCCTAATCTCTTCTCACACTTTATCCTCTTCAAAACCATACAAGTATACGCTCCCATGCATGGCATATATATTATATACGACACTTCATCAACTTCTATATATACATATAAATCGAATAAGACCTCGAATTATTTTCGTCTACTAGAATATTCATAATAATACATAATTTTTTTTTAATATCTTTTATGTTTATTTTATGATTTAATTTATGATTTAAGTATGAGGCTTATAATTGCTACTCCCAAAAATATTTGTTGGGTTTGAAGTTTGAACGGCTAAGCCATCACGTTAGCTCCCCTAATGGCTGATGCCTCCATGTTACACTGCACCAGCAAAGTACGTTGTCCCCATCATCAACCAGCTGCTATCAACCAATCCTTTAGGTACTTTTAAACAACGTCTGAGCAACAGATTCAGAAATTTAATAATGAGATCCGAAATATATTTTTTCTCAAATAAGTATTCGATTTTTTTTTTCTTTTTAAGCATCAAACAAAATGATTTTTTTAAAAAAAACAACACTAAATTAAATATTTTTTAAAAATGAAATATAAATGCTCCCACGTGCATCTCCCCGGACCCAACCAACACTTTCAAAACTGTTTTTTGGAATAATGTTGGACCCCATTCTCTTACTTTTCCACGCGTAAGAACTAAGAAATAGTTTTGTTGGATAGACCTTAATCCTTAAAAAAACATAAACCTCTCTTTCAGACCAATAAGTACCGAGATTTGAGTGCACCCTAAGAAAGAGAATCCAAGTTTATAAATAACACCATTAAAAGGAATAATTACAAACCCTAAATATGTCAATAGACAGAGACGAAGCCATTTGGCAGATGAAAGTTATTGTTGTCTCCTCTAAAATTCTTTGGTATAATAACATATTACTTTTTTTTAATTTAAATATTAATCAAATAAAATCTTTAATCCTTTTAATTATTGTACTTAAAAATATAATAAAATTTAATATTTAATTCTAACTCTGTCCTTAATCGTAAAAAAAATGTTAAGAATACAAAAAAGAAATGTGTTGTTGGGAACAAGAAGTTGAGCTCGAGGCGTGGTGTGGGCTAGATCCGGCCTCGGTATCCCTTCTTGGGCCAAGTAGATAATACTGCAAGTTACTTTTGGTAAAGGGGTGAACCCATTCATTTCCCTCGCCATTTTTACATTAGGCCCATGGTATTCTTGAAACAAGCCATTGGAATCCTATTCCATTAACAAAGCAGAAGTTTTTTTTTAAGTGTTCGTAATCGTTTAAATTTTTAATATTATATTTATTTATTTATTTTTGAAGATGTCTATATTCATTTGTTTAGTGTTCACGAGCATGTTCATTTAACGTTCATTTATATGTTCGCGAACATGGTAAAATTACACCACTAGTCCTTAAATTTCTTAGGCGTCACAATTTAAACTCTAAAGTTCACACTCTATTCAATTTAGTCACTACTGCCATTAATATTTAAAATATAAAAAAGAAAAGAAAAAGAAAACTGTGTAGACAAGCTTGTAAACAAATGGATAAACGAGCTTGTTTGTGAACATAAACGAACCGAATACACTTCTGTTTTGTGTTTGTTCATTTATTAAATAAATATAAATTTTTTTTTCATACTCATTTACTTAACTTAATAAATGAACATTATACAAGTAATTTACGAACAAATCATCGAACGCTTTATTCCTTTACTCCCCTAATAAAATTAATCAACTTTACGTTTGAAAGAACATAAAAAATATTTATTATTGAAATCATCTGCTAAAGATAATTCTTCATCCACTTGGCTAAAATATCAATCAACAGCAAGCTTTCATTTCAACTCTTTCAGTGGGAAATTTCAAACAGAACGGCAAGGTCAAAGATAGCCTCTCTATATAGACCTTCTAGTCAAAGTCAAACTCTACACTCTATGACATGGCACAATCTAATTGGTCGGAAACCAAACAACATATGGAACTTCAGATAAAAATGGACCCACAGAAAAACCAAACCCAGAGGGGTATGTCGGTCCCACATGAGAGGTTGCAAACAAAGTGCAATAATCAAGTGTGGGGCCCACATATGGGAGTGGGATCTTTAGCCAAATGCCAATGATCCCTAAGGCACGGTGTGGAAAACTACGTAGCATCACACTCAATCAAACCAATCCCCTTTTCAAGTTTTTCTTTTATTATTTTGGGTTAATATACTATTTGCCCTCCTGAATTTAGCTTTGATATGCAATTGGCCCCTAACTTTGGTTTGGTCTGCAATTTGACCCCTTACTTTTTTTAATATAAATATATCCTTAATTAAATATTTGAACTTGTATTAAATTGATATTTTAAATATAAATAATAACACTTTTATAAGATTTTAAATTTATAAAGAAAAAGCTTAATTACTATTTTAAAATTGTACAAAAAATACTTATTAGCCAAATTGCTTATCAAAACCGACCCAATTGAACCAAAAAAAAAAAAAAACAAGTCAAATTGTACAGAAAAAAAGTCGGTGGTAAAATTGCATATCGAAACCAAAATCAAGAGCCAAAAGATACAATAACCCTTTAATTTTTAACCGTTTTCGTTCGTGGGTTTGTCTGCTTAGTACAAGCATCCCCGGTAAAATTCAACCCAAATGTAAAACATTTTTTTCCTTTTCTTTTTAAAAAAGGGATAAAACAATATTTAGTCTACAAATTTGTCAATTTTATAACTTGATCAGTTGATAATTGCTTTGTCTACATTAGTATGAAATTTGACAACTTTTTTCGTTTTAGTCCTTGAACCTAAATTTTGTCATTTTGATGACATGACACCTTAAACTTTTTAAATGATGGCGAGAGATAATCTCAACATAACTGTCATTAAAATAATTAAAATTTTAAATTTAAAAGTCATATTAGAAAAAAATATATATGAAAACTTGAGATTAATGTAACTCAAAAAATCAGAAACTAAACTAGAAGTTGTCAAATTTATTGACTAAATGTTAATTTATTTTTTTAATGATAAATGGTTTTTGTAAGATAAATTAAAAGAGAAGAATTTGTAAAATCTACTAATTAACTGAATGGTCAAAGATATTCATATTATTATATCTTATATAAGCTCGAATCTTAATATTTACCTTAAAAATATAATTATCTTTACTAATAAAAGAAATCAAACATTTGCTCATAGTCATCATGAGAAAGGTTCCACTATCCTTAGTTTTTTCGCCCCTTCTTTTTCGGCTATTGCTTGTTGTTCTTTTGGATAAAATCATAAAAATATGGAGTTGGATGATAACTATAGAAACTTTTATTGTTTACAATAATTAAATGACAATAATTGATGTTTGGTTAGTCATTATTATTGAGTCAAATTTCCTATAATAATGTGTAAATATCTAGGGTTTATAATAATGAATTAAATTTTTATACTATGATTGAATATGACATTTTAAGTAGGGATAAAGTAATTTTTGGCTTTTAAATTTAGAGAATTTTCTCAATTTTGTCTTAAATTTTTTCACATCAGTTCACGAATTGAGATTTTTATTATTTTATAACGTGACACTCTAATATAGTGTCACGTGATTTAATCTTAAAGTCACACATCGTCAAAATAATTAAAAATAAGAAAAATAATTAAATTCAAGTGTTAATGTAAAAAAAATCAAAAACAAAGATTAAAAAAATTATTTAATTCATGGACTAAATAATTGTTTTATCCTTTTTAAATTTGCTCACATTCTATTTAATTTCAAGTGTGTAGCTGATAAAATCACAATGGCGGATCCATGTTAGGATCAGGGTAAGTAAATGTCAACCCTGAAATCTATTTTTTTATGTTAATTATTAATTTTATTGATTGTTTTCGCCTGAGATTTTATTTATGCCAACCCACTTACAAATTATAATTAAAAACATATTAATTTTAAAAATATTTCTAAATCTGTTACTGCATGTAGGTATACTTATTGTTTATTATTTGTATTAGCATTTCCTGTATGATATTTAATATTTTTGAATGCTTTGACATGATATTTTTTTCAATTTAAATTAAAAATCCAATTTTACATATCACTTTTTAAAGATTTTTCCTTCTGATTTTCCTTTGTGGTATTAAGAACCAATTTGAATTTGTCCATTTTTGTCTCCTTTTTTATTATCTCGATGTCTATGGTGGTCTATAAGCAATGTGTTTTCTCATGGACCCTACATGGCAACATCTCTTCTTATCTTAAACCAAAATTTAGATATTTATTTAAGGATTAACATTTATTTTGACATAAATATTATAGTGAAATTCCTCTTTTAATTTTTTATTATATTTTCATCTGTTTGATTCTCTTATTTTCATTCTGTCCATCACTTTATTTTTTGTTAATTTTAAAAAAATTGAGGTGATTTAATGAGATGATACTACTAATTGATCTAGTGGCTTAAGATGTTAATGTTGCCCTCATTTTATATGAGTTCGAATTTCGGTATAAAAATATAATACATCTCTATTTAATAAAAAAATAAAACTGTTAAACTGATCAAAAAAATAAGTATTAATGTTTAAATTTCACTATAGTACAAAAGCAAAATTCTGTATTAAGCATTTATTAAATTCATTATTATAGCCTTCTCTTATAACAAATTATTTGAGTAGGCATGTAGATGAACCGAACGAACATGAACAAGAGTCTGATCATATTCATTTGTTTAATTTTAATCAAATAAATGAACGAACACGAACAATTAAATGAACATAATTTTTTGTTTGTGTTCGTTTGTTAAGGAATGTAACTTGTTCGTGTTCGTTCATGTTTGTTCGTAAAAATGATAAACAAATGTAAACGAACACAAACAAAAGAACATAAAAGGACATATGTGAATAAATTTAAACGAACATAAACGAACGAACATATGTGAATAAATTTATTTTTTTTAAAAATATAATACTTTTTTCATGAAAAATAATAAATTTAAATGGATATATGTGAATAAATTTAAACGAACATAAATGAACGGATTACTGAACGTTTACGAACGTAAATGAATGAACGAGCCTTTTGTTTGTGTTCGTTCATTTAATTAAACAAACAAGAAATCTTGTTCATGCTTGTTCGTTTAATAAATAAACAAATATAAACGAACTTCCCGTCAAACGATTCACGAACTGTTCGCTGAACGTTTGGTTCATTTACAACCCTATATTTGAGAATAGCTAATTCAGCTATTGAGGCCTTGGTTTGAGTTTCAAAATATAAATTTGTGCATGTGTAAATTTTTGGCCCCAAATTATTTAAATTTCATCATATATACCATTAAAAAAATTCATCATATATGATCTATGTCCAGATTTATTATAATTACGATCGCATTAATTAATAATTTTGTTTGTTCATTATAATTATACCTTAAAAAATTATTTGAGAATATTTCATTTTACAATTTTTTTCTCATTGAGCATCCTATTCTTGAACAAATAATTATAAAAAATATCTCTAAGAATAAATTCTTTGCAAAAAAGGACAAAAAAACAAGGAATAAACTTATACTTGCCAAGAAATATAATACTAAAATAACTTTTATTTATTATGTAATGTGAAACTTGGGTTCTATTATTGCAATTTAAAACTAATATAAAATAACACCAAACCTAACTTAAATTTTCAATCAAGGGCTCTATATTTGATATAATTTGTTTAATTATACCTGCCCAATGTATAGTCTTTCTTTTAATTCTTATGAGTATTCCTATGTTGTGTTTGGGGTAATGAGTATTCAACACATTGAAGTGAGTTATGATTGTATCAATTGTAAATTCAATATATTTCTTTTGAACATACATGGTACAGTATATATACTACTCAGACCTCTTCCAATTCATAAATTGGAGGATATCGAGCACTTAAGCATGCTTGATGTTCTCCTGGATATTTTATCAACATTATATATACCGAACTAAACTCAATCTTTTATATTCAATCTATTTTTATTAGAATAGGTCTACAAAAGTGGCAAATTATTCTTTTCGACAATCGAGTCATTTTTTATTTTCATATAGGCCGGTTTACATTATTAGTTTTTTATGTTCAAAACTTATTGAACCTGTCCTAAATTAGATTGATCGAAATGAATTTTCGAGTCCGAATCGGAATAGATAGATGTGTTTGTATGTACAAAAGGACTAATAACAACCAATGGGTTCATTCTAAATAAATAGGATGGAAAGAAACAAATTGCTAATTTGGTACTCTAACATCGTTGGGATCACTAATGATTCATGGATTAATTGGGTCATCTATGAACCCTTTTGGCAAAGTTTGAATAAGATTCCGCCACTATACCCAATAATGATTGATGGGTTCCATTGATTATTCATGTACCTAATATCTTTATATTATATGACTTATTTTTACATTAAATGCTATTCTAGGGCAGGCAAAGGTCATGCTCATCCAAAAATTTTATTATGTAGGACACATTTTTTTTTTTGGTACCAACAAATTGGGGTAAGATGTGTATCACAAGGTTTGGTATTTGGACCCTTGCCTATGAGGAGTATTTTATTATGTTTTTTGTATTGATTTAACATGTTATTTTCATTGCCATTGAGTCACTAGTTCTATTGACAAGGTTGATATCGATTTTTAGCCTTTAGATTTAAGTTTTGTTGTGTGTAAATTTCTTTTTAAATTTATTTAGAGTTTAAGTCCTATTATAAGTATGTTCAAATATTATGAGTTTTAATCCAGTGATTCTAATTATAGTTCTTTAAATCATGTGTTTGAGTACCCATGTTTGGCATTTACCTTGCATAAATCACGTGTAAGTTGTCTTCAAATTTTATTCCGGTTTGTATCTCCCTATATATGAATCATATTTGAATATCTTTTCAGTTACTAGTTTGATTATGCTCTATAACGATTAATTTTGGTTCTAGTATAAATTAAAAATTAGATAACATATTGTCAATGAAAATGAATGGTAAAAATACTTAAAAAATCGAGTATTTATGTTCGACTCTCATCTTGAGTGAATCATGTGTGAATTGTATCCAGGTTTTATTTTGATTTAAACATCACCATACGTGAATCATCTCTGAATCCTCTCCTAATATATTTCAATTGCTAGTTTGATTATAATTAATTTTGATTTTAAAAAAGGAATGAAATGTATAATAGAAATATATAAAAATTTATATAAATACACTTTTAATATTTTTTTCATTCAATGATGTATAAAAAAACGAACTCGAATATTAATTATCTCGTAACAAAAACGTTGAAATACTTTTAAAGAAAATAAAAACAAAATTCTAACTATAAAGTAAATAAACAAAAAAATGTATGAAAGTGAAATGAAATGGAAAAGGTCAGTTCCTTCTACTCAACGCATCTCCATTTGAGCTCAAAGGGCTTCAGGCTCGGTCTCAGGTTCGGACCGAGGTTCGGTTGGTGGACTTTGTGACTGAACTGGTAGATAAGAACGACCTCTCTTCCCCCGTTTATTCCAATTCTCTCTCTCCAACGCCGCCTCTGTTTCTTTGTTATTCAAAGAGTTCACTGTTTTTTCAAAGAAATTCTCTCTTTTCAATCTGTTCAAGCTGGCGGTTGTGAATCAAGAATCCTTCATCCGTGAAATCAAGCCTAAGAACAGAAGAATCATGGTGAAAAGACTCGTTTTTTCCCGCTCATTGTTCTGATTTTGTTTAAACTCTGTTCTTGTTTTATGTTTCTTTCTCAGTTTACCGAACTGAGTAACCATTAAAAATGTGTTTTTAATCGAATGTTGGTTGATTGACAGGGTGCCGGCGGGCCTGATGAAGAAGACAACAATAGGTGGCCGCCATGGATGAAACCTTTGCTGAGAGAACAGTTCTTCGTTCAATGCAAGCTTCATCTCGATTCCCACAAGAGTGAATGCAATATGTATTGTTTAGATTGCATGAATGGCGCTCTCTGCTCTTTTTGCCTTGCTTTTCACAAGGATCATCGTTATATTCAGGTACCGTATTCATTTCATTACAAGAAGAAAAAAAATCCGGCTTTGATTTCGATTTTGTTAATGTTTTTTTGTGTCTGTGTTTTACAGATAAGGAGGTCTTCGTACCATGATGTTATAAGGGTGTCAGAGATTCAAAAGTATCTGGACATATCTGGGATTCAAACGTATGTTATCAACAGCGCTAAGGTTGTTTTCATTAACGAAAGGCCACAACCAAGGCCTGGAAAAGGCGTTATCAACACATGTGAAGTCTGCGAGCGTAGCCTCGTCGACTCGTTTCGGTTTTGCTCTCTCGGTTGCAAGGTAAAATTCCCAGATTTTCTAATGAATTTTCTTGGTGGTCAAATGGAGATGTTTGGCAGCTGAGAAAGTGTAGGATAAGTGGAAAAACGTTCTGAGTTTTGGATTTGTTTTTTGCAGTTTGTTGGCACATCAAAGAATTTCCAGAAGAAGAAGAGGCAAATGAGAATGGAATCGGACTCCGAGGATTCATTCAGCACCAGCAGCAGCCGCCATGAGAAGCTGAAGAAGAATAACAGAGAGAACAACAAAGTTCAAAGCTTTAGTCCTCCGACGCCGCCTCCGACATCGGTTAATTACCGGACTGCAAAACGGAGAAAAGGGATTCCCCACAGAGCTCCAATGGCAGGTCTAATAATAGAATATTAGTCCCCACAGATATACATACCTCTTTGTACATAGAAGCAGCAGAAAGAAAATACAAGTGGAAAATGATGCAAGGGTCGTGGAAAAATGAACCACAGATCTTTAGGACTTTAATCTTATTATCAAGATATGTTTTTCTTTTTAAGTTTAGAAGTTTTGTGTCATAAGTTTTCTTTAGAAAGAAGTAGAAGTCGTGTATTAATATGGAAAATGATATAAAAGGTTTTGCTTTGTATTTTATGTAATATTTTTTATATCTATTTTGCTATTTAAATTTAAATTTAAATTTATAATCGCATCTTCATTAAAGTACGATTGGTGTATGATTTGATTGCTGCATTTCCATTTTAAGAAAGGGTCTAGTTTGAACGGCGGTGATTAACTTTCAAAACTCCACGGCCCCATCGTCTCTGGCACGTGTGGAATTGGCTTTGTATAAAACTTTGGTGAAGTATATAAATTTATACTGAGATTAAGGATGAGCATTATCAAGTCTAATTAAAAACAAATTGAATTAGTTTGGTTGATGAGTCTAGTTTTATAAGTTAATTTGTTTTAGTCGAGTCGAGCTAATAAAATTTGAGTCGAATTGTTTGATTTTTTGATCAAATTTAATTGTAAATATTTATTATATTATATTAAGGCATAATGCTAAAAAATGTTCTTAAGTTTGACTGAATTGTCATTTTGGCCTCTATTTTTTTTTGAAGTAATTTAACCCTCAACATTTCATTTTGGGTCAAAATGACCCCTCTGCGGATGAAAACTGTTAGTCAACTAGCGATAAACAACTTGAAATGACTTGACATAATGACACAAGAAAAAAATATTTTATACAATTTTATAAAACTATTTTTTATATTGATGTGTCATTCTATAAAATTAGAATATTTGCCTATATGACACTGCTATAAAAAGAATAGGGGCCAAAATGATAATTCATTCAAACGTCATGGACATTTTTTGGTATTATGCCTTATATTAATTAGTTTTCAATTTAAATGATTTTCTATAATCATATACAATATACATATATGTTTTTTATATGCGATATACATATATCAGACGTACTTGAAAATTGTTCCACTAATTACTTTAAAATGTAGAGTTTTTTGAAGTTCCATTTTATAACTAAATTTTATTTGATATTTTTTATGTCGAATTTATAAAATTACGATTATAATCCAATCGAGTTGAGCTTTTTTACATCACGTTGATTCAAAAAAAATATTTTTTTCAAGTCAAATTTTACTTATCTTTAATTAAAAACTATATTAATCACTGAAGTTTTTTTTTGAACAATGTTATAGAATAATTATTAAATTTTTTATTCGGTTATGAGTTTATTATTAAAATTCTCAAATGTTAAAAAATAGTCAATCAATTTAACGATTTGTTACAAAATTGTTCTTCGGTTTTATTTTGTAATTGAATAAAACATTTAATAATTATTTTATAATTTTTAAAATTTTAGAGGTAAAAAAATCATTTTAATGTAGTTTAATGGTAGATTTCTAAATTTCACCCTTAAATTTTTAGGTGTCTTTTTTTTGCAATTAAATTTTTAGGTGTCTCGTTCCACACGTGTGTGCAATTCCTCGGGATCATCAAACACTTAATCAGCCGTTTGCCGACCTTGCAGGCTTGGGTTTTGCCGTTGGTTCATCGTAGTCTAATTCACTCCTCAGTCCTTGTACTTTCAAGACTTCTGAAATATCGTCAATCTATATTATTTCTAAAAATTTTAGCCTCCACTTCTTTTATTTTTTTGAACGTCCTATGTTATTCATATATTTTTCCTTTCTTTCTAGATAATATTATATTTGAGTCCCTCACATTTTTTAAAAAATAATTCACCTTATACCATTGGAACCACTTTTAAGTTCATTTCATTATCTTCTCCTAAAATCAGACTTTGTGTGCTTTGTAGTCACTTTTCTCTCTCGGTTTCTCAGGGCTTTGCCCTGACTAATCTGGACCGGTCTGCGTCACACACATGACTTTGGTGGTTAGTCTTCAAGTGACAATTTTCTGCATACATAAGGTCTCGAACTCGAGACATGCTTAAGTGATACCAAATTATTTACCACTTAGACCAAACCACGTTCTAGTATGATCATTTGAGCCCATTCTGGTATAATCATTTGAGTTTTAGTTTTTTTTTGTTTAACCATCGGTATCTGATTTATTGATTGACTAACTTAGATTAAGTTTTACAGAGGCCCAATATGGGGGCGACCCTCCCATCCAGTTTTCTCCATTCACAACGTTAGAATTCGAACCCTTAAACTTGCTTAAGGGACATAGCGCTCATCCCGTTAGACCAATTGATTGTTGGTATTTGATTTTTAGTTTTTAGTCCAGATAAGTAAATAGATCAAGAATTAAACCAAGACATGTTAAATTTTAAAAGTCCAAAGAATACAGGGGCTGGAGCATGCAATTAAACCCTTTTCTTTGGGGAGACAACGTGGGCCCCTCCTAGTTATGAGTGAATATGGACAATTGGATCCTTTAATAGGAATTAAAAGCATGGGCATGGATTTAAAGATTTATTAAAGCGTGGAGCCATCAACGGTGTTGATGGGCGCCGACCTTTTGAGCTCGGCCACCCTTTGCCTTGACATTTTTAAATAAAAACAAAATTTTAATAATTTATTGAAACAATAATTCCTTGTCAGCATTATTTGAAAAAGTGACTCTTAAATTGTATATAAAAAATGACTCTCAAATCGCCCACGTAAAAATATTCCGTGTTCTGCAAAATGCGATTGTAGACCTCGCTTTCTGCAGGACGCGAGGTCCGTCCGAGGTGAAAAAATAGTTAAGATAACCCAATTTAAAATTAGTTAAAAAGACGTCGCGTTTTGCAAAACGTAAATTCCACGAGAAATTGAAAATATCTTCTGACTTTATAATACTGAACTCACTTCCTGTAAAAAGCGAGTTCAGTGTAATCCGAGGCTGGAATACAATGGTTTATAGGCATGTTCGAGGTATTTTTCGGGTTGTTAATCAGAAAATTTTCATAATTTTTAAACTTTGAGGCTTAGTATTGGAACTTATCTTTCTGTTGAGGCTAATATTAGCACATACAAGGCATTATAAACGGGGTATAAATCGCGTTGAAAATGGTTCCAAAGCTTGGTTTTGTGCATGGATAACAAGCTAAAGTGTCTTGATAGGCATGTTCGAGGGATTTTTCCTGGAAGTTAATGGAAAAATTGTCGCAAGTTTTAATCTTTTAGAGGCTTAGTATTGAAACTTATATTTCAGTTGAGATTAACATCGACATATACGAAGCATTATAAATAGGGTAAAAATCACATTGAAAATGGTTCCAAAGCTTGGTTTTATGCATGAAGAACAAGCTAAAGTGGCTTGATAGGCATGTTCAAGGCATTTTTTCGGGAAGTTAATTGCAAAATTGTCGTAAGTTTTAATCTTAGAGGCTTAGTATTGAAACTTATCTTTTAGTTGAGACTGATATAGACACATACGAAGTATTATAAACGGGGTAAAAATCGTGTTGAAAATAGTTCCAAATATTGGTTTTGTGCATGAAGAACAAGCTAAAATGGCTTGATAGACATGATCGAGTGGTTTTTCTGGGATGGTAATCAGAAAATTGGCGTAGTTTTTAATCTTAGAGGCATAGTAATTGAGCTTATCTATCAGTTGAGACTGATATTGACACATATAACGTATTATAAACGGGGTTAAAATAGCATCGAAAATGGTTCCAAACCAATAGAAATTCAAACTTAACGAAGAGATTTTGTTAATTAGAAAAATAGTAGTACAATAAAAAAGTACAATTAATCGATACGAGGGCCTGACCGATTAAGACATTTGTTCTTGTTGTGTCCTGAATTCCTACATCTAGTGCATAGTTTGGGCTATCAAGTTTATTCTTAATGTTCGACCAAATCCTCATCACAGTAAATCCGCGTTGATCGTGGATGACCCTTTTTTCACATCGTAATGCAATATCTGGTCGTATTATAGGTTCATCACTAACTACGTTCGGATCAAATTTATTCCAATAGGAGGAAACTCGTATTGGTAAACCTTGAATATAGTTTAAAGTAAGTATACTGGATCAACCAATGTCATGTGGTGAATCCGTAAAAAAGAACAAGTAGCAATAGCGTACGCACATGGATATTTGAATGTTAGGAAGACTCCGCACTCCCAGGTTCTTGCTCATAGATCAACCACGTATACGTTGTGCTGTATGCCTTCCAACTGTCTGGCATATACGAAAACACTGAATAAATAGTGTTCGCGAGAGAAGCAGGTCACATTCATTGTATTTGAATGCTGCACAAATGTTTGAAATTTTGTGAGGAGGTCTGGGTGGACTTTGTAGCCACCTACCATACAGTCAACTGCTTGCTTTCCCAAGGTTGTAAAAATGGTATCCAACCAATAATATGTCGCTTTGACAACGAAAGTGATAGACAATTGTCGTACTCCCTTCAGTGATGAATTGATCGCCTCAGTCAAGTTTGTTGTTATGTGACCATATCGTATATACCACCATCAAATGATCGAAGCCATTTCTCTCTTAGGATTTTAGTAAGGTAGTTGTAGCCTAGTAAATTCCTGGCTCTTAGTCGTTCAAGTAGCTCATCAACCTCATATACGAAATGCGTGTTGCCTATCTAACAAAAATAAAATAGTTAATGATAAATAATAAATGCAAAGATATCTTATACCCAAAAGAGTGAAAGACGTACCCATTCGAAGTACCATTAGACGTTCATCTTCACTTTTGTACCTTTGCAAATAATTTGCAGTAATGCGGCATAAATAGTACCAGTGGTAAATATAAGGAGATAGCCAAGACCGACCCAAATGCTCGATTGCGTATTTAATCGTTGTGCCTCTGTCAGAAATAACACATATCACATCATCTCTATCACGCATAACATAAGATAGAACATGTCTTCATAAGTTCTTAAGAAAGAATTTCCAAGAGTCGATATCTTTCTTTTTGACTATTGCGAATGCGATGAGAACAGTTTTTCTATTGTCGTCTTGTGCAATTTCCAATAATAAAATTTGTGTGTATCTATCGTACAACCAAGTATCGTCGATATAAACCATCGGCTTGCGGTGACAGAATGTATTGACGTACTGTAAAAATGTACAAAATAGACAGTGGAATTGGCACACACCTTGTACGATATGATCATTTTTGTATGTCAGTACAGTTTCCAGTTTCCCAACCATTCCCGATATGTGTTTTTGCATCATTTTTAGCCATGGCCGCAAATCTTTGTACGATTCCTCTCATTGGCTATACAAATACCACCTTGCACACTATGCTTTATAATAGTCAACTGTGTAGCCGTATTAAGATATAATTGAAGCTATACAAGTTCCAACTATTATACGAGGATTTACTTTGACTAGTAGAATGAAGGCATCACAAAGCACGTGGACATCCAAGTTACGATAATCCTGACTGAGGCTGCTGACGATGCATGTATGAGGCCTCACATATTTTGTGATATTTCATAGCAAGTTCAGCTTCTTCAAGCATGATACACAAACCCTCTAATTACATCTCTGGTTCTTGTGTGCATATTCATCAATGTAGAAATCTGATTTGTTTTTTTCAAAGTCGACGTAACTGAGTGGCGTATATTGTAGTTCTTAATGGCAGCCACGGTGAGTTCTTTTATCATAAAGGTCATTCTAATATAGAGTTCACAATTGCCACGTTGGTTGTATTGTTCAATCTGTGGGAATTACAAAAATTATAGATCGTTAAATACTTCCATATCAATCATTGTGAAGTAGGATGATGACTAGTAATAAGAAATCGAAGTGGCAGTATGTGGAACGTTGATAGGTGTTGCGTGCTCTTCGTTTCTTTAGACACCATCCTCTGGTTTTTCTGGCATGTCAAGGTCTTTTAGTTCTTCATAGAAGGAGCCTTGCTCATTACTATTAGGGCCGGTCTCCCTTACCGGTTATTCGTTAGAATTATCCCCCTCAAATCAAAATAGTTTTGGGTCATCAAATGCTACAGTAATAAGTGTAACAATTGTTCGTCGATTACGAGATCCCTCATGAACTGTATTATCAAGATCAAGGTCGACAACACCAGCACAAGAATGTTTTCGTATAGATGGTGAAACACACTCTATACTAGGGATATATGTTGAATATCATCTAGATAAGAAATTATCGAACGGGTTAAACGTTTCATGGTTTGGCAACCTTATGTAGTTTTCAGATGATGCGCCCATACTGTATGGATTATACGTTGAATGTTGGGTTGGTGGCAGGTTCAGGTTGAAGTCGAAACTAGCTACACAATAATGTATTGGCATCGAAGAAGATGATTCACCCAAGTCGTTGCATGTACTGTGTGTACTTAATAAGTTGAAATTATTTCGTAAACTAACTGTCAAACTCTGAACATTAGGATCGAAGTCAAAATTTGCCCATCTCCAATTTGGGACTCTGGTAGCATCATCATCATCAGAAAACATTGCATACAGCTCAAGGGGCCCTCATAATGAATATTACAAGTGGGATTCCACCATCAATACCACATCACCGTTATCCGCAACATGGTATATTAGTAGGTTAATGGTACTAACAACGTCAATAGTCGATACTTCAACGATTCTAATTTTTTTTTCGAGAGCACGTGGAACATTGTTCTTCACTTTCTTTATCAAAGCATTATACATTAATTTCCTCGGCAACATTATCATAATAGTATTTGAGGGCTGAAAGACGATGCCAGAAGATGCATCAGCGATCATCTGGCTATCATAGTATACCAAAGCAGTAACAGTTCCTTGTCTAGACATATTTTGAAAATATCTACGATCATCCAGATAGAAGAACAAACATTGGCGATATTGTAATGACTTCAAACTATATAAGAATCAAGAAGTTTCGTATAAACTTATAATTAAAACACTTATCTAAAAGTTACGTCTGACAAATTAACTTTTCTTGTCCTTGGCCTCTATGAACTACTACAATTGATATGGTTTGTTTGCCTTCATTTCTGTCTGATATAAGGGGCATAATAACAATACCATATATTTGAGTCCTCTAAAACCAGGTGAATCTTTTATTTTGTGGACTTGTCAGACACGTTTTGTCAAATTTTTGACATGGCAGGGACCTCGCGTTCTGCAGAACGCAAGTTCTGTAGAAATTTTTGATGTGACAGCACCAGCGTATGCCATAGATGTGATATGTCAATAGACCTCGCTCGCGAGGTCTATAAATTTTTTTAGAAATCAAACCATAAATTCCACCGTCTATAAAAATGTCCATCCATCAGGGTTGTACATTCAAGGAAAAGTTAAATAAAAAATGGTCTTTACCAAAATATAGTGAGATTTTCAGCACCTGTGTTCTATTTCGGAACTTATTTCTACACTTCCTTCAACAATAAGGTCAAGAAAGATGAGTTATATGATTTGATTTCAACATAACTTAGAAAATCTACAACACGACAAATATCTTATTTGCGGGCTAAAATACATGTTGATGAGCCTGACCCTGAAGTGCATTACATGTCGACCTTATCAAATACAAGCGACATTCGCAAGATATTTAAGAGTTACACTCGTGTCGGGGTACGGACATCGAGTTGACTATAAAATTTGATGAAGAAGTATCTTTATCAAGACACGCAGCAGCAACTCTGTTGTTAGAAGAAGAGGTAATTTTGTTAGGTAATTACAGTAAACGACAGAAGCAAGAGCAAAAATTGAGGAATTGAACTTAACATCAGACATATCTACAGACTAAAACAACACGAAAACTGACTTATCTTCTATTCATTTCAACTAAGCGTAATTTCGCGTATCTTTTTTTCATTAAGTTTAAAAATTAGTATTAAAATAAATGAATGTGTTGTTGAATACAAATCTATAAAATATTATGGGTCAAAGTATTTATGCATCGAACCAAACAAACAGTTATCATATTTTTTTCATTAATTTAAATTTTTTTAAACATTACATAGTTATGATTAATACATAAACACCTAATGACGCCCATGTCTACTCGTACCGCACTATGTTGGAGGACGAGCCCGACGCAGATTCTTTCGAACAACTCTACCTTTCTCATTCTCATCATCACTATCTACATCTAGAGTACCACTTCTGGTACCGGGACCAGTGTAGAATAGGCTCTACAACGACATCTGGTCAATAATACTAGATTTGAAGTCTGTTGCCAATGGTGGAAATTGATATACTGGAGGAATAGATGTAGAAGGAAATGAAAGATAATATACTGGTACAGGTACATGAAGAGTCGTAAAGGGACAAAACGCGTTCGTGAAAAAACCTTCTGACAAAATCCCCATTTGTTGAAATGATGGACTACCCATAGGTGAAATGATGAATGAGTCGAGTAGGTGAATGTAGGTGTTGGCAATGGTGTTTCAGGTACTACTGCTGATTGTGCATGTGCATGTGCATGTGCTGTTCACGATGACGATGCCTATAAAGCGTGTGTTATTCTTCTCTGGCTTTGTTCCCTAATTCTGCCACCACGTTGCATCGACAGATATTACATCGACGGGCGATTTGGGGGAGGCACATCTATTTCTCGTTCTCACTCATCTAGGGTGAGTATATTTGGCTTCTCATTTTCTTTGTAACACTGTATGTAATTATATGTAACACTTTGGTCGATGATGGGTTCACAAATGGGCTGCCTACCAACTCTGTCCCTTCACTGCCTCATCCACACCACATGATGTTTCCCTAATCAATATTCGTCTTCCCTTATCGCGTTAAGTGATGCAATTCGTCCAAATTTATCGGTGCTAGCAGAATCCCTTTGGACACAGTGGAATTGCCGCAGTACGTGATCGGCTGGATGCTACTCTACTATTTCATAATGTATCAGCGACAAAGTCAACATTCAAATGTTCAAACTCTGCCATATTTCGTCTAGAATACAATCTCTAATATCAGGATCATCGTACGACATCAACTGAAACTACACAAAAATTTTTGTCAACTAAATTAGATAAACTTCATTCATAAACTAAACGATTTTTAAATTAAATTAATAAAATCGATTAAAAATATTACCTCATCTTCTCGCTTATTGATCAATAGTCTAAAATCTCGCTGAGTTGTTGGTTGTCCCACGTGAGACAATGGATGACTCCACATATCATTCATACAACATAATACTAGTATTGTCATATTATAAAAAAACGTATAATATAAACTTAGTTTATTTTTTATTACCTCAGAAGTAGTAGAAATTAAAATAGGGTCGGACCCAGTTGTTTAAGACTCAGCGTAAAAATGACATTCGAAACCAAGCCCAGGACTGCAGCAATAGGAGACACTCTCCGGTGGCATGTTTCTTCGAATTGACATTTTTACAAAGCTCCATAAACATATATGTCAAGACTACCAATCCCCAACTTTTTTTCTGGATTCTTCAAAATTGCGTAGATGAAGCAACCACATTAAATGCACTTTGTTCCAGGGTCTGTCTAGCATCAAGATCCCCCAATAACTCGTAAAATATGGGCACGAGCAAATAACTGCAAAAATAATAATTACCGATAAAAAATTACAATAAAATAAATTATCATAAATAATAAAAATTATATTAACCATATTTATTTCTTCATTAGTATACGGGGTAGATTTGAAAAATTTTGGTACAAAAAGGTTATAAAAATTTTACCACCATCGAACTTCTCTGGAGCAGGACCGAGCAATTCACAACATAAGAGGTACCACTCATTTTTGGCAACACCGATTATAACCTCTCCGTCAACAAGCAGACCAAGATGCAATGCAACATCTTGCAGGGTAATAGTAGCCTCACCACACGAAATGTGAAATGTGTGTGTCCCCGACCTCCACATTTCTAGCAACGCATTTATCAATGGAGGATACAACTTGGTACCACCAATTATACTGCAAACATGGACAAAATCGACTTCTTTCAAATACAGAACAATATCCAAATGAGGTGGTTTTGTGATACGGTTGAGGTAACAAGTCAACGCATATTCATACCCCTTAAAATTAAAAATTAAAATAAATAAATAAAAATTAATTACTCAATAAAAATGATTTTACCGCCGGATTTATCCGCCAAAAGTCGAATACATGTTTTTGATCCAATCTCAATAACCCCACCATAATGTCGAATATTCGCACTCTTAAAAAATAATATCAAATACTGCCTATCTAGTAGATAAAGAATAAGCAAAAGCAAGTTGATATGTGAGAAAAAACGAAAAGAATGAGCCCCTATTTATAAGAGTCCTTGCACCCTTTCCAAAGCGAGTTTTCAGTGGACTTCGCTACTTGCAGAACGCGAGGTTCATTGAAAAGACGCGGCCATTCAATTCGAATAAATGATAAACTGTCAGAACAGAACTTGCTTTTTCCAAGATTTTTAATTAAATATTTTATATATTTAAATTTTAGATAAGTTTATATATAAGTTTATATAAGTTTTGCAGAACGCGAGGTCTTTATCCCAAATTTTATATTGAGTTATCTGAAAAGTCATTCCACGTCGGACAAACCTCGTGTCCTGCAGAAAGCGAGATCCATAATCGCGTTTTTTAGAACGCGAGGTATTCCTACGCGAGCGATTTGGAGTCATTTTTCTAAATAAATACTAGGAGGGGATCATTTTTCCAATAAATTATTTAAAAAGGGTTTTTCATTTAAAAATGCCATTTGCCATTCATTATTTAATGTCTTCAATTATTCGAATATTTATCACAAAAATAATAAAAAATATAAATAAATTAATATTTATATTAATTACAGTAAAGTACACCAATGGTCACTAAATTATTCAAAGAAATATAAAATGGTCATCAAACTTTTAAAAGTTACATAACGAGCATTAAACTTTAGTTTTTGTTACAAAATGGTCACTAATCCATTAACTGTCATGGATGATGTGATAGCTACATAAATTTGTATAATATCTCATTTAACCCTTTATATTTACACATTTATTTAATTTAGTCCTAATTCAAAAAAAATCATTAATTTTAGCCCTTCTTAGTTATAAATTATTTCAATTTGGTTATATTTGTAATTAGAAATAATTTAATAATATTTCCTCCAATCATATGGTGACACAAGTAAATATGAACCTAATTAAAAATATGACCAAATTAAAAGGACGTCTAAATAATGAGGGCTAAATTTAATGAAATTTTCCAAACTATAACTAAATTGATTGAATGTATAAATATGGATGGTTAAATGTGCTATTATACAAATTTCTATAACTGTGACATCACCCATTTGACAACGATTAATGGCTTAATGACCGTTTTGTATTTTTTGGAATAGTCCAGTGGTCATTTGTGTACTTTACCCTATTAACTATCAGTTGATTTAATAAAATGAGACGTTAAACCATTTAAATAATATTAATATTATGAAATTTGATATTGTAAATGAAATAAATTAAATTAGAAAAAAAAGTTATCATTCAACGCAGTGACCATAGAAAAATTAGTGCACAAACATGTCTAATTTCACTTTAAAAAACTAAAATCCAATTATCTATTTCTAAAGCCCCAATTAAATCACTAAATGTTAAATTAAACTGGTTTGTGAAAAATAATACATAAAATATTATTTTTAAAAAAAATACTTAATAATTAATTTTTTATGATATTTTATTTAAATTAATTAACCAATAAATAATATACCACTTGCTATAAAAAAAAATGTGGTGATCTTCTCGGGGACATAAGCAAGCACCAGCTCCAACTATGTTTCTGGGTTTTGTTTATATTTTTTTAATTCTTTCGGAAAGCTTACGCTGGACGATCAAATAGTATCTCGACACGGTGAAAGCATTAAGGAATTAGATGAGCCGTCCACGTGTCAAAACGGATTTTTTTATTCGATATCAAAAAGCAATGCTCACCTGTTAATAATTTGCTTTTTATACTATTATCGGGCTTCACTTTTATTATTATTTATAAAAATTATTATATTGCTATTATTTGAGATAGTATATTCACGTGAACAATATTTATTTTCGTAATAAAAATATAATTTGTATGAATAATATCATGCATGCAATATGATAAAAATAGAAATGCAATATGTCCCGTACTAAATTAAATAAAATAATTTGAAGTGCGATTCAAAAAAATTTAAAATATATAGATATACATGTAATATACACAAAATAAAAATAAAATATATAAAATATGATAATTTAAATTGTGATTTATAAAACCTGTCAATAAATAAATACAAATGCAATATTTAATTAAAGCTAAAAAAGATATGATGCATGTAATTTTAAAAAAAAAATTTAAGTGAATAAATGAATATAGACGGAACGGTAAAATATTTGTATATAAAATATACTTTTCATTTCATGTATTTGAATTCTACTAATGGTTTTTATTTATTTTAAATATATATTTATAAAAGTATAAAAGACCATGACACTCATTCAATAATGTTTTATTATATTATAGTTGAAAAATTCATTATATTGTAAAGTAAGGACGTGTTAATTATTTGTAATTAAATTAATATCGAATTAATTTATAACATTATAATTAAAGATTTAATAAATACTATATGTTATTATTATTATTATTTGCTTTTCTTTGGGACCATTTATTTTGCCTTTTGAGAATGATTTGGGAATCTAGATGGAACTTTTCATAAATGGAAAGAAAATGTGAATAAAATGTCTTTATGAAAAATTGATTAAATTGAGGACTTTTGTGACTTTTTTGGGACAAATTTGTGACCTTTTCCATTAACAAATAGTATTTTTATCTGTTTTTATTATGTTAGAATCTAATTTTTTATTTTATAATGCAGTATGTTTTCTCACTACATCTAACATTATTGATATTTTTATATGTATATGTTAAGTACTTTTTATGTAATATTACAATTACATTATATTGTACTTAAAAAGAAAACAAATGAATAATAGATGGAATGGCAGAGATCTTATTATTTCGTGAATAGAAATTCTCTGCATTTTTTGTGTTTCTATTTATATCTTGTACTAAAATTTGAGTTAAAGTTAAGTGTTAAGATTTAAGGCTTAGGATTGATGATTAAAGTTTAGGGTTAGGGTTTAAGAAATTAGGGGTATGGTGTATTTTTAAGATTTAGGGTTTATGGTTTAAGATTTAGAAATTAGAGTTACAATTTAAAATTTAATTCTTTAGTGTTGGGGCATAGAAAGAGACACCGAAAAAAGACAGAATTTTTGTCCTTATTTAATTGACATCAATTTCAAATTTTACTTTTTATTTTTTTTATGAATAAGGAATTATCACCATGTGCCTCGTTAAAAACATTTTTAAACTTAAATGGAAGAAAAGAGTACACATGGTAATAATTAATTATAAAGTCTTAAACATATCCGAACCAGAAACACATCTAATATGCCATAAACACAAACCACAAGCAACCATAACCAAAACAAAACAAACTCCAGTAAACTACGTAGTATTCCCAGCAATAGAGCAATCGGCATCTAGAAGTGGAAGTAAATCAGTCGATGTTGTGTCAATCAAATGAATCTCAAAATCTGAAGCCATTGCAGCACGAGCGATTGCATCGGCAACCTTGTTGCTGGACCTGCCAATATGCTGGAAGCGTAGAGTCCAGTGCCGGCGGGTAAGCTCCTCGATATGTTGCACCATGCTCATCAATCCATTAGAAGTTGTCCTATTATTAAGGATTTGATAGCGTCCAAACAATCTGATTCCACAACGAGAGAGCGAATGCCAAAATCCCAAGCACACACTAATCCCACATAGATACCCCATAGCTCCGCCTCAAGAACGGAACAAACACCAATAAATTTTGAGAATACCAGGATCCAAAGGCCCTGACTATTACGGATAACTCCACCAGAAGACGTACTATCATCAGTCACCCTCCTTGTACCATCCACATTAACTTTATGCCAGCCCAACATAGGCATAGACCAAAAGTTCGGACCCATCACCACTGTCCGCGCATGCTGCGCTAAAGGAATCGAGTCAGCCCCATTCAATGTTATTAGCTTCAGCCGTTTACTACGCTCAAGAATAGGACTCGTGTCTTCCAGTGGCGAATTAAAGGCAATCGCATTACGTTGCAGCCACAAAATTCACAAGATTGCCCCGAAAAAGAGATCTCAATCACTCTTATCCATCGCAAATGGAGACGGTGTTGCCAAATTCAACTTTAATCACTCCATGAAATTCAACGAAAAAAACTCAGCCAATTTGTCAGGCTTTACTAGACCAACCCAGATCGTAAAAGCTGTAGGACATTGACGCAAGACGTGGTTGACGTCTTCGACACCATCATGGCATACATGGCAGCTACTATCTGTTGCAAAATGTCGCCGCACACGCTCCTCATTAGTTATCAACTTATTACTACCAATCACATGAAAATTTTAATCCGTTGTACCCCTGTATTTATGTACCAACTTCCACACATCATTGTGCACCGATCGAGTTGCCTCACACTTTGCCTCATATGCAGATTTGACCGTAAAGCCCAGTCACCACTAGAATCCACCATCGCAGCAATAGATACATCCTCAAGTGCGGATGTCTGACTCGATGGCACGAAAGTATGAAGTGGTCCAATGTCTCCAAGCCACGAATCGTTCCAAAACTTAATGGTCTTCCCATCGCCAACTGACCATACAATGCTATTCCAAACATCATTCTATACCACACTCAACCCTTTCCAAAGACGTGGAACATTCTTGTCGCGCAAAGTTTCCGGAACCCTCTCATGACATCTATACTTAGCGTGAAGAAATTTCACCCATAAAGCATCATGTTGCGCAATCAAATTAAAAGCCAATTTCATAATAAAAGCTTCATTCATAACATCAAGCTTTCGAAAACCAAGTGTAATAACCCGTTTTACCCAAGCCAAACCCGGTTCAAACTAAACCGGCCCGGTTTAAGGCTAACCCGACCCGAACCGAAAAAAACAAAACCCTAAAACTAAAATAACCCTAACCATAGTGACTATCACCGCCAGCGCCTCCGCCGCCGTTCTTGTCGCCGCCTCTGCTCACCCGCCGTTGCCACCTCCAGTCATCTAAACCCCAAAATAAACCCCAAATCTATTCGAAATCCAGAAAAAAGTAATAATAAATCACCATATCCTAAACAACCACCCACTGTCATCCACCATACCCTCACCCATGCCTCTGCCACCACCATACTGATCGACCATACCCCTATTTCATACCCATACCTACAAAATTCGGCTTCATCCACACGGCAGATCGGTAGACAATTAAAATAGAGGGAGAGAGCATAGAATTAAAAGGGGGGGCAAACGGCAGAAAAAAATTAGATGCTTTTCAACTCGAAAATAGAGAAAAAAAGAGGGGAAAATCTGAAGAAAAAGGGAAATTTTGTAAAAGAGGGAAGAAATATTTCGAAATCAATACAAAAAGTCTAAGGTATTTTCCCGTTTTTTTGCATGTTTGTTTTGTTCGAATCAAAAACAAAAAAAAAATAGAATCAAAAAAGGGGTTCTTTGTTCATGAAATCAAACTTTTGTTTTTATAAAAAAAATCAAAAGATTTTCTAATCCCATTTTATAACAAGAAAGAAAGGATTTTTGTGGTTTACCTTCATTTTAAAGCTTGAATTGAATCCTCACGCCTCCACCGTGGTCGTGATGCCTTCGCCGTAAAGCTTCTTCGCCGGCGAACGGCGCACATGAGGAAGAGTGGCCGCCGCTGTTGTTGGCTGAGAGAAAGAAATATGGGGGAAGTTTAGTTTAGGGTTTTATTTTTATTTATTTAAACTGTTAAAAAAAGAAAGGATAATAACCCTTGCTTTGAACCAGCAGTTAAAACGACGCCGTTTTACGACCCGATCCACGCAGTGACCCGGTAACCCGGGGAGGATCAGCGTTTTCTTAAAATGGGTTAATTGCACGAGTGGTCCCCAAACTCTTTTCCCTCTTTCACTTATGGTAACGGGATAATTATATTTTTGATCCTTCAGTTTTCACGCGTGTCTAATATCGTCATTGTTTTGGCTTTTAATTTCTGTTTTATTTCAATTTGGTCACCTGTTTATTTAATTTTCAGCCCCTTATTTGTTGTCATTTATAGTTATGCCCATTCATGTTGCATTTGTTTTATTTCAGTCCTTATTGTCTTTGTTTATGCCATGTAAATTATTAATCCATGCATTTTAGTCCTCTTTATGTCATTACCATGCAATTAAATACTAGTACATTTTAATTATTAGCATTTATTTACATCATGCTTTGTATATATCTTAATTCACGCACTATTATTATTATTATCACCATTATTATTATTATTATTATTATTGTTATTGTTATTATTATTATTATATTTTATGTGTTAGATTAATACTTTTATTTATGTTATATTAGTATTTTATTATGTTAGTATTTATTTATATTTTTATTGCAATGTATTTATTTATATTTGTCATGTTTTTTAAGTTTGCATAACGGACATATATTTTGTCAATGCGATGCTCTTTTATTCGAGCGTAAACGGGGCCAGTATCAGGCGTAGTGATAGTGGTTGGGCGTTTACTCTCGAATAATGGGGCCTTTAAAATCTACTCGCATTTATAACCAAATTTTAATCTAAACGTCACTTTAATCCGGAAAGTTTAATATTAATAAAGTGGTAATTATTAAAGTACCAATTTTGGGCGGTGTGGGGGTGCTAATCCTTCCCCATCAGTAACCGACTCCCGAACCCATCCATTTTAAATCTCTGGTTTTTTACGGTGTCTGACCTACCTAAGTGGCCGGTGGCGACTCCATTTTTAAATAAAACACGGGTTTATAAAAATCCCGCGGAAGAAAATATTTTCAAACAAAAAATAAAAACATCATTTTTTAGCGAGAAAAGACATCGCTACAGATGGCGACTCCGCTGGGGAATTTTTGTTTTTTAAAAACAAATGAGAGTCGAGCTTTTTTCAAATAATTACCGCATTATTAATATCGAAAATTTCGGATTAAAGTGACTATTAAAGTAACATTCGGTTATAACTGCGCGTTTATTTTAACGCATTTAAAATATGGCATATAAACCCGTTTTTAAGTGGGGGAAAATGCTAATGCTTTCGTGGAGATATCGTTCTCCCGTATGGGCCTAGCAAGTACCTTCGGGGCTCGAGTACCTTATACTTTCGTGAGGATATCGTTCATTCGTATGGGTATAAGCGAATGGGTCCCCCTGAATTGAACCTGGTTGAAAGGAGCCTATAATGGGTGATGACCGGGGGCCTTGCTACTCTTAGTAGAGGACAGCAAGGACAATTCGGGTACCTCTTAGCACCAAAACTGCATATAGTGAGCCGTAGGAGCCAACCCTTTAAAGCTATGTGAAACTCTGCCCTATTAGTGGTCACCCTATTTAGGCTCTGGTGCCTTATTTCTGGTTTATGTACATTTTTATTACTCTATTTTTATTATATCTATCATTTGTTTTATTTAAACATTTTATTTGGTACCAACTCGTTTCATTTTATTCTCATCGCATTGATTTCACTTGCATCATTGCATAACATCATTACAATCTTGATTTTGCATTGCATCAATTTAGGACACATTTTGCATGCATATACATTAATTTTCAAAATAAGAAAACTAACTCTAGGGATGCCCTATGACAGTGATACTGGATAAAGCAGAAGATCAGTCAGCTCAGCATCCATACGGGACCCGGTACAAAACAAAGATGGTGAACGATGAAAGATTGAAGAAAATCGAGCAAGACCAAAAAAAATTGCAAGCGAACATAGCCAAACAAGTTGAGGAACAGTTGGCGAAAGTCCAACAGGATATGAGGGAACAACTTGCAAAGTCACAACAAGACATGCTGGGCCAAATGGCACAAATGTTGGGATTGAAGCTTCCCGACCCTGGAGAGGCCTCTGTTGTAAATCCCACTGCAAATCCTAGACCCACTGCCGGGGACGAGGATCTTATGTATCCTCCGGGGTTCACGCCCGTTCAAACCAAGAGACAGCCAGAAACTCAACCCCATATGATCATTTCACGGGGAAAGTCTCATCTACACCAGGCCGGTACTTCGATCCCTATAAATCATCCATCTGCATCAGAAGTTAAGACCGGGGGCAATCAAGCTGAAAATTTTATTTCAGAAATGGATCATCTGTTTGAGATCGATAAACCGAAGGTAGAAGCTTCAAAGGAAATCGAAGATCGATGTAAGAGACTCGAAGAGAAGCTAGAGGTTATGAGAGTAGAAGATACCTTCAGTGGATTCGATGCCAATGAACTCAGTCTTGTCCCAGATTTGGTTTTACCTCCTAAATTCAAGGTCCCAGAGTTTGAGAAGTATGACGGAACAAGCTGTCCTCGCGCTCACCTCACTATGTTCTGTCGGAAGATGACAGGATACGGCCGAGATGACAAGCTACTAATTCACTGCTTTCAAGACAGTCTATCGGGATCTGCTGCCCGATGGTATAATCAATTGAGCCGACATCATATCAAATCCTGGAGAGACTTGGCAAAAGCTTTTCTGGAGCAATACCGACACGTCAATGACATGATGCCAGACCGGTGGACGTTACAACAGATGAAACAAAAACATAATGAAAGCTTCAGGCAGTACGCTCAGCGCTGGAGGGATATAGCAGTTCAGGTCCAACCCTCGCTCAGTGAGAGAGAGACCGTGGTCACATTTGTACAAACTTTGGAGGGTCCGATCTTGGGTCGCTTGATAGGCAACGCGACTACCAATTTTACCGACCTCGTGTTATCCGGTGAGCTCATTGAGAATGCTTTCAAGACTGGCAAATTTGATGATGGAGGTTCATCCCATAAGAAGCCTTACCATGGAAGGAAAGACCAGGAAATGAACTCTTCAGGAGTTTACAATGCCAATTATTCCAAGCCCAGGACAATTGTGCAATCTAAGGTTGTGCCAAGTGCACACGTTGCCTCAAGCCAAGGTTCTGGTCAGAGGAAGAACATTGAGAAGATAGAATTCACTCCCCTGCCGATGTCGTATGGAGATCTGTACAAGGAACTGCTAAAAGCCCATATAGTGGTACCTTTCCACCAGACTCTGACACAACCCCATTCCCTAAGTGGTATAATCCTAACGCGAGTTGCGAATATCACGCTGGACAGGTGGGCCACACGATTGAAAATTGTTGGGGCTTCAAGAGGCTGGTAGAAAAGTACCTCAAGCTCGGTGTCATAAGTATTGAAAACCCTATAAGTTCAGCCACAAGTGGGAACCCTTCTCCAAAGCATGAAGATGCCAACTGAGGGTATTGAAGGTTTTTGAACTGGACCATGTTAAGTATTGCACTGTCCTGACCATGGCAGGTCCCCTTGTAGTTTTTATCACTTTCAGAGTAATACTTTTTGTAAACCAACCTCACCGACTTAAGTACAATAGTGGTGATAGTATTTTGTAAGGGATCAAAACTACAAGTAGCAATGTAAACATCTTTTGTTCATATCTGAATCCTGAATATCCAAAATACATCACCTTAAAGTTTCAAATTTACTACGAGAACAGTGTCAGATGATGTCATGTAATGAATGAACTTTCGGGGCATCCACTCAAATAAAAGCTGATCGAATCCAGGGCAAAGTTGGGGCACTACCGCATTAAAAACCAAGATCCCGACATGACCAATCGAGAGTCAGGGGCATCCCTTTGAAGACCAAAAATCAAATTATGTCGCATTCATACATTTAGCTGCATTCATCTTGCATTGAACCATCATTGCATACGTCATACATCTATGTTCAATGCATACACTAAAGTCACCTTGCATTTAGGATAGACACATGCATTTAGGCATAAAATTCATGCATTTTTGCTTACAAAAAGGTTCAAAAAGAGACCGAACATCCTCAGCCATGGGGGCAACAACACAACTGCAAACCTCTAGCCATGAAAAAGGCCAAACACAAAGAGGATGTTGAAGCATCAATAAAAGATCTGAACCTTTCCCCAAGCAGATCAAATTTCTATTCAGGTCTTGTTTCTCCGCTGACGGTGCAACCAGACCTAATTTTCCTCAAGTTTTACTTCTTTGTATAGTTCAAGAAAAAAATTATCAAAAAAAGAAGAAAAAGAAAAATAAAAAAGAGAATTGAAATTAAAAAAAATCAAGAATCAAGAATCAAAAATCAAAAAATCAAAAATCGAAAAAAAATCAAAAATGAGGAAAATCAAAAGAAAATTTATCAACTTTCATTATCCAATCCAGTCCTCCGCTGATGGAGTGGCCGGGTCCAAGCTCTCGTCGTCCTCAAATCTTGCTCTCCGCTGATGGTGTAGCCGGTTCTTGGTCGTCATTATCCAATCCAGTCCTCCGCTGATGGAGTGGCCGGGTCCAAGCTTCTGTCATCCTCAAATCTTGCTCTCCGCTGATGGTGTAGCCGATTATTGGTCGTCATTATCCAATCCAGTCCTCCGCTGATGGAGTGGCTGGGTCCAAGCTCCCGTCGTCCTCAAATCTTGCTCTCCGCTGATGGTGTAGCCGATTTCAGGTCGTCATTATCCGAATCAGTCCTCCGCTGATGGAGTTGCTAGGTCCAAGCTGTAGTCATCCACTGATCCTATTCTCCGCTGATGGTGTAGCCGGTTTCAGGTAGTCATTATCTGAACCAGTCCTCCGATGATGGAGTGGCTAGGTCCAAGCTGCAGTCATCCTCTAATCTCGCTCTTCGCTGATGGTGTAGCCGATTATTGGTCGTCATTATCCGGTCCAGTCATCCGCTGATGGAGTGGCTAGGTCCCAGTTGCTGCTATCCTACTTATCCGCTGATGGTGTAGTAGGGCTCCAGATAATGTTCTGCTTCTCCGTTGATAGACCCAACTCTACTGATTTTCAGGTCCCTTTTATTAATGAGAAAGAAAAAGAAAAGAAAAAAGAAAAAAGAAGAAAAAAGAAAAAAGCAAAAAAAAGAGAGGAAAAAGAGATGAAAAAAAGAAAAAAAGAGAAAAAAAAGAAATTCAGAAAAAAGAGAAAGAAAAATGAAAAGAAAAGAAAAATGAAAAATTCAAAAAATATATCGCCCGATCTAGCCCTCCGCTGATGGAGTGGCTAGGTCCAAGTTGCAGTCGTCCTCTGATCCTGCTCTCCGCTGATGGTGTAGCCGGTCCTAGGTTGCCATTATCCGATCCAGCCCTCCGCTGATGGGGTGGTTGAATCCATGTTACCAACGTTATCTGATCTTACTTCTCCGTTGATGGAGTAGTGGGGTCCAACATCTATCTTTCGACTCGGTCTCCTCGTCAGTGTTGTAGCCAAGTCATTTTTACTCTCGATAAAAAAAGAAAAAAATGAAAAAAGATAAACAAAAACAAAAACAAAAACAAAAACAAAAAGAAAAGAAAAAGAAAGAAAAAATCTAATCAAAATGAGCTTTCAATCATTTAATCCTTCTTCTTCGTCAGAGTTGTAGCTGGATCAGACATCAGAACTTCCGTCCATCGATCCTGTCTCCTCGTCAGTGTTGCAGCTGGATCAAATTTTGTGGACCCTGCCTCTTCGTCGGTGTTGCAGCTGGGTCAAACTCTTTTTAGGTATTAGCTTATTATCAATAATGTAGTGAGTCGCACTCATTTTGCTTCTCCAATAGACCACCTCCCGCTTCGAAGATTTTGCTTCCTCTAAGAGTGACAAGGTAGATCAACCAAGACCAGAAAGAAGACATGTATTGAAGAGAAAGAAGATCTACCGAAGAATGAAGACATACGTCAAGAGAGGAAACTCAGCCGGACCAGACAAAACGGGTTATTTTTAACCTTTGCTCTATTGCTGTTACACAACAATGAGCAAAGGGGGGCAACTGTAATAACCCGTTTTACCCAAGCCAAACCCGGTTCAAACTAAACCGACCCAGATTTAAGGCTAACCCGACCCGAACCGAAAAAAAAACAAAACCCTAAAACTAAAATAACCTTAACTATAGTGACTATCACCGCCAGCGCCTCCGCCGCCGTTCTTGCTGCCGCATCTACTCACCCGCCGTCGCCACCTCCATTCACCAACCAGTCATCTAAACCCTAAAATAAACCCCAAATCTATTCAAAATCCAGAAAAAAGTAATAATAAATCACCCTATCCTAAACAACCACCCACTGCCATCCACCATACCCTCACCCATGCCTCTGCCACCACCATACTGATCGACCATACCCTTATTTCATACCCATACCCACAAAATTCGGCTTCATCCACACGGCAGATCGGTAGACAATTAAAATAGAGGGATAGAGCACATAATTAAAAGGGGGCAAACGGCAGAAAAAAATTTAGATGCTTTTCAACTCGAAAATAGAGAAAAAAGAGGGGAAAATCTGAAGAAAAAGGGAAATTTTGTAAAAGAGGGAAGAAATATTTCGAAATCAATACAAAAAGTCTAAGGTATTTTCCCGTTTTATTGCATGTTTGTTTTGTTCGAATCAAAAACAAAAAAAACAGAATAAAAAAAAGGTTCTTTGTTCTTGAAATCAAACTTTTGTTTTTATAAAAAAAAATCAAAAGATTTTCTAATCCCGTTTTATAACAAGAAAGAAAGGATTTTTGTGGTTTACCTTCGTTTTAAAGCTTGAATTGAATCCTCACGCCTCCACCGTGGTCGTGATGCCCTCGCCGTAAAGCTTATTCGCCGGCGAACGGCGCACGAGAGGGAGAGTGGTCGCCGCTGTTGTTGGCTGAGAGAAAGAAATGGGGGGAAGTTTAGTTTAGGGTTTTATTTTTATTTATTTAAACTGTTAAAAAAAAAGAAAGGATAATAACCCTTGCTTTGAACCAGCAGTCAAAACGACGCCGTTTCACGACCCGATCCACGCGGTGACCCGGTAACCCGGGGAGGATCCGCGTTTTCTTATAATAGGTTAATTGCACGAGTGGTCCCCAAACTCTTTTCCCTCTTTCACTTATGGTCACGGGATAATTATATTTTTGATCCTTCAATTTTCACGCGTGTCTAATATCGTCATTGTTTTGGCTTTTAATTTCTGTTTTATTTCAATTTGGTCACCTGTTTATTTAATTTTCAGCCCCTTATTTGTTGTCATTTATAGTTATGCTCATACATGTTGCATTTGTTTTATTTCAGTCCTTATTGTCTTTGTTTATGCCATGTAAATTATTAATCCATGCATTTTAGTCCTCTTTATGTCATTACCATGCAATTAAATGTAAGTTATCCAAGAAGTGTTAGAGCTTGAGGGGGAATGTAAGTTGACGAGAAGTGTTAGAGTTTAATTTAATGTGTAATTAGAGTTTATTTCTAAGTCAGTAGTTTAGATTTATTAGAAGTCTTATTTAAATTATGGATAAATATTATTTAAATTATAGATAAAAGTATAATTTTAGTTATATTAAAACTCTGTAATTGCCTATTTAAAGGCTCACCTTATACACATTTGATTAAGAAGAATAAGAGAAAATACAGAGAAACACATTGTTCTCTGTTGAAAATATTATTTTTGTTCTATCGTTAAACTGTAGCTTTTCATATTTTATTGTTTATTGTTCACCGGCGTTCATCTTCTCCGGCCACCATGGCACCTTTCTCACATTAAATACTAGTACATTTTAATTCTTAGCATTTATTTACATCATGCTTTGTATATATCTTAATTCACGCACTATTATTATTATTATCACCATCATTATTATTATTATTATTGTTATTGTTATTATTATTATTATTATTATATTTTATGTGTTAGATTAATACTTTTATTTATGTTATATTAGTATTTTATTATGTTAGTATTTATTTATATTTTTATCGCAATGTATTTATTTATATTTGTCATGTTTTTTAAGTTTGCATAACGGACATATATTTTGTCAATGCGATGCTCTTTTATTCGAGCGTAAACGGGGCCAGTATCAGGCGTAGTGATAGTGGTTGGGCGTTTACTCTCAAATAATGGGGCCTTTAAAATCTACTCGCATTTATAACCGAATTTTAATCTAATCGTCACTTTAATCCGGAAAGTTTAATATTAATAAAGCGGTAATTATTAAAGTACCAATTTTGGGCGGTGTGGGGTGCTAATCCTTCCCCATCCGTAACCGACTCCCGAACCCATCCATTTTAAATCTCTGGTTTTTTACGGTGTCCGGCCTACCTAAGTGGCCGGTGGCGACTCCATTTTTAAATAAAACACGGGTTTATAAAAATCCCGCGGAAGAAAATATTTTCAAACAAAAAATAAAAACATCATTTTTTAGCGAGAAAAGACATCGCTACACCAAGCCCTCCCGGTACAATAGGCTTACAAACCTCATCCCAACATACAAGATGAACGCCTTTAGCATCTTCCGATATCCCCCATACAAATTTACGAATTAGACGCTCTATAGCTAAACATGTCTACTTAGGTAACATCGTCGTTTGCATAGTATACATGGGAATAATCAATAATACTATTTTTACAAGCGTAATACAACCAGCTAGAGAAAGAGTCTTCGCCTTCCAACCAGATAACTTATTCTGAACCATAGAGACCAAATATTTATAAGAATCCAAAGTAACTCGTCGATGGAGAAGTGGAACGCCCAAGTAACGGACTAGATCATTAACCTCTTTAAAGCCGAAATGATACCGGAACCGAGCGGATCACATCTAGTTGATCCAAAGAAGCCTCCGCAAAAATGATTAGATCATCTGCAAAAAAGATATGAGAAATACCCGGTGCCATTTTGGAAGTGCAAAAAGGCTTCCACTTACCAGCCGAAATCTCCAACTATATTGCTTGAGCCAGTCTCTCCATACAAAGCACAAAAAGGTATGGAGAGAGGGGATCACCCTGACGAATACTCCTCGAAGGCTGGAATGAGTCAGTCATAGAACCATTCCAGAGGACTTGCGTTGAGATAGTGGACGCACAAAACATAATGAGCTTGCAAAGCGAAGCCGGAATCCTAATATCAACAAGCGTATCCACCAAAAAACCTCATTCAAGTCTACCATACGTCTTCTCTAGATCAATTTTAATAGCCATCCAACCTTTTTTTACCTCATTTTCTCCTCATCGTATGAATAACATCCTGAGAAATAATGATGTTATCTGCAATTGATCTACCCGAGACGAGACTGGTTTGATTCTCCGAAAACCAGCGAGGCAGAAATTGCTTCAAATGATTGACAATTATTTTGGTACTTGCTTTATAAACCACATTGCAAAGGCTAATGGGACGAAATTGGCTAATACATTTCAGAGTTGTGACCTTCAGAATAAGCACAGGAAGGGTGCGATTAAGCTCATGTGGAAACTCCCCTCTCTCAAAAGCACTCTGAACACAATCACAAACTGAAGGGCCAAATATACTCTAATTGCATTGGAAAAAAGCTGCATGCAGGCCATCAATTTCAGGAGCCTTGAATGGACCCGTATCCGCAAAAGCTTGTTGAATCTCATCATCGATCACCAGACACTCCATGTTATCGAGAAGCACAAGTTCGAAAACCAGAAACAATCCCCACACCCCATAATCATTGTCGGCAGCGCCTAAACTCGTAAAAAGATCGCAGAAGAAACAACGCGCTATATGCGCCAACTCTTCCTATTCAGTACACCAAACGTCATCATCCTGTTTCAACGCGAACACATTGTTGGCACGTCTCCTAGCAAGAGTGGAGGCGTGGAAGTATTTCGTGTTCCTATCCCCATGAATGATCCATTTTTTATTTTTTCGCCCCGTCTCTTTGTAAAAAAAAAAAAACCAATGAACGGAGAGTAAGTTCATTTAACAAGTCTGAAGTATACATGATAACTGAAATTTTATTCTATTTTGCTATAAAAAGTTTTTCATTATTCTTTTGTTGGTTTACATGATTAAGTTATTGAAAGTTTTTCAAAAAAAAGTTATTGAAAGTTGGGGTTTAGGAAAAGTTGCACCATATATTTTCTACAATAAACATGCCCAAAAATACGTATATTAAAAATTTCGTCGCTTTGTTTGGCACTAAAGATGGAAATAAGAAAGGATGAAAACTTTGTTAATCATATGGTGAAGATTCATACCTAGTTTTTTATTTTGAATCTTAACCATTTGTTAACAAAATTTTTATCTCTCTATATTTTCATCCTTTATGTCAAGCAATATTATAAAATAAGTTATTTCCTAGTGATATAAAATAAATCATATCCTTCGATAATCCAAATTCAAGCATTATTATCTGTAAAAAAAAACACAAAAGAGACGAATGACATAAAATGTTCAGAAAATTTTCATAATAAAAAAAAACACAACAAAACTAAATTCTCTTGTTTTTGGATCAAACAAAACTAATTTCTCTTCCTATATTCTACGTTCAAAATGCATGCCATTTTGGCTTTGCACCCCTTTAAATTGCCTTTGCAACAAGGTGGACATTAATGGAGGTGAATATGTAGAACATATAGCCCTATCTCAATCAATTTGCCTAAGCCATGATGTCATTAGTGGACTAACCCTTATTTGATTCCAATGTTTGTTTTATTGCAATGATGTCAGAGCAGATAGACATGCATCAGCATCCATCCTTCTCATCATGCCCACACCATGATCACCATCTTAGTTTCCATACCTCACAATAGTGTTTCCAATCAGGGACGGACGCATGATTTTATGTTAGCGGTGTGAACTTTTATACTTAATAAATTATATGAGAATTTGAAGATTTGAGGAGATGCAAGATTAGATCATCAATATAAAACACAAAGAAAATTTATAAAATATTATAAAATTTTAAAATTTTCAAGAGGATATGACTACATGTAACGCCCCTCGCCCCTCGGTTTATCCCTGGGTCCAATACCATCCCATTCCTTCATATTAATAGGCTCATATATGTGACATGTCCCTTTTATCGCTTCACAAATATATATATATATATATATATTACCTATTTTTCCTATAGAATTATGTGCATAGGAGGCTCTAGAGAGATATCTTACTTCAGCTGACAATGATATGCATTAAATTGTTGACTACTGTGTATGGTTTCGACACCTTTAACTTTCAATGTATGAAATTCATTTACTTTGATGCTTTAAGATTTGCTTTAGTAAATTGTATTAACCCAAACGAAAACATCCTAATTTGTATTAATTATATAGGTTAATTGTATATAGCAGCGAAATTCAACATTATTTATTGAATCATTTCTCTTTAAATTTAAGGACAATGATAAATTATATAATTTTTGAGAGGTTAAAGAGCAATTTTACTTGAGAATTTTTTAATATTTTTATAGGGTCATGACCCCAACTAGTCTCATTTCGTTCCACCATTGATTGTACATAATCTTGAAAGTATTAATATTATGTTACTTAGGTTTTTCGGGTAGTCTAATCATCGATTTATGAATTAAATGATAGTTCAAATTTATTATAAAATATATAAAAAACACGTGAATCAAATTATATAGGTATATATATCTACCATAAAAACAACTTAGCTCTTTGTGAAAAAATATACAATGTTAATATAACTCATGAGTGTTATTTTTTTCTTTTCTTTTTAACACATTAGACTCATGTGTTTATAGTTTCAATCCACTTATCATAAGTATGTTATATCCCATATATTTGAACTGATATTTAATATTTAGATAATAAATTAACAGGTAAAAAAATATAACTGACAATGGATAAATGCAATGACAAGACACATTACTCTCTCAAAGAGAGAATTCGAGTTTAAACCTTGAAGATGACATTGTTGTCCCTAACATGTAATTTACCAAAAATAATATAACTGAAACAATATCGGTACTTAAAAAAAAATCAATATCAACGCTTTAAAGATGCATGAATCAATTTAAAATTAGAACTACAATTCGAGAATATCTGATATGTTTCAAGTGAAGGCCGAGTAGATGTTTTTAAGCGGATAAGAACGGATACCAGACATGGTGATGATAGGTGTCTTTATGAATCGCCAAAGTTGTTATAAAATTGAAGATGCAACCCTTCATCTTTACACCCAAAGGTGTATGGGGAGTGGAGATTAATTAGGTCACATATGTAATGTACATAATAATATAATATTTCAATGAGGTATGGAACACAAATTATTGAAGGGACCTCCCCTCTAGATGAGAACTCCTTTGGCATGGGGTCATATTATTTTTAGGGTTTCATTTATTGGGAATTAGATATGGCTTTTGGTTTTTTGTTGAGGCACTTGAGAAATTATTGGATAAATAGATTAGAGAAGTGGCACTATCTCACCAACATGTGTTATGGATCTCCCATTTGATTGCCCCACTTTATGTTATGTGATAGTTTATGTTGATCCTTCATAACTTTTTTACTTTATAATATTAAGGTTTAAAGGTGAATTTAACACTCAATAAAAAATTAAAAAATTAATTTTGTCATCATAAGTTTTCACCTAATTTAGTTCTATAATTTAAATTGCGGTCAATCATGCTCTCATAATTTAAATCTCGATCAATTAGACCCATCTGTAACGTGGACAGTTAAAGTTGACCAATTTTGACCGGTAACTCACAAACAAACATTACGATGATAACACATGACACACCCTTAAAGTGTCATGTCATAAAATCGTAAAATTCATAAAAATATTTAAAAATTAAAAATTATTTAAAATTATTTTTTATAATTTTAAAAACATATTTTTATATATTTTATATTTTCATAAATTTTAATACTTTTATTTATTTATTTATTATTATTATATATTTTTAATGTTTTATATTTTTTATATTTTTGTAATACTTTTTTCATTTTTTTTGTAATTTTTAATATTTTATTTTTAAAAATGATTTTTATTAATTTATATATTTTTTAATATTTTTTGTTTTATTTAATTTTTTTAGAAATTTTAAGGTTTAATGACTGACACTTCTTTTTTTGGATAAAATATTTGTATTATATCTAAGAAGCATCAAGTTGCTACAATAAAACATAACCCTATAGGAGAAGTCTCAATCTATACATAGAGAGAAACGTGACATTTTTATAGTGTGCCACGTGTCATCATTTTATTAGTTGTTAATGGATTAACCATCAAAATTAGTCAACCATTATGGAAGGGCTAAATTATACACTTTTCATATAGTAAGGGTTAAATTAGGGTAAAAGGTCGATCGTTTTTTTACTAAGGGCTAAAGTGACCCTTAAACCTAATATTAATATTACTCATTGTTAAACCTATATTTGATTTTGATATAACAATGACTAATTTTGTAAAAAGAAATAAATTTTTAAAGTACTCAATTTACTCACTAAATTGACAGGCATTCGAACTTAAACTTTCTCTAAGACAAAACTTAAATCCCCAAAATTTTTCTAAGTACTTTGATACTCAAAATAGCCAATTTGGTACAGGAGTAACGGCCTCTGGCGTATCGGTGCAGTTTTTCACTACTAGAAATTTGTTTTATACTTAATGGCTATAGGGTACCGATACGCGCAAAGTCGTATCGGTACGCCTTATTAAACCTGTAAACTAAAGTGTGCTTGAGTATCGCTACGGCTAGTAGTGTATCGGTACGGGGTTAAAGATTTTCCAAATCTTTCATTAAATGAGTCGATCGTTGCCTTGTCAGCCATAAAGTTTGAAAAATGGTTACTCATACCGATACCCCTATAGGCGTATCGATACGGACTTTTAACCAAAACTTCAAAGGATTCTAGTGAGCAAAATCGGTACCGAAATGGTACGGAACGCATCGATACCCTTTGTAAATTAGTCACTCCGTATCGGTACGGCTAGTTGCGTATTGATACCCCTTTGTTGCAACGACTCTTTCTTCTTATGACAGGTACCGATATGAGTCATCGAGTACCGATACCCAGTGTTGCTAGACAACATTTATTGCGGGAAAAATACAATCCAATGACTATAATTAATATCTCAACTACCTAAACGGCTAGAAATCAATGAAGGGGTATAAAATCAAGTCTCCAAAGCTTCTTCAAAAACTATTCATAAGTCTAAAGCATTCAAGCACACATCCAACATCTTTGAGCTTTTTATTGTTAAATCTTGTAAACCCACTTGTGTGATCTCAATTGTAATCTTTTTATTCAAGTGTTAGGGTTGAGTGAACCTTAATTGTGCAAACTTTTCTGCCTTTGTGAGGTTTTCTTAGTTTGCTAAGTTTTTTAATTTTCTTTGTGAGTGTTCTTAAGATTTTGGGATATAAACCTTAAGGGAGTTGTAAGGTTATCTCCTTGAGCCTCAAAAGGAAAACAAATCTAGTGGATTTGAGAAATCCGTAGTGCGGATAGCTAAGATAGTGGATGTAAACCTTTTTGAGAAGGTTGAACAACTCTAAATACCTTGCGTCATCTTTTATTGTGTTTGCAATTTGCTTCCACCAAAATTTTAATTGCCAATTCACCCCTCTTGGCCTTTTGCATTGATTGTTCATCCCAACGCTCCTCTTTTAAAAAGTTATACCAATAAATAATGTTAAAGAGATTAGATATGATTGATAAAATTTGAATTCTTGATTCGTTGAACATTTAAATTCGAGTTCTGTTGAGGCTCGAACGATCAACCGAAATTGCCAAGAGGGGTGAATTAGATTTTTGCTTTGGTGGATGTAGCTAAGAAATAACAATTGGACACAATAATTTATAGTGGTTCGACTTTCTAACCAAAGTCTACCTCCACTACCTTAGCTATCCACACCAAGGATTTTCCACAAATTCATTAATTTGTCTTTCCTTTTTCTGGGCTCAAGGATATAAACCCTTACAACCTTCAAAGCTCTAAGAAACTCTCTCACAAGGAGGAAACAAATAAGCAAACAAGGAAAACCTCACAATGCAAATATGTTTGCAAATTAAGCACTCACCCAAACCTAAACATAAACAATTGAGCAAATATGACAATTTTAGCTCACTAGTATTTTTTACATGAAATATGACAAAATTAAGCACTAGAACACTTTCTCTAACATTGAATGTTGGTAGTTGGTAGTTGGTAGTTGGTTTCTTGTTCCATGGATGCTTAGAGCTTGCTTTTAAACCCTCTAATGGCTTCATGACTGTTACTAGTCGTTAGATTGATTAGAGCCGTTGGGGACTTTATTTCCAGCAATAAATGCAGTCTGGGGATGTCGGTATCGGTAATCGGGCTTCGAGTATCGGTACCTGCCTCAAAATAGAAAGAGTCGTTGGACATTTTACACTGGGCATCGGTACACGATACATGCGTATCGGTACGATTGAAGTCGTATCGGTACTCATTTTGGCTACTGAAAAAATTGACCGATAGGGACAAAAGGGCGTATCGGTACACGGCTTATCCATACCGGTACGAGCTCTTTGAGTATCGGTACACTAAAGACTGTATCGATACACAGAGCATGTTTTTGACTTTTGAGTTATTTTGAAAACATTTAAACAAGTCAGAAACCCTTTGAAAACCTTTTAAAAATATTTTTCAAGTTAATGGACTTTTAAAATATTTTTGCAAATTAGTTTAAGTCCAAAAAAAATTTTTCATTTTAAGTTATATCAAAATTAATATCTCAACAATCTCTCTTTTTTGATATAATGAAACCACTTGAACAATTATTTTTGAAATTTCTCCCCCTAAGAAAAATAATTTTATTAAAAGAGAATATTTTTAGAAAATATTTAAAGCTCATTTATTTGAAAATTAAATTTTCAAACCGCTCTCTCTCCTTTTTGTTATATAAAAAATAATTTCAAAACTAAGTTTGAAATCACATTAAAGCTTGAGACACCAAATGTTGAAAGTTTGAAACCAATTGATAGAAAATACCAATTGTTGGTGCAAAATAACAATAAAAAAACAACCAAATATTTTAACATGAAAGAGTTAAAAAATAAATCCCCTTAATCAAATATCAATAAAATTGTTAGTCCAACAATTCGAGACAAATAAATTAAAGTATTTTTACAAATTAGTTTAAGTCAAAAATATTTTTCATTTTGAGTGGCTAGAATAAATTTATTTTTCATACGAATAGTGGGGGTCACAAATTCTAGCCTAAATATAATAAAATAGTTATTTTATACATTAACGGTGTAATTTTTCTTCTCGAAAACAATTTTAATATACTTTTATATGTCTTTAATTATTTATTTAAATATTAATTAAAGATGTATGATGATACACTAAAACCGTTTGTAGTACGCAATATTAAATAAAAAAATTGTACAAGAAACGAGGAAGCTTAGCCCAAATCACTCCATGGACCTTTATAAAGAGTGATGAAGATATGGATCATATTTGTAAGGCGCTCGGCATTGTGTAAAAGACCAGTATCGGCATTGACATTTGACAGAAACCCATTAAAAAACGTACAATTACAAAATTAACTCCTAATGTTTATCCTTTTTATCATTTTAATTATATTTTTATCACTTGGCTCTCAACCTTCAGTTTTTAACAAAATTCCTGTTTTCTGCACGGAAAAGTTAATTAGACCATTGAAATTTTAATTTTGATGTCGTGGTATCTCGTCTAAAACCCATTTATACTTGATAAATATTTTTTAAGAAATCGTTCAACAATTCAGAAAAAATCATAAAATTTTAAATAAATTATACATGCTTGCAGTAGAATATGCATGGATTGCCACACGAGCTGTCATGTCAATGACGTTAAAATATTAACTGTCCATTCCGCCCTTTTCATCCAATGAAGCAATTTTACTAAATTCTGAGGGCCAAAGTGATACAAGAAGATGTAAGACCAAAGGACCAAAAAAATAAACACTAGGGGCTAACTTCATTATTATACCTTAAAAATACAACGGAAGTATGTTTTTTATACATTACAACTAAAGAAACTTAGAATCATGCTCAGCAGCTCAAGCATTACATTAAAAGGTCACTAAACTAATTAAATTACCCGACGAACAAGTCTTGAAAATCTGAAACATCAAAATTCTCGAGGCTACATTTCATTATTGTCTGAAATTGACATCACCATGCATCCCATTATTTATTAAACATCGTGAAAAGATGTGATGATATTTTAGTGATTTGGCCATAAATCAAAAGTGTAATTTGGGATGCACAAAGTTGATATCAACACAAGGCAGCAGCAGTAGCAGCAACATCTTCCTCAAACATTATGAGCATGTTGCGAACTGCCCCTGCAATCTCATCCACTGAACTCAGTCGGCATCCTTCTTCAACCTTCATTCAAAACGCATAGAATTTTAGCCCTAAAACACTCTGATTTCCTTTAATTATACAGAAGTAATTATTTACCTTGGCGCTGATAGTGTACAGAACTAGTGTATTCATGGAAGTAACGATAAGGTGAAGGATGGAAAGGTGAAGTAAGTGGAAACCGGCAACGAGCTTGGCGAGCTGCTTGGGAGCTTTTCGTGAGAGGATTCGAAGATTAGCATGAACTCGGATCAATGTCACCTCGATATCCGCTATCGATGCCTTGGTGTTCGATGTGTACTTCTTTGGGTTCTGAGACCAGGTGTATTGAGGGTACATGAAGAACTGTGCAAACGGCGGCGAAGACGATGACAATAGCAGTTCGGAGTTGTTGTCGCTGGTGGTTTTTAGTTCATTGCCATCAGTTTGCTGCTGCTGCAACACACGAAGCTTTCGAGTTTCGAGTGTTTGCAGGAGATGCTCAAGTTCCTTCACAAAGTCTATGGCTCCACCAACTACGGATGCTTGATCACCCTACACCATGTAAAAAGATCATTCAATATTATGTGTATTGGATGGAAATGTTGAAATTAAGTACTTCTAATTAAAGTAACCACTAGTTTTTCCCATGATATTTCTTCTGATGAAAGTTGTTTTTTAAATCATTATTTACCATAAATTTATACATTTAGAGGTTAATTGCACCAGATGTCCTTAAATTGTTGTTCATACTTGAAATTGGTCCCTAAACTTTAAAAATATTTAATTGAATCTTCAAAATATCAAAATTTTATCAGTCGTGTCCTTTTGCTAGCCTAGACATCAATTTAGGTGCTACATTCTAGTTTGGACCCGATGTCCTTAAACTGTTCATACTTGGAGTTGGTCCCTAAACTTCAAGAAATTTTAATTGAATCTTTAAAGTATCAGAATTTTATCAGTCGTGTCCTTTTGCTAGCCTAGACATCAATTTAGGTGCTAAATTCTAGTTCTGAACCGATTAAATGCATACCTTTGATATGGATAGTTTATGTTTGATATGTTAAAAAAGAAGATAGTGTCTATTAAAAAAAAAGATAGTGTCAGTAGAACGTTAGATCTAAGCTATCCATGTAATAGGTGTGTATATTTTTACATTTTGATTCGAGTGTTTTAAATATGCTCCACATTAAATTTGAGCAGTCATTTAACACTCAAATTAATAGCTAGACTGACAGAAGAACCTGATAATCACAAGAATTCTGATTGTATTTGGATTCGAGCTGAATTGAGGAGGGGAAGATATACAAATTACCCTTTGGACATAAGACTGAGGCATGAGGGAGCGTAATACACCGAGATGCTCATTCATTTGCTTTCGCCTGTTTCTCTCGACGGCAATGTGAGTCATCCTTTGTGTCTGGGCCTCTTCTTTGTTCTTGCAAACCCTAGGCTTTCTCCTCCTCTTTCTCCTCCCTTGAACCGGCTGCGACTTCGACCCTTCCAGGCCATTCGAACGCCATTTCGGATTATCCATCGGCAAACAACTCAAAGCACCACCACCATCTGTACCATCTTGTTCCAAGGAGCTGAAGCTATATGCGGCAGAAGAGTCATGGTCACGGCTGCTGTATGGGGTTGCAAATATAGTATCGTAGATGACAACGTTCAACAGCTCGTTGGAAGAAAAGGTTTTGAGTGCCATCTACTCTACAATCTGCACAATCCACAAGTGTTCCAAGTAATGTGGCTTGAAATGCTTGGAACTTGCAATGCTGGTTTCATTTTAAAGGCAAAAGTACTTGGAAGTTGGAAATCTTCTTGTTGAGAGGGAGTGAGAGAGCTAAACAGAGGTTAAATTAAAATGAAGTTAGCAGCTTAGGTTTGGGGTATTGGTAGGGTAATGTATAATAAAGAGAAAATATAGGTGTGAATTTCATCTATCCATCTTATAAAAATTAAAAAAGTTAGTCTCTCTATTTCAATTTTTTAGAATTTGATTCTCGTACTTAGGAGATAGTATAAGTCGGTTGAAATCAAATTAACCAACTCATTCAATGAAGTCGGTTTTTGTTGCGAGAAAAACCTTGATACATAAACGTGCGTAAATTAAGTTTGTTAAATTTAGAGTTTAAGAGCTTATGTTATATGGTTTAAAAAATAGGATTTGTGTTTAGAGTTTAAGGTTTAAGATTTTAGGATAAGGATCAGATTTTAGATTTTAAAAAAGGATTGTGAAATTTTATAAAGTATGAGACCAGATTTTGATAACTTAAGTGTAGGGTTGGGAACGGGGCGGGAACAATTTTACATTCTCCACTCTGCCCCAATACTTTCGGGGATGATTTCGAGAAATCTAGTTAAATGTTTCGAGGTTTTTCATCCTCGTTCCTTTTAGTGTGGGTCCTCACAGGTTTCAAGGAATGGTAAAATTTTGATGCACAGGCTGTGTAAAACTAATTTTACATAAGTCTGCATATTTACCCTATAAAACCCTAATTCTAAAAACTAAACCCTAAACTTTAAATCATAAACCCTAAATTCTAAACACTAACATTAAATTTTAAACCCTACAATCTAAACCTCTAAACTAAAACCATAACCCCTAAAACTAAAAAGCACGTGTAAATTAAAGTTTACACGACTTGTGTATCAAAGTTTTTTCCTTCAAGGAATTCGCATAAAAAAACCTTACTACTTTACTAGCCAAAAGGTATGATCAATTTAAGTTTACAAGTTATATATTCATTACCCTAAAAAATATTCAAATCTTAATACATTAAAAATGAATATACAACATTAAATCTCTACATTTACCAACATAAATGATAAATTTATTTTTGCCAACAATAAACAGTTCTTCTCAAAACTATAATTTTGTAAAATAAAATGGATCCCCACGATGATTTATTTGGGTATGGTTCGGGGATCCTTACGGTGCGGATATGACAATCTCCATCTCTGTCTCCATTTGAACTTCGAGGATAAAATTTCCTCATCTCCATCTCCATGGTTAAAATTTCAATTATTCTCCATCGGTTCGGATCTCACCCGACTGCCACCCTACTTAAATAGATTAAAATCTTAGCCTTTTGTAAAATAGAGGGACTAAAATAAAAATTAGACCCAAAAAAATAAGCATGCACGTGAGAGGAGGTAGAGAAAAGGTGAAGTTCTCTTCTGATGCCAGCAGGAAAGGGAAGGGAAAAGGAAAGGATCTCTTCATTTAGCCTTGTTTTGGGGTTTGTCAACACAGTGACTGCAATGGGGGGTGGGGCCGGTGGGGACCCAAATCTATGGGAATGTGCAAACAAACAAGAGAAGGAGCTGTGGGTAAAAGCTACCCTTCACATTGAAATCTAACATGGGGTATTGTTTTGCAGACTGGGTGGCTCACGGGACCTTATATTCTCCTAACCCTACTCTGTTTAAAAGGATAGCTTCACATGTGCTTCACAATCCTTTCTCTGCACCGTTTTACAATTGGCAAATGAATCATTTGACTTGCCGGTCATCATTACTTGTAAATAAAGGAATTAATACATGTAGAGGGATCTTTCAACTTCTTCGGTAGAAATCTATAAAGTACCGCTAGTCGGATAGTCGGTTAAATTTTTAAAAATCGGTATTGTGTTTTCAAAGTGTCTATACTCAATTTTAGTCTATAGATTTTGTTTTTTGACTATGAAGGCAAAGTGTCTCGGTGATTCATGTAACTATGTCAAGAGCCACAAAGGGTTCACATATACGAGTCCAGAGCGAAAATTAAATTGCTTGTGTTTGGTGATTTTTTTTTTGAACGATTTCTATCTAAGGAGAGAAGAAAGAGAATTTTATTCTTACTGAATTTTGAACCTATAATCTAGGAGAAGGAGAAAGAATTAGTAGAGTAGAGTTTCTCTTAAAAATATTTGAAAGTTTCCTAAAAATAGTTGCCCGACTAATGATACTTTACGAATTTCTCTTAAAAATATTTGAAAGTTTCCTAAAAAAGATGGTACATATGTGAGAATTAGTGGAGTGGAGTTTTACTTGCAATACAATGCAAACATGTTAGAATTAAATTAAATATTTGATAGAAAAATTTTATTGTTATTGTTTTTCTATTCGACTTCACAAGAATAAATTCTTCCACTGGTCATTTTGTTCGACTTCCGTGTCAAGAGCCACAAAGAGTTCACACGGACGAGTCCATCAGAAAACCCATGCCATAAGGCATGCATAACATTTCTTGACAATATGCAGTGGAAGGGAGCTGTCGCCTGATCTGGTGAAGAAAACTGATGGTCCGATTTGTCAGTCTACATTGTAGCCTAATCCATGTGACGAAATTAAAAATCTCACTGGGCTATATTATATTAAATAGGAAGCGAGTTCAATATTATTCAAGGCTTAAATATAAAAGTTATTTATACTCGAGTATCTTAACAAGTGTTATTCGAGGCTTAAATACAATTGGTATAGAAAAAAAATAAGAAAGTAAAAAAGAAGTAAAGCTTCAATAAAAATAATCAAAGAAATTACAAATTTTAATCTGAGTTTAAAAGTTGAACCTAAGGGTATTTATACATGAAAATTCTAACAAGGTAAAATAACTAAAAACCTTAATAAAAGATCAAGATAATGCTAAAATATTCAAATTAATAATCTAAAATTAAATTTAAAGGTTTATCACAAAAGACAAAGATAATAAATTTGAATCATGTGGCTCTGGTTGAATTCTACTTTATCTTTTAGATAACCTCATATTTATCTTATATACACTTATCCTCAAGATAATTTCAAATTTGACTTTGAGATAATGTTGATCCGTCTTCTAAAAGTTACTGATTGTACCTCCGAATTCTGTCGCATTAGACTTGGACTGTGTCGTGCCTTAGGTCGTGTTCATGACTCCTGCCATGACATCCACTTGATATTCAGATTTTGCCTTCAATTGATGATTTTAGGCTGATAAAGTCTAACGAAGCTCCTAACCAAAACAAGCCCAAAAAAGATAAATTAATAATATCCAGCGAAAATTGAGGAATAAATATCACTAATAATATGTAATATTTTACACTTATCAGTGGTTGTATGTTTAATATTTAAATTTATAAAAACTTAAATGGTTATTTGACGAGTAATTTAGGGAAGTTGATAGTCCCTTTCGCACTTCATTTACTTTCGTCATTGATTTCACTCTTTGAATCTTCAATAATATTTTAAAAGTTTTCTTTCTGTTATTCTCTTTTACACTTTGGTTCATTATCATTGTTCTTCATTCCGGGTGATATGAGTACTCTGATACTATGCAATCATCTGTAGAACTAGACTATTGATTGGAGTTAGGGCTGGATCGAGGATTACTGGTGGGACAATCATAACCGTTAAAATTTTAAATTTTCCTTTAGTTTAAATATTTTTTATATTTTTATTGACAATCTAATTTTGCACCCTTTAAATTTTGTAATTTTGCACTTTCTACCCTTTTAATATAACTTCTTAATAGTTTGCACACTTTTACATAAAACCATACGCCCGTCCTTAATTGGAGTATCGGTTGAAAAAATATTAATATTATTTTAAAATGAATATTTACCCTACTTCTTTATATTCTAAGTTTTGATACAGTAATTGAAATTTTGCCCATTTTTTAAAATTTTAAATTCTAACATAATGGTTTAAATTTTGCAACGAGGGATACCAAGATATGAGAAAGGGTGCAAGTGCTACATAATTGTAATAAATTCTATTTAATTATTCTATTATATCCTAAGATAATGTCAAAGAAGAAGAAGCTTTTCTATGTGAAGAAAATACCCTAAACTTGTACTTTATCTATGTCTCCTCCAACTGACTCTGCATTTGTGTAGTTGAAGGGGCTCATAACATCTCCAAAAGATATACAACTTATTGCAGGTTTATGCCCTCTTACAATCCTTATTCTAACATGGTCAAGCAATCTCAATCTATATCTGCTATCATCTTCTTCTCTAACCATAGCTATGGAGTGCCCCGTTGAGTTCCACCTGAAATGCCTCTCAATCCCTTCACGTTCTGGATTATGTTTTTTCTTCGTATTCGAAGAGCTGCTTTCTGCTTCGGCTTCATCGGATTCCTCTTTAATGTCGATGCTGACGGCATTGTGTCGTAGTGGGCTTTTGTATTGGTTATTCGCTCCAATTTCATGCATGGAATTGGTATGAAGCAGAACCGGGGAGTTCTCGATCGATTTCCTTGGCACGTCGAGCTCCCGGCGACAGACGGGGCACGTCTTATTCGATTCGAGCCAAAGGTCGACACATTGTTTATGGAAAACGTGACAACAAATTGGTAAAAGCCGGAGCAGATCGTCGTCCTCGAACTCTCCCAAGCAAATAGCACACTCGAGTCCGTACTTTTCCCGACAGAACTCCTTGACATTGGAGTAATAGAACGTCGGGAAAGATTGGACTAGCTCGAGATCGAGGCCGTTGCTTTTGTTCGCATCCTCTGTGGGGACGGAATCCGCAGGGATAACCTCGACCGTAGGCCCATTAGGTGCAATAATCTCGAGGATACACTTACAGAAATGAATTGTGAAGAAACCGAAGAAGAAAGAAAGGAGAAAGATTACGGTTATGATCACAGGGACCGGGGGGTTGTAGGATGGTGATGATGAGGGTGGATCATTGGCAAGATATGTCGACATCGAATAAAATTGGTAGCATATGGCATTGGCTCCGGACCGGATTTTTTTAGTTTTAATTTACTAGAAGGTGAGCATGAAAAGTGATTAAAGTGTAAATGGTAAGCTGTATTGTATATGTAGTTTATTTGGGTGTTGAACGAGTCCCGGTGAGAATGATTTGGATCTATTTTGCCCTTATTTTCCTCTGCTGACTATGACATGAATGGAACTATAAATATGGTGAGTCTTGACTATGGAGTATGGACTGCCTGCATAGTATTATTGTGTGTTTATTACCACTTGCCGAAGTCAGCTTAAAACTTGTGGCAGTTTCATGGTTTTTGGACAAAATTTAGCAATATTCTTTTTGTGCCCTAAGATATTGTTTTTTTGAAGTGATTTACGTAAATTTAGAGTTCGAATCTTAACATGTGTAGCGTCTTTTGTTAAAATAGTGATAATAATATTTTTTTGAAAAAAATATTATTTGATAGTTAAATGTGCTATAGCGGGGAGATTCATTAATTGATTTAGTGGTCATGAATACTCATCTATTTTTTTTGACAAATCCTAATCCTAACTAAAGGTATGGGCGGAACATAGGGGACGTTTTTGAGGGCGTGGGCAACTATTTTTTCTCAATAGTTTTTTTAGAAAAAGGGTAAAATTAGTTCTATAACCCTTTCAAACTTTTTAAAATCTTATTATGGCCCCCTCAAAAATTTTATGGTCCTCTCTTTTATAAATTTCTAATCCAGACCCTGTCTAGAGAGAAGGGTAGAGGGGACTCTAGGGGGAAGGAGTGTTCTTAGTGAGTTTAGAACCCATGACCTAAGAAAAATGAGAGAGCAAAGATGAGCAGCTTGACCAACCGGCCAAGTATATTACCATTGCCATTGAACACCATTGTTATCACTATTGAAACATTGCCATTGATATTGTCATTGTCACCTATATTGTTATTGTTACCAAACCTTGGATTCGAAAGAACATTGGATACAATTGGCATACTATAGAATTCATGAGCTCATTGGTACGGGTGGACTATGGTCTTTGGGCTATGGCCTTTATAGTGGTGAGGAGGAGGGATGTTTGTGTAACAACCCAAGTTTTGGATTTTGCAAATTGGGCCTTGGACCCAATTAATTTGGCCTTATGGTTGAGAGCTCAAATCTAAGATAGTGGGTTTGGGCCTTATAGCAATAAAATAAAAGAAGAAAAGTAACTAATGGATAAAATTGAGTAAAAAGGTGGTTGGTAATTGATGAAGAGAGATAAGGTTAGAATAGATAGGAGGAAAAGATATTTTAAAGAGAGAGAGAAATGAGGGAAAAAGTAAAGATGAGACTTTGAACTCTGATATATTGCTGACGAAGCTGTTGTAGGGGACATCGTCGGCACCATTGGAGAGAGCTTGCCGAGAGGAGTCGGTTGATGGTCAAAATGTAGGTAAAGAGAAGAAAGATGCTAGTTGTTGAGGAAAGGTGGTTTTGGAGGTCAAAATCGAATTTTAAGGCCACCGGCTTGCTCATCAACTTCGGAACAGCAGTTTTAGAGGTCGACACTGTCGTCCGACCACCGAAGGATACCTTACGCTCCTTTACATGCTGCCACCGAGGGTGGACATGCGCAGCAGCAGCCGGGTGCACCGTCTTTCCATGCACCCGCGCCCCACCGAATTGGGATACCCAAGTGCACGTGGTCTCTGTCGCACCAGATTATTGCCCATGGGTGCACTATCTTTACTATGCACCTGCACACACTAGATCGCATACCTGGGGTGCACCTTAGCTACTGTGCACATACGCCGCACCAGATTACTAGAATGTTGACCAGACCATTGACCAACCGTTGACTTTTTTTGGAGAACCCTACTTGGGGGTTTCTCGACATTCCAGATCCATTGGTGCAATCTTTTTTGTTAAATTTGAACCTGGTAAGCTATCTTTATGCATTTGACCTTGTGAATTAAATAATGAATGTATAAAGTTAATATAGTTTCGTATTCGTTAATATACGCGGATTATTTAGGATTAAATATTGGATTAAGTGGAACATTCAGGAAGCTCAGATAAGGATTTTAGCAATAAAGGCTTAAGGTTAGTACACTTTAAACTCATATTGCTTCATGAGCATCATAAATGCGATTGCTTTGCGTGTTAATATATAGAAATTAGGTTGACGATGAATAAGCATGAGTAGAGATAGGTATTAGAAGATTTAATATTTATGAAATGTATGATGATACCGTGAATATGATGGAACTCATGGAGGCTTTAGAGACCGTATAAGGTTGTTGGAATGCTCGTATGATTATTTTGATAATTGTTTGACTAATTGAAATAATTGTGATGGCTTGTATGCTTGTTCGAATAGATTGATAAGGTTTGATAGAAATTATACTAAATGAACTGATAATTGGTTATATTTGAATAAATGATTATGAAGCCGATAATTAATATTAATTGAATGAATGCGTTAGTAAACAAACCTTAATGACTTTTATAAGCTTTAGGGATCAAATAAGTGTTGTAATATCATAGTTCGATGAAACTGTATGAACCTATAAATAGGGTATCGGTACGAGCTTTGGCCATACCGGTACTTGATTAGAGGTTGTATCGGTACGGGTCAACCCATAATAGTACTTGTGGAAATTAAAGATTTCCAGTGAGCAGTTTTAGTATCGGTACGCGTGTGAGTACTGATACCCAAAGGTACCATATCGATACTTGTGAATGAGTACTAGTACCCAATACGATAAATAATCTATAAATGTAAGTTAAGTATAGAAATCGATGTGAATATTAATAATTAAATTATACCTTGAATAATATGATAACATGGATTAATGGAGATAATGAATGAGATTAATTGTATACTTCTCCATAATGTATTAACAACTCGATAATATAAAATAAATAACATGATGATTAGCAATAATAGGGGGTCTTTGAGATCGCGTTGCTTGGGATTCGGATACCCAGTAAGAGTTTGAGCGTGTTGCAACATGGTTAAAGATTTTTGAATGTAGGATCCTGATGTTGTGTAGATGTGGGCCTCACTTAAGAGTGCACGATCCCGATGTTGTGTGGACGCGAGTCTCACTCCAAGTTTATGGTATGACTTGTGTGCTTTCACTCGGATGATCTGGTGAGATTCCAAGTATGGTTGTTCCTTATGGGCCATGTGTGATGATTGACATGATATAAGAGCATGTGTTTAGGCGACTAGTGGTAGCGTCACGTATTTATTTATCCCTCTTTATTGCTATTATTAGCTTGCATGCTTATGCCTATGATTAGTATAAAGTATAGTAGAATAGATGTGTACCACTAAGCGTTGTAAGCTCAACGCTCGAAATCGTTGTTTTCGTGCATAGGTTTATCATCAGATCGTGGCTTCAAAGAGCACTATCAGTACAAGATTCCAGCACATAGAGATTTTTAGTGTACGATACTTGTGTTTAATGGGCTAAGTATTTATAGGACCTTACATGGTCAAGTCTGTAATTCTTACTTTTAAATTGTAATAATTAAGTCGAATGTTTAAACATTTTAAATTAAAGTGGAGCTCTTTTGTAACGATTTAAATTGTTTATCTATATTTTCAACTATTGACTTTAAATTTTTTTGAGAATTAACTAGTTTGGGCTAAACCCAGTTTGAGAAATTTTATGGTTTTTGGGTTGGGCTTGAGGCCCAATTGTGACATCCGGGTCGGGGGTGTTACAACAGTGGTATCAGAGTCAGGTTTAGCCAGTTCTAGGAAACTCTGAGGTGGTATAAATGTTTTTAGTAAGGTGTCTAGTGAATACAAGCCCTTAAATTAAGTTCGTACTCCTTAAAGATTGGAATCTTAATTGTGTATCAAAAATTGTGATGCTAAAATGGTTATGATCGTGGCTGTAAGGCTGAGTTAAGTGTTAAGCCACTCATGAGAGAAATTTCAGGGGTAAGGTCGCCCTGGATTGTTAAGATGAGAGTTTGTTGAATGATGCTAGAGTCGAGGATGTGTCATCCTTCTACCATCTGAATGGTGTGTTCGTTGCATGTTAGAGACATTTTGAAGCTTTCAGATACGTCATGAGAGTTTGCGACAAAGAATCTTCATCGTTATGCTTGGATAACGGTTGTGTTGTGGGTATGAATAATCTACTCTCAAAATCGATCAGTGGATGCATGTTGGTTGGAGGACCCTTTTGTCTGCTTAAAATGAGTCTTGTTGATACTTAGAGAGTATCATCACTCTTTTTAGAGGCATTTTATCAGAGATAGTAGATTCAAGATCCATTAGTTTATTTGAGTATGGCCGAAGCTAGACGTTCTACATGTTTGATAGAGCTACCTTCTTGAGAGTTGTTACATCACATAAATTGATTTGGTTGATCAAGTGTGATACTGGCCGATAATGTCAAAAGTGAGCTTAAGGCTCTGAGACCTCTAGAAAACCTAACCTTTGGTAAGGAGAATGTTGAAACGTTTCCCTTCCACTATAATCTTCGTAGTGGTTGTTTAGAGAATGGCACAACGGGGATTGTGAGACATGTTTTACCATTCGCTAGATGCTAATGGGTACAGTTTAACTCTCGAGAGATTTTAGATTGTCAGAGTGTTTGTTTATACTTCTTGGAGGAGTCGTTAGGGCTTTTTCCCCGTCAAGAAGACGAGTGGATATTAAGGTAAGACCAAGTTAGATGTTGGTGCCTGTCGCCTTTGTTAGAGGATACCTACCCAGTTGAAAGAGTCAGAGATCTAGTTGCGGAGACGTAACTTGAGCGAGGTTTTATTTGTCTATGTGTTTCGCCTAAGGAAGAACCAGGTTTATTCTCTAGCAAGAAGTTGGTTCGTTGAGGTGATGTTTAAACCACTAATAGCTTGTTGAGTAACAGTGAGGAACTATTACTTGTCTCCTAAGGTGGATGACCTATTTAATCAATTATAAAGTACCTGTGTATTCTTTCGAGATTGGTTTGAGAATGAAATGGTTACGGTTGAAGTGTTAAAGGCTTGTGGTTTTGAAATGAGTTTTAGAATGAGGAATTCTCTCTTTAAAGTGTGTTGTGGTATCAGTTGATTTCTGCAATGATGTTTGAGATGTTTCAACAATGTTAGAATGGGGGACACCATATTGTCTCTTGAATATAAGTTTGATGCCTTCCGTGACACTTGTGAATGTATAATGAATATGGAAATATGAGCATTGACAAGATAATTACCTTAATGACCTTGTATGTCCAGGAGAGGTTGGTTACCGCGTGATCAGTTAAGGAAAAAAGGGTTTGAGACTTCGTAAATACTTTTGTTGAATCACAGTTTCCTTGAGGCAAGCCGAGGAACACAGATAGAGATCCAAGTTGCTTGAGATTGTTTTATTATGATAGTGGTGCTAACTCAATTAAAGTCAAGTAATGTTTCGAGATCTTCGAGGATGTTTTGTTGTTTTGTCAATGTTGTATTTTTGTGTTAGAAGTGGGAATGTTGTGTTCACCTCAATAGTGTAATTTGGGTGCTCGATCTTTAAGGAATATTTGACAACAACATGAGTCAAAGTAATTGAGAACGGTTGATTGTGTGATAGATTACCACCTAAGTAAAGTGAAATTGATAAGTAATGGGTTGTACGGAGTTAGTTCAGGTTATAGTATCATGCTGCCCATATAGGGTCATGAAGGATCGCAAGTGATGGTCGTGTAAAGGAGTATCGATGCTAGCTTAGTACGATAGCAGTACACGATTCATCTAGTGATAGTACTAAACAGTCTATACCGGTACACTTGTATTTTGTTAGTTAAGTTTCGAGTTAAGGATTGATTTGCCTTGAAATTGCGAGAAGAATTATCTGATTTTTTTCAATAGGTATAATGTTAAGGTTATATATAAGTTTGATGGCTTTTGATAACCTCGAGATCTTTTAAGTGTGCTTTAAAGATCAATGTATCAGTGTATAAGGTTCTCTGATGATGTACAATGGTAAGTACGTGATGAATTTTGTAACGCCCCGGTTTTGAGCCTAGCGGTTTAAGGGCTGGTTAGACGGTAAGATTTGGGAATAAATATTTTTGAGTAAGATAAAAATATGGAAAAATGGTTAAAAATTATATTTAAATATCTGAAAAATATTGGTAAAATCAATTTAGATAAAATGGATTTGGAAAGGTGACATTTTGGTTGGTAACCAAAATGTAATTTTTGAAAACTATTTTTAAATGCTGGCTAAATTGTAAATGATCAAATTCTTAGAATCCTTAAGGAGCTATTTTGCCAACTTTTGGCTGGTGGTTTCTCCCTTCAATTAAAACTGTTAACTTGTGTTTTAATTATTAATTAAAATAGATTTTATAATGAAAAGATAGTTATTGATTTTAAAAAAATTTGACGTAAACTTTTTTCTCAACTTTTCTCTCCACTTCTATTCTGCCAAACACTCTTATTTTCATTAAAATCCAGAGGTGAGAGATTTATTTTCATGGATTCTTGATTTATAATTGATTCTTTATCTTTGATTTACAAAACCTCATTGAAATCTTGTGTTTTTCAAGCTTTAATCAATCAACTGAGGGGGAAACCACACAATTGAGGTAAGGTTCATTTTTCTCCTCTATTGAATGGTTCTTTATTGATATTTCCAAGTATTTGATCCTTGATTTATGATTTATAATCCGTTATTATGTTTTTATGATGATTATTTGATTAAATTGGGTTTAATTGATTAAATTGAGGGAGATCCATATTGGATCTATTTTTTAGTGTTGATGATAGATTTTAAACATGTATTGGATGTTTTATAATGTTGATAAGTTGTTTTTAACATTGGATTCCCGAAACTCCTTGAATCCCTAATTATTTAGGTTGTTAGATTTGTGTTTTTGAGGTGTTGTGGTGGATGTTTAGTTGCTGGAGATATAAGGATGATGTAATCCTATTTTTAAATGTTGGTTGATGTTAATGGAAGTGTTAGATTGTTAGTTTGTGGCTGTGTTGTGTTGTGTTTGGAAAGAGTTAGATGATGATTTCGGTTGTTGTGGTTGGGTAATTGTGAAAGGATTGTCGATCTTTGTGTGGAATGTTGCTGCAGTGGTTTGAATGCATTGTGATGCATTAATCCTCTGTTGTTGTGTGGTTAAAACAGGGGAGGCTGGTCCGGAAGCTATCGGTGAAGCTTTGGAGGCTTCAGAAGTGGTTGTTGTGGGTAATCATGAAATGTTGAAGGATGCACATGCTAAGTGATCCTTGTAAGTATGTGGAAATACTTGTTGAAAAGCATGGTTTGTTGCTTTGGAAAATGGTTTGGTCTAATGTTTGTTAAAAACAGCGAGGTAAATGGTAAATGGTTAATTATATTGGCAAGTGATGTGGTTTAAAAATGTTATCAGATATAGTTGGTCTGCCATAGGATTGATAGTGCACTATAAAGAGTCGTCTTGGATGTCGAGGGGTTTTATACGGTGTACCGAATACTCCATCCAAGTAGCATAACGGTTGAGGGGTTATATGGTACTGTAAACTCCTGTCAGTGGATTAAGCATCTAACCGAGGGTTGGGGTTGGTGTTCTTGTGGGTTGTAAGTGTACCCGGTTGTAATGTACCGCGGTTGTGATTGTATCGCTATTTCGGTTGAGATGGCTTGAAGTGTTGTGAAGACACTTGTTGAATTTGTGTATCCGATAAACTATTTTGTTAATGGAACTTGGTTAATGATCACTTGTAAGCCAATATAATTGTGGATGTGTCATGTAATGGTTTATGTTGTATAATGTGATTTATACATGTTTACTCTTTGAGCTTTGCATATGGTTGGTTATGCATGGGAAGGCTTAAATTGAGGTTTAGCGATGGGATTTGCTGATGGTTAATGACACATGTTGCATATGGTTTAAAATGTTAGTTTTTGAAAGTGTTAAGTGCATGGTTTTCAAGGAATGATGTTCAAATGATGATTTAAGCGATGTCTAAAAGATGATTGAAATGAGATTTCAATGTGTTGATGAGAAATGGTTTTAAATGCATTGATGGTGTGTTGTTTTTGAGCACTCCTCACTAAGCCTAATGTGCTTACGCTCTCTTTGTCCATCAATACAGAGAACTAAAGATTTGGAGGCAGCGAGAAAGCAAGGGATCGTCAAAGACTTGATACTAAAAGTTTGTTTTAAATTAGACTTAATAAGAGCAATGGGGTTTTCGTTGTTGTTTTGGGAGGTGTTTTGTTAAACTCCCTATTTGAGCAATCTTGTGTTGCTATTGTTGGTTTGTAATTGGCCATTATAGATTGTTTGTGGTGATGGATTAAGATTTCATGCTTTGCTTAGCTTGATTTCTAGAAAGCATGCATCTAGATTTATACTTGAAGTATGATGCCATGAAAGGTTGATGAATTTGTGATGTTTTGTTGTGGGTTGTCTCTTGATTGTGTTGGATTCATGTTAGGGTGTTTTGGTATGTTTGAAAGCATGTTAAACCAGCAAAAGATGACATTTCAGGTCTAGGCGTATTGGTACACGTGTCCCTATTTCGGTACAGGCAAGCCAATCCAGGCTTAGTGTATCGAAACACGAGAAAGTGTTCCGATATGGGTAAGCCTTTTCAGGTATGATGTTTCGGTATACGAGTAACTGTTTCAGTATGGGGTATGTACATTTGGTAGAGCGTATCGGTACGCCAGGGCGTATCGAAACGAGATTTGGCTACTGGAATTTGGGGTTTTTGAAATAGCAATACTGTATTAATACGCGTGTAAGTGTACCGATACGGATACCGTTAATTTAATTATTTGGATGTTTTGAAGTTCTGTTTTCTTATGTTTTAGTCCCTGAATTTTGTGGATGCAATTGAATGAGTATGGATGAGTATTTTGGGCTGAATTTCAACATGAATGCATGAAAATTGACTAATTGAAGGTTGGTAACATAGAAATTGGAAAATTCCTTCTAATTTTCTAGAATTGCAATTTAGTCCCTAAATATCAATTGTACCCTAATTGGATGTCGATTCGATGCCCGATTGAGTTGAGTTTTCACCTGTGGTCAGCATGAACACATAGGATAATAATTTGCATCTAGATAAGATAAAAAGAAAAAAAATAGACGTGTTTCGAGTTTCTTCTTCATGGTTTACCTCGATAAACCTAATGTAGTTCGTTCGGTCTTACAGCTAGGCCGAGTCGAGGGGGTTACAAATTTTGAGAGCGAAGTTTGTTCCAAGCTTTCGCCACATGTTTTGAGAGACAGTGTGGAGTTGTGTGTTTGAGATTGTGATAAGTGTTTGACTTGCAACCAGTTGATACCCAACATTGAATTCTTCAGAGCTGTTGTGATGCTTTGATGTTCTTCAGTGAAAATTAAATAGATGACAGTAGACCTTGTAAAGGAATTATGAGTGCACAGTTTTGATGGGATTCGTTGAGTAATGATATAGTCTTTGGTGGATATCGTTTGATACTTTTAACAAATGTGAGAGCCATATAGAAAGTCGGCTTGGTTTGTTTATGGGCTGGGTTGTAAGAAACTACGATGTATACATGCTACCGTTGATATGAGATTTGAGGTTTATGATAGAACCTTATCCCTTGGTGGGATCCCATACCATGACAGATCCTAGTGAGGAACAAATGATGTGGTTCTTAATCACGTTATAGTTTGGAGTGCAAGTCTCTTGCGTGGACCAAGTTTTTGGAAGCTGTTTTAGTTGTTGACATGAGTTATCATAAACGATTTTAAGGTAAATGCTTAAAGCAAGTTGAGACGCCATTCATTTTTAGAAGTCTTGCACCAGGCAAGCAATGGTTTTGATAAGGTATGTCATCAGAGCTAGAGTCTCTTTCAGGGAGTCAACACAAGAATAATTGTTTTGTTTTGGATGCAACTATTGTTTAGCATCTTTTTTTAGATTGTACGTTTTTGTTGAAGGATTTTTGCGTGCAACAATCTTTTGGGTTCTATGGTATAAGTTAAGTTTCCCTGATAATGTATTCGAATGACAATTTTTTCAAGGTATCATTGGGTCTTGCTTGTTGTTTGTAATCTACCGAGCGAGGATAAATTCATTCTAGAAGGAGAATTAGTGAATATTATGTTTATACCATTAGAAGGTAATGGTTATATTGAAAAATGTTGAGATCAGAGTAGTGCAACAGGAAATTTTTGAGAATGTTAGAGAGTTATAAGAATTTGAGCATTTTTTTTAGTTATGGAAACAAATTTCGATGACAAAATTTTCTTTAAAGATGGGAGAGTTATAACGACCCAAACTTCAGATTTTGCAAATTGAGCCTCGTACCCAATTAATTTGAGCCTTATGGTTGGGAACCCAAATCTAAGATAGCGGGTTTGGGCCTTATAGTAATAAAAAAAAGAAAAGTAATGAGTGGATAAGATTGAGTAAAAAGGTGACTGGTAATTTATGGAGAGAGAAAATGTTAGAATGGATAAGAGGAAAAGATATTTTAGAGAGAGAAAAAAGGGAAAAGTAAAGAGGGAGACTTTAAACTTTGATCTATCATCGACGAAGCTGCTGTAGGGGACACCGTCGGCACCATTAGAGAGATCTTGTCAAAAGAAGTCGGCCGGTGGTAGTCGTGCCACTACCGCCACTGCCGTTTGCTAGGGTAAAGAGAAGTAAGATGTGGGTTGTTGAAAGGAGGTGGTTTCAGTGGTTAAAATTGAATTTTAAGGCTACCGGCGTGCTCACCAACGTCAGAACAACGGATTTTGAGGCCAATGATGCTACCCGACCATCGGTGGGTACCCCACGCGCCTTCACATGCTGCCATCGAGGGTGGGTGTGCTCAGTAGCAACCAGGTGCACCATCCTCTCATGTACCCACACAACATTGGATTGAGATACCCAGGTGCACATAGTCTCTGTCGTACCAGATTATTGCTCGTAGGTGCACCATCTTTCCCATATATCTACGCATACTAGATCGTGACCTTGGGTGCATCTTATCTACTATGCACATGTGCCGCATCAGATTACCATACTGTTGACCAGGCCATTGACCAGCTGTTCACCGATGGTGATCGGCCGTTGAATTTTTCTGAGGGACCCTACTCAAGGGATTCTAGACGTTCCAAATCTATTGGTGCAGTCAATTTTGCCAAATTCGAACCCGATAAGCTGTTTTTATACATTTTACCTTGTGAATTGAATATGGGATGCATGAAACTAATGTAGTTTCATATTTGTTAATATACGAGGATTATTTAAGATCATATATCAGATCAAGTAGAATATTCGGAAAGCTCAAATGAGGATTTTAGTGATAAATACTTAAGGTTAGTACACCTCGAACTCCTATTACTTTGTAAGCATCATAAATGTGATTGTTTTGCGTGTTGGTATCTACAAATTAGGTTGACAATAAATAAGCATGAGTAAAGACCGGTATTAGGAGATTCGATATTTATGAAGTGTATGAAGATGTCTTGAATATGATGAGACTCATGGAGGCTTTAGAGATCGTGTAAGGTTGTTAGGATGCTCGTATAATAATTTTGATGATTGTTTGACTGATTGAAATAATTGTGATGGCTTGTATACTTGTTCGAATAGATTGATGAGATTTGATGGAAATTATACTAAATGAACTAATAATTGGTCATATTCAAATAAATGATTATGAAGCTGATAATTAATATTAATTAAATAAATACGTTAGTAAACAAACCCTAATGACTTTTATATGCTTTAGGGACCGAATAAGCCTTGTAATATCGTAGTTTAAGGAAACTGTATGAACCTATAAATAAGGTATCGGTACGAGCTTTGGCTGTACCGGTATACAATTAGAGGTTGTATCAGTATAGATCGACCTGTACCAGTACTTGTGGAAATTAAGGATTTTCGGTGAGCAATTTCAGTATCAGTACGTGTGTGAGTATCGATACCTGAGGGTACTGTATGGATATTCATGTACGAGTACCAATACTCGATACGATAAATAATTTATAAATACAAGTATAAAAATCAATGTGAATATTAATAATTGAATTATGCCTTGAATAATATGATAACATGGATTAATGGAGACAATAAATGAGATTAATTGTATACTTATCCATAATGTATTAACAACATTGTAATGTAAAATAAATAGCATGATGATGATTAGCAACAATAGGGGGATCCTTGGGATTGCGTTGCTTGTATACCGGGTAGGTATTTATTTGGTTGAGTGTTCTTAATTGATAGGATTTGGATAACCATTGAGAGTTTGAGTGTGTTGCAACACCATGGTTGAAGATTTCTGAATGTAGGATCCCAATATTGTATGGACGCGAGCCTCAATCGAAGATGCTTGATGAGAGATCCCGAGTATGGATGTAGGATCCCGATGTTGTATGGATACAAACTTTATCTGTAATGCCTCAGTTTTGGGCCTAGTAGTTTTGAGGCTTATTAGACGGTCCGGTGGACCGGGTTAGAGATTTGAGTCGGATTCGGGACTTTATATTTTTCGGTAAGATAAAAATATGGAAACTAGTTAAAATAATATTTTAATATATGATTAATATTGGTGAAATCAATTTTGGAAAATAAAGTTTGGAGGTGTGACATTTTGGCTAGTGACCAAAATGCAATTTTTGAGAACTGGTTTTAAAGGTGACTAAAATGAAAATGATCAAATTCTTAGAATCCTTAAGGAGCTATTTTACCAAGTTTTTGCTGGTGATTTCTCCCTTCAATTAAATCATTTAACATGTGTTTTAAAGGATAATAAAAAGAGATTTTATATATTTAAGTTAGTTATTTGGTTTTAATGAAAATTGACGTAACTTTTCTCTCCACTTCTTTTCTGCCAATCACTCAAGTTTTCATCAAAAACCAGAGGTGAGAGATCAATTTTACTTAGATTCTTGATCTACAGTTGATTATTTAACTTTTATTTACAAAACCTCATTGAAATCTTGTGTTTTCTTAGCTTTAAACAAGTCAATTGAAGGAGAAATCACACAATAGGGGTAAGGTTTGTGATCTCCTCTATTGAATGGTTCTTTATTGATATTCCTAAGTGTTTGATCCTTGATTTATAGCTGATAATCTGATTTTTGTGTTTTATATTGATTTAATTGGGTGAAATTGATGAAAAAGAGAAAGTTTCGAACTGGATTTATTTTCCAGTGTTGAGGATTGATTTTAAAAATATTTTGGATGTAATATGATGTTGTTAAGTTGATTTTAACAATAGAATCACTAAACCCTTAAATCTCTAATTGTTTAGGTTGTTAGATCGGTGTTTTTGTGAAGTTGTGGTGGCTGTTTGGTTGTTGGAAGTCTTAGGATGAAATAATCCTGTTTTTTAAGTGTTATTTGATGATATTGAAGGTATCTATTGTTAGATTGTGGCTGGGTGGAAAAGATTAGATGATGTTTTCGGTTGTTGTGGTTGGGTAATTGTGAGGAGATTGTGGAAGTCCGTGTGGATTTGTTGTTGTAGTGTTTTAAAGTGATCGGTGAAGCTTTTGAGGCTTTAGATGCTTGTTTTCGTGTTGGCGAATCGAGGTTTCACGTATTGGTGAGTGAGAACGTGGATTCCAGCTTTGGAATGTTTTAAAGGTGGTTTATGGGAGTTTAAACTTAGCTTGAAACGCTGGTTTAAAGTCAGAAGTAAGTATAAAGTGGTTTCTATCTCGGTCGTGCTAGATTGAAATGGTTTTATGTACTTGTTTTGTATTACATGTTACCTACTGTTTAAGCATGTTTTAAAGTATTTGAGATGTTGTTTTTGAGCATGAGATGCTGAAAGATGCACATGGTAAGTGATCATTGTAAGTATATGGTTTATACTTTTGGTTTAAAGCATGGTTGTTGCTTTGGAAAATGGTTTGGTCTAATGTTTGTTAAAAACAGTGAGGTAAATGGTAAATGGTTAATTATATTAGCAAGTGATGTGGTTTTAAAATTGTCATCGAACATAATTGGCCGGCCATAGGATTGATAATGCACTATAATAAGTCGCCTTGAATGTTGAGGGGTTTTATACGGTGTACCGAATACTCCATCCAAGTACCCTAACAGTCGAGGGGTTATATGGTACCATAAACTCCCGTTAGTGAGTTATACATCTACCGATGAGTGGTGTTGAGGGGTTTATATGGTGTATCGAATACTCCACCACGGGTGTCACAATGGTGGAAGGGTTTATGTGTACCGAAAACTCTCGTGGGTGAACCTTGTGTTACCGGTGAGAATGTATGAAGTGTTGGGTAAACACTTGTTTAATCCATGTATCTGATGATCTCTTTTGGTAAATGAACTTGGTTAATGATCACTTGTGAGCCAATATAATTATTGATGTATCATTGGAAAGTTTATGTTGTATAATGTGATTTATAAATTCTTACTCTTTAAGCTTTGCATATGGTGGTTATGCATGGGAAGGCTTAAATTGAGGTTTAGCAATGGAACTTGTTGTTGGTTAATGATACATGTTGCACGTTTACTCTTTAAGCTTTGCATATGGTTGTTATGCATGAGAAGGCTTAAATTGAGGTCTAGCAATGGAATTTGTTGTTGGAAATGATACATGTTGCATATGGTTTAATATGCTAGTTTTTAAGGATGAAAAGTGCATGGTTTTCAAGGCATGGTGTTTCAATGGTAATGTTTAAATGATGTTTAAAGAATGACTGAAATGAGATTTCAATGTGTTGTTGAGAAATGGTTTTAAATGCATTGATGGTGTTTTGTTTTTGAGCATTCCTCACTAAGCCTAGTGTGCTTACGCTCTCCTTTTCTATCAATGCAGATGATTAAAGTTTTGGAAGGCAACGGGAAGCAAGGGATCTTGAAAGACTTGGTAACCAAAGTATGTTTTTGGATTAGACTATAAGTAATAAGGGCAATAGGGGGTTTCCGTTGTTATTTGGGAGATTTTTTTTGAACTCCCTGTTTGATCAAGTTTGTTTGGTTGCTCTTGAGTTGTAAATGGCCTTTATGGTTTATTTTTGGTGATGGTATGGAGTTTGGTGTTTTGCTTGAATGGTTTTCTAGGAAGCATGCCTATAGACTTACATTTGATGCAATATGCCATGAATTGATGTTAAATATGTGATACTTTGTTGTGATTTGTTCCCTATTTATGTTGGATGTATGTTAAGAGCATGTTAGGATGTTTTGGTATGGTTGAATGTATGATAAACCAGTTGAAAATGATATTACAGGCCCAGGCATACCGATACGCGGGGGACCGTATCAGTACGGCTAGGTAAAAACAAGCTTGACATTTCGATACATGCTTAAGTGTATCAGTACGGCTAGGCAAAATAAGCTTGGTGTTTTGATACGGGCTTGAGTTTACCGGTATGGACTTACTCTACTGGAAACTATTTTTTGGAATATAACCTGCATACCAAAACACCTTCATACCGTATCGGTACGGGTGTTAAGTAAATTTAAATTGAACCTTATTTCCAACCATGCGTATCGAAACAGTATACGGCGCACCAAAATGGGGCTGTTTTGTGTGAGACACCATATTGATACGGTTTCCCGAGTATCGGCTGGGTTGTCTGTTAATTCAGTTAATGTCATGGAAGTGAGGTTTTGTTTTTTTCGTTTTGGTCCCTGAATCATGTGGATGTAATTAAATGAGTATGGATGATTGTTTTGAGCTGATTTTTGACATGTAAGCATGAAATATATTTAATTAAAGTTTGGTAACTTAAAATTGGGAAAAGTCCCTAAATATTGTTGAAATTGCAATTTGGTCCCTAAATTACGTTTGTGTCTAATTGGATATCGATTCGGTGCTCGATTAAGATGAGTTCTCACCTATGAACAGTATGTACATGTAGAAAAGTAATAATGCGTCTAGACAAGATAAAAGAAAAATTAGATGTGTTTTAGGTTTCATCTTCCCAATTTACTTTGGTAAACCTAATGTAGCTTGCTCGATTCGGTCATGCGACTAGGCCGGTTCGAGGGGGTTACATTATCCATACGAGTGTAGGATCCCGATGCTGTGAGGACGTATGCCTCACTCAGAGTATAGGATCCCGATGCTGTATGGATACGGACCTCACTCAAGAGTGTACGATCCCAATGATGTGTAGACGCGAGCGTCACTCCAGGTTTATAGTATGACTTGTGTGCTTTCTCTCGGATGATCTGGTGAGATCTCGAGTATGGTTGGGCCTTGTGGTCCATGTGTGATGATCGCTATGATATGAGAGCATGTGTTTAGGCGACTAGTGGTAGCGTCACGTGTTTATTTATCCCTCCTTATTGCTCATACTAGCTTCCATACTTTTGTTTATGATTAGCATAAAGTATAGTAAAGTAGATGTGTACCATTGAGCTTTGTAAGCTCAATGCTCAGAATCGTTGTTTCCGTGCATATGTTGATCATCGAATCGTGGATTCGAAAAGCACTATCAGTACGAGATTTCATCACGTTGAGATTTTCAGAGTATGTTACTTGTGTTTAGTGGGCTAAGTATTCATATGAACTTACGTGGTCGAGTTTGTAATTCTTAATTTTGAAATTGTATTAATTAAGTCAAATATCTAAATGTTTTAAATTAAAATGGAACTTCTTTGTAACGATTTACATTGTTTATGTATATTTTCAACTATTGGCTTTAAATGCTTTTGAGAATTAAAGTGTTGGGGCTAAACCCAGTTTGAGAATTTTTATGGTTTTTGAGTTGGGGTTGAGGCTCAATTATGACATCTGGGTCAGGGGTGTTACAGTTTATGTTATTGGTCAATTGACGAGGCAGAGGGACTAGACCATTCATGAATTTTGCGAGGCGTGGGAATTCGTGTATCCATTATCTTGATTCGATCTAAGGAATATTGTTGATATATGATATAATTGCCACAGAACATGATCCATAGTATTGTCATTGTTAAAACATGATTTGGAATACATATTATTGTTATCAGCACTGTTTATGACTACTTCACTAGGCAAAGTATGCGTAATACATTTTACCTCATGCATTGCAGGTCAAGGAAGATTTTTGCAAGAGATTGGGAAGTCGAAGGTTTTTGGCAAGTCACAACGGTACCTAGAGTAATGTTTATTGTCCCTACAAACTCCTAGTATGGTGGCATGATAGTTGTTATGTCACTTTTGGTCATTTTATTGTATATATATGTTGTGTGTGGTTGTGTGAACTTAAGGGCCTAGAATGACACTTCTGAGATTGGCTAAAAGTGGTAAAATTTGTATATTTGGCCTAAAAAGGTAAAAGTGTACTAAATGGATTCATATAGCTATGAAATTTGGCATGCTATTAGATCATGATCAAGTAGACTTGTCTATAAAATTTTACAGGATTTGGATATTGTTTGATTGGTCTAAATACATAAAAACCAGACTGAAAATTGATATTACAGAACAGGGCGTACATATACGGGTGATGGCATATCGATAACTATGTGCAATATTGGTCACAAATATACAAAAGTACCAATACTGCAACAGTAGTACTGGTACGCAAAATGCTCACTGGAATTTTATTGTAGCAAGGTATCGATATGGATATATCAGTACCGATATATTGTTTGGCTCAATTTTAGGAACTAGGGCATACGTATCGGTACGGTTCAGCCTGTACCGATATCGATTTTAGGTTTGAAAGAAATTTTCAAGGTGGAGTATCGGTACGGCCTCCCCGAGTACCGATACTAATACAAGTAAATCAGTTAAAAGTTAATAGAATAAGTTTGGAAAATTACAAAATGGCCACTAATTAATAATTGGCCTAATCGGCTAAATAATCGACCTCTGATTGGTATGAAAATATACATGCTTAGTATATACATGCTGAAATTTATATTAGTAAGTTTAATTTCTGAAAAGGACCTCTAAATTACTGAAATTACAGATTAGTACCTAAAACTTGTAAAAATTTAAAATTGGTCCTAAAACGGTATTCATAGTTCTAAATCGATTTATTATCCTCACTATAAAGTCATAATAACGTATTATGATATTGACAAACATAGTATCATTATTGATTTACTTAATATTGATCTAAAACATTGTATCGTTTATTGCTTCGATCATTGATAGAATGCTCCGACTCGATTCCTTATCAGGCCGAGAATGAGTGTTACAATATGAATGGGTCATGGGGCGGGTAAAGAGGGGATTAGGTGGGTCTCGGGACCCACATGAGTGATGGTGCAGAGATGATTTTAGTCTTGCGGATTGCGGGGTAGGGATGGTTTCAAATTTGTATTCACAACGGGTCGTGGGTATGGGATGAAGATGAAAATTTTTTACGGGGATGGTTGTAGGAAGAGTACCCTTCGCACCCTCCCCGCCCAATTGACATCCCTAATATTACCTTGAAAATGTAATATCTCTATTTAATATATATATATATATATATATATATATATATATATTATCATCACACTGCATTAAGAATATTAAAAAAAGAGTATACTTCTCAGTTGTTGGTTCTTGCACGTTTTAAGACACTCAAGGCCCACATGCATCCAGTCATCCACCTCTTGTTGGGCTTAAGAAAGTTTTAATAAATTTCATTTTTTCCATTTAATTTCTATACATATAATTATATTATTATTAAAATTTTAAAATTAAGAGTGTTTTTGTCAAAAAAAAATCAAGAGTGCGTTTGGATATTATAGTATAATTGTATGAAAACTTATTATTTTAAGAAAAGTTTAATTCCACAGATATGTTTGATTGGCTGAACAAATTATAGTTATATAATTTTATAAGTTTAAACTTTAAAATAATATCAATTATAAAATTAAAGAGTATACTAATTCTCACTCCTCTTTTAAAAATTGAAGATTATAATTGAGACTCTCTAATTCCACTCAATTCAATGTGACTCACAAATTACGATGATCGGCTAAATGTGTCATGTGTAATTGCATATGAAACTTCATTTTTTAACGATGCATCATTAAAACACACCATAAAAGACATGTTTTAATATGTTTAAACGGGAATAAATTTCAAATTTATCTATAATTTTTTATATTATATAATATAATACATGAATTTTGAATTAGTATAATTTTACATATGAATTTTTTTACGGTAAATGTTAAAATAACAATACAACTATTTAATTTAATATTTAATAAATATGATTATTTATTAAATACTAGGGTACGATGGAAATGATATCTGCCCTTTGTAAAATTTGAATGAAATTAAAATTTCACATAAATTACATAAAATTAAAGCTCATTTATTATATTACACATTGACTAATGAATTATTTCTGGAGAAAGTTAAATATAATAGTTTTTTAACGACATGCATGATGGATTTTATTAGAAACTAAAATAGATAAACATATTAAAAGAAATGAAATTGCAGGAGAAAAATAACAAAATATAATAATTCTAAACTAAAAAAATAGAAAACAAAATATCATATATACTAGTAAAACATATCCAGTGAGCTGTAAAACGAGGATAAAGATGAAACAATTGAGTAATAGAAGTATGGAGCAAGATTTATTGTCTCTTTCCACCTACACGCTTCAGTGAACTATTACATTAATAGTTATAACTAATAACTACATAAATAAAAATTAATTGATACGATATCAATATTTTTTAAAAAATTATGAGCGAGCATATTTGGACGGTTTACCTAAGCTGTTCATCTTTATTCTCTCACATTTTCTTATGTTATGGATTTTAGACCTGATAAAAATACTCCATTTTTTCTAAAATTTTCTTTTTCTCTTCTTTCTAAATAAAATTAAGATTAAAATTTATCAAAAAAATATTTAAAAAATCATTATAAATATTCATCGTAATCAAAATCTAAAAGTGGTAAAACAATTCCACACATTTCACATTCCATATTCTTTTTAGTTTTTTTCAACAAATATGAAATTAAAAAGAAAAGTAAAAAGCAACCTCCACATCATTTCAAATCAAACGTTGATTTATCATCACTCAGCTGTCACTTTTATCTCTAACAACTACCGTCCATTCTCCATCCACGCATTCTTTTAAATGTGCGGCGCGAATTGGCATATCATCACAAGAATGCGCCACGTGTCTCACTAGTACAGTAACCCTCGGTTACTGTATCATCTTTCTAACCCTAGTCGTCACGGTTATGAATACATATTCCTCGAGCTAATCATATTTTGTTATTCTTACGTATTTTCGACTTAATGAAGGCTTCTAGCGAAAAATTTCCAGAAATTGAATCAAATATATCGTAAAGAAAAGAAAACCCACTCTAAAACGTTCCAAAAAATTGAATCTCTTTTTACCAAGCAGAAAAAATCATTTATTCAACCTCACAAACATAAACATCTAAATAAAAAAGCTTAAAAAGCCTAAAAACAAGAAAAACTAAAACTGGTTCATGCCCAAAAACAAAGCCACAAAACAAAAGGCAAACAAAAAAAAGGACAAAGACGGTAGAAATTTTGGGGACATAATCCTTAAAAATCTGAAAGTCAACGCATAATAGAGATTTTTTTCATGTTTCCCTGCAAGACCGACAAACCATAATGTGATATGCTTAGAGAACAAAGTGCTAGAATTAAACCATAACTAAATATAAAATCTAAACCCAGGATTTATCATGTCAAATCATCAAGAACAATAAACTGAATGCGGAAGCGTACCTGAATTAATCGATAGATGAAAACCTTGAATCTTTTGATGAAGATCGCCTAAAAGGTGGTTGTGATCTTTCAAGAAAATAGGTTTTCTCTTGATGTAAAACTCTCTGACGGGGAAGGAGAGAAAAACAAGTTAACCTATTTCTTGGGGACCACTACCTCTTTATATAGTTGATTTAATAATCAACTATTAAGTATTTATAACTCTGCCCCTCATCGAATTATAAATACATCTTATGGTATCTACACTTTTATTTCCATGACATTTTAATACCCATGACACGCCTAACATAATTGGTCACTTAATTTTGTGTCATACTTTAAAATAGCAATATACATTATACATATGTGCCCACTATTACGGATTTTAATCCAACAATCTCCCACTTGGGCAACATATGTTTCTGACAAATGTATAACCTTATGAGCGCAAAAATTTGCTATTATATAATAGGTATTACAGAATAATCTCGTCCATCAACTATATCCATATAGGATCAAAGCAGCCTTTGTCGTATCAATCATGACAAGACCCATCAATGGTCACGTATACAAATATAGTCAAATGACATGGATCAATCATGGACGCGTAGCATGGAAAATTACATGAAATGTGAACCAAACATGTCTATTTCCAACTGGTCCTCCTAAACCTTAGTGAGATCAAACTTTCTCAATTCAGTGTGCATAAACCAAAAGAACTTTATTTATGCAAAAATAATCTTAAAATAACTTTAAACTCAAGTAACCAAAATTGTTGTGTCTAAACCAAATGAGCATTTTTCAAAATTACAAACTCCCACTAAAACTGAATATCTTTATATAACATTACACCCACATGAGTAGTGTACTCATGAAAGACCTAGGGTGATAGTTTCTTAATAAGCGCGCAAATATGGAGTTTGTACCAAAGATGCTCTATAGACACACAACCACTCAATTTTTTTTTAACAACTAGGAACTTAATATTTATGTGATTCAAATTTGAAGTGTTCCTATTGTTCATAGAATAAATGAATGCATATTTATTGTCACAAAATAACCGACGTGGTCTTTCTATTCAATCTATAATTAGCAGCCCATGTGACAAAATTCTTTTGCATCAATATTCTAATAGAATCGAAGTCTGTAAACTTGATGATCTCTAACTTACCGAACTTGATATGTGAGCATGTAATTTTTGTTCTCTAAAGATATTTCATAACCCTATTGGCTGCTATTCAATGATCCATAATATGATTACTTAAATATCTGTCTAACATTCCAACAATGTACGCAATATCCAAACGCATACATACTTGAGCATAAATTAGAATCTCAATAGCTTATGCATATAGAATCTTTTGTATTTTCTAAATTTCAAGGTTACTTTTAGGGCATTGAGTAAGACTAAATTTGTCTTCTTTAGCAATTTGAGTATCACTTGGTTTACTCCCCACCGAACTTGTAGTAATATACAATTGTCAACCAAATTTATCTCAAAGCCGAATGAGATAATCAATATGAAATTTATAATTTCATTAATGAGAGTCCTACTTAAGCTCATAGATGAATTTATTTAATTTACATATCATTGATTTTGTATCATTAGACACAAATCTATGATTGTACCATATAATTCATTTCTTCAATGTCGTCATTGAAAAACACAAGCCTAACATCCATCTTATGTAGCTCAAGATTAAAATAAGAAACAAGCCTCATGATTATCTTGAAAAAGTATTTCAATGAAACTTGAGAGGAAGTCTCCACAAAATCAATGTCTTCTTTTAGAGTATATCCTTTAAATACAAGACATGCCTTATACTTGTCCGCATTATCATTTGCATCCCTCTTGGTTTTAAATATCCATTTACAACCAATTGGTTTGCACCTTCATGTAATGAGACAAGTTCCTAAACTTTATTGTCTTGTATAAAATTATACTCTTCTTGAATGACATCAATCCACTTTTGAGAGTCAGAACTTTTATGATCTGATAAAAATGATTGAATCATTTTCTATCATTCCATTATTATCCTTATTTTCTTGAAGAAATACAAAGTAATAATCCAGAATAGTATTTCTCCTTCCTCTCTTGGATATCTTTAATGACACTTGTTTTTGAGGTTGTTGAGTTTGTTCTTCTGAAAACAATTACCTTATCTTGAATGAGAGTTGTTCAACATTGTTTTGCTAAGGTACTTGATTCACTTCTTGATTAATGATAGGTGTAAAAACATAAACATCATTAAAAGTGATAGTATGAATTAAATTATTATTCAACTTCCCCTCAATAGCAATGTATCTAACCTTATTTCTCCCTCCAAACTCAACATCCTAAAAATGTTTAACCTCTCCTTAAAATAATCCTTATTGTGGGATCATAAAATTTACAGCCCATGGATCACTCAAAATAACCGAAGTAGTTGTTCACTTTTGAAGTTTAATTTCTTCACATATGTCCTAACTTATACAAAAGAATCAATACTTTGTAACTTATTATTGTTTCTTTTGATTAGGACCTTTAGCAACTTTATTCTAATATATTTTTTTATTGCCCTTATTCTTAGAGACACTAACTAAATGAGCACTAACCGAATGAGTACTTTTACACTTATAATGCTTCAACTTTTCTTCCTCTTTAACACAATGAGAAATAAGCTCATTTATAGTCTATTTCTCCTTTTGACAGTTGTAACTAATTTTGAATTGGTTAAACTCAGATAGGAAGCGATACCAAAATCATAAGAACAAACAATTGTTAGAAAGTTTGATCTTATGTGCCTTAAATTTTGAAGCAATATTAAACATTTTTCATAATGTACTTCCTCACATTTCCTTGGCCCTTATACTTCATAGACATCAAAGAATGCATAAGTGATGTCATCTTAACCTTAATGTTTTGGGTAAATCATTTCTTAATTTCGTTAAGGAAACCCTTAATATGAGTAATATATTTAGATTTGTGCTCCTAAAGAATTCTAGAATGTTGTACTTTATGATCATTAAAATCATGCAATTTGAACGAACTCACCTCTCAAAATCCCTTTTATGGGTGCTTACCGCCATGAGAGGTGCGAGTTGTTCTTCCTTAGTGCAAGGTCTATGTTCATACAACCAAATACTTTATGTAAGTGTCTTTTCTATTCCTTGAAACTAGTTTTACTAAACATGAGTGTAGAATGTATTTAATGAGATATTGTGACAAAGAAAGATAAATTACCTAAATATAGAACAAAAATAAATAAATAAAATAAAAACAAGCTCACATAAATATTCATAAGTAAACAAATAAATTCAAAATAATGGCTAGTTCCCCTCAAGATACCAAGCACAACATTAATATCAAGTCTTTGGACAAGAATATTAATCAGAAATGGTACTCTTGTTGTAGCAATCAAACATTGACAATAAACTATGTCAAACAATAGATTAATCTTTAGACTAACGTATTGCTTACATAAAATACCTTATAATTGTCACACATTTATCGCCATTAGATTGTCGTTGTAATTACGCCAAATATTAACTTTCCTTTGGGCCAATTAATAAACGCATGAATTACAAAAAACCCATAATTATCTTAATATTTTAAATAAACTAATCTACACAAAAAAAGCGGTCACTTTGGTGACATTATGTTTCAATTAATCCATTAAAATATTAGACATCCGAAGCCAAAATATGAATTTAATTGTTTCAAAATATTTGTCTTAATTTTATCTTTCAATCAAATTAAAAGATAACCAAAATAATAATAAATTTGAATAAAGGTAAACCTCATATCAAGATACGGACACTCCATTAATATTTCATCTTTGGACAAAATATTTACTTGTAAGTGATATCTTGGTACAAAGAATCAAACATTGATAATAAGAACATGTCAAACATAAATCTTCCTTTGGGCGATTTATTGCTCACATATAAAACTGAATAATTATCACATGTTTATTTCCACAGATTGCACATGTAATAATGTTAATTATTAACCTTCCTTTGGGCCGATTAATACTAACATAATCCGACTTACATGCACAAAACCTTCTATATATTAAAATAAAATAATTTCTACAATAGAGGTCACTTTGGTGACTTAATGCTTCAATTAATTTATCTCAAAATATATAATATAAATATACTTGATATTCAAATTTAAAATTTTGTAATAATAAAACTGAATTTCGATAACACTTAAGTTTCCGAAATAACCCAAAATAAGGTCGTCTGAATGGGGCTATCAGAAATAAAAAAAAAAACTAAAATCTTTGACTGTTTCTCAAAAAATTCCTTAAACATACATTTGCCAAAATTTTGATTATAAACTTAAAGGCAAGATTTAGAAATTGTTAAACTAAATGCAATCAATCCTTTAACTTTATATAAATGAATAATTCATACAATGATCACATAAAACTTTAGTATATCCATAAGAGCCCAACGATCAAAATTAAATTTTTTTTTTGATCAAACTGAATCAAATAATCATCAATACCAAATGTAAATATGTATATTCTGTAGATAACATTAACGACATAGTAAAGCATAATGCCAAACAAATTTAAGCAAATATTTTGAACAAAACTAAATATGATTCAACAAAATTCAACCATAATTTATTAGATATAAACCGAATATAAAGCTTCGAGAGCTAACCTGATTATAAAATTTCCAAGTCACGGTAAATTTACCTTGACAAAGCATAAGTCAATTTTTTTTCTTAATTACTAACGATCAAAACTATTTTTTTATCAATCCGAATTGAATATATATTTTAAAACAAATATATATTTCATAACTTGAGTTACGATATGCGATTACCAAAGAATAAGTAATAAAAAATTGAAGGCAAATTCTAAAAATTTTAATAATACTAAAACATGATCTGTCGATATTTAATGAATTCAATTCTAATTAACCAAATTTAAAGAAATAGCACAGAGAAATAATCCCGTATGACAACAAATTGAATTTGGCAAACAAAAGCTTGTTAAACATAATTGCCGCTAATAGCAGTGGTCATAATTCATGATAACTAATTTCTTTTAATGTGGCGATAAAAGAAACCAAAATATATGTTAATCAATCGAACCCTAAATGATTAGAGTAAACGAACCTGACGAACATCAAAAGCAAGCAATATATTTATAAATTCAATCGAACATAAAAGTATATCGATAGCATAAGTTTAAACCCTAAACAGTAAAAAAACTTAAACCAAACCACATACCATCGATTATACACAAAATTATTATCATACGAATGCGATTTTTCATAATAGAAATTAATATATTCTCAATGATTCAACATGACGAGTCTCTGATGCCACTTGCTAGAATTAAACCATAACTAAATATAAAATCTAAACCCAGGATCTATCATGTCAAATCATCAAGAACAATAAACTGAATGCGGAAGCGTACCTGAATTAATCGATAGATGAAAACCTTGAATCTTTTGATGAAGATCGCCTAAAAGGTGGTTGTGATCTTCCAAGAAAATAGGTTTTCTCTTGATGTAAAACTCTCTGACGGGGAAGGAGAGAAAAAAAAGTTAACCTATTTCTTGGGGACTACTACCTCTTTATATAGTTGATTTAATAATCAACTATTAAGTATTTATAACTCTGCCCCTCATCGAATTATAAATACATCTTATGGTATCTACACTTTTATTTCCATGACATTTTAATACCCATGACACGCCTAACATAATTGGTCACTTAATTTTGTGTCATACTTTAAAATAGCAATATACATTATACATATGTGCCCACTATTACGGATTTTAATCCAACACAAAGACGGTAATACTCTCGACCTCGTAATTCCCCCTTAAAACAAACAAAATGATATTTCATCCCGGCGTTGATGATGCCTAGCGCGACTTGAAGAGCTGCAGCACAGTCGTCACTCTTCATGCTCACAACAGCTTCAATGCCTACACCTACTCCGTCCACAGCTTCGTCGATTTTGATTCTTTTGATCGATTTTTTAATTTTCTTTCCGTCCACAATTGAAGACAGAAATTTGGCCTTTTCACTGCAGCGATGATACACAAGAAACTTTCGGCCCACCCTGCAATATTTTTCATGAGAGAACGGGATTCATGCCGACAACCCTTTCTAAGAATGTAGGCAGCATCGGAGTCCCAACAGCTCTTCAACTTAGTACTGCACAAGTGTCGAGACAAACCTGAAACTGACTAAAAACCAAAAAATCATCGAGACTCTTGTGACCCTACTTTCTTTTTGAAGATTATGACCGAAATATTTTTGCGGAATTGAAGGAGATGACACCCGAAAATTAGGATGACACTCTCAATAAATTATTGTTAAATTTTTAAAACGAAAGGTAGAGTTGCCACCGGTCATTTTTGGTAGGCCGGACACCGAAAAAATAACCAGAGGTGAATTTGGGAGTTAGTTACGAGCGGGGAAGGGTTAACACCCCTACTACGCCCAAAAAAATTGGTACCTAAGAGTTCACATTATATTTATTTAAAGAAAAAATTCGATTTAATTTAATGATTAATTTCCCAAAATAAATGACAGCTTAAATCCGCCTTGGTATTCACGACATTCAAAGGAGACGCCACCGTAGGTGGGGATGACACTCCCAGCAGAAATATCAAAATAATGAGGCCTAATATTATATGTAATAGTTATTAAAGAAAAATAGATAAATAAATAAATAATGAGTAAAAAGTAAAAAAAATAGATGGAAATATTTAAATATGTGTGATAAATCTAAAACGGACCTTTGTATCCACAACATTCAGAGGAGATGTCACCTGGAGGCCGTAATGACAATCTTAATAGAAATATCGGAATAATGGAGGGCAAAATAGTATATTTGATATTTTATGGAACTGTTAAATAATATAGAGTTAATATAGATAATATAGTTTTGGGTAAAAAAATAGGCAAATACAATAAATAAATGAAACATTTAATACATAATATACATATATTAATACTTATATATAAATATTAGTTATAAGTATATAATATTATATTCATATTTTATGTACACTTAAACATAATATGTACATATTATAAAATGTCATGTAATTTAAGTTATATATCTTAGGTATATCACGTATTATATATATATACATATATATACATTAGATTTATCATATATACATAAACATATACAACAATTACACATAAAAAAACAAATATATATAAAGATAAATAAATGACAGAAATAAAAGCAAATACAAAAAATAGTGCAAAAGTAATAAGGGGCTGAAATTAATGTATTTACAACAGTAAGGGACTAGATGCGCGAATATCCCATTTAAAATTAATTAAATCTAACTTTAGGACTGAGTTGCAAATCATTTAAAACTGGCAGGGACTTTGGGGGTAATTTTACCGTGCAGAAGACCTAAAATAAAAATTATTTTAGGGCAGAGGGACTTGCATGGTGATTTTCCCATAAAAATAGATTAAATTAATTTTAGTGACTGGTTTGAAAAGTTCTTAAAACCTGAAAGTACCATATTTGTGATTCTCCTATAAGGAATGGCCAAAACTGAATTATCCCATTAAATTTTTGTGCGCGGATCCTGAAACGGGTCGGGTCGTTGTTCGGGTAACAACCAAAACGGCGTCGTTTTGGGCCGAACTCAGGCGCCCAAAAATTACGCCATTTCAATACCTTATTTATTTGTTTTTTACCCAAAAAAATCATTTGCAACCTGTTTATTTAAAAAAAGTGTGATTTTCTCTCAAATGGCCTCATGACCGGTGTGGGCTCCGGCTGGCCAGTCGCCGTCGCCACTTACGTTGGTTGGACTTTCTGAAAAAAGGCTAAGGTACGTATTTTTTACCCTTAATCTTGTTTTTGTTATTATTCTTTCAAGATCCCTCTCCTAAACTCGTAGATCTAGTTTTTTCGGAAGGTTTTTGTTTAATATATATATTTTAAAAAAGATAAAGGAGGTTTTTTTACCTTTACTTCATCGGTGATGTTGGGTCGAATGGATTCGAACAAACTTGGAACTGATTTGTTTTTTATATTCAATCATCCGTAAAAAAACTATTACAATGGTTCTCGGGGTTCCTATACCCGAGAAAAGTAAGCAATTTGAATTTTTGTTTATTATTTTTTACAGATCCGATGTCTTTAGCGTGTTTGCAGGTCTGGATTTAGGCGCAAGTTGGGAGGTGGAAGCGACTGGTGTCAGAGATGGGCGGTGAAAGGCATGGGGAGTGTGGCCAGAACGCGCGTGCATCGCACGCACCGAAGGTGAACGGTCAATCAAAGGGCGGCGGCTAACCATAGGTTTAGGGTTAGGGTTTTTCTCATTTGATGTAAATGTGTTAGGGTTGTATTAAATGGGCCTGCTGGGTATGTGTGTTGGGTGAATTAATTTTGGGTTGGTTTAGTTTGTAATGGGTATTGGGTAAGGGTTATGTAAATGAGTATTGAGTTTAGTCAATGTGGGCCCGGACCAAAATGTGCTGCAACAGCTACCCCTCTTTGCTCATTGTTGTGCAACAGGGATAGAGCAAAGACAAAATAGTGACCATTTTTGGTCCGAGTAGGCTAAGGGTTCTTCTCTGACCACCGCCCGCTCTCTCGATCTTTAGTTGATCCACTAGACCGCTTTTGGAGGCAAAATCTTCAAACTGGAGTGCTCTGCAGAATCTTTGAGTTGGGAGTTCGAGGTCACAAGTTTTTCCTATATAGAAGTGTTTTCTCTTCCTTCGTTTAAAATCCTGTAAGTTTCTGAAGAGATCTTCAAGTTGCAAGTCTTTCTTATATAGAACTTTTCACCTTCGAATCTTGAAACTCTAGGTTCCTCATATATGGAACCTCTACAGGTGGAATCTTCGAATTGAGAGTCCCCCATATATAGATTTTTTTACCTTAAAGTTCTGAAAAATGTGACAGTTTATTCTTATTCCCGAGTAGTGTTAGTACTAGAAGTACGGGTTTCCCCTACTTCCTAAGAAGCTAAAGACCGAAAAATTTAAAAGTCATACCCCAATTTCTGATCGTCATAAGTATAGAATGATATCTTGCTACAAGACTACCATAAGGTTTTCGCTGCTTCCAATGAAAGTTGAAGACAGGAAAATTAAAAGATCATACCCCGATTTCTGATCGTCATAGACATGAAATGGTATCTTGTTGCAAGACGACTAGAAGTTTTTTGCTACTTCCCCGAAAGCTAAAGCTTGCAAAATCCTTAGATGGTGTGCCCCGGTTTCTGACCGTCATAGGCAGGAAAGAATAACTCACTTTGAGATTGCCACATGATTTTACCTGCTTCCCCGAAAGCCAAAGACAGGAAAGTTAAAAGGATGCCCCGGGTTCTGACCGTCTTGACATCAAAATGACATCTCGTTGTGAGACTATTAGAAAATTTTCGCTACTCCTGTAAAAGTTGAAGATTGGAAAATTGAAAGGATACCCCGGGTTATGATCGTCTTGACATCAAATTGTAACTTGCTTCGAAACTACCACATGATTTTCACTGCTTCCATGAAAGTCGAAGACTGAAAGATCATACCCTAATTTCTGATCGTCATAGGCATAAAAAGGTATCTCGTCACAAGATTGCCGAAAAGTTTTCGTCACTATCATGAAAGATGAATACTGGAAAACCTTGAAGGATGCCCTGGTTTCTGACCGTTATAGGCATCAAATCACAAACGTTTGTGTACGAAAAGTTCTTGAATCTTTGTTGAGAGTTGCTTCTTCCGCTGCAAAGCATAAAATTCTGATCTTCCTTTAATTCTTGAGCATCTGTCAAGAAAACAAACAAGAAACTTGAATAATGCGAGTTAGCATGTTCCTAATCTTAGGGATGCCTATCTATATGATGAATGAGACGGAACATTTTCAGGGTTGTTTTAAAAACTCTTGGTCCTTGAAAGGTCATCCTCAGATTTCTTCTTCGCTTCACTCCTTTTTTGCGTGCTCTTCAATCTTCTTCTTACCAGTTGGGTATTTATCTCAAATATGCCAAACAACACACTTTTAATCTAGAGTTATTTCTCATTTAGTCCTTGCACTGTTGTAGGGACCCGTGCCATTCTTTTGCTCATCATTGCTCCATTTGATCCTGGGCTCAACTATTTTATTGCCATGCACTCTTATTATTTCTTTGGTACTTCTCTCTATTCAGTCTTGGGCATAATTGATTCATCGGCAATGACCCATCACATAGAGTCTTCTTCTATCTTCAATCTTCTAGCGAGCGAATGCCTCAGATTTGTAAGCTTTCCTTGTGTTCGAAGATATTATTCCCGTCAATGGCTCAATCTTCATTTCTCTAAATAGGAGAAACTTGCTTTAAATCTCCAAACTGTCTGGCATATGTACTCTTGTCATCATTCTTGCTGTAATTATTGATGGGTTATTCCTATATGTTAAGCCGATCATTTGTATCCACAACCTTGTATCCTGAAGCTTACTCATGAAGTAATACAAGGAAATCTTTTTGCTTAAAATGTAAATTTTGCTGATTGTCATTCCAATGAAGGGCGCTCTTTTAGATTAGCATACAAGACCTTGAAACCAAAATCAAAATATATAAAAGAATAGGAGATCCGAATATCAAGTGCAAAAGCGTCCCAGACTTAACCTTTCGGTGATCATTCCAAGCATAGTTTGTGTCTGTAAAGACTTTGAATATTATGACGTTTCGAAGTCGTAAAATTCCCTTAGATGACTCGGTTCACCCCCATGATTACCACGTTGCTACAGAAGACTACTCATTTTCAATTTCACTTTTGCTCCATCCAAGAAAATGGACTTGTTTAACCATTAGAGTGCAAAAATATCATTCTAAGAATAGAATTCTAGGTCCATGTGTGTGCTTTTTGTATTTCCTTTATGAACACGTCTATTACCAGGCTTTGAACATGCCTATTACCAGGCTTTAAACATGCCTATTACCAGGCTTTAATTATGCCTATTACCAGGCTTCAATTATGCTTATTACCAGGCTTTCGAGCAAATGAGTGGTTTCTTCTTTTAATATTTTATTATTATTTCCTTATATTTTGATCCTTTAGTGCATAGAAGACTACGCTTAGAATTTCAATTTCAAGCAACTCTGCATGGTTAACTTTAGAGCTTTTTCATCATCGAACTTCATCAAAGGAATAGTAATCTTGCTTTGCTGACCAGAGTCTATTAGGAGAATAATTATACCTTATCGTTATCACAATATTCAATTGATCTCAATGTCGCATTTTGCAATTGATATCTAGGGACCTACAAAGGCGAGAAGAGATATACATATACACGCTTTCAAGGCCATTGTATATTAAGCAAAACACGTTTTTCATCAGAATAAAAATGACCAAACATGACATATACCCTTTGTAAAAAGATCTTTGCTACACTCGGGCTAAGGATAGCAAAGTTGATTTGATGCATTATTTCAAAAGGAAACCCTAACTGTAGAGATGCCCTAGCAAGCCGTAATCATCATACACTTCAGCTCGTTCATTTTCTCTCTCTCTGAATTTTTCTCGATATTCTTTTATATGTGTCATCATTTTTCTCTGAATCTTGATCAGATATCCCTGAAGTTCCTCAAGCTTCTCTACTCTAGCCACTAAGTTGTCCATGATTTTGAAGTTGTATTAGTGAGATTATTTTTTTCTTTTCTGCTACCTCACTCTAAGATGAATATCTTCTCTCCATTAGCAATGTGTTTAATGTAATGAATGTGTTAATTTACAAAATAGAAGGTGTAAACAACAGAAATCAATGATGCTATTATGCAATAGTGAATACACATATAGGTGTTGTTTCATAAGTAGTCCTTAGAAAGACTTTCATTAGATGAAGAAGTCTGATTACAAAAAGCAAAGATAACGCGTTTACAGATAGCGACTAGCTTCCATCCCTAAGACTTCTACTTCTTGAAGTAGAGCATACACCCAGGATCCCAACTCTGATTCTGGACTGACGCGTGTACCTAGCTCGTGTGCTTCTCTAACCTAGCCTTGGATGTATCGAGCTACCCCATGTGCTTGCACCATAATGTCTGTCATCGCTCTATGTTGATCTCGGATTAGCTGACTGGCCTGTTGTAGCCTATATACTATTCGGCGATTATCCTCCTGCAAGGCTCATTCAAAAGACACAAGCCTCTCAATGCATTCACGGAGAGCACCCTCGAGTTCAGTTATTTTAGCCTTTAGCAACTCATTTTCTTCTCACGCAAGGCTTATGGCAGAAATGTTGTCTTGGTTGTGATATTCTTGTAGAAGTCATTCCAACTGCAGAATTTAGGCTTCAAATTCCTCGTTCTGAGATTCCAGTCCCTAGTTATTTTAGCCTTACTAGCGGCCAATTCTTGAGTAACAGCTTCTAGCTCATTTGTCTTTCTGTCTACCTGTTTCTAACCAGCTTTATATCTCCGAGCATAGCTATCTGCCCTCTTTCTTTTAGCAGCTTAACGGTCAATTCTTTGGCGGTGGTGCCTAAACCATTTCTTTGTAGGTTCCGTTTCAGCTCCAACCACTCTTTCCTCAAATCTTCATGATCAACTTTGAGGATTTTTTCTATTTCAATATGTCTTTCTCCTGCCGCTCGTACTTCTCTACATCTACAGAGGCCAGGTAATTTGATGCTTCCAGGTCAGCGATGCAGTTTTCCAAAGCTCGTACCTCCTTCTGATGGGCTCTCTTAGCCTTTTCCAATTCTGAAGGAGCATCTTCTATATGTTCTTTCATGGTTCGAACAACTATTGGGTTCGCATGAGGAATGACATCATTAACCCGACCAAGTCTCCACTGCTCGTACCCAGGGGTGAGAGGTGAATCACCTTTGTAGACTTCGACCATATATATACGCTTCCACAAACGGCTTATTTTTGGGACTTGCGTTTTGTAGCCATTTTCCTCATATTTGAAGCCTGGCGTATTCAACCCGTAAGCGGTAGGAAAAACTGTATCGAGCCATATTGGCGTAACACGAGTAGGGGACAATATCCACTTTCTCCCCAAATCCCTAGCAGAGGCACCCAATAGTATTCTTCACAACGATAAAGAAAGTTACTCAATATTAGCCATGGTACCTTCCATCTGGCAGTGTCATCTTGTAGGTCTTGAAAGCCAGCCATCCATTGGTCTTCGGAGGTGGTGAGGCACATCCGGTTAGAATATTTTAAATCCCATAAGTGACTCCGGATCCAAATTTCTAACAACAGAACGTATCCCAAGAATCTACCTTTTTTCTTATTTTTTTGCACGCGCTTAGTGATCGAAAAGTTTCTGCTAGAATGGCTGAAGTCGGGTTGAACTTTTTTTTAACTTCTCAAACAGATCTGCTGTGGCATAATTTATGTGTCCCACAATCTTCGGAAAGATGACCATACCGTAAATACCAAAAGTAAATAGGTACCTCTTTTTTGGTAGGTCAGGATGTTGGTGAATTAAGCCTCGGATGTGTGCCCAATGTATGCAATCGGCCTTTCCTTGGAACCATTCCTTACTCATCCCAGTAATGCTAACCAAATTTTCTGTGAAAGACGGCGGATCCTTAGGTTTGACGTAGATTCTCTCCTCCTTAATTTTCGGACAACGAAGTAAAGCAGAATACTCCTCGATGGTTGGAGTCAGATCTACATTTCCAAAAGTGAAACAGTTATACCCTGGGTTCCAAAATTAAGCTAAGGCCCTGAACAAGTGCATGTCGTTTTGAACATCTAATAAGAGTGCTATGTCACCAAACTCCTATTGGAAACTTTGTTTCATGCTGGGATCCCAATGCTACCATATTTATCTCAGCTCATGAAGGTTGTTCTACTGGGAAACTATCAGTGTAGGCCCGATATTTTCTGATACATGTCATGCCATAAGGTTGTCTCATTTTTCCATTTGTATATGCTCGGACCATCCCCAGACTGTAGCGTTATCGCCTTTGTCATTACAGAACCCTCTTCCATATTGAACGCCTTCTAAACTGGACTCCTCTTGAATCAACACCTTTGTACGATATGATATGTAATGCGGATGCAGAAAAAAAATGAACATAAAACAACAGTGAAAACATATCAGTAAAATAGAATAATCAAAAAATGAAAGGAATTAAATGATGAATAATGAAGGAAACAAGCAGTTAAAATATACAAAGAACAACAAAAAGAAGTAAAGCCTAAAAAGGGTTATTCCTAAATAGGCAGAGTAACGAGGTGGTAAAAGGATGGATACTACGGTTCACTATATGCAGTTTGGTTCTAAAGTAAGGGTACCCGAACTGTCGTTGGGACATCGATTCGGGGGAATATGACCCTTATACCATACGGAGGTGAAAACCCCACGAAATATAAAGACCAGTACTTCGGAAGCGAGATGCAACACTATACAGAGGTGAAAACCCCACGAAGCGAAGTACTCTCTCCCACTTAAGGTTCTAACACTAATGTATGATGACAGTTCATATCAAACAAAAATTAAAAATTAAAATGAATTGAATTTAAATTTTCCTTAATAATTAAAATGCGAACCCTGACTAAGGCCTAACTCCTCTTTTGTTTTTGAAAACAAAATAAGTCCCCAGCGGAGTTGCCATGCTGTTGCGACCCTACTTTCTTTTTGAAGATTATGACTGAAATGTTTTGCGACATCAAAGGAGATGACACTCAGAAACCGGGATAACACTCCTAATAGAATACCGTTAAATTTTTAAAATGAAAGGGTAAAGTCACCACCGACCACTTTTGGTAGGCCGGACACCGAAAAGATAATCGGAGATGGATTCGGGAGTTGGTTACGAGTGGGGAAGGGTTAGCACCCCCATTACGCCAAAAAAATTGGTACCTAAGAGTTCGCAATATATTTATTTAAAGAAAACAAAAATTGATTTAATTTAATGATTAATTTCCCAAAATAAATGACAGCTTAAATCTGTCTTGGTATTCACGACATTCAAAGGAGACGCCACCCGGAGGCCGGGATGACACTCCTAATAGAAATATCGGGATAATGGAGGGCAAAATAGTATATTTGATATTTTATGGAACTATTAACTAATATAGAGTTAATATAGATAATATAGTTTAGGGTAAAAAAATAGGCAAATACAATAAATAAATGAAACATTTAATACATAATATACATATATTAATACTTATATTTAAATATTAGTTATAAGTATATAATATTATATTCATATTTTATGTACACTTAAACATAATATGTACATATTATAAAATGTCATGTAATTTAAGTTATATATCTTAGGTATATCACGTATTATATATATATATACATATATATACATTAGATTTATCATATATACATAAACATATACAACAATTACACATAAAAAAACAAATATATATAAAGATAAATAAATGACAGAAATAAAAGCAAATACAAAAAACAGTGCAAAAGGAATAAGGGGCTGAAATTAATGTATTTACAACAGTAAGGGACTAGATGCGCGAATATCCCATTTAAAATTAATTAAATCTGACTTTAGGACTGAGTAAAAAATCATTTAAAACTGACAGGGACTTTGGGGGTAATTTTACCATGCAGAAGACCAAAAATGAAAATTATTTTAGGGCGGAGGGACTTGCATGGTGATTTTCCCATAAAAACGGGTTAAATTAATTTTAGTGACTGATTTGAAAAGTTCTTAAAACCTGAAAGGACCATATTTGTGATTCTCCCATGAGGATGGTCAAAACTGAATTATCCCATTAAATTTTTGTGCGCATATCCTAAAATGGGTCGGGTCGCTGTTCGGGTAACAACCAAAACGACGTCGTTTTGGGCCGAACTCAGACGCCCAAAAACGACGTCGTTTCAATACTTTATTTATTTGTTTTTACAAAAAAAATCATTTGCAACCTGTTTATTTTAAAAAATGTGTAATTTTCTATCAAATGGCCTCTTGGCCGGTGTGGGCTCTGGCTGGCCAACCGTCGCCACTCACAGTGGCCGGACTTTCTGAAAAAAGGTTAAGGTACATATTTCTTACCCCTAATTTTGTTTTTTATTAGTCTTTCAAGATCCCTCTCCTATACTTGTAGATCTAATTTTTTCGGAAGGTTTTTGTTTAATATATATTTTTAAAAAAAGATAAAGGATGTTTTTTTTTATCTTTACTTGATCGGTGGTGTTGGGTCGAATGGATTCGAACAACCTTGGAACTGCTTTGTTTTTTTATATTTAATCGTCCGTAAAAAATTATTACAATGGTTCTCATGGTTCTTATACCCGACAAAAGTAAGCAACTTAAACTTTTGTTTATTATTTTTTACAGATCTGATGTCTTTAGCGTGTTTGCAGGTCTGGATTTCGGTGCAAGTTGGGCGGTGGAAGTGACTGGTGTTAGAGATAAACGGTGGAAGGCATGAGGAGTGTGGCCAGAACGCTCGTGTATCGCACGCGCCGAAGATGAACGGTCAATCAAAGGGCGGCGACTGACCATAGGTTTAGGGTTAAGGTTTTTCTCATTTGATGTAAATGGGTTAGGGTTGTATTAAATGGGCCTGCTGGGTATGTGTGTTGGGTGAATTAATTTTGGGTTAGTTTAGTTTGTAACGAGTATTGGGTAAGGATTATATAAATAAGTATTGGGTTTGGTCAATATGGGCCCGGACCAAAATGGGCTGCAACAGAGACCTTTGTCTGGCCGAAGATTATGGAAGCCGAAACTCCACTTCACAGCCGTTCTTTGCCCCTCATTTTTTATCTCCAGACTAGCCACACGTGAAAAACGATAATGTCTCTTAGAAAAAGATCTCCACTTTACCAAGATTACAGACGAATAGAATCTCAACGAGATTAAAGTACTAGGAAGGGAAGAAGGAGAAGTTGGAGCAGTAAGGAAGGGAGGACCAGACTCTCTCATCTTTGTACATATATCCCCCAAAATTTGAGTCATTTGATGAGTCATTAGTGGTAAATCCAATTTTTGTTTGGTTCTCGGGAAAATTTTAAAATGACAAGAAACGAGCGTTTCGTTTTATGAATTAAAGCGGCGATGAAAACAAGTGGGAAGAAGGGGTTATTGTGTGTGTGTATATATATATATATAAGGAATCGAATTGGGGGAAAAAGATCGGAGAAATGGCGGGGAAGGAGAGGAGATTCGAGATTGGTTACGCGTTATTGCCGAAGAAAGAGAACAGTTTCATTCGGGAATCTCTGGTGAATCTAGCGAAATTTCGCGAGGTGTGGATCTAGTTAAGATTGATAGGGAGCGTCCTTTGGTCGATCAACGGCCGTTCGATTGCGTTCTTCACAAGTTGTACGGCGAGGATTGGAAGAGCCAACTCAAGGGTTTCCGTTCTCGAAACCCTAATGCTGTTATCGCCGATTCTCCCGACGCGATTGAACGGCTACACAACAGGATTTCGATGCTGCAGGTGGTGTCGAAACTGAAGATGGAGAATCAGAGCGAAACATTTGGGATCCCTAAACAGATTGTGATTTACGATCAAGAAACCCTATTCGATAACCAAGCTTGGGAGTTGCTTAAGTTCCCAGTGATTGCGAAGCCGTTGGTGGCTGATGGGAGCGCCAAATCGCACAAAATGACTCTGGTTTTTAACCGCGATGGGTTGAACAAGCTTAAGCCCCCAATTGTATTGCAGGAGTTTGTTAACCATGGAGGGGTTATCTTCAAGGTTTACGTCGTTGGGGACTATGTGCAATGTGTTAAGAGGAAGTCATTACCCGATGTTTCGGAAGAAAAATTGAAGGCTTTAGAAGGATCTCTACGGTTTTCTCAAGTTTCCAATTTGCCTACTCATGAGAAAAATGATGATCAGCATTATAAGATGATGCATTTGGAGGATACTGAATTGCCGCCGCAGAGTTTCATGGCAGATATTGCTAAGGGTTTGAGAAAGGATATGAAGTTGAATTTGTTCAATTTCGATGTGATCAGGGATACCCGGTTCGGGAATCGTTATCTTATCATTGACAATGACATTAACTATTTCCGGGTTATGCGAAAATGCCGGAATATGAAATGGTTTTGACTGATTTCTTTTGCGATATTTTGAATATGAAATAAAAGGAGGAGGGTTTGGATGGGGAGTGTAGCCAGAAGAAAATAGCAGGGACTGATGGAAGGCTGTTTCTTAATAATTGTGAGGAAGAAGCAAGGAAAACTGTGTCCAATTCTTGCTGTAGCGATGGGGAAGAGCTGGAGAACTCTATTCAAGTTTGACCTTAAAATTTTAGGGAGTTTGATGAAAAAAGATGTACCTTGATTTGTTTTTGGAGTTGGTTGTTTCGGAGGGTTGTTGCAATTGTACAAGGATTGGGACCCTGGTGCCGGCTCATGGAGGCAAAGCGAGTTGCACATTTTCGGTTGTTAAGACATCGATTCATACAGGGGTCAAATAAGTAGCTTGAGTACTTTGAGATTAGTTGTAGCCTCTTGACAACAATTACATGGCGATTGATGTTAATCATGTATATTCTGTTCGCTGATTCTTTGGAGATAGGTACTTCTCAAAATACTTTGACGTCTTAGGGGACTTTTAAGTTGTACTTTGAGGCTTTTAAGTGTTTCTTTTGCTTAGTAATTGTTATAGTTTTCACCTTGACAAGGTCAATCAGTGGATTTTTTTTTCTTCCATATTTTCAATGATAGTTTCATTTTAGTTTCCTTGTTTTTGCCAATGATAGCCTCATTTCATTTCCTCCTACTTTTTATATGCATTGATTAAATCGATGTGCTTCTTTAAGAATTTTGTTCTTTGAAGTAATGAAATTGGTAGTTCCTCATCTAAAAATCCATCCAAAATGTTTATAAGAATGATGCTACGGGTTCCCCTTTTGAGTTTAGGTACCTATGCTGCTAACTCGATGTGTAAGATGGGTAAATATCGGAGAGAACGAATACATTTGAGTGAACTTTGAAATTTAGCTTCCGGAAATAGTTCATATTCTCCCCTAGAATTTGCAGGTAATTGGTAGTTCATATTCTCTTCTAGGTTTTGTGAGTAATTGGTGTATTAATGTGGCTGTTGAATATCAGGTACGGTAAGTTGGTAATGTAGCCTGTTTTAAACAGTGTCTCCCTCACCCCCCCCCCCCTAAAGATTAACTCTGGAATGCACTTCCAGTTTGCATGATAAGTTGCAAAAGAAAGCTATGGGCGCTTTAAACGGAGGGAAAATGTCAGTTTTTTTTTTTCTTTTTAATTTTCCTGTTATGGAGAACTTTTTGAAATTGAATGCCAAGTTATGTGTTGATATTCACATGATGTATAGACTGCGGATAATTAATGACTGATTGATTAAGAATTTGTTGGGAAGTTTTTTATTCACTTTAGTGGTACACTTACAATCCTTTCAGCTACTGGTACCGAATACGGGTTCATGGCATCTTTGTTGCATAGGATTATATTAGGAGGATGCAAGGACCTTAAAATGTATTGGAACGTAATCTTGTACAAAGCCATGCTGGTTTTACGTAACCGTCTTTCATTTGTCCTGTTCTTGTATCCTGCTTTTATATCGTTTACCATTTATGATAATTATTTTCAATTACTCTTACTGCAGCTGACAAATTTGAATGCTGTTAGTCTCCAAACCTTTTGCACTTGTTTTGATATCTGATGTCTTTTCTAATAGTTTATGCTTCCACCGTTACTTGCCATGGTCAAAGGTTTACCGTTAAACTTCAAAAGAGTTGCTTTCGGCAGCAAGTGTTGGCTAGGAATATACGAACATTTTTTCCGTGTGGCCTGGCATTGTTTGTAAACAAGTGTACTGAAGCTTGACCTTATATAGAACTGCTCTGTTTTTTTGCATATCTATATTTCCATGTATCCTATAATCCTATTTCATGGCCGATATGGCTGTTGAACGAGACAAATTCAGCCCATTCTGGTTGTTTTTGCATATTTGTTAATATTTTTGCAGCTTCATGCTAGTACATGCATATCAATATAATTCTACCTTTCATAGACGAGGCAATCATAATAGCATCCGTTGCGTGTGTTTGTTCTGAAATATCAGTCAGTCTCGCGTATATGTGAGAAAATTTTATTCCATTATATTATGCCCTTGCTGTGCATGTTGTATGTGTAAATTATTAACGAAGTGGCATGGTTCTCTACTAATTTAAGGGTGGCTTTCAATAAGGTACAATGGTACTGAAAAATACAAGTGAGGGAATCTAAAAGGTTGATTTCCTTTTACAGTTGAATGCTGACCGAGTAATTTATGCAAAAAAGGGTTTGTGTTTCATTGAACCTACTACAATATTGCTTCTTGTTTTCTCATGATTGTTATGACCTTACCTCATGGGGTGTTTTTTTACGACATATATTCAAATGGTTGGTGGTACTACTGCTTTACACACTCCCAACTGTTGGGGGAATCATTTCACCTGCTTATTAGTATCTAAACATGTTTTTATAAGGTTATATATTTTGATACATAAGCTGTGTAAAAAAATTATACAACCCTTTTATAAAATTTAAAAGCTAAATCTAAAACCCTAGCACCCTATAACCTAAATCCTAAACTCTAAATTTTAACCATAAACCTTAAATTTTACACACTAAACTCCTAAACCCTAACTTAAAACCCTACACCCAAAATTGAAAAGCTTGTGTAAACAAAATATTTTCCTTTTTATAAATGTTTTTTATTTATTAAAATGATGGGATGTTCCTTGTGTTACCCTTACCATCAAGGCATCAAGATAATCAAACGGAGATCAGGTCAAGGGAATCACAACTATAGACAATAGTCAAGAGTTTAGATGCGTACTTTAGTGTTGATTTGAAATTTATACTTTATAAATATCATGAAACTTAATAGCTAGCGGGGATCCGTGGCGCAATGGTAGCGCGTCTGACTCCAGATCAGAAGGTTGCGTGTTCGATTCACGTTGGGTTCAATTCCTTTGAACTTATTCCCTATCTTTTCTTTATGTTATTTCAGATCCCCCATTGTAGCCCAAGTTGGGCAGCAAGCACCCAACAGTCCAATGCCTTGTGATATCCAGCTTATTTTTTAATTAAATTAAAGCTTATTTTTTTAATATTTCGGTGTGATTATATGATAGTATCCGTTTATTAATTTCAGTCCTTTAATAACATTCCTTTTTTTATTGAGATCACTTGATAAATTCTAAGCTTAGTTTTCAAACATACTTATGTAAAACTAGATCCCAACTCTTTGGCGCATGTAAACAAATTATAATTTTTTGTTAATCATAATTATAATTATAAAATTGTAGAATCAATGCAAACATTGTTTGAAACCTATCAAGTAGTCTTAGCCGAAAATGAAATGTTGTTATCTTAGCCGAAAATGAAATGTTGTTATCTTTAGAAGATAGTGTTCAAGCAATTTATTTGTACATTGTGTACGTATTATCAAAGGGCTAAAATTAATAAACATATATTAACATATAATTCCGAAAAAATATAAAATAATGATAAGTATATGATCGCACAAAAAAAATAACACTAAAATTGTAACGTGTAAAACCCTAATCAAGAAAAACCACAAACAAAAAAAGGATTTTACTAATGTCGAAAATAACTATGATACAAGAGATCCGTAACCACGATTTATGGATCAACCGGTTATATTCTAACCTTAATTCTTACTGAATTTCCAACTCTAAAGTGGGTTAATCGGCCCGCTTAATTCTTACGGGTGATGGACAGTTTCTTTCACTGGTGTATAGGGTGATGGCTTTGCATTAGCCGGTCTGAAGACAATTTAGATGGTGCCACCATCACTCAGGATCGTCGACCCACTGGCAATTAAAGGGTATAAGGAGAGTGCATACGTGTCCTGATAGTTCGTTTAAATGAAAGAATCGGAGCATTGTCTGTTACTACAGAAGAATTTGATCTCTAGGTCTTTATAATGGTTCTACTTCAAACATCAACCCAACTAACAGAGAGGATTTCCACTCGATGCCATTAGCAATAGACATCATCAACAGTGTATTTCTAGTTCTACGCTATATGATCTGGGTTCGATTTCTACTTCAGTTCATGCTTATGTTTGTATCATTCATATCCTACACTTGACATGTTCGAGTTACCAACAGGAAAAATTTTCCACACATAATGCTCCTGACTACTGCTCCAGAAGAGGGCTTCCCTGTCTAGCAAGCACGAAAAGACCACCATCTCCTCTCGATATCCGAAGATCTTCATCGAGGTACGTAATCAGAAGCCAGGAACTTGACCGGTTGCCGGGAATGGGAATCTTAAGAGGTGCCTGACCGGAAATTGTTCTTGAAATGTTTGCGACCAATTCCTGCAGTGGGTTAAGAGATTGCTGCACAGGCAACAAACTAATTCTCTGACCAAAAATATCTACATCTGCAGGAAGATCGACGGTTGGTTTTACTTCCGGAGGTTGCACTACGCCTTCCTTAAATTCAACCTGAACGTTTCATGAAAGAATATAAGTACCTTAGAAGCAAATGTTTCATACATTAAGATCTCCAAACTCCAAAGAGTTTCAACTGTAATATACAGCAAGCCAACCATACTCCAAATTCAATAATAAGACTCTCATTCCTTTTCAATTAACATTTTGCTAGTTCATAGATGTATCCCACCAGCCGAAAAATCAATTGAAGTGCCATACATGTCCCTGTACTATATCATAAAGTGTACGTTAGTCCCTGTACTTTTAAAATGAGCAAAAAACTCCATATACATTAGAAATAACAAAAAAGGGTCATTTTATAACGGTTTAAAAAAATAGTGTTGATTTTATGAGGTGAACTTAATTAAATGATGGGACACTAATTTAAAATACAACTTAGCATTTATAAATGGCGTGGCATGTTCACTTGATGAATTGTTGCTTAACCTGAATCATTGCATTTAACCGGTTAATTATGAAATCAAGTCGGGTTAAGTACAACGGTTCAGGTTAAGCTACAATGGGTTGGTGAACATGCTGCATCACTTAAAGATGCCACATCCCACATCATTTAGTTAAGTCCACCTCATAAAACTAAAGATTCTTTTTAACTATTAAAACACTCACTTTTTAAACTTACAGGACCATAGCTCATATTGTATTACAGGGACAAAAAAAACACTTCACATTATAGTACAGAGACCTATACAATACTTTTACCCCGAAAATTCATATGAACACTTTGATCATATCATCATAAATTTTGTTGGATAACACACTTCCCATTTTTTTGCAATGAAGTCAGTCTTGATTGATTCTACACACGCACACACACATATATATACAACAACAGGGTTTAATTTAGGGATTACCTGTATTCTTGAAGGAGATCTAACTTCAAAGGTAGCAGATGCACTAAAGGAGAAATCAGCAAAAGGGCCAGAGAGTGTGGCGGAGTTAACAATAGATTGATTAGCCGTATCAATTGTTTGGCTTATACTTTTCACTTTTAATAGTGGGGTTGAACCGGCTGCCAGAAGTGGCAACAGCTCGGAAAAAGCTGTATACCTGATCGGTTGGAGATAAAAATTAATCGAAACAATCACTAGGAAGAACAGGTAGAGCAAATAAACAAGAGATAAGAACATGTGTCATTCAATGTAGTAGCATTATTTACAATCACGAAATTAGCAACAAGGCTCCCTTCAATGATAAGCCTCAAAACATGTAATGAAGCTAATGCCAACGTCAATAAGGGCAGAAATTCAGGCCTTGAATAAATGCAGGGATCTTCCGACTCTTTCGGAAAACATGTGCTTAGGGTGTCCACCAGCAGTCGGTCGAACACCCAACAATCATTTAGATAAAGAAACATTTTCCAATTCAATCAAGACAAATTTTATTTACAAAGGATATTATTACAATCGTGTTGAATAAGGAAGAACACTCACAGCAAAATCCAGTTGCCATCAAGAAGCTGAGTAGCCTCAACGGGAGCATGGGTCGGGTTAACCGCTTCCAACTGATTCACTAACTCCAAAACCTCAGCCCTTACCCCCTGACTCGCCCGAAACCCCAACTCGGCCCCATAAACCGAATCCCCCAAACACCTCTTCAAATCCCCAACCCTATCATCAAAGCCCTCCCTCTCCTCTTTCTCCGCCGCACTGGAAGCTCCTCCTTGGGAAGCGGCGGCTTCGGCAGCAGTACCGTTACCCATCTCCACATACTCTTCCTCCCACTCGTCCTCGTTCCTCGGAGGATCATAGTCTGGGAGCTTGGTGGGTTCGGGTTCCGATCCAAGCTCCGATTTCTCATCCCATTCATCGGTTATGTTAATCGGAGTGGGTGTTTCTCGGTCGGGATCGGATTCGGGAGTAGGGTCGGATTGGGAGCTGGAAAGGGAAACGAAAGGAGGTGAAAGGAGGGGGGTTTGGGGTTTAAGCGGAAGGGAGAATGAGAGAGAGGTTGTGGGTTTAGGGGTTTGAGAGAAGAAACTGTTGAGCTTGAGGGATTGAGAGAGGAAGAGAGAAGAAGATTGTGCGGTGAAGAAAAGCGCCATTTTGTTCTGGTTTTCAGTCTTCTGCCGCTCAGCTTCTTATATTCAAACAAAAATAACCATAGTTTCTCGGTGAAAAATCTTGGATTTTTTATTATTATAATATTTTTAGTATATTTTTGATTTTTAGAGTTTTGGCTTGATTAATTTAAATTAACCGACATTGCATATTTAGTTTTAATGGGTAAATCTCTCACCAAAGTACATACACAATACATCAAACTTGAAATCTACTTAAGTGATAACAAGCTGCATACTACTTAAATCAATTCATATTGGTCTTATTATTAATATTTGATGGACTTTATGATCCACTAATTCACTGAATCCAATACCTACGGATGCAAAAATTAAACCTTAACCATTAAATTAATGTGATATTTTATAATATTTTACTTTAAATATTATATATGTCAAACTACTTAAGACTAATTTAAATTATTATTATTTTAAATATAAGCCGTTAGTCTTATTAAAAAGAGAAAATATTCAAAATTACAATAAGAGTTTACAACTATCAGAGTAAACTAAACACATAATTTAAACATTTTCTTATAATATTGACACTGACCACTTTAGATCATACAATGACCATACACGAAAAAAGTTAAAACCCTAATCAAAAGACTTTAATTACAAATAGATACGAGCAAATCTAATTGCATCGGCAAACGATTCACAAAAGGGATTAACTATTGAAAAACTATCAAGAACCGCAAATCAGAGCCACTCTCCATGAGAAACTATCCATGAACACAAATTATGTATTCAAATTCAATTCGAGGGTCAAAGCAGGGGAGATCAACATGATTACAAAAGCGTTATCTTGATCAGCCGTGACGTCGTCAAATCAACCTTGAGAAAACATAAAATAAAAGAACGATCAAACCACTGAGAAGGAAACGAAAACATACCAAAAGACAGAGAAAAACGTGTTGCAAAGGTAGAGTTAATCTTATTAAAAACTAAAAAAACAGCGATCAGCGACCAACACCAAAATCTGTACCGTCGCCGACTAAACATAGTTGAAAAAAACTTGTGATGCTCTAAAAAATAAAAATGACTGTTTAATTCAAATTATTTTATGAAATAAATAACACTATAAATAATATTAATATATAAATAATAACTTTATCTTTTTATTTTTACTTTTTATTTTTTTTACGAAGTGTATCTTACCAAATAGTTAAAAAAAATATAAACAAATACTAACTTGTAATATGATTTTATTAGATTAAAAAGTAATTTATAGAGATTCAGACATAATTTTCGGGGGCAAAAATATTTCTAATAATAAAGAACGAATGGATGGATGAATAAAAAGTAAAACTGAAGCAAGTACATTTGACCAGTTAGTCAAACAACTAACCTTTACTTCTTCATATTATTTCAGGTCATGAGTTTCAGACTCATTAGTAGCACCTCATTTCTTTTTTCTGAGTATGATTAGGATTAGAATTAGAATTAGGATTAAAATTAAAATTAGAATTTGTTAAAAGAAAGAGAAAAAACGAAAATCTATTTTCCTAAGGTATATAACGAGTCAAACTCTACAAGTGGTTTTAGACTTTTAGTTTCTCTATTTGGCTCATTTTAATATTTTTGAAATACATGTTCTATTTTTTAATACTTGATATAATTTGTTGGGTAAATTACCTCCAAGGTCACTAAAGTATTGGTCTGATTCTATTTTAACCACGTATCTATGATTTTTTTAATTTCTTTGTCCCATTATGCAAATTTACTTAATAGTCGCGTTACTATTTCCGTCAAATGTTAAAGGTTAGTTAGTTGATTGGAATTATTTTAAAAGTTTTATTGTCTAATTGATAAAACTCATAGTTCAAAATAGAATCAAACTAATAATTAATGGCGTTGTAGGCAGTTTACCATAATTTTTCCCAATCATGTCAAATAATTTGAAGTAATTTATATTATTTTTTGTTCCACAGTTCAATAACTATTTTTTTATTTTATTCTTTATATTAAAACATTCAATTACGTGACACATAAATCTTAATATTTTTTTCACACCCAATTTCTTAAACATGAAATATGTATACTATTTATCCGATGTATAAAAATGTAAAGGTATATAATATACCATATCATGGTATTTTTTTTAAAATGTCATATCCGCCACAATATTCATGAGGGGCCGATAATGAGGCAGTCGTGTTCTCGAATTTGGAAGGGTATATGTATGGTTTGGGAAGACATTCATAGTAACATTGTTTGGCAGTTGGCAGTTGGGAGATGCGAGTGTAGTGAAGTTCTAGACCGATGCTTGGCTGGAGTCGGTTGGAAAACTCTCGGACCATATTGTTGCTGGGCGTACTATACCAAACCTGGAAGCTACGGTTGCTGAGTTTGTGGATGGCGACGGCCATGGCGATGGCACGTCTTTGGGAATTTGGTACCCTTCTACAAATTATTACGGATCGCCGCAGTTAAAGCTCCGTTTGGTCTTGATGTGCAGGATTGTCCGGGGTGGGCACAAGCTACAAATCGTCAGTTTTCGGTTCGCTCAGCTTACACTGTCAGGATCGGCTCCCAGTATGGTCCGTGTGAGTCACTGTGGAAGGTAATAGATGGCTTTAAAGGATTACCTAGGGTTAAGACTTTTTTATGACTTGTATGTCATGAGAGGGTTCTGACAAATGAAGAACGAGCTAGGCGCCATCTCACAATGGATCGTAGTTGTGTTATATGTGGGGCGGTTCGAGAAGATATTGACCATATTTTGAGGCGATTTGCGATTGCGGCAATATTACGGGGATCTTTAGAAAAATTACTGCAAAATAGGGCGTTAGTACTGAAATGAATTAGTATAAAACCGTGTCGTGGATGTAACCACTGTCTTAGAAACAGATTCGCCCCAACTGGTGTAATTGCTGCTATAGGCGGATCGTCCCCCAATGTTAGCACAATCGCTCTGACAACTTGTATACCCAAATTTCGGAGTGGAATCCGGTGGTACTGCTCTTATTTTCGAAAAATTCAAAAAGAACTCAATGATTGTATGAAAAGAAAGAAAGCTTTTGAAATGTTTGTCATTTTTCGGATGATAAAGAAAAGAGCTAAAGTGGCTCTATTTATAGTGAAAATTCCAGGGCTAAAATCGTCTAAAAAATATATGTAATAAAACAGTATTAAATATGATTTAAATCAGAATTTAAAACTGTTTAAATTCTGTAATATTTTTTTTGTGAATACAACATAAAAACCGTCATTGAATTTAAAACAATTAAGCTACATTAATCACTCAATAATAGCCATTGAATTTAAAACAATTCTTTTCACTATTATTCCTTGGAAAATTCTTATAAATTTTCTCCAAAATGAAAGGACGCGCGCGGACGTGTCGAAGACACATATTAACACGAACCGAACCGAACAAGCCGGACGGCGGCGCGCGCGCGTGCAGGGGCCTTGTATACTAATCTTCAACAAGGGAGGCTATTAAGACTTCTATATAAACCAAGCCCAAGGTACTTTCCTACCTAATGTGGGATACTTGACTTGAGCATTATCCAACAATCCCCCACAAATGCAAAAGAATCTTTTAAAACAGAGTGATAAGAAAACAATGAGTTCAAAAACATAAGAAGAGCAATAGCGACATTAGTTGCTTAAGCACTAGTGAACGTATTTGGAACTAGTATATAGTAGAATGAGTAATTCTTCTCTTAGATAAGTGAATGAATCTAGAACTTTTTAAGATAAGGGTGAACTCATAACATACAACTAACCTCTTCATCCACCGAAATCTTCGACGTGTCAGAAAATATACAAATGTATAAATATACAGATGTAAACAAGTATAGCCATCTAACTTCAGGATTCTAGTAAGTGTATTAGAAAAATAGCCCAACGTTTTTCATAGAAGGTGGCTAATCATTCTCACTTACATAGGTTATTTCATCAGGTTTATCTCACTATAAACCACTCAACAAGAGCTATGAAATAATTAAGAGCTTTTTCCTCAAGCTCATCCTCTCAAATAAATAGGTGAATTCTTCAAGTTCATTTATAAAATAAACCACTCAAACTATGAGATAAGAATTCATTAAGAATAAAAACTCAACCTCTTTAATCGGTGAATTCAGTAAGTTCTTCTCAATAGAACAACCAAAACACTTGGGATTGAATTCATTAAGAGTTTAAGAAAAACTCATCCTTTCTAGCGGCAAGTTCATTCAGTCATTCGCAATAGGACTACCCACTCCACACTGGGCTATGAACTTTTTAAGAGTAGTTATTCAACCAAAGTCGGTAAATTCATCAAGTCTTTCTCACTAAGACCACCCAAAACCTAGGCTATGAATTTATTAAGAGTAATAAAACACAACCTGGGCATGTACATTATTCGTTATAGGGATAGGTAGTAATAAATGTACACTATGAGTACTCTTCATGGTTCGTTTGACCACATTGAACTTAGATAACTAAGTAGGGTATCCACCATGAATTCCTCAACCAATGGGCTTTAGACCCATCCTCCTCGACGAATCTAGAACCAATTTCCGACTTAATCTTTTGGTAAGCAGATCAACTAGGTTCCTTTCTGACTTCACATACTCTAAAAAGAGTATTCTGTTCTTTATTAAATGTTTCACTGATTCATACCTTATGCGAATAAGTCTCTTTTTACTATTGTAAGCTTTGGCTTTTCAGCCACACATATCGCTGTTCATGAATTACACAATAAGGATACCAAAATAGTCGATCTTTTCCAACAATGGAAATTCTGCTAATAAATTTCTGAGCCACTCGACTTCTTGTCTAGCAAGGTTAAGAGCGATAAATTCTTACTTCATGAGATCGATACAAGTCTTTTTATAGACTTTTAAAAAATCGCTTCACCATTTAAGGTAAGATATACACAATCATTGAGCTTACTTCATCATTATCGGTAACTCAGTTGGCGTTACAAAATTCCTCTAAACTGAAGGAAAGCCAGCAAACACGAGTTGCCAATCTATAATACCTTTAAGATATTACAATAAGCATTTAGAGTGTAATCCAGAGCTCATCACTAGAATTATAAGTATATCTACTTAACCTACTCGTTGCATAGGCAATATCAGGCCGGGTATAGTTTATAAGGCTTCCGTAGCATTCTCAACCATGAAAACAATACTTTCTTTATTTAAAGAGATGTAATCTAGAATCATAAGGAGTTTTTAAGCAGGGATAACATCAACACTGTCAAATTTCTTTAACACATTCTCAAAATAGGGAATTTTTCTTAAAAGAAAAACCTTTTCTATTTTTAGGTACCCTTAACTCCTAACATTACATTAATCTCTTTCAAGTGTGATTATACATTATTGATTCTAGTTTGTCATAAACTGTACTTATTCAGAAACTAGCAACAATTTGAACATTATAGCTTCACCGTAGGTTTTAGAATCTTCTTCTATCAGGAAAAATTGAGCTATAGGTTCATATTAGAGTCTAAATCAATTATTTCTTTAATAAAGGAAGTTTTATAAAATCTGGTTTAAAGGTAGTAGCTACCTTTTATCTTTTACTTCTTCTAGACTCTAATTCAAACTCTAGAGTATCCTTGGCAGGAGTACTAGAAGAAAAGACATGATTCTCTTGATGTGTTACAGCTCTTAATCTAGGTTTCTTTTGAGAAAAGGAGTCCTCACAGCAATCCTAGATTCACAATTTTGAGAAATCATGTAAAGACATTAGCATACCCTACAAACACTACATCAACAATTTTAGATTCAATAGAGGTTTCCTTAAAGTCAGGCTAAAACATTTTTGCCAGATACCCCCACACTTTCAGGTAATGTAAACATGTTGTACAATTTGTATGAAGTATAGTCTAATTTTATGAGGTACTCGGTTTAATACATGATTAACCGAGAATGCCTTTCTCCTTAAAACTTAAGAATCTATTATCTCTTCTTAAAGTTTTATTTTTCCTTCTTAATAATTTTATACAGAAAAATTTAAACGGAGATTTTTTTCGAATTATGCCATTTTTCTCACACACCACTTTAAAAAGAAGTTATCAGCTTCACTTTTAGTCCAAGGAGATAAACCTTTGTATATCCAGAAACACAACTACAAAGGTGATGTAACAATGTTTTCCTTCCTTATCCTCACAGTCTCTAAAGTTCGCTAGATCAGAATGTATAAAGGAGTTTAGATCTAAGTTTAGAAAACCAGTATTAAGAAGGTTTAGTATGCTTAGCTTCTATACAAAACTCGTATTTTGTTAAAGCTATTAATTTTCTAAATTAGTTATTATTTTAATTCACATGCCCTAATCCAACATGCCATACCACAGTTGTTTTTATTTAATCTTTATATGTCAAAGTCTGCATTTCTTTATTTTACTCAATCATACTAAAGTAATGATATTTTAAAGATATTTTAACTTTCTCTAAAGAGAATTTTACAAGGAGATTTTAATACATTCCCTGTAAAGACAATTTTTCTTCCTTCTTAATCCTATTATAAAGAGAAGGATCCTCAAATTAATGGCTACAAAACACCTTTGAGTAGCACCAATTAAATTCTCTTTATATTAGTTTAAAGATACTATAAATTTTCATCTACTATGACTTAAAGGAACCTTTATCAGAAATATTATTTATTTGTTATTCTAACTTATGCGCTAAGTTAGAAAAAGTTTATTTAGTCATAGTCTTTTATACATTAGAATAATAATGCACCATGTAGGTTTAAAAGAGAGGTGCCCGAAGCACGCTTAAATACCAAGTCTTTCATTAAACCAATCCTAGACATGCATTTTCTTTCTCTTTTCCAATTAGATACTTGTGAAAAAAAATTCTTTATTTATGTTTCTTCAAAAATTATGCTTTAATATTTTTACTTTATAAAAGTATTGTATTAAGCATACACATGATGAGGTTTTCTACTCAGAAAAAGTCATCTAGCTTTAGAGTACAACCTAGTCTAAAACATGCTTACAGAGTTTATAGTTTAGCTTAAAGGCTAAACATAAATTTATGTTCTTAAAAGCATGAATTAATAGACAATAAGTCTAAATAATCTGACATTGTAGGTAGAATCAATGTTCCTTTATCAGGATGTTGGAGATTTTCCCTTCCAGCATCATTAGCTTCGTATTCCTCCAAAATTTACAATCATCCTGGTTCCTTAATAAACTTCTCAAAAGAAATCATTAGTATGACAAAAGAATTGTAATATCTTTATATCCTTAGTTTATCAGGAGTAAAATAATTTTACCCCACATGCCAACTATCACAAAGACTAACATTTAAAAGTTATTTAAAAATATTACAACTTTAAGATAACATACTAATCATAACTAACATACATGATTTATATTTTATATATGTTAACTATCACAGATAGGAGAGCATGTTTTCTTGTCTTCACAAAGTACTTGAATTGAAAACATTTTCTCATTAATAGATATATTATTGACCCATGTACATGTATTCTTCCATATTCATGCACATATCATATTATGTTATAACCTTGCATAAAAAATAATATTTTTTCAAATGCACACATATTTAATGATTTTAATAAATCATTTATATGCTCTTAGTAATGTTAAAACGGTTAAATTTAATATTCACTTAAAGTAATATAAAACAGTTTTAACTTTGTTTTCCATCATAATTTGAGTTGCACTCTATTCAAATTCAATTATGACAATCAATTATAAGGCAATGTAAAGGCACCCTGTCAAAGTTGGAATGTAATATAGAGGAAAGCAGTGAAGCCTTCGAATTTACATTTTTATCATTTCGAATGTAAATTTTTAAGAATCAACAATCAGTTTAGTGCATTCATTATACTAACCTTTTTTTATTTACCATTTCGAAAAATCTATGCATCTGAACTTTTGATTTCATAATCACAGCCTTAATGTTGAACCGTTAATAGCCCACTTGATAGGCTCAATGCACAATTTTGCAGTCGAATCTGTTTCTAAATTGTTGGAAAATTACTGCAAAATAGGGTGTTAGTACTGACATGATGAATTAGTATAAAAATGTGTCGTGGATGTAACCACTGCTATTGAAACAGATTCGCCCCAACTGGTGTAGTTGCTGCTATAGGCAAATCGTCCCCCGAAATTAGCACGGTCGCTCCGACAATTTGTACACCCAAATTTCGGAATAGAATCCGGTGGTACTGCTCTTCTCTTCAAAAAATTCAGAAAGAACTCAATGATTGTATGTAAAGAAAGAAAGCTTTTGAAATGTTTGTCATTTTTTCGGATGATAAAGAAAAGAGCCAAAGTGGCTCTGTTTATAGTGAAAATTCCAGGGCTAAAATCATCCAAAAAATATATGTAATAAAACAGTATTAAATATGATTTAAATCAGAATTTAAACAAATTCTGTAATATTTTTTTCTAAATACAACATAAAAAACCGTCCAGGTTCATTTTCAACAGTCTAGGCAGAGGATTAATTAGCTGTATAATTGCAGCAATTAAGCTACCTTAATCACTCAATAATTGTCATTGAATTTAAAACAATTCTTTTAACTGTTATTCCTTGGAATTTTCTCTGAAAAGAAAGGATGCACACGGACATGTTGAAGACAAGAACACACGGGCAAGGCAGCGGCACGCACGTGCAAGGCCTTGTCTACTAATCTTCAACAAGGGAGGCTATTAAGACCTTTATATAAACCAAGCTCAAGGTACTTTCCTACCCAATGTGTGATACTTGATTTGAGCATTATCCAACAATCTTTAATTTGCAGTGACTGTGCGGATGAATTTTTTAATCTACCGATCAAAGCTCGGTTTTATGCGAACCTTTCTTCCCCTGGAAGGTTTGCGAGGAATGCTGCTCATTGGGACGGGTTGTTTGGTTCCCTTATTTGGAGGTTATGGACTCACCGAAATGAAAAAAAAATTTGAGCCTCAGACTGTTAAACATGATTCGGTTTTACAGCAGGGGATGCGCATGCAGCAGGAGAGCGTTGCTGCGCAGACTAAGTTACAGGGTGGTACGTCTGGAAGCGTTGTTACCCCTCGGGAGTTGGCAAAGTGGTGTAGACCTCCCTTGGGCTGGTGTAAACTCAACTCGGATGGTGCGGTGGATCTTGTTACGGTTGAGGCGACGTGTGAAGGTGCTCTATCCGTGATGAGAAGGGAGTTGGTTGATTGGTTATTCGCGAAGGGTAGGAGTTTGCTCTGTCATTGAAGCAGAATTGGGGCTCTTCTCGGCTTGGTTTCTGGAAATTCGAAGACTGCAGGTTGAATCGGATTGCTTGGAGGCTGTCCGGCTTGTTCAAAATCCTGCTGTTGCGCCGTGCGGATTTTCCCTTATGGCTCACATTGCTGTTTTGTTGAACCGGCCGTGAGTGGTTGAGTTGAAGCACGTCTTTCGTGAAGGAAACCGATTAGCTGACACTATGGCTAGAAATGCTTCGAGTGAGGACATGTTGTGTCATCGTTTTTTTGTCACCTCCCGGAGCTTGTATCCAGCAGTTACAGATTGATGGGAATGGAGATACCCAACAGGAGTTTGTTGTTGGTTGAGTTGGTGTTAGGTGTTTTTTGCATAGGTCAATGGGTTTTGATAGGTTTGGTTGTTATTTTTGGTTTTTGGTCAAGGTTCTTTTGTAACGTTTTTTAAAGGTTTTATGTTTACTCTTTTATTTATTTAAGATTAAGAAGGTTTTTAATAAGGTATATAGTTAATTCATTTCTCTATTTATCAAAAAAAAGAGATGAGTTTAATTTATGATTTGGTCCTTAAATTTTACCTATTTTTCACTTGGATACCTAAACTTTTTTTTGTCATATTTTGGCACCCAAACTATCATCTTCATCCAAATTTATCTAAAAGAACCAACAAGTTCCTAATAATTGAGACAAAAATGATAATTTAATATCAAATTGCCATACAAATTTTAGGTTGAAAATGAGTGTTGCTTACTGCCGAATGCGGAAAAAAAAAACAACGAGCGAAGTAAAGCAAATGTCATTAAACTATGAAAAAAATGTTTTGATCACTAGTCTTTTAGATTATAAAATAATTATTAAATTTATTAAGTTGTTACAAATGATCCTTAGTAGTTATAAAATAGTGTAATAATTTGATTAATTTAACGGTCATTTTTATAATAGTTTGATTAACTTGAGGGTAAACTACATGTTTAGTACCCAACATTTACTTCTGTTTAAGTTTTTGTACTCCGCCTATTTTTTTAGTAAAATGATATCTACTGCTATGGTTTTTTTATTTTGGCACTCGTCGTTAAAAAATTAACGGTAGACTGATTAGAAGAGAGAAAATCACATGTGACAAACTATCACGTTATTTTTTTCTCCTACTTAGCATGTCACGTCGAATAAAATTATAAAAAATCACATATGGTAAGCTGACTAGGAGAGAAAAAATGACGTGTCAGTCTACCACGTGTGATTTTTTCTCTAGCATGCTGTTAATTTTTTAACAATATATACCAAAATAGAAACAAAACGTAAAATTAAGTATCATTTTGCCAAAAAATAGGTAGAGTACAAAAATAGAAAACACAAATAAAGGTTGAGTGCTAAATGAGTAGTTTACCCTAAATTTAATGATTATTTTGTAACAATTAAATAAATTTAATGACCATTTCATAATTGTTTCATAAATTTAATGATCAGTTTATAAATTTTGAAAGTTAAATAACCAAGACAATATTTTCATAGTTTAGTAATGTACTTTATCCAAAAACAGTTACACAACACAGTGAACTTTTTATACGATTTGACCACGAGATAGTGAGCGAGACTTCACTTTAACTCCATCGGTCAATCGGTTCACAGTTCCGGTCAGTTCTAGAAAGGAGGAAGCGTCGGTTGGCACGTACGGAATGTCACGCTCGCACGTGCAAAACCACCTCGATCTCATTGGCCGCCCCCTTTTGTTCCCAAGCATCTAATCTTTTTCTTTCTCGCTCTCTCGCACACTCTGGCACTCATTACTCACTCCACACAACAAACAAAGTAGCACTGAAATTATTTCCATTTCTCCATTTTTTTTGTTTTCTGCTTTACAGCTCATTGCCTGCTGCAGATCGAATCAATCTCAAAGGTATTTCTCAAATTCTCTTTTTTTGTCATTTTTTTTTAATTTTTTGTTTAAAATTTTAGCTTTGTTTTATGCTTAAAGTTCCAGATTGTTTACTGTTTGCTGTTCTATGCTCGAATCTTTACTCCGTTTTAGCTCAATTTCGTTCGGCGTGCTTAAAATATGATTAGCTTAAGTTGAGGTGCAGATTCTAGGAATATCGATTTCGTTGTTATCTACGCTGATTTCGACCATCTTTGTTTTAGGTTTTCTTTTTATTCTTTTTCCCCATCGGTTTATGCTGCGAAATTCCTATCACTTTATCAGCTTTATCAAATTTCAGAGGCAGTTAGTTTAGTTTCAACTTCAGAGAAACTGAAATTAGCTGTGTAGTATATAGGTTGGAGAGGATGATTCTTAGATTAACCACTTCTCTTGTATTTCAATCTAGTATCTTCAATTTTAAATTGAGATTTGAAAGCTTTGTTGTATTAGATGACGGAAGCAATGCAACAAAAAAAATTGATGATAAGAATTTTGTTTATGAGATGGATTCTATTTTCTTTAAAATGGCTCTAAAGTCTAATACTGTTAATTCTTCTAAATATCCACTGCTACCAGCTGTTTGTTTCTGAGTTGTTGTTGTTTTTTTAATAAAGTTACTTTGTTGTACTGACCGGTTCATTCATGAAGATTCATGTCACAGAATGTATGGCACTAGAGTAAGCAGCTCTTTTGGGCTAGCTTGTCCATCATAGATATCAAAACCTGCAATGGTTTTCTACACTAATTAACTTCTTAGTCCTTCCTAAATTCATGATCTAGCAATTATTTGATGTTTTAATTAATGTGTAAGATTTTGGTGTGCTAGGTTGACCTTTGCTTCTATATGAGAGGGTGCTTTGAGTTTCTCTGTTCTTTGAAGGGGGATTTTTGGTTAGTTTCTCTTTATGTATTTCTGCACAGTCTGGATTCAAGAAGATCGATCTACACAATATTATTTCAATTTCAGATTTTGTATCATTTCTAATTCTTATCTTTCTTCTCTATTTGTTGCCAGGCATAATTTTTCTTTCTTCCGTGGCTGCCAGATGGCAATGTAGATCAGATAACCATATGTTACAACAAGGACCGATTCTTGAGCTTGGTGTCTCGGATGATTTTTAGCATCTATATTATGCTTGTTCAGTGCCATTATGGACATATATTTGATGAAATGTCAATGGCCATGGCTGCTTCACACACTATTCTTTATTTTCCTAATAAACAGAGGCAGTGCTATCAGTCCTGATGGTAGGTGATACATATGTTATTTCAGATAATTGTTGCCTTTTATCTTCTTTTTCTCTCATCATTTTAAAAAGGATCCATAATGATTTCCTTATGTGTCACATTTGGTTGGAATATATTGGTTAATTTGTCTCACCAAGGAAATTGAAAGTTTCCACCTTTTAGAATTATGGTGATCATGTTTACTTCTAGTCTTTACCATTCTTTTCTTTCCCTTTTTTGTTAATGTCTTTTAGGTTGTAGCTTTGATAATAATAGCTTCTTTTTTCTTCTTCTGGTTTTTACCTCTGGCTAGCTGGTTATTAAGTGTCTTTCTGGTTATAGTGCGTGAAAGTGCTTTTCTTGATATGCAGGAGAGGCGCTTCGAAGCTTTCGGATAGCAATTGTTAGTTCGGATGGCATATTTTCTCATTGGAGGCCAGAGGATCCTGATCCATGCAAATGGAAAGGGGTGAAATGTGATAGTAAAACCAAGAGAGTGATAACTTTGTGAGTTTTAAGAGCATGTCCAAATATATCTTCCGTTTGACAACTTTGTCTAAATGGCAGTGTGGCTTAACATATTCTCTTTGCCCTATATTTTCTCTTCAGGAATCTTACCAATCATAAACTGAGTGGTCCTATATCACCTGACCTTGGGAAGCTGGAGCACTTGAGATATTTGTATGTATTATGGACTACCTTGTTTTGCATCTTCATTGACACATGATCTGTGTACTATATTCAAAGAGTATTTGTTGCAGCTGATATTTTCTGTAATTTTTATGTGAATCAGAGTGCTTTATAGCAATAACTTTTATGGGACAATTCCTTCAGAGCTTGGTAATTGCACGGAGCTGCAAGAAATGTAAGTATAGTTGCCAACATGTGGATTCCGTGATCTTATGCTTCTTTGTGCTTGAAAAGTCTTCTTCGTTGTTCTATAGATTTTTCTTGCAAATGATTGAATTAAAGGATATGATGTTAAGTAATATAGAATTTTTCATTCCCTTTGTGATTCATTGTCTGGTTGTGGTGTTGATGCAAGCAAAACAATACTTTGACCCTCAAAAATACCTTCTCTTTTATTTGATTAAGAATTGTGTATGGATCTTCGTTTGATCCTATTGTTCTTATATCTATATGCATAGGATATTTATAATTTTCAAGCAATCCATTTAGTGTATTTGTATGAAGGCCAAGGGGTAGGGCTGTAAATGAACCAAACATTCAGCGAACCGTTTGTGAACCGTTCGGCGAAAGGTTTGTTTATGCTCGTTTATTTATTAAAAAAACAAACATGAACAAGATTTTCTGTTCGTTTAATTAAATGAACGAACAAGAACAAAGGGCTCGTTCGTTCATTTATGTTCGTGACGTTCGGTATTCCGTTCATTTATGTTCGTTTAAATTTATTCACATATATTCATTTATATTTATTATTTTTCATAAAAAAAGGATTATAATTTAAAAAAAAAATTAAATTTATTCACAAATGTTCGTTTAAATTTATTCACATATGTTCTTTTATGTTCGTTCGTGTTCGTTTAAATTTATTCACATATGTTCTTTTATGTTCGTTCGTTCGTGTTCGTTTATCATTTAAACGAACGGACTGAACAAACACGAACAAGCTACATTCCTTAACAAACGAACAAGAAATTATGTTCGTTTAGTTGTTCGTGTTCGTTCATTTGTTCGGTTAAAATTAAATGAATGAACATGAACATGCCCTCGTTCGTGTTCGTTCGGTTCGTTTACAGGCCTACCAAGGGGGGAAGTGAACCTTGGACCTTTACACTTCATTGGGTGGGTACTACGACTTGGCCAATCCCAGACCAAGTGATATGTTTTGGGAGGCTGGGTTTGGCTAGGTGCGCAGACTCCTATATTGGTCCTGTTCCTGATATTATATCCAACTTGGATTTTCTCAAATCTAGTCGTTCTTCATATGAAGAGGAAAAGAAAAAGACTTAGAAATAACGTTTAGCGTTGCCTAAATACTAGCTGAACGTATTTGATATTCAGAGTTTTGTATTTATTATATGAAAGAATGACATTGTGGTGTTCAGCTAGTTTTCAAGATTATTTAGATTTGGTATTGAAAATTTTATTTTGAAATTGTGTGCCTTTGTTATTTTATTGTACTGTAATATGTTCTCTTCTACAGATACTTGCAGGGTAATTACTTAAGTGGATTAATTCCAAGTGAATTGGAGAATTTATCTTCACTTCAGTATCTGTAAGCCGATTTTTTGCTAATAAATGTGGGCTAGCGTGGTAAAGGGCAGAGTGTTGGGACTGCTTAATGATGCTTACATTGTTTTTTCAAAACTGCAGGGATATCTC